>OY723258.1:1860864-2452457 GCA_963210315.1 Rhynchopus euleeides
CACGGCCGTTGAAGCGCAAGGACTTGGTTACTAGACGGGCACGCGAGATGGGGGGTCTGGGGGTCGGAGCCCCCCAGCCGCCGGAGGCCACGGTAGTGAACATCTGTTCATTGTGGGCGTACAGATTCTGTGTGAGTTGGCTGCGTCCTCCTGAGGCTACTGGAGCTGTTGGATTCCTGACCTGTGTGCACACGCTATACAGGGGGGTCTGGGGGGCGGAGCCCCCCAGCCGCCGGAGGCCACGGTAGTGAGCATCTGTTCCTGCAAAACCATACTCTCTTCGACGTCGACCCAGTGAAAGTGGGTTGACGCTTGGTCGACGCTTGGTGAGCGTCGACCCAGTGGAACCGGGTCAACGCTAGGTTAGCGTCGACCCGGAATGGGTTGACGCTTGGTCCAGGCTTGAATGGCAACCCAGTTCCACTGGGTCGACGCTGGGTCGACGCTTTTTTATGGGGGGGGAAACCCAAAATCACTGGGTCGACGGTCGACGCTTAGCGACATGCCTGGTGTCAAATCTTGCATCCGGGGGGGGGGGGGGGGGGTCAAATGGGGGTGACAAACACGATTTTTCAAAAAACCGGCGCAGAGGCCCCAAAGCCCCCGTAAACCCTCCAATCCCCCCCAGATCGGTCCGGAAACCCATCGAACCCCACTTTTCCACCATTCCGGGCACCTCAGGCGCCCGAATTGGGGTACCTAAATTTTGTGCCACCGTTTGGTACCGGACAGTGCCACTGTGTGGGAGGTTGGAAAAGAAAATGCCCCAACACACCACATCTGAGGGTTGCAATGCATGTTGCTTGCCAACCACGTCATCCGGTGGGTGTCAGGCGCTATGTAGGTGGCATCAGCCAGGTCTTCGATGTGTTCTGGCTTGTATATGTACCTCCCTGCCTGCGGCACAGGCACTGCCTTTGTCCCCCACACCAGCCACAGAGAGCGTATTGTACTCGGTCCACGGTTGCTGATTCATTGTGATGCGTTGTATCCTCGAGTGAACGTCACACACTAGTGACACCACCACCCGCCATCCGAGAGCTGTATTGACTTTGCGCGCTTCCGTTGCATTCACCTCGCCACGCATATTGCACTGTTCAGTACCAGTGCTCTTGGGCCAGGCAAAGTAGACCGCAGCAAGTACCAATTCTGGCACAATGGGTACCACGACAGCGCACTTCGTGTGTTCCCGGAATGTACAGCTCGTGTTGCAACAGTCGTTGTCAACACATCCCGGTTGTGGAGCACTGCTGCACAGGAATCACACGACCATCTGGACTTGTTCCGTACCTACAGGCAGCCTCCCGGTGCATGGTGGCAGGGAGGTACATATACAAGCCAGAACTCATCGAAGACCTGGCTAATGCCACCTACATAGCGCCTGACACCCACCGGATGACGTGGTTGGCAAGCAACATGCATTGCAACCCTCAGATGTGGTGTGTTGGGGCATTTTCTTTTCCAACCTCCCACACAGTGGCACTGTCCGGTACCAAACGGTGGCACAAAATTTAGGTACCCCAATTCGGGCACCTGAGGTGCCCGGAATGGTGGAAAAGTGGGGTTCGATGGGTTTCCGGACCGATCTGGGGGGGTTTGGAGGGTTTACGGGGGCTTTGGGGCCTCTGCGCCGGTTTTTTGAAAAATCGTGTTTGTCCACGTAAAAGGGTGGCATTTGACCCCCCCTAGGGGGGGGGGGGGCTGTGGCAGCCGAGGCTTCACCGAGCCAGCTCGGCGCGCCTCGCGCTAAACAGGGGGGGAGGGTGTGTGTGTGTGTTGATCGCGTGTGTCAAGTGTTTATGGACATACGCTTTTTCAAGTCATCAGTTTGCGGTGTGAGATTATACAATACTCCTACGGATGGACGCCCCCACCCCCAATTGCCCTATCACGCATTATACACATCTGCGAGTGCAGAGGCCCCACCTCCCCCTCCCCCACCCACACATCCCACCCGCGCAGGCACAGCCCTCCTTCCCCACGCCCCAAAGGATGAAGCGCACCTTCATGCAGCTCGCAGGGGACAAGGGGCGCGCCGCCGTGTCGCGGCTGCCGGCACCGCCATGCATGTCCGACATCTCCGTGGCCCCCCTGCCTGTGGAGGTCTTTGCGGGCATCCGGGAGAAGCTGCTCGCCTCAGAGAGGCGCCGCGATGAGATCCACGCCCACCACCGGGACATCGTGCGCATGCAGGCCCAGGCTGTGCACATGCTGGCATATGGCTTCGTCGAGAAGGCGGAAGGCCTGACTGAGAGCATCCTGGAGACGATCCGGGCGATGCCCGCCAACCTCCTCCAACCTCCTCCGGATCGTGACGGGCGGATCTCGCAGGTTCTGCAGCGGTTCATCGCCATCGTTGCACAGCTCCGCTACTACGAGACGGCACGCCTGGTGGAGAAGCGCGACATCGAGTCGCTCCTCACAGGAATCCACGTTGCCGACTCGGAGTACCTCATCGGGGTGATCGGTTTCATCGAGGAGCTGTCGGGCTACGGACTCCGCAGGGCGACCCATGGGGATGTGCACTCCGTGGCGCTCAGCCGTGACCTCGCGGAGAAGATGCTGGAGCTGCTGATGCAGTTCAACTTCCGCAACGACGGCCTCCGCCAGCGGTACGACTCTGTCAAGTGGAATGTGAGGCGCCTCAACGAGCTGCTCTACAACCTGTCGACGGTGGGGCCGCACAGCTATGCTGAGGTGGGGTCCTCCGGGCTGTATGGCGGGGAGGTGCCCTGCATCAACGCCGAGGAAATCAAGGAGATCCAATCCCGTATCGAGGAGTTTGACAAGGCGCGTGAGCTGGTGCTGCAGGGGGCGCGTGGGAAGGCGCAGAAGCTCGCGAAGCACTCCATCTTCGCGCTGCAGCGGGGCGATTTGGAGAAGGGCGAGGCGCAGCTGAATGAGGCGATTGAGGTTGCGCAGGCGACGTATGACGAGCATATCTCGGGGAGGTATCCCGCCCTGCGGAGCGGTGCCTTTGGAGACTGCATGGAGGAGATTGCGGAGTCGGCGATCTTCCTCGGGTGGCTGCGCACGGGGTGCGTACCGACCCCCGACACCGTGCCCCTGCTGTCCCTCGATGAGTATCTCGGAGGGCTGATCGATTTCACAGGGGAGGTCGGGCGTTACGCCGTGCTGAATGCAACCAAGCGTGACGTCGGCAAGGTGAACCAGTGCTTCGCGGTTGCCCTTGCGGTGACCGAGCAGGTTGCCCTGCTGCCGACAGACGGGAGGTTGGGGAAGAAGCTCGACGCCCTGAAGTCGAACACGAAGAAGATCGAGAGCTTGCTGTTCGACCTCTCCATGTCGAAGGGGAAGGCTCGACCCGAGTAGCCAGCAACAAAAGGCGTTTCAATGTCCCACCCAAGGTTAGGGTGTGGCCAGGCTGATGCAGCCATACCCAACCACAAACGGCTTGTTTGCAGATCCGGCAGCTGTGTGTGTGTGATCACTTTTTAGGTGGGTTAACCCTGCACGGGTCCTAGCCCACCCTGTGTGTGCGTGTGTGGAGGAGAGGGGAGACAAAGGGAGGGGGTGGTGGTGGGAGAAGCGCAATTCAACAAGCAACAGCCACATGTGATCTTCCCTAGCCTCTTGTTGTGGCGGCTGGTGCGCCTTCTGCTATACCCCCACCCTTTTTGTTTCTTGCCTTCTCCCTTTCTCCCTTCTCTGGAGAAACGTCGGCGGATTTTGAATTATGGTGGGGTGCACCACTGGCCTGCTGTCGGAGGACGCCGCGGGAGTGCTAGCCGAGGCCCTCCCGAGGTGTGCGGCGGATTCGGAGATCCATGCCGCGCACACCTCCCTCTCTGCGTCTGCAGCGTCAGCCCTTGCGTCTGCCCTCTCGACCTCAGCGGAGGGCATCCTGCTGGACCTGAAAGGCAACAAGCTGGGCCCCATCGGCGCCCTCGCCGTCGCCGAAGGCCTGAAGCGGAGTTCCAACCACGTCACCCTCGGCCTCTCCTTCAACGCCATCGGGGCCCCGGGCGCCGCAGCCCTCGCATCCACCCTCCGCACCAGCCGCGCCGGGATAACCCTCCTCCTGGAGAACAACGCCCTCGACTCCGATGCCGTCACATGCCTCGCGGAGGGCATGTGAGCCACTGCGGCACCTCGTCGATGTGCTGCACCCAATACACTGCCCTAATGGCGAGGGGGGGGGGGTCCAGAAGGGAGTTCCTCGATGCGATGGTGATAACAACGTGTGGTTCAGTGGGGGTCGAATGCCTTGCTGAGAAGTACCACAAAACAGAACACCCCGAAGCCCCCAGGCCCGCCCCTCCCTGCCTGCCCACAGAAGGGTTGCGCGCTGTCTCATGTTCTGGCCTGGGTGGTCACTTCGGTGGCCCCCCCCCTATGTCTCCTGCATTCCACACCCCCCCCACCACACACAGGCAGCTCCTCACTCGGGGGAGTTTGAGGGGGTGGGCAGAAGCACACCGGGTGGGGGCTCTCTCCCCATCACCCAACCCCACCCCCACCAACCTCAACAATGGACGTTGTCGAATTCGCCGTCAACGTCCTGGCGCGGAACGCGCTGGAGGCTGTCGAATCGGGCGATGCCGGATCCGAGGCATGCGGGCAGAAGTGCTGCCTCCTCGCTGATGTGATCTCCGCCGCCGCCGCCGCGACACGCGCCGGGGCTGACCCCCCGGGCACCACACCCGAGGAGCTCGCCGCCACCATGCTCGCACAGGACGAGTGGCTCGCCATGTGGACAGACGCCGCTGTCCCCCTCCTCGCCCACCGCAAGGCACCGGCACACAGCAAGACCCGCCTCTCCGCTGCTGCTGTCCAATTCGTCCTCCGCCAGCTCCCGCCGACGGAAGCAGCGGCTGCCGCCGCTGCGCCTGAACCCGCCGCCACCGCACGCACCGCGATCGCCTCCCTGATGTCCTCCCTCCACGCCGAGGGTGCGGCGAGGAAGTCCCTCCTGGAGGCGAAGGTCTCCATCCTCTGCGGCACCGCCAGGACCGCCCCGGGCAAGCTGCCATCCGTGCTCCCGCCTGGCTTCGTCCCCACCCTGCTGGAGGAGATGCTCGCCGCCGACGACGAGGACTGGCTGGGCAGCCAGCTCCACCTGCTGCGCTCCAGCAGGATCGAGACGGAGTTCGCCTCCGCAGGCTCCATGTGGGATGCCCTGGAGAGGCGCGGCGGAGCCGCGCCCGGAGCCACCGCCTCCGCGCTGCGGCTGTCGGAGATCTTCGGCGAGCAGCGCCTGTCGGAGGGGTTCCTGCTGGCGAGTCTGTCCCACAGGACCCGCGCCACCCGCCGCATGACTGTGGAGCTGCTGAAGCAGCGCTTCGGCGATGCGCAGTGGTGGGGCCCGTGGAGTGCAGCATTCACCGTCATCTCCGACGAGCAGCCCTGGCATCTGGTGCAGCCCGCGTGGCAGGATGCTGTGGAGCACGGCGGGCTGCTGCAGGGGGTGGGCGGGATCCCCGACGTGTGGGGGAGGGCGCTCATCCTGCGCGCAGCGTCGCACTCCGACAACCGTGTGGTGCGGCGGACGACGCAGGCTGTTATTGCGGCTGCAGGGGAGGTGCCGCTGGAGACTGTGGAGGCGGTGCTGCCAGCGGCGCTCTCAGCGGGGACCCCAATGGAGGGCCTTGCGGCCGCCGTGCTGCCGCTGCTGCTGCAGGCCATGCAGGGGGGCACCGTGCCCAGCAGGCAGGCGGCGGAGGCGCTGCGCGACGCGGACTACGCCGCGCTGCCTGAGGCGCAGCTGGTGGAGGCTGCGAGGTGGCTCGGCGACCTGGCTGCCTCCTGGCGCACCTCCGGTGCAGGGGAGGACATGCTGGCGCCGCTGGCAATCGCGGCGCTGAAGGTGTGCCGGTGCTATGCGGGGGCTGCGGGGAGCAGGCGCGGTTCCGACAGCCTGGCTGCGGTGGTCGCCAGCTGCTGCGTCGTGCCCAGCTACCTCGGGGATGCGTCTGCCCTGCGTGAGGCGTATGCTGAGTGCGACAGCATCGTGGAGGAGGGCGTCGCGGCCCTGTTCGGCACGGAGGGGACAGCCGGTGCGGTTGGTGCCAGCTTCGACGCTTTCGTCGCGGCTGTGGGTGCCGGTGTTGCGGGTGGGGCGCTCACAGCGGTGCCTCCGACATCGCGGCTGTATTACACTTTCAGCAAAGTGGCCCCTGCGGTGTTCAGCAGTGCGCTGTGCAGGCTGGTGCCTGCGCTGCAGGGCAGTGAGGGTGTGGCCCTGCTGGAGCTGTTTAAGGCGGCGTCGGAGGCCAGCGAGGCGACTTGGGTGTCGGGCGGCGGGGATGCGGCCTGCCTCGCGCTGGAGGGTGGGGAGAACGTGTCCTTCAGCCTGGCATGGCTTGCTCAGCAGTATGCTGCTGGGGATGCCCGCAGCGACGTGCTGCGTGCCCTGGAGCTCTTCGCAGAGTCGCTCAGCCAGGAGCGCTGCAGTGCTGCTGGCTGGAAGGCAGGGCTGGCGGCCACGCCCGTGCTTTCGGATGCCACGACCGATGTGCTTGGTGGCGATGCTGCTGCTGCGGAGCGCGGCTTCGTGCTGTGTGCGTCGCTGCCTGCGTGGGTGTGGGCTGAGGCAGGCAGTGCCGACACCCTGGCGAAGGTGCTGTCACGTGTCACGCTTGCCGACTCCGGCCTGCCGCACCTCACGTGCAGGCTGCAGACGGCTACCGCCATGCTGAGCAGCAGCACCGTGTCGCAGGTTGCCGAGTGGGTGGCAGGCGCAGTGGTGCCCTCGTTCAGCGCCACCGCCCCGGAGGACGAAGGGGAGAAGAAGAAGAAGAAAAAGAAGAAGCAGAAGAAGGCGGGTGTGCCGCGTGGCATCCACGAGCTGATGGCTGCCGTCGAGGGCTGCATCGGGCATGGCTACGGGGGGGAGCCTGCGATGGAGCTGCTGCGGGCCTGCTGGGGTGTGCTGGTGCAGCACCCTGTCAAGTTTGCGGGCAGCAGGCAGGCGTACGCCGCCTTCTTCCGCGGGGCAGTGCAGGTGGGCGGACCGGCACTGCTCGCGCAGCTGCCACGTCTGATGGACGAGGTCATCGTGCAGTCCTCCATCGTCGCTGCACAGCTCACACAGGCAGCGGTCCACACCGTGGATGACCCGGAGCTGCTGGCACGCCTCGCCCTCACCACGCCTGCACCCAAGGCACAGGCGCTGGACATGTCCCACCCTGCTGTCGTCATCGCACGCCCGCACACGGCTGACAACCCGCGCAAGGTGGACCCCACATCACTCATTGAGGTGGTGCTGCGCCACGTCCGCGAGGACACAGCG
Organism: Rhynchopus euleeides; assembly: GCA_963210315.1. Lineage (NCBI taxonomy): Eukaryota > Euglenozoa > Diplonemea > Diplonemida > Diplonemidae > Rhynchopus > Rhynchopus euleeides. Next base: position 1,868,117 of record OY723258.1, read on the forward strand.
GATGAGGGCAACGACGGCAGTGCTGTGCAGCTGCGGCGCGTGCGCCAGTGGTGGTTCCTGTGTGCGCTGCTGCCACAGGTGAGCAGCGGTGCGGCGGAGGCCGTGGCTGCGGCAGCAGTGGAGGGGCTCCGCACCGCGCGCATCGTGCCCCGCACACGCGTGCTGATCCAGAACGCATGGGCCCTGTGCTGCGCGCTGCATCCCACCAGCGCGTCCTGCCTGCGCTACCTCATCGACATCCTCGCAAGCCCCGCCACGGAGACACGCCTCGCTGTGTCTGCCATCATCGTCGCTGCCCACATCCTCCTCTCGGGTGTCCAGCTGCCGGAGGCTCTGAGGGGCGAGCTTGTCTCTGCGGTGATCGGATGGTCCATGGCCATGCCCCACGCCGCACGCGTGCACGCACAGCTGGTGCTTGCGGAGTACCTCGGTGGGGGCTTCGAGCCTGCTGCGACGGACCGGTTCCTGCAGAGCGCACGCCGCTTCCTCGACGAGAACCCCCACGTCAAGACACTGCGCTCGACCACAGGCCTGTCCCGCCTGGTGTCGCTCTACATCTGCGATCAGCCAGACGCCACGCCTGAGGGCGCCCCGCAGCCGACACCGCTGCCGAGCTTCGTCCCCCAGAGCGTGGAGATGAAGGTGCTGAAGGCGATGCGCCTCGTGCAGAACAGGTTCACAGAGCTGGACGGCGATGGTGCATCCGCCGCTTCGGGAGCAATGCCTGCAGCAGGATGGGCCTCCAAGGGCTCCCGCAAGTGCCCTGCCCGTGCACGCGGCAGCGGCCCTGCTGAGGATGACGCTGGCTACGAACAGGACGATGAGGACGTCAGCGATGCCGACAGCGAGACAGACGAGGAAGCGCTTGTCGACCCCACACACCAGCGCCGCCCCACCCCTGGCCGCCCCCCGAAGGCAGGGCAGGCGCGCATCTGCGTGGTGGGCAGCTTCCTCGACAACCTGCCCAACCAGGCGGGGCTGTGCCGCACACTGGAGGCGCTGTTCGGCAGCGTCGCAGAGCTGACGCTGCCCTCCCTGCGCGCCACACAGGAGCCTGCCTTCCTCCGCATGTCCATGGCAAGCGAGCGGTGGCTCAAGCTACTGGAGATCCCGCCCGGCGAACGCCTCGCAACTTACCTGCAGCGCAAGCGCCAGGAGGGCTTCCGCATCGTGGCCTTGGAGCAGACCGACAACTCCGTGCCGGCGCCTCTCTACACATTCGAGCGCAACACTGTGCTGATCATCGGCAACGAGCAGCTCGGCTGCCCTGCATGGCTGCTGCGCAGGCCTGAGCTGGTTCATGACTTCGTCGAGCTCCCCCTCGATGGCGCATCCCGTTCCCTGAATGCACACGTCACAGCTTCTGCTATGCTCTGGCAGTACCGCATGCAGACACCCGCCTGAGCTGAGGGTCCTGCGTTGCTCCCCAGTGATGTCGCTGAGTGGGGTCAGCTCAGGGTGGCCAAGCCGAGGGCGCTCCAACGTGTGACTGCCTTCTCCCGAGATGGACTGTTGTTTCGATGCCCCAGCTCGCTAGCCCAAGCATTGCATTGAGAGGGGGATGACAGAGAGAGGGGGGGGCAGGCGCCGTGGGGTGTTCCCTTGCAGGGAGGTTGCTGAGTGTGCGGGAGGGAGGGGGGTCAAACTATTGCAGGATGAGGCGAAGATGTGGGTGGGGGGTGAGGGGGGTTTTTTTTCAATGAAGCCAGTGTTTTTTCCAGGATTCCGGAAATCGGGATTCGGGGGGGTACATTTTTTAAGGTGTATGGTGTGTCCGGAAAAGGGCTTCATTTGCAGTATTCTGGCAGTAATCTGACGTTGTGCGGCTTTCTGTGCCAGCTCTGTGACAGTTATCCCGTCCCCGGCACCGAAAACCGCAATGAGACGTCTTCCCATGGGCTTTGTATGTTGATACAGCGGTCAGATTTGGGACCGTCTCAACGAACTGCTGGCACGATACCGGTCGAGGTCAGTTGGAGGGGTTGGTCGTCACAGGCGAACGTCACGTTGCTGGCTTGGTTGTGTCTTACTGGGCACGAAGGGGTCAGCAATTGCCGAAGAAAAGTGGCTGGCGCTAGCCCCACACGCCTCCCGTCGTACTCCCTGCGGTCCTTGAAGTCATTGCACTTCAGGTAGCTGATGTCTGGAGGTGCTTGTGCAACAGTGCTTCTGAGATCCGGCCCGTGCATGCACACCTGTCCCTGCATTCACTCTCTACCCACGTGTGTGTGGCATTGTAGTGTAGATCAGTCTTGCACTGAACGGCTCGGCCATCTGATACAGCCAGGTGGACGGGGTAAAGAAGGGTCCCCTTCAGACAGGGACCCTCAGGCTGGATGTAGTCGGCCACCCTCCCGACCCACACCCGGGCCCATCACCCACACCTTTTCCGCCAGAAAGTGTCGTTATTTGAAAGAGCTGGGCTCCCCGAAGCCATCGTATATTTTTTCGGCGGCCTACGTGCCAAAAAGTGCCCCTTACTCAGTACAGAACAAGTTTAAAAAAATGTACCCGCCCGGGCAGTGGTCGCGCTAACTTCACTCCCTACTCCCGGCATTTTCGGCGATTTTTTGAGGTACGTTTTTTATTTGCAAACAGGGATTTGTCCACAACTCGAAAAGTTTTGGTACCCCAATTCAGTATGAAAAAAGTGCACCAAAAAAATGAAAGTGACCCCATGGCGTTTCGCACGGATCTCAAATATTCAAAAGAAGGCAGAGGGGGCCCTCGCTACGAGTCACTGTGAGTCACGAGTCGTCAGTTGTCAGCCAAACATGGCTGACTTCTCACTTTTTCTCACTCAGTCACACTTGGTAGCGAGGGCCCCCAGAGACGGGGAGAGAAAAAAATGGGCCCCGCGGGGCGGGGGTGGGTGGTGGGGGTGGGTGGGTGGCCTTGACGGCCGCTGCTCTTCACGCCCTGAGGTTCACCGTTCCCCAAACTTCCACAAGCATCGCTTTGCATGAAACTCTCAGCACCCCTTTTGCCTTCCCCACCGAGTGACTGCTTCCCACGCAGCACTGGGCTGACCTGATGTCGGAGTGATCCACACCGAGTTCAGCTCGGAACAGCTGTGCACTACCGTGGCCTCCGGCGGCTGGGGGGCTCCGCCCCCCAGACCCCCCTGTATAGCGTGTGCACGAGGTTTCACATACAACGTGCTTCGTGGGGTCCCCACGTCCAGTGCTGGCATCAGTGTCTTGAACAGGCTACACCCTCGCCGTATCAGGGGTGGCACTCAAGCTGGCACATGTTTGCCTACTTGGTGGCGTTGTTGGCAGTTGAGCTGAGTGGGGAACTCCCGTCCCTGCTTTCCGAGCAGGTGCCTGACCCCTTGCCCGGGTTGTTACTGATCACATGCTGTAGAGACAACCAGGACGGAAAATTTGAGTGTCTTCAAACAAGCCCATTTTTTCAAAATGACCCCACTACGATCCGGGCGAGGCTCGGAAATGCAACGAAACGCGGTTTCCCCGCCCAAAAACGAGCCCCTTTTTCAGGTACGTTTTTTCGCTCCCGATTTCCAAATTTTGGGTGATTTTTCCAATATTTAGCGCGACCACTGCGCCCGGGGGGGTACTTTTGGGGTCTGGCCCCGCCGGGGGGGTACTTTGTACCCCCCCGTCCGGCATGGAAAAAACACTGCTGAAGCGGAAAACCCCGTCTCCTGGGTGCAAGTGGGGGGTGAAATCGTTTCGGACAGAGGCCTGTTTCTTCCAGTGTGTCAAGGCAAATCACAGATGCGCTTTTTTTTGCGGAGAAAGGCGGGGAGGTGCGCGCGGATATTGGTGGAAACGTCAACGCATCAACAAATCGAAGACAATGAGGGGGTTTGGAGAGGGGGGGTCGAATAGTGCCGCTTTCGTATATTTTTTCGGAAATCATCAGGAGGGCGTGTGGGTGTGGGTGTGTTTTCTTTTGGGAGAGGGGGGGGGGGGGGAGGGGAGGGGAACGAACTACAAAAAATATCTGTCAAACGCCCAGGATGGGTGACGATGCCACCTCTCTCCCCCCCTCCCCCACTCCTCTACCACGGCTGGTGCTCATTACTGCTCGAAATACACCCCCCTCTCCTCGTTCTCCTCAGTCACACATGCAGGTGCCATATCATCCAAAAACACAGTGACCCTCCCCCCACACCCCACACGCACAACATATCTGGTGTAGTGACTACAAAAAGGACTAACATTGCGAGAAGGTGCTGGGAGATTTACTTTTCCATTCACTCTCGATGATCAATCCCCCCACACCCCCCCCACCGTTCTCCTCAGTCACACATGCAGGTGCCATGTCATCCAAAAACACAGCGACCCTCCCCCACACCCCACACCCCCTCCACCGTTCTCCCAGGATTCCACACACACTGGCGAAGCCCCCCCCCCCTCCCCCTCCCCCCCGCGCACCGTACACACCAGAGAGAGGTTTTCTCAATACTACACGAGCCCCTCCCGCCCCCTCCATGATCAAACCATAACCAGATTTTTTATTCCCATTTGTGTCACACACACACAAACCCTCTATCCCCCCCACCCCCGACCCCCACCCCCCTGAATGGTTGTTGCCAATCAGGATCCCCGCTCCCCCCCACACACATAGCTGAGCCGAAGCGGGGCGGGGACTCCCTCTCACTCTCCCTCTCTCCACCTCACCTGCCTTTCTGTGCTTGTCTGCTCTCCGGCGTGCCTTCGGCACTGCTGTAACACAATAAAAAGGGGCACACCAACAGACTCCACCCCCTCTCCCCTCCCCTCCCGCATATGCGGAAGGGTTTCCTGCTGTCGGCTGCACACGCAGCAGTTCCTCTTCCACCTCCGCAATGCAGCCCTCTGGCGTCCCGCCCCCTTCTCCGCACCGCCTCCGCACCACACAACGGGGGGTGCGATCTACCCAATCCAGCCAGGCCAAGCCAGGCTATCCCTGCGCCACAGCACCTCAGAGGTGGGGTGTGCTGTGCGGCCCAGCTGAGGCGTTTCACGACAACTGCCCCGGGGGATGCACTGCAGAGGCATGCCGAGGAGGAGGTCCTGCAGAGCCTGGCGCATGATGTGGATGGCGTTGATCTCATGGGAATATCCTTTGGTCCCTCCTCTGAGAGTGTGGAGGATGGGCAGACCGCGCAGCAACACCTCTACCCCCACCCCCACGACACCCCCACGACACCCACCGAGGGGGATGAAATCGCGTCCACTCCACCGCCTCCGCAACAGCAGCGTGGCGGCGGAGGTGGGGGTTTTTCAGAGATCCCGGAGACAGCCACCCCCTCTTCGAGGAAGGGTGGCGGAGGGCGGGCCTGGGGGGGTGCCGCAATCCTCCGTGGGCTGGGAGGGAGCGTGGTGGGGGTGGAGGTCCCGCCTGTCGTGACCCTCGGAGGTGAGGAGGGGGGTGATGCGCCAGCATCATTGTCCTCGTGGGAGGGGCCGGAGGGTGGGGTGGCCGGCCCGACGCCCCGCCGCACCTCGGGTGTGTTTGCGGATGTGTTTGAGTATCTCAGAGTGAGGGGTGTGCCATTTCGTGACATCGTGCAGTGGGAGGTTTCGAAACGCCAGAAGCTTTTAGAGCAGGTTTTCCCCGACTGCCCGCTGTCGGTGCACCGAGCCCTCAAGGAGTGGGAGGAACGCAACACGCAGGGGAGGACCTCGGGGAACCCGCGATGCAACCCCTCAGCCTCAAAGGCCCAGGGGCAGCAGGCGATGCACGGCCTCCGCCAGGTCATCGCAGCGGGGCACATCGGGAGGACACAGGCGGGGCTGAGGTATATCATCTGCGATTTGAAGCTCCCTCTGAGGATTATCGCCTCGCCTATCTCTGAAATATGCAAGTCGAAAACAATCCCCCAGGAGAGGAAGGTCTCCCTTATCGCTGAGGCAAGGCGCCTGCTGGCGTCGGAAGGGATCCGACCCGACACAAAGCTGTTCACCTCCTTCATGCGGCTCTGCAGGTCCTATGAAGAAGCCCGCGAGATTTTCTCGGAGATGACCCGGGCTGGCTGCACCCCTGATGGCGTGACCTATGCCACCGCGATGAAATCCTGCGAGACGTCACTCCCTGCGGTGCGGAATATTATGCGGAATATGGAGGCACAGAGGATACGCCCCACTGAGGTGCACTACGGTATCCTCCTCCGCAGCGCAGCGCTCAGCGGGGAGCGGGCGGAGATATGGCGGATCTGGGGTGCGATGGAGTCGGCGGGGCTCCGGGATTCGCCGCACAGCCATGCCATTATGGTGTCTGCAGTGCTCTCCCAGCTGCCTTGGGTTACGATTCACGACTCGAGCCGGGATGGGTCGGGCAGCAGCAGCAACAGCAGCGGTGTCAAATCCGACACCCCAGATCCTCCAGGGGCTGGCAGCAGCAGCAGCACCACCACCACCACCACGCCACAGCGCCTCCACCTCAGACCCCAGCGAAACTCCGACCTCTCGGAGGTGCAACGCCACTGCCTCCGCGACGCAGAGGCCCTGGTGAGAGCAGCGGAGAAGGCAGGCGCTTCCTCCGACCGGATCTACACACACCTCTGCCGGGCACAGCCGGAGGAGGGGAGCCGCGTTGCGACTGTGCTGAGCTTCATGGAGGCGAACGGGTTGACGCGCCTCCGGGATGTGCCGCGGGTGCTGCAGAACTCTGCGGCACCCCCGGGCTCCGCTTCCCTCCGAGAGGCTGTCGAGAGGCGCTTTCCAAAAGAGGCGGCAGAGGTGAGGGGTGGGGCTGTCGGAAAGACGTGGCGGATCAACGCCCCTCCCAGAGCGCCGCTCCCAGGGCCTCGTGATGTCGCGCTTGGCGTGAGCCGTCCGGCAGATGTCTCCCAAGGCAGGCTTCCCGAAGGGGATGCTGGGGAGAGGTATCGGAGCAGTCGGTCCGATGGGGTCGTATCGGAGTGGAAGCAGGATGCACAGCCTGTGGATCACATCGCGGAGCTGAGGAGGGGCGAGGGGAGGTCCCTCTGGGAGGTGTTGGAGGAGGCCGAGTCGGAGTACTTTCGGTGAGCGAAAGTGGGGCGGTGGTGGTGGGGGGAAGGAGGGTGTGCGTGTGTGTGTGTCTGCGTCTTCTGTGGCTTGATCAAAAAAGGTTTCTTCGAGAATAGGGGTAGGGCCACTTCTCTGGTGCAGGAGGGAAGCCGGAGTGGAAGGTGGTTTTTTTTTGTTCCACCCCTGCCTCCCCCCGCCCCCGCCCCTTCCCCCATTATAGCCCTTGCATGAAGAGCCTGTGTTTAGAGCGGGGTACAGCCTTGCTGTTTGACTGCACATTCTGCTGCCGCTAGCCCACACCTCACGCACAGGGGGTTCAGGGGGCGCCGCAGCGGAGGCCCCCCCCCGGCACACCAAGCGGGAGGTGGTGTGTGGCGTTGCCACCCCACCCCTCCCTGCGCCATGTCTGCCGGCACGCCCCCCCCTCCGGACGCTGCGGTGCACGAGCTCTTCTGCACGACTAGCGATGGGATTGAGTTCATCGCCAAGGCGGAGGTGCTGCAGACCCTCTGCGGGCTGGGCTATGCCTCTGTGAGCAGCCCCCCCGCCGATGCAGCTGCTCCCGATGCTGCTGCTGCCCCGGCAGACACCACCGCCGCCACACCCTCCGACTCCGAGAGATGGTGCATCTTCGACACGGCAGAAGTGCCGGGTGTGGTCAGCTTTAAGCTGCGTGAGCCCTGCAGGCGCCGCCTTCACCAGGCGATTAAAGCGGTGCATGCGCTGCGCTCGACAGAGCATGTCGTGTCCCTGGTGCACCAGTCGGGCCCGGTGTACCCTCTGAAGTCACGCGATGAGGTTCAGGCGATGCAGGAAAGCCTCGCAGAGCCTATGGCAGCGAGCTGGCGGAAGGCCGCCCTGATGTGGGCCATCAGCAACGCGACTTTTGACAGCGCAGCTCCGGCGGACCCCGCCGCGCCGACACCGCTGCACATGCTGGACTGCGAATCCGATGAGTTTGTCGAGCGCCTCAAGCAGCATGTCCTGTTCCGCTGCTCAGGGCTTCGGCACGGCAGGGGCTGGCGCACCGAGAAGCCGAAGTGGAAGTCACCCGATGCGGAGCGGGCAATCGGGGAGTCTGTGGTGGGTGTGATGGGGTGGCGCGCCGCGATGCTCCTCTTCAACCTGCACGTGCTGCTCGTCATCTCGGCGGAGCGTGTCACGGTGGGCATCAGCCTCCACGGGACGAACCCTGTCCGCAGTGGGCACGACTTCTCGAAGTACTCACGCAGCGAGCGCGACTCGCACAGCATCTCGCATCTGGCAGAGCAGGGGCGCATCCGCGCTGCGAAGCAGCGCGAGACCGAGGCCGCGGCAGAGGCGTTGCGTCAGCGCCTCCTTGCAGGCGAGACGTATGCGTCGATCTCGCCCAGCATGAAGGAGCTGGAGGGGTCGCTGAAGCAGACGAAGGTGAAGAATGAGATCCGCATCGCGAAGTCGGAGAATAGCATGCTGACGGCGATCGCCCATGGGCTGCTGGTGCTGGCGGACATCAAGCCGGGCGATGTGGTGTGCGATCCGATGGCGGGGTCCGGCACCACGCTTCTCGAGGCTGCGTTTGCGCAGCCCGACGCGGGGATTGTGATCGGGGGGGACTTCACGCTTTCGGAGTGCAGTGTCACGGCGCTGAATGTCTCCAGCGTGGCCTCGCTGATCGAGCAGCACGGCCTGGTGGGCGCAGGGGGTGGCGGCGGGGAGGAGCCAGAGAGGAAGCGCCCCAGGAAGGAGGACCGCACGCTGCGGTGCAGCAGCTCGGCAGGGGTGTGCCGGTGGGATGCGATGAAGCTGCCTCTGCGGTCTGGCTCTGTGGATGCGATTGTGTCCGACTTCCCGTTTGGCAACAGATGTGTCAAGCCGGGGAAGCTGGTGCCCGCTGTGCTGTATGTGGACCCCACCCCCCCCTCCCACACCACCCCATGCATGCCATCTTCTCGTTTGAACTTGCCTGACACCCCCGTTGGGGCGTGGTGCGTCGGGTGAATAGTTACATTGCACCCGCTGCAACCTTTGTAGCGTACACACCACATGCTCTGCTTTCTGCACAGGTCGGAGATGGGCAGAATACTCCGCCCCGGAGGGCGTGCTGTTTACTTGGTCATGCAGGGCAAGGGGATGGAGGAAGTGCTGTCTCGGGTATGTGCAACAAGTGTGAAAGGGTATCGTCAAAATATGTGGGGAGCGTGATCGCATCGGGTGCGGGGCCTTGCCGTTTCCCTCTCTGCTGAGATCACCCACCCACCCGCCCCCCGCCCCTTCCCCAACAGGACGCTTTCAAAAAGCTCTTCACCAAGGTGCGCCCGCCTATCCGTGTCAACATGGGGGAGATGTACCCTTTCCTCTACTGCCTGCAGCGGCTGTGAGTGTGTGACCTGCTTGATGTATTTGCCCTGCCACACAACCCCGGCTTCCGCACTTGGTTGTCCTGCCTACCCACAGACGACGGTGCGAGGGGGTGTGTGCAGAGGGGAGGAGGTGTGGGGGGTGGGAGGGAGAGTGGTTGTGATCACCCTCTCGTTCATTATTCAGCCCGTGCCCAAAAACCGATCAGCAAAGTCCAAACGAAAGGGCGCAGCCAGGCTGGACGCCCCGCCGCCCTCTCCCCCACCCACCCGTCAATCTTGGAGCGCTCCCCCCCCCTTTTTTTTTCTAAAAAAACAAACAGATTTTCGTACCTATCACCCCCCACCCGCCAATCCATCTTGGCCAACTTCCTGATTCTTGAGCAGTTTTGAACAGGGTTGGGAACCTATCACCACCCCCACCCCCCACCACAGGCCCTCCCTCCTACCCCAGATGAGCACCGAGGACCATGCCCCGTCGTGCGGGGTTTTCACGGCCCGCATGTGGAAGGCCGCGGAGGAGGTGCTGAAGGCGACCGAATCGCACCCCTTTGTTGAGGGGCTGCTGGACGGCACGCTGCCGCTGGACGCCTTCCAGTTCTACATCCGGCAGGACTCGCTGTATCTGAAGGACTTCGGGAGGGGCCTCGCGCTGCTGGTCAGCAGGTCAAACCACGACAGCGAGGCGGAGCACCTGCTGAACAGCAGCCGCGGCACGATGCTGGTGGAGGCAGCGATGCACGCCAAGTGGTCCACAATGTGGGACAGCACCAACCCCTACGCCGACAACGGCAAAGCGCCCCACACTGAGCTGTACACCTCGTGGCTGATGCGTCACGCCAGCCTCTGCCCCTTCGAGGTTGCGATGTGCGCCTTCACGCCCTGCTTCTGGGTCTACCTGTACATCGGCAAGTTCCTGCTGGCGAAGCGCAACGCCCGCGGCGCCCCCTCCCCTGTGCCCTGCTACGAGGAGTGGATCCAGGAGTACGCAGGGGACGACTTCGAGAAGTCTGTGGTGGAGATGCTCCGCCTGGTGGAGCACCTCGGCGCCAAGGCGACCGAGGCCCAGCAGGAGCAGATGGTGGACGCCTTTGTGAAGGGCTGCCGCATGGAGTGGATGTTCTGGGACATGGGCTACAAGAAGCAGGACTGGCCCATCTAAAGGGTGTGAGAAGGAGAAGGGCGGCGGTTACGGAGCAGGGTGCTGTCCACTCCTTTTGGGCTTCTCCAAAATGGAGTGGAGGGTTGTGCGCTGTGGATTTGAGGCTTCTGTCGCTCCGATCGCTCCGAAAACGGTGCGCATTTCGGTGTATTTCACCCAGGAGAACCTCGCCGATTTTTTTTGCTGAAGAATATCTGCCGACACCAACGACCCCCTTTGTGTACAATGCCGTGTATTATGTGTATCGGGTAAGACCCGCGGGGGCCCAATGCTCGGCTTATGCTTGTCGGCACTAAATAATGCGGCCCTCCAATTGCGGTGTATCAGCAGGGTGTGTCCAGTGTTGCGCCCTTCCCTGTTACAAAATGACCCATGTGTCGGAAGGGGGTGGAAGGGGAAGGGGAAGGGGGGGTGGTGGGGGGTTGGGGGGGGGGGGGCAAGGCAGAGCAAAGAGGAACACACTCCGGATCGCCAAAAAAACCGGTGGTCCCCACCCCACCCCCTCTCGCTCTGCTCCCTGCAGTGGTGGTGCCCGTGCCTTGCCAGTGCTTCCGGGCTGATTGATGTACAGAGGACCCCTTTGTTGATGTGCCGCCGCGGCATGATGAGCGAACTCAGCCACATGCCATAGACGCAGAATGCAAAAAATACCCCCGCCCCCCCCCGACCCATTGTGCGGGTGCTGGTGGCAGTGTCAGTGGGAACCCGCATCAAAATTAACGACTTCTCTCCTCACCGTGTCATTCCACCCTAGTCACCCCCCCCCCCCTCAACGGCCCTGGCTCCACATGCTGCCCCCCTGTCTCGGGACTCCCCTCAAGGGGGCGGGGGGACAGCGCATTACCGACGAGACCGACACCCCCCGACCCTCCCTCCCTCCCTCCACACCCCCCACACCCAACCCCGCTCTGCCTTGCCCCTGCATGACTCCCCCGCCTCTCCGCCTGCCTGCCTGCCACCCCCATTCCGCAGCTCGGTTGGGCAACCGCACGCTCTACCACCATGGGCTCTATCTATGACCCGCTGCCGCTCGTGCAGGAGGAGTTGAGCGTGGCGGTGCTGGAAGAAGGCATCTCTGTGGGCATCGAGTATCTGGTGCAGCGGTGTGGGCTGTCGCCCACTGTGGCCAGCGAGGCGCTGGGGCGGTTCATCGATGCGTGCGACCCTGGTGAGGTGCGTGCGGTGTACCACGTCACCCGCCCGGAGGCGGGGAGCTGTCTGATGTACAGCCTGCGGGACACGCTCCCGACAGACGAGGTGATGGTCTACGGGGTGGAGCCCGTTTGCCCCCCTGCGCTGTCGCCGTCGCCGTCTCCCTCGCCAGCGCCTGCAGCAGGTAGCGCGGATGCCGACATGGCGGAGTCCTCTGACAGTGACCCGTCCAGCGGGCCTGCCGAGCGGGAGTACGAACCTCCGTCTCTGAAGCGCAAAATGTCTGCGCTGGCGACGTGTGGCAACACAGCAGCTGCCGCACACGGCGCGTCGTGGCAGTACCCCGCGTTAAAACGGCGTGCCATGAGGAGGCAGGTTCAAGTCCCCCAGGTGCAGGCCTTCTGACGAGTGGATGGTGGTGGTGGGAGGGGAGAGGGAGAGGCCTCGTCTGCTGAGTGATCGTGTTGGGGCATCTGTGTAGGGGCCTCTGTTGTCTGTATCACCCCTGCTCTCTCTCGCCCCTCCCCCACAAAAGCAAAGAAGCAGAAGGAATTTTTCAGCACACTACAATGTGGGCGGAGTAGTGTCACGTGCTTGTTCGTGCACTTGTGCTCCTCACTCATGACATCATCGGCAAGAGTGTGAGTGTGGAAGCGTCAATGCATCAAAGGAAACGGCACCAAGATGCGAGAATGAGCGCAGAACGACACTTTATTCCACATTGTTTAGCCTATTTGGTGTGATCACGGAGGTTTAGAGGGGGGAGGGGATCCACGGGGGAGGAAAGGGGGGAGGGGTGTTCTGTGCCGGTTCCGGGAGGGGGGGGGGTTTTTTTTCCCTCTCACACCACGATTTATTTTGATTTTGTTGTTTTTTGCACATAACACACCTGTGTGGTACGGGAAATGCTACGAGGAACGCGATGGACTCGGGACTGCTGCTGGCCTCTCTTGCTATGGTTTACTTATGTTTCGTGCTCCACCTGCTCCACCTCATTCTGCACTTCAGATGATCCACTTCACGTGGGTTACGGGGTTTGGGACAACGATGATATGTTGTGTCCGACGACAAGGTAAGGTAAGCTCATCGAGGTACACCAAACCGGAGTTGTCAAATCAAAAAAGACACACCGCCCGAGAGGCAATTGGTGTGACACAACAGCGATGACACAACCACTCTGCCCGAGGGGGCGCGTTTTTAGCGACCGAGACCTCCTCTCCTGACTGAGGGACACACGATCTGACCGTCCGAGAGACGCAGCATTCTACCCTGCCCGAGGGGCACCCACTCTCCTGACCGAGAGACACGCAGTCTTGCCCGAGGGGCACCTGGTTTCCTGACCGAGACAATATTCTGCCCGAGGGGCACTCACTCTCCCGACCGAGAGACACGCAGTTTTGCCCGAGGGGCACCTGTTCTCCTGACCGAGACAATATTCTGCCCGAGGGGCACCCACTCTCCCGACCGAGAGACGCAGCATCTCGCCCGAGGGGCACCTGTTCTCCTGACCGAGACAAAAATTTTGCCCGAGGGGCACCTACTCTCCCGACCGAGAGACACGCAGTCTTGCCCGAGGGGCACCTGTTCTCCTGACCGAGACAATATTCTGCCCGAGGGGCATCCACTCTCCCGACCGAGAGACGCAGCATCTCGCCCGAGGGGCACCTGTTCTCCTGACCGAGACAATATTCTGCCCGAGGGGCACTCACTCTCCCGACCGAGAGACACGCAGTTTTGCCCGAGGGGCACCCGTTATCCTGACCGAGACAAAACTATGCCCGAGGGGCACCCACTCTCCCGACCGAGAGACGCAGCATCTCGCCCGAGGGGCACCTGTTCTCCTGACCGAGACAAAAATTTTGCCCGAGGGGCACCCGCTCTCCCGACCGAGAGATACACAATCTTGCCCGAGGGGCACCAAATCCCGACCGAGAAGACGACCCTCACACCATGCTCGTGTCAGGTCTCAAGAGGGCCGAAGCCGCGGTTGAGGACAACAACACCCCCACGCACTGGTTCTAATAAATGACGGCGAGGTGCACGGGGGGATCAGCACGAAGGAGGGGCGCAAAAAGATGGGGATGATGACGCCGTGGTGTTCAAGGTGGTCCTCCGCCGCTTATGAACGTGACAGCGGGACAGCGCTGCGCCCGTGGCCGCAGCGGATTGAGGACATTCCCATCAGCCATCGAGACTATCACCGCGCCTCGCCGAAAACCTGCTTCACGCTTGATCGCGCTCAAGGTTTCCAAACGCATACTTCAGCTGGAGGTTCCGTCACAGAGGCGCTGACAAAGGCGGGACCAAGAGCAACAGTCGGGTGCTGATAAATGGGTCGATACTGATGCAGCAAAGTGACGTCAGTGATATCCAACTCCTACTTTCCTGACCGAGACACGATCTTGCCGAGGAGCATCGGACCGAGACACCCACTTCTGCCTGAGGGGCACCTAGCCGAGACGCATTTTTCCTGCCCGAGGGGCATCTCGCCGAGACATTACCTGCCTGAGGGGCACCTGGCCACGACATACCTACAGCTTACGCTTGCGGGGCACCCTGCCTGAGGAGCACCTGGCCAAGACATACATTTCCGCCTACGAGGCACCCTGCCCGAGGGGCACCTGGTCAAGACACACACTTCCGCCTACGGGGCACCCTGCCCGAGGGGCACCTGGCCAAGACAGACACCTCTGCCTACGAGGCACCCTGCCCGAGGGGCACCTGGCCAAGACATACACTTCCGCCTACGAGGCACCCTGCCCGAGGGGCACCTGGCCAAGACATACACTTCCCGCCTACGAGGCACCCTGCCCGAGGGGCACCTGGCCAAGACAGACACTTCCGCCTACGAGGCACCCTGCCCGAGGGGCACCTGGCCAAGACAGACACTTCCGCCTACGAGACACCCTGCCCGAGGGGCACCTGGCCAAGACATACACTTCCGCCTACGAGGCACCCTGCCCGAGGGGCACCTGGCCAAGACATACACTTCCGCCTACGAGGCACCCTGCCCGAGGGGCACCTGGTCAAGACATACATTTCCGCCTACGGGGCACCCTGCCTGAGGGGCATCTGGCCGCGACATACACTTCCGCCTACGGGGCACCCTGCCTGAGGGGCACCTGGCCAAGACGCACATTCATGCCCGAGGGACACCGGGCCGAGACATTACATTCCCTGCCTGAGGGACACCTGGCCGAGACACATTCCTGCCGAGGGGCACTCACTCCCGACCGCGAGACGCAGGATTTTGCCTGAGGGGCACCTCCTCTCCTGACCGAGACACAACCCCGCCCAGCACAGTGCCGAGGGGCATTTACGCTTTCGACTGGAATACCGAGCCTGACCCGGGGAGACACAATCGTGCCACAATCGTGAGGGGCATACTCTCTTGATTGAGAAATACACCCTTTTTGCCCGAGCGACGGCACCTGAAGGCGGAAGGGTGGCCTGTCACACACAGCCTGCCAGATCCAGCTCGAGCACGGTGACGCGACGTGAGCTTTCCGAGGGCGACAGTTTTCGTGTACCAATGCAACGCCCCCGGACACGCCCCCGAGAAGCCGGCACGTCTGTCGTGCCCAGCTTATCTGCGCGAATGCCGACTACGCGCACCCCGGCGTCAAGCGGATGCCCGCACACGCCCCAAGCGGGGCATACTCCGTCGAAGCATAGTCTCCCTGCCGGGGGACACACATTCAAGCCTGCATTATTCACAGGGGTCAGGGGGAGTTCCGGGCGTCTGTGGCCCGGTGTTGAGACGTACGACCTCACAGTTCCATGCAGGGAAGGGGAGCTGCTGACTGGACACCTGCGAGGTGCCGTGGGACATACACAGAGATCAGGTATCCAACACAGCCGAGACGCTCTCCCAAGCTGCACTGCTCGGGGAGCAAAAGAAGCAGCGACTGAGAGACGCGTCCGCATCGCCTGTGTCAGCGGTGCCGCCGCTGAGGGGGTCCACCGAAACCGCAGCCATGGCAGCGGGCCGAGATCATTCCACAAGGTTGGGGGGCAGTCGGCCAGTCTTCCCGAGTACCCAGCAGCCTACTCGACAAGCCCGAACAGCGACTGCAGCGTGCGACAAGCTCCGGTCCGCGGGGACTCACCTCTCTGATTAAGAAGGCGACTCCGAGAATCCTTCTGGCATGCCCACACCTCCAGGGCCTCGAATTTCCTCACGCACCGGGAAATACGCCCTCCACACTGAGTCCGGGCGTTACCACTGAATCGACGCCACGTGGGGCCACAGGGCCTCCGTTTGATGCGCTGTCTACGAGGCGGGCGATGGGGCAGGTACAGTGGGGATCAGCCCAGTGGGAAGGGGGCCGCAGGAACGTGTTGTCCACCGCTCGAGCGGAGTTCAGGAGACGACAGTGCGCGCGATCGCCCTCTTTCACCCAGAAGGGCCGGCACCTCTCACACCTACCCCTGGGCACTCCATGCAGCGTCTCCAGTGCGCCATGAAGAGGCGCGTTGGGCTTCACCCCGCAACTCGCTCGCAGCCAGCGAAGACCGGAGAGGACACAGAGAGCCACAGAGCGATCGAGATCACGCCGGAAAGCACCGGGTGTTGGCCGGGCTCCCGAAGGGCGAGAGTTTAAGACGGCCGGACAGTAGACTGCTGCGGAGGAGCTGGGAGGCGAGTTTCAGACTGTGATTTCTCGATCCGCTGAGCCCTGTCCCCAGGCGAGAGCTGCCGGGTCATGGTGGCTGAATATGCACGAGCGTCGCGGTGGTGGTGCTGGGAGCGCACCAGAGGACTGTCACGCTGAGGGGCTGGGCATGGCCACTGACTACCTGGATACGGCCGTCTCAGTGCATCGCCCGGGGTGCAAAACGACATCGGTCAGTTCTACATCCGGCAGGACTCGCTGTATCTGAAGGACTTCGGGAGGGGCCTCGCGCTGCTGGTCAGCAGGTCAAACCACGACAGCGAGGCGGAGCACCTGCTGAACAGCAGCCGCGGCACGATGCTGGTGGAGGCAGCGATGCACGCCAAGTGGTCCACAATGTGGGACAGCACCAACCCCTACGCCGACAACGGCAAAGCGCCCCACACTGAGCTGTACACCTCGTGGCTGATGCGTCACGCCAGCCTCTGCCCCTTCGAGGTTGCGATGTGCGCCTTCACGCCCTGCTTCTGGGTCTACCTGTACATCGGCAAGTTCCTGCTGGCGAAGCGCAACGCCCGCGGCGCCCCCTCCCCTGTGCCCTGCTACGAGGAGTGGATCCAGGAGTACGCAGGGGACGACTTCGAGAAGTCTGTGGTGGAGATGCTCCGCCTGGTGGAGCACCTCGGCGCCAAGGCGACCGAGGCCCAGCAGGAGCAGATGGTGGACGCCTTTGTGAAGGGCTGCCGCATGGAGTGGATGTTCTGGGACATGGGCTACAAGAAGCAGGACTGGCCCATCTAAAGGGTGTGAGAAGGAGAAGGGCGGCGGTTACGGAGCAGGGTGCTGTCCACTCCTTTTGGGCTTCTCCAAAATGGAGTGGAGGGTTGTGCGCTGTGGATTTGAGGCTTCTGTCGCTCCGATCGCTCCGAAAACGGTGCGCATTTCGGTGTATTTCACCCAGGAGAACCTCGCCGATTTTTTTTGCTGAAGAATATCTGCCGACACCAACGACCCCCTTTGTGTACAATGCCGTGTATTATGTGTATCGGGTAAGACCCGCGGGGGCCCAATGCTCGGCTTATGCTTGTCGGCACTAAATAATGCGGCCCTCCAATTGCGGTGTATCAGCAGGGTGTGTCCAGTGTTGCGCCCTTCCCTGTTACAAAATGACCCATGTGTCGGAAGGGGGTGGAAGGGGAAGGGGAAGGGGGGGTGGTGGGGGGTTGGGGGGGGGGGGGGCAAGGCAGAGCAAAGAGGAACACACTCCGGATCGCCAAAAAAACCGGTGGTCCCCACCCCACCCCCTCTCGCTCTGCTCCCTGCAGTGGTGGTGCCCGTGCCTTGCCAGTGCTTCCGGGCTGATTGATGTACAGAGGACCCCTTTGTTGATGTGCCGCCGCGGCATGATGAGCGAACTCAGCCACATGCCATAGACGCAGAATGCAAAAAATACCCCCGCCCCCCCCCGACCCATTGTGCGGGTGCTGGTGGCAGTGTCAGTGGGAACCCGCATCAAAATTAACGACTTCTCTCCTCACCGTGTCATTCCACCCTAGTCACCCCCCCCCCCCCCTCAACGGCCCTGGCTCCACATGCTGCCCCCCTGTCTCGGGACTCCCCTCAAGGGGGCGGGGGGACAGCGCATTACCGACGAGACCGACACCCCCCGACCCTCCCTCCCTCCCTCCACACCCCCCACACCCAACCCCGCTCTGCCTTGCCCCTGCATGACTCCCCCGCCTCTCCGCCTGCCTGCCTGCCACCCCCATTCCGCAGCTCGGTTGGGCAACCGCACGCTCTACCACCATGGGCTCTATCTATGACCCGCTGCCGCTCGTGCAGGAGGAGTTGAGCGTGGCGGTGCTGGAAGAAGGCATCTCTGTGGGCATCGAGTATCTGGTGCAGCGGTGTGGGCTGTCGCCCACTGTGGCCAGCGAGGCGCTGGGGCGGTTCATCGATGCGTGCGACCCTGGTGAGGTGCGTGCGGTGTACCACGTCACCCGCCCGGAGGCGGGGAGCTGTCTGATGTACAGCCTGCGGGACACGCTCCCGACAGACGAGGTGATGGTCTACGGGGTGGAGCCCGTTTGCCCCCCTGCGCTGTCGCCGTCGCCGTCTCCCTCGCCAGCGCCTGCAGCAGGTAGCGCGGATGCCGACATGGCGGAGTCCTCTGACAGTGACCCGTCCAGCGGGCCTGCCGAGCGGGAGTACGAACCTCCGTCTCTGAAGCGCAAAATGTCTGCGCTGGCGACGTGTGGCAACACAGCAGCTGCCGCACACGGCGCGTCGTGGCAGTACCCCGCGTTAAAACGGCGTGCCATGAGGAGGCAGGTTCAAGTCCCCCAGGTGCAGGCCTTCTGACGAGTGGATGGTGGTGGTGGGAGGGGAGAGGGAGAGGCCTCGTCTGCTGAGTGATCGTGTTGGGGCATCTGTGTAGGGGCCTCTGTTGTCTGTATCACCCCTGCTCTCTCTCGCCCCTCCCCCACAAAAGCAAAGAAGCAGAAGGAATTTTTCAGCACACTACAATGTGGGCGGAGTAGTGTCACGTGCTTGTTCGTGCACTTGTGCTCCTCACTCATGACATCATCGGCAAGAGTGTGAGTGTGGAAGCGTCAATGCATCAAAGGAAACGGCACCAAGATGCGAGAATGAGCGCAGAACGACACTTTATTCCACATTGTTTAGCCTATTTGGTGTGATCACGGAGGTTTAGAGGGGGGGGGGGGATCCACGGGGGAGGAAAGGGGGGAGGGGTGTTCTGTGCCGGTTCCGGGAGGGGGGGGTTTTTTTTTTCCCTCTCACACCACGATTTATTTTGATTTTGTTGTTTTTTTGGTAAAACACACCCCGTGTGGTAGAGAAAATACGGCAAGAGTCTCGGTGGGTCGGAAGAGCAGATGGTTCCCGCAACAGCTCCCGGGGAGCGGCGGGTATTTCGCATAGGATGCCGGATGTGTGAACACGTTTGTGCGGTTTGCCCTGTGTTGTGTGAACATATGTGTATGTGTGTGTGTATGCTCCACCCAACCCGACACATTTTCTGTACTTCAGACAGGTAAGGTCACTCGACACGCGGGGGGGGGGGGGTTTTTTGTTGTGTGTTTTTTCTGCCAGCCGACATCACTAGCGCCAGCGAGAAAAAAAACGCGTGACGAGTGACGGGTTGAGGTGGAAGCGATCAATGCAAAAATCATCTGAAAGGAAGACTCGAGAGACTGCTGCTGTATTTTTCCGCACGCTCCCATGTGTGAGCAGAACGAGGAAAAATCCACTCCCCCCCCCCCGCCCCCCCACACCCCCGATCGGTTGCGCAAGCAAAGGACTTTCGAAAATTCAAAATCGAATGAAAACTACAATGAACGAAAAGGGAATGAAAGCTGCGGGAGGAGCCACCTGATTTTGCCCCGATATCACCTTCCGAAAAACGCCACCAAACTCGGGTCAAAATCAGATGGAGGTAGGGATCTTCGCTACGCAATGCAGCAAAGCGCGTTTTGGTGCATTTTCACCTATTTTTATTGGAAAACGCCCGAAGTTGCCGAATGTTGCCGATATACGCTGTGGAGGCCTCACTCCCCACTCCCGCACGCCACCCCCCCTCCCCCAACCTCCCTCGCCGTTCACATGATTGCCACACACCAGCCTAACTCCCCCCCACGCTCTGTATCAGGACCGGAAAGGCACGTTATCATTTCAGGGTGGTGGGGGGGGGTCGGGGTTGGTTGGGGTGGGGGGGGGGGGGGTAGGGGGGGTCAAATGGGGGTGACAAACACGATTTTTCAAAAAACCGGCGCAGAGGCCCCAAAGCCCCCGTAAACCCTCCAAACCCCCCCAGATCGGTCCGGAAACCCATCGAACCCCACTTTTCCACCATTCCGGGCACCTCAGGTGCCCGAATTGGGGTACCTAAATTTTGTGCCACCGTTTGGTACCGTACAGTGCCACTGTGTGGGAGGTTGGAAAAGAAAATGCCCCAACACACCACATCTGAGGGTTGCAATGCATGTTGCTTGCCAACCACGTCATCCGGTGGGTGTCAGGCGCTATGTAGGTGGCATTAGCCAGGTCTTCGATGTGTTCTGGCTTGTATATATACCTCCCTGCCTGCGGCACAGGCACTGCCTTTGTCCCCCACACCAGCCACAGAGAGCGTATTGTACTCGGTCCACGGTTGCTGATTCATTGTGATGCGTTGTATCCTCGAGTGAACGTCACACACTAGTGGCACCACCACCCGCCATCCGAGAGCTGTATTGACTTTGCGCGCTTCCGTTGTATTCACCTCGCCACGCATATTGCACCGTTCAGTACCAGTGCTCTTGGGCCAGGCAAAGTAGACCGCAGCAACTACCAATTCTGGCACAATGGGTACCACGACAGCGCACTTCATGTGTTCCCGGAATGTACAGCTCGTGTTGCAACAGTCGTTGTCAACACATCCCGGTTGTGGAGCACTGCTGCACAGGAATCACACGACCATCTGGACTGTTCCGTACCTACAGGCAGCCTCCCGGTGCATGGTGGCAGGGAGGTATATATACAAGCCAGAACACATCGAAGACCTGGCTAATGCCACCTACATAGCGCCTGACACCCACCGGATGACGTGGTTGGCAAGCAACATGCATTGCAACCCTCAGATGTGGTGTGTTGGGGCATTTTCTTTTCCAACCTCCCACACAGTGGCACTGTACGGTACCAAACGGTGGCACAAAATTTAGGTACCCCAATTCGGGCACCTGAGGTGCCCGGAATGGTGGAAAAGTGGGGTTCGATGGGTTTCCGGACCGATCTGGGGGGGTTTGGAGGGTTTACGGGGGCTTTGGGGCCTCTGCGCCGGTTTTTTGAAAAATCGTGTTTGTCCACGTAAAAGGGTGGCATTTGACCCCCCCTAGGGCAGTGGTGGCTGCGTACGCGTACGCAGCGTGATTTTCAAAAAGTGCGTACGGCGTACGCGTACGCGTACGGCGCTGCGTACGGCAGTCTATGGAGCACAGGAGACGGCCATGGCCGCACACCAAATCCGACAGTCGAACTCAGGTGTACCAGGGGCAGCCTTCGAGCCTTCCAGTCGGAAGTGGTGCCTTTTGCAGTGTGATTGCGGGTGTACTTGCAGGTGTTGCGAGTTATTCGCCACGTGCGCGGCAAGGAACCATCTGTGAAAGGCAAGATCAAAGGCCAGGGCCCAGCCACCCGCTGGGTGGCCTACTGTGTGCTGAGAGACCTGGAATACCAGCCGTACGCAAAATCTGCGTACGCGTACGCAGCGCGATTTTCAGAAAGTGCGTACGGCGTACGCGTACCGTACGGCCGTACGCTGCCACCACCACGGACTAGTCGGGCAGTGACGGGTGGGGTCGACTAGTCGGGACGACGGGTGAAAACTCGACAGGCGGCACCCGTCGACTCGACGGGTGGCACCCGTCGGCACGACGGGTGAACCTGCTGAAACGACGGGTGTTCCAGCCATTTCCTGTTGATATGGGCCAATTTCCATTGAAAACTAGGGGAGTACCTTGCATGGCATCAGGTTATTTTTCACGCCGAACTATCTTCCCTGCACAGACCCACCCCCGATTACTTTCCATTTACAATTCCTAGTTGGTGATGGGGCCTCAAGTGCATGTGCGACGGCTGTTCTCGTGGATTTTCATTGTTCGAGGGATCTTGACTCTGACAAACTGTGTCAGTTTGACAGAGCAACCTACTTCATGAAGGTGATCACTTTTCTGCCAGGCAAATTTTCGCCCCAGCCAACCCTTGCACAACCCACAAGGCAGTCTCCAAGATACCGTACCCTCATCACCACCCAGGCCAAGATACCCCAAGATACCATCATCACCACCCAGGCCACCCAGACGAGCCACACCAATCAATGCCAGCGGCAAAGCGTACTGCAGCGCAGGCCCTCGCCAGCGCTGTGGACATGACGGTGTTTGTACGTGCTTGGATCAACACGTATGTTGTCGAGCGTGATGCTGATGGGTTGAGCCACATGGCCCTGAAGCAGCTTCTCGGCAAGCTGGCGGATAATCAAGTCGACTGATCCCATCATCAGTCTTGCCCTGTACAAAAAGTATGAGAAGGTGGGGGGTGGGGTGATCAGCAAGTCGACCGCGAAGGATGGTCGCACGATGTACGCTGCCCGTGTCAATAGCGGGTCAGACATCGAGTTTGTCGGGTTGGGCCTCCGGAAGAGCAACGGGAAGGACCACCCGACAGGGCTCAAGGAGATGGCCGACGCCTGTCCCGCGGCACTGCAGCTATGGTGAAGCTGTACGAGGCGGAGAAGAAACAGGCACAGAAGACCCAGCAGAGCAGGCTGGCCGTAGGCATTTTCGACGGTGCCTTCGCAACACGGTTGGTGACAGTTGCCGATAAGCAGAAGGATGAGTACAGAACGTGGTTCACGTTCAACTTCCTGAAGCAAATCGCAAGAGTGCAGAGAGGGGTTTTCGAAAAGGCGAACGTGATGTTTCGGCTCGCCTGCTTAGGGTAGCAGGGGACCATCTTGAGCTGTGGTCGGCATTTAGTAAGATGGGGTCATCTTCGCACAGGAGCGCGTTTTGTACCACACCACGAAATGACTGGTTGAAACAGCTCCACGCCTGCCACAGGGCTAGCATCCAGGAACTTCATGAAGCTGGGTTTGAGAGCCTGTACGCAGGGGTCACCCCCCCTGCCGACATAAACGGGTTCATCGCAATACTCGCAGAGATCTTGCCTGATGGACCTGCCGTGCAGAAGGCTGTCCTTGGCAGCTCAACGTGTTCTAACATGACGGGAAACCAGGCCAGAGATGTTCTGAGTCGCTTACTCACCATTACCAAGACGAAGGGGGTGCAGCATCTACTCTGTATTGCAATGGAAATGCTTGTGCATTTCCGCTACAACGACATCCCCCATCAAGTACCACCAGGAGGGAAAGTGCGCGAAACAGTTCATCTTCTCGCTCATCGCAATGCACATCCTTGTGTTTGTCCTGGAGTGGGTGTCACCTGGGAGAACATCCGAGGGGCGTGGTGTTACATATATCCATTCGATGAGCCACTGGTTTGATCCAGAAGATGCACACCCCCTCGCCCTGAGTGACGAGGAACTGGAGAGGGGGAATGGCGTCTCCAAACGCCATGCCCTGAGGGTGACATCGCAGCAGACCGCCGAACGGGACCTGCTGCTCTTCGAAATGCAGAGGACCAAAGGCAAGGGGTGCGGCCTGCTGGACCAACCGAGCACCCCGACCCTCCTGAAGTTCGGCGCGATAAAGCTTTGCTGCTGTGTCACCGCGAGGAACGCTTGTTGGAAGGGAGCAACGGCAGCACTGCAGCGGAGACTCGAGTCCCTCAGCCTTGGATCTCACGTCACAAAAAGGGGGCGATGGGGCCAACAATTTCTGGGCGACCCGGAAAACACCACTCCAAAGGCAACGCTGCTCGCATGCATCTGCAAGTCCAAATCCTGGGGCAACAGCGAGGATGTGCCAGAAGTGCCAGAACCAACCCCATCCGGTACAGTGCCTGTGCAGCAACATATCTGCATTGTGTGCTCCAAAGTTGTCCACACGAGAGAAGCACTGTTTGCGCATTATGATGCTGCACATCGGCCACAAAACAACGCGCCGTGTCAGACCTGCACTGTCACATGCCAGGAGTGCGGCAAACGGACAAAATCGAAGGGACTGAGCCAGCACTACCTCAGTCACCATTCGCGCGTGCTGACACAAAAGCGTTGCTGTGTTTGTTTCGAGCTCTTTAAAACCACTGTAAAGCGCGAAGAGCACATGAGATCCGCGCACCCGTAAGTGAGGGGGGGGGTGTTTGGCAGTTCAGGTACGTAGGTGATTTTGTTTGTCCTCGAGAGCGGAGTGACGTCGTGGGGGAGTTGTCTTGAGGCCCTACCCCCAGGCCCCCTGCCCACCTGGATGGCTCACCCCCCTCCTGGTGGTCCACCGGTGGGCAGCCCCTTCACCAACTAGGAATTGTAAATGGAAAGTAATGGGGGGGGTGGGTCTGTGCAGGGAAGATAGCTCGGCGTGAAAAATAACCTGATGCCATGCAAGGTACTCCCCTAGTTTTCAATGGAAATTGGCCCATATCAACAGGAAATGGCTGGAACACCCGTCGTTTCAGCAGGTTCACCCGTCGACTCGACGGGTCCACCCGTCGAGTCGACGGGTGCCACCCGTCGTTTCACCCGTCGTCATTTCACCCGTCGTCCCGACTAGTCGTCCGGGCGACTAGTCCGTGGTGACCACTGCCCTAGGGGGGGGGGGGGGGCATGGGGTGGGATCTGTGGAACGAAATCATCAAATGCCATCAAACACAAACACAAAAAAACGTCCGATTCCGTAGGGGTGTGTGACACTGTGTGTGTCCCGACCCCCACTACCTCTGGGGTTCTCTGGCGAACTCCGGGGTGGGGGAGGAGGAGTGTCGCTTATTAATCGCCCTTGCCTTTAGGCTGAGGGCGGTGTTTGTTTCTCTCTCTCTTCGCACGCCCCGTATGTGCAGAAAGTCACATCAGCACCAACAAGCTAGCAACCAAAAAAAACGTGCTCAATACGCTAACCCCACCCCCACCCGCTTCATCAGGCTCAAAGGTGTATATCATCAATTTCAGGGTTTTGTGTGTCGAAGGCGCCAACGCACTGGAAGAAGGGCGCTGTGGGCTTCGCCACCCCACCCACCCCGCACCCCCCCCTCCCTCCCTCCCTCCCTCACCTACCCCATCTCTTTACGGCGATATTCTCACCTATTTCACCCCCCCCCCCCACCTGCCTCCCTGCTATCTCGCCTTGGTGGCGCTGGTGTGTGTGTTTAGGAGGGCCTTGGTACCCCCTGACACACCTGCCGATGAGAGAGGATCAAAAACGGCCCCCCCTCCCCCCCGGGTCCATCGTGTTATTCTTGGGGGGGGGGAATAATTTCCCCCTCCCCCTGACACAGCATGGCAATGGCCGGATTCAATCATGTATTTTTCTTTGTTCCGGGTTTGGCGGATCCGGAGGATCACGGATTGGCAGCAACGCCTGATCTTATTCCCACCCCCACCCCCCATCCCCCCACCCCCCTCCTGCCCCCGGCGCGTGTTGTCGCGGAACCAGAACCACACTCATCTCTCTCTCTTCTGCCTCCGACGAGCCGAAACAAGATGAAACAAACACAGAAGAAGAATGGCGACATCCCGCCAGCAGCTCCTCACCCCACACCCCCGCACACCCGCCACCCCCTCCTTGCATGATCCCTGCATGCGGCTGGGCAGATGTCGCTCTTGTCACCACGCATGCATCAAGGTTATCGTCATCCCCAAACGCACATCGCATCGCCCTAACCCTTAGCAGGTGGATGAAGCTCCCTTCCGGGTCGGAAGCAGGGTGGGCTTTTGTCAATGCCGCCATCGTCGAGGCGTCGCGGCAGGGCAGGACGGGGAAGAAGAAGAAGAGCTTGATCCGGCAGCGCTGTGCCGACCGGATCAACACCCTGCAGGATGCGCTCGGCGAGCGACTCGAGGCTGAGGAGACACTTGAGCAGCAGGTGACCCACACACGGCAGAAGCTGCGGAAGCGCCTGAAGCATATGAATCGCATGACGCGACATCAGCTGCTTCAACAGCGCGAGCGCGACATCGCACTGTGCGCAGTCGAGGCTGTCGACCTGCCGGGCATTGCCGTCAGCACCAAAGGCACTGTCGGTGCTCTCAAGCGCCTCCCCAAGCCTGTCGAGGGGAGATCGCCTTACGCCAACCTGACTGGCGCGGAGGTGCGGCAGTCCGGCGCGCAGCCCTCTCTGAAGTCGATAGCGCGTGCGGACCGCGTGCTGTTTGAGTCACACTGGATGCGGCTTATCAACGAGGAGAACGAGCGGCTGAAGCAGGAGGAGGCGCAGCGCGCGCAGCAGCAGCGGGATCGGAACAGAGATCTGACGCAGGGCCTGGAGAAGCAGAAGGGCGAGATGGCGCAGCGCAGGCAGCAGCGGGAGGTGCAGAAGCGGAGGGAGAAGGAGGAGGCGGAGCGCGACCACACCGAGTGGGTGCAGGGGGAGCGGAAGCGCAAGGCTGACGAGCGCAGCCGCTGCCAGAAGGAGCAGGATGAGTCCACAGCGCTGCTCCGCAGCGAACACAACAGGCGCAACGCCGCTGCGCAGCAGCAGCGGGAAGCCGAGCAGGTCGCCAACCTCCTCCGCGTCCAAGAGATGCAGCAGGAGCAGCAGCGGCAGCGCGAGGCAAAGCTCGACCTGCAGCGCTCCTGGAAGGATCAGCTGGCGCAGCGCGACGAGCAGCGCCGCCTCAACAAACAGGCTCTGGCATCCCCGGTCTACCTGCTGAACGACACGCCGCACCCCTGGGGCGGCCTCTTCCAGAAGCGGGACAAGCTGGAGAAGCTCGCCGAGGAGTCGTTCCGGGAGCGCAGTGCGGCAGAGGCGAAGCGGCAAGAGAGGCAGGCGGCTGCCATCCGCATCGAGGAGCAGCGCAAGGATGCTGATGACCAGAGGCGGAAGGAGGCTGTTGTGGATAGGAATCTGAAGCAGGCGAGTGTCCTGAACGGGCAGCTGCAGGAGAAGGTGCGGCGCGGCGAGATGCATGCGGCGAAGGAGCGAGAAGAGCAGACGAACATCGACAGGCACACCGAGGCGTTGGATGGGCTGAGGAGGGCTGAAGAGGATAAGAAGCGCATCAGGCATATGCAATACGTCATGACGCTCGACCTGCAGCGGAGCATGCGCCGTGCCAACGACATGCGTGGTCTCCAAATAAAGATTAAGTGACGTCAGGACGGGGGAGGGGGGGGGGGGGGGATGGGAGGACTGACCGCCCGTGGAAACCATCAGAGTTATTCGCTCTGGCGTGGCCTGCGCTCGGCAGAGAGGATAAGGTGCATGTCTTGGAGGGAGGAGGGAGGTTGACAAGGGGTGGGGGACATCACAGGGAAAACCGCAGGGGGCAGACAAGGGAGAGGGCCACTTCCGTGGCATTCGCCTTGTAAGGCTGGAGGGGGGGGGGGGTAGCGGTGATCAGTGGTGTGAGGGGGGTTTGGTGAGGCTGGGTTGTGTGTCTCGTGTGCGTGCATGTCAGAATCAGGGACACTTGGTTTCCGCATTTTTTTTGTTTTCTGATTCTGATTTCTGGGGCAGCGCTGTCAAGTCTGGAATATACACGCCTGACCCTACCCCCCCCCCCCCCCCCCTGACCCCTCCTGCACGGCGCACTAGTCGACGAGATAACTAGTTATCTAACGAGTGGACTAACGAGTGATAGACCTAACGAGTGATCACGAGAGATTGCTCTTTAATTTCGATCGATCACTCGTTAGATAACTACCGTATACGTAAATATTATGGAACGTAAATATTATGGAACGGGCCCATTTTTGCCCGGTCCGTTCCATAATATTTACGTTCCAAAATATTTACAGGGCCAGTTGGGGACTCGGTGGTGAGGATGGTTTGCCTCAGGAATCGCACGAAAAGTGCACGAGTAGGTCCCGTCAGGGACTCTGTATGCCGTCCGATCACCTGGTCCAAGTCCCCGAGTCGCAGAAAGCCCTGTAAATATTATGGAACGAAAAAAATCTGGAACGCCAACCCACCAGCGTTCCATAATATTTACGTTCCAAAATATTTACGTATACGGTAGTTAGAAAATAACTAGTTACCTCACTCGTCAAACTAGAAACTAGGGCGCCGTGTGAGCAACTTTGCATTTTTTATCTTTTCCGTCGCCCACCGCCCCTGTCCCCTCCATACCTCACACAGCACAGAGGCGTACAATGGCCGCCCCACGGTCTCCGGGTATTTTTGCGACAGAGGCACCGCCTCTGCACGTCGGGCGCAAGGCGATTGATGGGGCTGCCGGCAGGCGCAGCAAGAGCGATGACGGTTTCATGGGGGCGGGGAAGCGGAGGGTGTATGAGAACGCCGAGTCGCAGGACAACTTCGCGGCTGGGCTCCGCACGAAGGAGGGCGCCACCCTGCAGGAGCGCCGCCCCGTGAAGCACCATGTCGAGGGCAGCGGCCCCAACAGGTCGCGCTGCCCGTGGCAGCCGGAAAATTTCGCCGCCCGCGACACGCGCCCCAAGAAGCGCCCGGGGCACGCGGCATCCCACCCGGAGCACCGGTTGGGCAAGGCACAGTTCCCGGCACAGGCATCATACCTCGCATCGCAGTCGAAGGCTGAGGAGCACCCACACAGGCGGCGCACCCCTGAGGCGTCGCGCCTGCTGTGGACTGCCGAGAGCAAGGAGATCGAGCGGCGCCCCCTGAAGCGGATGGTGTCGTGCGAGCGCCGGTCGCTGTCTGCCGACCACGAGACCCCGCGCCGCCTGGTGCGGAGCACCTCGCAGAACTCTTCCGGGCGGCACACGCCGCTGTGGGGTCCCCAGGTGGACTCTGTGCCGGCAGGGCGGCCCACAGGTGTCCGCATGTGCCGCACGCCATCCTCCGATGGGCTGAGCCAGCCCCGCACGCCCTACGCCACGTCCTTCGACCTCAACGGGCCCCCGCCGGCACAGATCGGGGGGAGGTCCAGGTCGCCCGGGCAGCGTTCTTTCGACAGCTATCGGAATGCCACCGACGATGTTGGGAAAGCGTATGACAGGTTTTGTTAGTTGTGTTTGTATTCCGTTCCCCACCACACAACGCACTCACGTGTTGTGTGATGTGTTTCGTGCTGTGTGTGCCACTGTGGAGGTCACAGCCCGAGTGACCTCTGAGGATGCCTTACACACACACACATCTCCCCACAACACAGGAAGGAGTTCCGCCCCCACAACCGCCTGTTCTCAAGGGAGGACAGCCACGACAAGCTGTTCGGGCGTGCCAACTGAGAAGCCAGCGCGCGGCAGGTGGTGTCAACACCACATATCTGTCAGGGGGGCAGGCATGTCAAGCCCCAAGCGGGGCCTGTGTCATCGCGATGTCGGGTGCCTGCGGGTGTTGCTGAAGGCACGGTGCCACAGCCACACCACGAAAGCCTTCTTCTGGCGCATGCCGCTTGTATTGCGGGCCTTGTGTACCCCTCACTGAGCCCCCCCCAAGGCTGTGTCAGGATGAAGTGCCGTTGTTGAAGTGAAGTGGGGGTGGGCTGAAGGTTGGGGTTGGGCGGGGGGGAGGGGGGGTACCATACGATGGGAATGCATCAAGAGAATGTGTGCTCGGTGCGTTCCCCCGCTGAGAAGAAAAGTGTGACGGCGTGGGGAGGGGCGGGGGGGGAGGGGGGGGGGGTGTAAAAGGCACGGCCAACGTTGGGTGTAAGTAGAAACAGTGTACACACAAACACGACCCCCCCCTCCCGTTTCCCCTTTCTTTTCTTTAATTTATTTCGTAACCTCGGGCAAGGGAGGGGTGAAATCGGACACAACACCCTGCAGGCAGCGAGTGTCGTACAATACCTGGCCGCAACAAGAGCCACCTCCACCTACGCACAGGTCGGGGTGTGTGCGTGCACTGCTGTGTTTGGTCCCCCCCCCCCCCCCTCTCTCTCTCTCTCTCTTTCTATCTCTCTCTCGCACGCCCAGTGTGCGAGATCCCTCTGGGAGTCCACGAGAACCACCCCTGCACCCCTCGCGAAGCGCTCGACCTCTCGTGTGGTTTCGGTGTGAGTATCTCAGTGAAGCCGCAATCCGTGAGGCTTGTCTTCCCTACCGCCCCCTGTGCCCCCGGGAGACTCTCGGTTCCCGAGAGGTTCTGCGTTGCTGATGGTGTGGCACGTGGGCCCGTGAAAAAAATGCACGCGCCATCCCAAACAATAGGATGATGTGTTGCAGCGGATTGCAGAAATCTCGCCTTTTTTCCCCCCAGAAACAGCTGATCGCCGTCGTGTCAGTCGGGTCACACACACGCACACAATAACCCCACGCACACCCCTCTGTTTTCCGCAAGAGCAAGCGTTGCAAAGACATCTTGTCTTTTTTGCGCACAGTCGGAGGGGGGTCAAGAGGTTACCCCGGGGAGGTCTTTCGCGGAGATGTCACAACAAGGCATCTCCAAAACCCCACCCCACCCCACCACCCTCGCTCGCCCTGCCTCCCCGCCAAGCGTTCCTGGGCAGCTGTGCCGCGGCAGCAGCAAACGGTGTTTCAAAAAACCTTCTGCGCCTTCTGCCCCACGTTTCTTCTGTTGCTTTCCCACCCCCCCCCCCCCACCCCCACCACCCGCCCTGCAATCCCCCCACCTTTTCGTTGAGGCGAGCCTTAAACGAACCGAGCGCTGCCTCTCCCGACCCCCCAGAGCCCTGTACAGAGAACGAACTGGGGAACGAGCCCTGGGGAGCTGACGGAAGAAGAGGGCAACACCGCCCGCTACCCCAAAAGGGGGAAGGAGTGCCGGCTTGGGATGCAGGGGGGGCTGAGGGTTCCGAGGGACGAGAGGGTTGGGTGAGTGGGGGGTCGCTCCGCTCCAGCAAAATAAAATGCGACGCAGAAGAGAGGCTCCCCAAGTTTGGGTGGTGTGGCCGAGGGAGTGGGAGTGGGTGGGAAGGGGTTCGGGCCACATGTTCCCTGGCTGCCTCAGGGGTGGGAGGGGATGATGCGTCCGAGCCAGCCCTGTTCTGATGGTGCGAGTTGCTGCGAGGCAGGGCGGGGAGGGGGAGGCGCGCCACCCCTAGAACAGCGCATGTTGGTGTGACAGAGTACAAAAGACACACGACCCCCCCCCACACGCCCCTAGCATTTTTTTGCACAAAAAAAATACCCAAAAAAACGAGCGCTCGGGATACACCGCAACACATGCCACCAGCGAGGCACATTTTTCCTATTCAGACAAATAACACACAGCTCCTCCGATTTGATTCCCCCTCCACCATCTCCCCCCCCCTCCCAACCCCCACCACCACCACCCACATCAGAACACACCCCTGCAGAGGGAGGAAGTACACACACCGCACCCCACCAACCCCTCCCCCCTCCTCCCTCCCCCCCCCCTCCCCCCAATGGCTGTTCTGGACAGCACCTCACCACCTCCGCCTGGGGGGGAGGGGGGTGCCCAGTGTGGCACCGACGCACCGCCACGCGATGCGGCACTCTCCCCGGAGGCGCGCGAGCTGCTGCAGAGCAGCGCGCGGTGCGCGCTGACGTGGAGCGCGTCCGGCACGGGGGAGCCCGGGGCTGCAAGGCGTGGCCTTGCCATCCTCTGTGAGAGCATCTGCGAGGCAAATTCGGAGGCGCAGTTTGTACTCCTCGACACCGTTTTTGAAAGCATCACAGAGAGGCAGAGGTATTGGATGCGCTCCATGCCCGCACCCCACTTCAACCGAACCACCGCCTCGGAGCTGCTGGGTTACCTCTGGGGGTCGCCGGGTGTCCCGCTCAGGCGCAGGCCGAAGCAGGTTGGAGATGCTCTGGAGACATCCTTCCCCGGGTTTGCGGCACACCTGCTGTCGGACGCCGCTGTGTTCGGGAGGTTTACCGACAACGAGATGCTGTTCTGCCTGTCAGCCCTCGCGGGCCTCTCGGACAGCGGGGCGTATACCCGCAATGCTTCGGGATGCACCCCGCGGCCCGCGTCGCCCAACCCCTTCACGCTGCGGGTCGCGTTTTGGGTGGAGGCGATCCTCCAAGCGCTCTACCGAAACAAGAGGTATTCCCTTCTGAAGAATGTGATGCCCAGCCTCGCAACCAGCCTCCTCGGGTCGCTGAACCAAGCTGTCTCCTCCGTTATGGATGCGGGGGGCGGGGTGCGGGAGGATATCCAGAGCTGCACGACAGCCGCAGCCCAGGCTCAGTGCCCTACCTCACGCAACCACCCGGTGCTGGCCGAGGCGGCGCAGCGCGAGTTTGAGCACCGCCACCAGGGGGAGATATACCTGCTGACGAAGCTGATTCTCGGGTTTCACTACAGCGACACCCTGTTTCACGATGTGAAGGATGGTGTGGCGGATATCCTCCGATCCATGTCCTTCCGGAAGCAGACAGGTGTCACGCCCACCCCCTCCAACGCCCTGCAGCCCCACCGCTGTGCAAAGGCACGTCTCTGCCTTGCACTCTTCGCGATAAAGCTGGTGTATGTGACATCGCAGCAGCTCTCCAGCCTCAACCTTGACTTCCTCACGCTGTTCCGATGGCTGATCGGATCGGGTTTTATCGTGAAACCCAGCCAGGTGCTCCGGGAGAATCTGCAGAGAGGCATCCTCGCCTTCTGCTCCCTCACGCCATCGCATATGAAGATTGGAGTCGCACCTCCGCCGAAGGCGGCGCAGGCGGGCCCCGCAACCTCCTCCCTCACCATCACACCCCGCAAAGTCCACCCAGGGGTGACCGGGTTAGTCAATCTGGGCAACACCTGCTTTATGGCGAGCATCTTGCAGGGCCTCTACGCATCACCTGAGGTTCGGGAGCTGTTTCTCCGGGCACCCTACATCCGATGCGCGGGTGAGCCCGGAGTGGGTGCGGTTGGGGGCGGTGGCGGGATGCCCTGTCGGGACCCCCGGTGGAAGGCGTGCCGGCTCCTCAACCAGCTCACCATGCTGTTTGGCGAGATGCAGGTCACACAAAAGGCATGCCTCAAGCCGGATCTGGTTCGGGCCGCCCTCCCCGATTTTTTCCAGGATTTCCGCCAGCACGACGCGTCGGAGTTCGTCTTCCTCCTCCTCTCCCAGCTCGAAGCTGAGGTGCGGGCGAAATACCCTGCGGACCACCGCCTCCTCCGCATGATGCGATCCTGCTACGAAGGGAAGAGCGTCCGCGAGGTCCGCTGCAGCACCTGCGGCAACGTCTCCACCACAAAGGACACCTTCACCGGCCTCAACCTGAATTTTCCTGACGGGGAAGCTCAGGGAGCCCCAACGCGAGTGGAAGACCTCCTCAGCTCTGCCCTCTGCAGCGAAGAGGTGCTCTCCGGGGAGGGGAACCTCTACGAGTGTGAGCCGTGCGGGCGGAAGGTGCAGCACGCCACGATGCGGTCCTACGTGACCCGCCTCCCCCGCTGCCTCATCCTCGTCCTGGCGAGGTTCCGCTATGAGAACTCACAGAGGCTTAAGGTGTTCACCCAGGCGGAGGTCCCGCTGACGCTGGATGTCCCGCGCAACACGGCATCCCTCTCCGATCCGGGCATCGCGGTGCCCGGGGTGAGCTGTCTCCCAACCATACCCCGCTCCGCCTGCTCTCCGGGCGACCCCCCGGGGAAGAAGCGCAAAGGCGCTGCGCCGCACCGCCGCAGCGAGCGCCGCTCCAAGCGCCGCCAGGTCAGGGGTGGTGGAGGAGGTGGCGCCGGCGCGCCGGCGCCCCTCCTCCCCCCCCTGGGCACCGCCGGGTGCTCGCAGCCGGGGGGTGTGAAGGATGCGGAGGAGGGGGGTGTATCGCCTCTGTCTACACCCCACTCCTCCTCCGATTACGACTCCGGCTCCGGCTCCTCCTCCGGTTCGTCGGAAATCTCATCGGGGTCGGAAGACGGAGGCGTTCCTCCGGGGGTGTCTGATGCAGCTGCTGCTGCATCCTCCTCACTCTCCTCGGCACTGGGGGGGCGCGGAGGTGGCGGTGGTGGTGATCCCTCCTCCTCCGAGCCCGACAACGACACGGTCCTCCAGAGGGAAGGGGAAGCTCTGCGGAGGCAGAGCAGGAGGCAGCGCCCCTCCGCAGCGTATCAGCTGGTTTCCGCGGCATGCCACACCGGGTCCAGCGCAAACTTCGGGCACTACTACGCAGTGTCCTCCACAGGCGGGGGGGCGGGGGGTGCCGGGGGGGCTGCTTCGGACGCCGCCCCTGCGGAGAGGTGGCACATCGTGAACGACGCCCTTGCCAGCTTCACATCGAACCCGCTGAATGTTGTGAACAAACCGCCCCCTTCGGTTGACGTGCCGTATGTCCTCTTCTACACCCGGGTGGGCGGGCGGAGGCAAAGGAGGAGGCAGAGGCAACACCAGAGGCAGGGCGGTGCCGCGGAGGGCGACAGGCGGGCCTCGATAGCAAGCGATCCGAATTTTCTCAAGGAGGTTGGTGCTGCAGCGGGTGGGAGTGGCGGGGGTGCTGCAGGCGTTTCGGCGCCCTCCCCGCCGAGCGGCAACGCGGGTGCGGACATGCCGCCCCGAGGAGGTTGGGGTGTGCGGAAGGGCGGCGGAGGGGCGGTGCGCCCCCCCCGCCCCATCGACGACTCCAGCAGCGATGCCGGGATGGTGTCGCCCGCACCCACCCCGGGGCCCCCACCGGGGTCGCCGGGGGGGCTTCACGAGGCAGGCCCGTCGCATGCCCCATATGGGGCATCGTCAAGCGAGGGTGGGAACAGCGGTGCCAGCGCTCCCCCTCGGCAGGTGGGCAGGGCTCTCAACTTCCCTCCGTCGCCCAGGGAGGCGGATATGGAGGTGGATGAGGATGATGGGGCCACACGCAGTGGCGGTGGCGTGAAGAGGCCAAACTGTGCGGAGCGGTGATGGTTTTTTGAGGTGCAGTCGGTAGTCTGAACCGACGAGTCGGGGCCCCGACTGCTGCGTGGGGTGTTGGAGGGGGTGGGAGGAACGGGGGGGGGGGGGGGGGGTCTTTTTTTACCCTGCATGCTTCGGGGTTTCGGGGCGTGTGGACCCACCCCAACCACCGCACACACACCCCATTCCAAAGCCTAACCTCTCTTTGCTGCTGTTGGAACCCCCACACCCCCCCAACCCCACCCCGAAGGGGTGGGCGAATTCCCCCCCCCCCCCCCCCCCATCTCCTTCAACACAACCTGCATAACGAGGTGAAGGGAGATCAACCTTGCGCTGCTTCCCCCCCCCCCTCTGCTTCCATTTCACAACTCCAACACCCCCCCCCCTCTCTCTCTCTCTCTCTCTCTCTCCGCTGTACTACCTACCTTTTTCTCGAGCTTACTACCCACCGGCTCCCGCCCTGCCCGCCCCCTTGGTAGAGCCAGTTCCCGCTGCCGCCCAGGGAGGGAAAGAGGAAGAGGGGATAAGGTGGGGGAGGGTTTGTCTGACCCATTTTGCTTGCATAAAATCCCTGAGGGTGGAGGGGAGGGAGAGGTCCGGTATATTTCTGATAATTTTATAGGGGGTGTGGGTGTGGGTGTGCAAAACAGTGGGTGTGTGGGAGAGGGGGGGGGGGGTGTGGGGGGTGGGGGCTGCGGTTCGCAAAAAACGCAACGGAGTGTTGGTGGTGTTTTAGTCGGGAGGGTGGGTGTGTGGGTGGGCATGTTATTATACCTTTGGCCCAGCCTATCAATACAGCGGGGGGGCGCGTAGAAAACCTATCCAAAAAGGGCCCGGTTCCAACTAGCCACGGTGTGAATCCAGGGCCCCTTGTCGCCGCGTGTCTTTTATGCCGGGTGGTTTCGGCGCACAAACAACTACCCCTCGCAGCTTGCAGCCGTTCCACAGCGATCGGAAGAGGGGGGGGGGGGGCAGTGTTGTTAGAAACCGAGTTTTAAACATTTTAAACGTTTTAAACGTTTTAAAGTTTAAAACGCCGTTTTAAATTATTTAAAACGGGGTTTAAAACGGCAAAAAACCCTGCAAAATATAGGGGGAGACTTTTCGATTTTTTTTTCTGGAACCCAAAATCAGGGTATAAGATAGACTTTTTTTCTGGCGCCGTTTTCCGGTTTTTCTGGTTTTGAAAATTTTTCGCGCGCGCCTTCGGCGCGCGCGACCCGCGCAAACCCTCCCAGAATCTGAGAGGGCCCGGTGCCTGCGCGCGTCCTGTCGTACTGAGGCTGCTTGGTGGGGCAGGCGCAGCAGCTGCTTTGAAAGTTTGGACTCTCGCCCAAAAAACCGGTCTGGTGCAATGCTTTTACACAGGGGGGTCTGGGGGGCGGAGCCCCCCAGCCGCCGGAGGCCACGGTAGTGAACATCTGTTCCCTACAGTCTGGATTCGCTTGTAAGTAGGAAGGCTTCGCTGTATCGCAGCCCGGCCGGCAGGAGATCACTGGTCCTTGAGGGTTCAACCTTCAGGGTGGAGGAGGACGGGGGAGCGACCACTCGTGACAGGTGTGCGTTGTGGGTGGAGTGGGTGCACGACAGAATGGCCAAAGGGTCCACGAGATCTCTGCACACATTCCGTTATCGAAGAGATGGGCACCTAGCTGTGACGACAGGCAACAAACAAATCTCATCTGTTAGTTGCCCCCAATAGGCTTGGCGACCTTCAAGACTGCTTGAAAGTCGTTTGAGTTCTCGTCTCAGCCCTCCAGACTGCAGTCTTAGACTCCCTCTTAGACATGGTGGCTGGAGTCCACCATGTGTGCACCTTCAAAACAGAAGAGACCTGCATGACGAGGGCATCACCACCCACCGGGCCACCCGCTAGGTCCATTTTTCTTCTCCGCTTCTCTGCCTTCTTTGGACTATTGGAGCTCTGTGCGGATCACGATGGGGTCACTTTCTATTTTTTTATGGCGTTTTTTCTGACTGTTTTACTGTCCCAAAATCACAAAAAAAACCGCCAAAAATGAGACCGACCTTTTTTT
Organism: Rhynchopus euleeides; assembly: GCA_963210315.1. Classification (NCBI taxonomy): domain Eukaryota; phylum Euglenozoa; class Diplonemea; order Diplonemida; family Diplonemidae; genus Rhynchopus; species Rhynchopus euleeides. The sequence continues at coordinate 1,904,732 of OY723258.1, forward strand.
TTTTCCAGAAAACCGGGAACCGGGAAACCCTGGTTTTGAAAACCGGAAAACCAGACCTATCTTATCCCCTGGCCAAAATTGATCGTTTTGGGCCATCTGAGGCCATCTTCGGCAAAAAAATCCAATTTTGAGGCTCCCTGGGGGTCCCAAATGGGTGAACAAATTCCCTGTGTGAAATAGCCTATTGCAGGCCTTTTGAGCATGATCAGGCAAACACAGCTGTGTGGCAGGGCTTTCTGCGAAAATTCGCCTCCTGGTGAAGTGGGCTACTTTTCACCCTCCATTCACCCTGGCCTCAACCCGTTCCTCTGCTCACCCTGACGCAAGCTCATGCCCTCATCGTTGACAATCACCCAGAAAAGATTCAGGATGGTACAGTACAGACTCGGGTGCACGAACGATCCAACGGTGGTGCCTGTTTGACTTGCTGGTGTATGGTTGATCATTGCTTGTTACGTACATGTCGCTTTCTCAGCGCCCCCGCCTTCACCGAAACCCGATGCCCAACACGAGCGGTGTGGCGCCCGTGGTACTGACCCCTTCGGACCTTAACTCCAGCGGTAGCCGCCGGCTTTCTTCAAAGAAACTCATCGATGACGTCCCCCCAGAGTGCAGGTTCCTGCTGCCTACCCACGATCATTAGGGTGCCGAGAGAATGGCTAGGTGATCAATAATTGTCCCAAACACTAGCTTGGCAACAGCCAGAGCAACCCCAGGTGGGGCGCAGCCGAGTGCTGCAACCATCGTTCTGACAGCAACAACATCACCTGGCTGTCTTGTTGAACACAGCCGTGATGAAGCTGGCTGCACTTCCTGTTTGGAGTTCATCGGGATCCGTTCTGCAAAAGTGAAAGTTGGAGGCAAAGAATACATGACGAGGATGGTTACGCCTTTTGTAGGCTTCTCTCGATCAGAGAAGTCGGGCGTCCATAGGAGAGTAAAGAGAATACAGATATGCTCCTCTCAAAGAGGGGCAGGCCAAAGGTAGGCTCCAGGTGGCAACTGGAACTGTGCAACTTTTCCAGAAGGTGCTTCCAGGACTGTCGAAGGAGCTGGTGGAGTTCGCTGGGTCCATTGCCACCCCCATCATGGTGATCGGCCTTCAACCTGCGACTTTGTATCATGGATTCAGCTCAAAAGGGTGCACATCGAGTGATGCAAGATGAAGATTCGACACTCCAGAAATATGCTGATGTCAAACTGCATTATTCCTGAGAACAACGGAGGGGGTGTGCCAACTGATGCCGGTGCGATTGATGCAACCCTCACCACAACGTCAGTGCCACCTATTTTCCACCAATAATGTGTCCGCTGTGACAGGAATGCAGGAATAATCACCCAGAATATGAGCTGGGGGGCCTCAGGGGGCATGGAAATTTTTTTTTGGCCGAAATTTTTTTTTTGGTGTGAAAACACCACAGAAACGCCCTGTTTTAACCCCCGTTTTAAACTCCGTTTTAAATTAATTTAAAACGCGTTTTAATGGGGGCCCTCGCTACCAGTCACTGCTCGTCACAGCTCGTCAGTCAGTGAGGGGAAGTGGGCTGGAGCTCACTTTTTCTCACTCAGTCACACTTGGTAGCGAAGGCCCCCAATTTAAAACATTTAAAACATTTAAAACGTTTAAAACGTAAAGTTTTAAATGGGGGCTAACAACAATGGGGGGGGGGGCTAGGGGGGGTCATAAGCCCCCCTAAAAACGTACAAATACTAAAAATTTCAACATACCATCAGAACCGCCCTAATACCTGATCTGACCCGAAAATCCGACCCATACCCCCCCGGAAACCGTCTGGAGCCCACTTGTGACACCTGATACGCACTTTTGTGATGATTTTTTGGGGTCCTAAAAAATGTACCTCAGTTTCGTACCTTGCCTTTGTACCTGAACCACTCCCGACCGCAATATTTCGTTCTTTGCCTTTTCTGCGGTGGTTCCGGCTCAGGTGGCACGCATGTTGCCTTCCCCAGTGCCTCGGCAAGGTCTTTCTTGACCTGATTCGTGGGAATGTTGTGTTGTTGCGCCAGCGGAATGAGTTCAGCCACCTCCTGGGTGTAGTACTTCGATCGCGGATGGGTCATTGTGAGTACTTCGTACGCCTGCGAGGCTGCATCGGCATTAGTGGGCAGCGCGTAGATGTCTTTGCTTCGTCGATCTCAGCCTGTGAAGGCACGGTTGGGATATTGTACGCCCTGAGAGCCGAATTGGTGATGTTTGTGCTGTGTAATTTGCGCCCCGCAGGATATGCACACCACGCAGTCTCGACAGCACGAGAGTGTACCATGTGAGGACTCAACAAAGTCATTGGATAGGCATCTGCCTGCCGACTCAGCCCCCACAGTGCGACCGCAAGATCGCCAGGGATGTCTCAACGCCAGGGGAATACTCAATACTCTCCCCTGGCGCTGTACAACCCTACTCTTAACCCTCGGGTCCTCTCCTGGAGGCGGTGATGGCGGGCCCGCAACGCTTCGTACTTCCGGTACAGACTGGGGTAGTCTGCCCGGCTGACCCGCTCATCGCTTCCGAGATCATCTGCTGCTCTGGAGCTGCCATCACTCTCACTGCCCACATCAGTTGGTGTGGGGGTAGGAGCAGGACGAGTGGGAGGAGTAGGAGTGCAGGTGACATCTTTCTTGGCCAGCAAGGAACGCCGCTTTCCGCACGTGCGTGCAGTTGATGCACCACCTCATATATCTGTCGTCACCACGTCCCACTCGCTCTCCTATGTACCCAGCCCGACGGAGCGCCCGAAATAATGTCGCCTCACGGATGTCGTGTGCCGTTTTCTTCTTACGCAGGTCTGCCACAACGCTCTCTGCCGGGACCCCGCACACCTCCCGTTTGGCGGGCTTCTTTCGAGCAAGGTACCCCTCTGCAGCAGCATCTGACACCTCTGCGAGGCCCTGGGCACGCGGCATGTGTTGCTCGGCGTGCTGGGTGAGCGTAGTGACACCCTTCCCTTGCAAAGAACGAAATATTGCGGTCGGGAGTGGTTCAGGTACAAAGGCAAGGTACGAAACTGAGGTACATTTTTTAGGACCCCAAAAAGCGCCCTATCACTTCACAGCTACAACCGCTCTGATGAATTTCCTTTTGTTTGTTGCGTTGACGCTTCTACACACAAAACCCTGAACTGATCACACCCTGAGCCTGATGAAGGGTGGGGTTAGTGTATAGAGCACGTTTGGTTGCAGCTGTGGTGGGGCGCTTTCCGCTCACACGAGTGTGCTTAAAAAATCATCACAAAAGTGCGTATCAGGTGTCACAAGTGGGCTCCAGACGGTTTCCGGGGGGGTATGGGTCGGATTTTCGGGTCAGATCAGGTATTAGGGCGGTTCTGATGGTATGTTGAAAAATGTGGTTTTGTACGGGCTTATGACCCCCCCTAGGCATAGTGCCCCAAACATATGTTTTGGGCCAGAATATTCCAGAATATTTTTTTATGTTTGCAACTGGGGGCCCTCGCTACCAAGTGTGACTGAGTGAGAAAAAGTGAGAAGTCAGCCATGTTTGGCTGAAAACTGACGACTCGTGACTCATAGTGACTCGTAGCGAGGGCCCCCACTTTCAAAAATTATTTTCAAAATTATTTTTGCCAAAGGGGGCCCTCGCTACCGAGTGAGAAAAAGTGAGAAAAAATGAGCGGAAAAACGCCCAAAAAAAGAGTGTGGGGAGTTGGGGGGTCCCTAGCCTGGGGAGCGTATTTGGACCCCGATTCTCGAAAAAGACGATCTCGGTGTGGCTCAGATCGAAGGGTTGACTCACAACATGGCGATTTGGTGCAAATTTCAGAGAAAATCCCACGTGCTACTGCGAACGACGAGACTCGGACGTCCCTGGGGAGGGAACCCCCTGGTCCCACGCATGCAGGTGTGTGGTCCGAAGAGCCAGTGGTACGGCTGGCCGACACCACAAGTGCAGCTCGTGGCGGTCGGACACAGGAGGCCAGCAGGGGCGCAGTACCGGAGGCACGTGCAGGGGCCCCTTGGTGGGTGGGTCAAGGCAATCAGTCACGGCGCAACGTGTTCCAGGCGGGCGAGGCTGTCATGGCGTTCGGCACTAACCTTCACCAGGTTTTTGGTTCCCCACACGGCCGCGACACCCTCTTCGTCTAGAGTGGGTCCGCGACTCGGAGTACAGAGCCGATCCACCCGCACCGATGTCCAACACCGCCGACTCCGGGCCACCCTCCAAATCCGCCCGTAGAGGGGCGCTGGAGGACGGCCCGGAGGTCATCGACGCGCTACCTTCACCCCCCTCGCGGTCGGCTTCATGGAGAAGCTGGTGAAGGCGATGGCGGGGGTGCGGACACCAAGGCCAATGTGGGACATCGGTGCAGGAGACGGTTCCCGCTGCACGGGGAGGCGAAGTGTATTAAGGGACAACGTCGGAGGGGCTGATCCCCGAGGCGATGGTGCGCCTGGTCAGAAGCGAGCTGAGCGGCGTGGTAGGCCCACCCCGCGCTCACGGAGGCACGGAGCAGGAAGGAGGCACGGGGGACGGCTACGACGCGAGTACAGCAGGCCGCGAAGCAGGATGGTATCCGTCGTCTACGGGAGAAGCTGCGCCGCCTCAACAGGGAGGCCCACAACGGGGGCCCTCGCCGAGTGATAAAAAGTGAGAAGTCAGCCATGTTTGGCTGAAAACTGACGACTCGTGACTCACAGTGACTCGGCGCGAGGACCCCCAACGTCCCACGACGCACTGTGGTTCCGGGTTGCTATGGCCCACGCTTACCAGGACAACCGACCGGCAGGGGATGTCCTGTCAATCCCCCCCGGGACATTGGTGTACTTGGTGGATTCCCCCCACGAACGCCTTTAGTCGAGTGGCTTCGCCACGGTCAGGGAGACTTGGAATAGGGAGGAGCGCGCGCGAGGTTTTTGTTGCTGCTTGGTTGCTGTTGTTTGCTGTGTTGTTTCTCATCACTGTTGCTGCATAGTGCAGTTTCCGCCACGTGCGTTGCACGGTTGGACGGGGGCGCGACCACCACCACCCTTCATCAGGAAATCGGGTTGTGTGTGCGTTGGTGATCGGCCCCTCTCGCAGATCTTGACTAGTCAGGCTGGCCCCCCTCCCCTCTCCGGCCCTCTGGGCAAACTATTGCTTTGTTGTGCTTCTCGCGTCGCGCGAAGATACTTGCTCCACACTATTCACTAAATCTCCGATTCCCCCCGATTCCCCCCAGCACATTCGTGTACTTGGCGGATTCCCCCCGATTCCCCCCAGTACATAGTCATACTTGGCGGATTTCCCCCGATTGCCCCCAGCGCATAGTCATGCTTGGCGGATTCCCCCCGATTCCCCCCAGAACATAGTCAGGCTTGGCGGATTTCCCCCGATTCCCCCCAGTACATTCGTGTACTTGGCGGATTCCCCCCGATTCCCCCCAGTACATTGTCGTACTTGGACGATTCCCCCCGATTTCCCCCAGTACATTGTCATACTTGGACGATTCCCCCCGATTTCCCCCAGTACATTGTCATACTTGGACGATTCCCCCCGATTCCCCCCAGTACATTGTCGTACTTGGACGATTCCCCCCGATTTCCCCCAGTACATTGTCATACTTGGACGATTCCCCCCGATTCCCCCCAGTACATTGTCGTACTTGGACGATTCCCCCTACGAACGACTTTAGTCGAGTGGCTTCGCCACGGTAAGGGAGATTTAGAATAGGGAGGAGCGGCGCGCGCGAGGTTTCTGTTGCTGTTTGCTTGCTGTTTTTGCTGTGTTGTTTCTCATCACTGTTGCTGCATAGTGCAGTTTCCGCCACGTGCGTTGCACGGTTGGACGGGGGCGCGACCACCACCACCCTTCATCAGGACATCGGGTTGTGTGTGCGTTGGTGCTCGGCCCCTCTCGCCTTTTAAACACCCGCACACACACACAACAATGACAGAGTGCAAGACTCTGGCCGAGCTGGAGGCGCACCTGGAGGGGGGGAAAGGGCAGTCGTACGACTGGTCCCCCCCGACCGCGCAGCTCGCGGCGGTGAACGTCGACGTGGTGCAGGCGGGCCTCGTCCGGCAGAAGGTGCCGTACCCCGCCCTCCTCGGCACCCTGAGGAGCTTGCTCGCGGAGGCTGCGACGAAGAACATCGCGCAGGACCGCATCCTCCCGTCGGCCCTGGACGCGCTCGTCCAGGGGGTCGGCGACTGGTCGGGGATCGCGCTGGTGAGGCTGCTGGCGACGGTGCAGCTGTGCACGGGGCGGCTGGGGCAGGTGGAGTCGGTGGCGCGCCTCCGCGGGGAGTCCACGGCCCCGGTGGCCTCCTCCTCGGTGGCCCCCCAGCAGCCGGCGGCGGGTGGGGGCATGGGCGAGGTGATCGCCCTGATGCACCAGCAGCGGCCCCTCTCGCAGATCTTGACTAGGCAGGCTGTCCCCCCTCCCCTCTCCGGCCCTCTGGGCAAATTATTGCTTTGTTGTGCTTCTCGCGTCGCGCGAAGATACTTGCTCCGCACTATTCACTAAATCTCCCGATTCCCCCCAGTACACAGTCATACTTGGCGGATTTCCCCCAATTCCCCCCAGCACGGGGGAATCCGCTAAGTACGACTATGTACTGGGGGGAATCGGGGGGAATCGTCCAAGTATGACAATGTACTGGGGGGAATCGGGGGGAATCGTCCAAGTACGACAATGTACTGGGGGGAATCGGGGGGAATCGTCCAAGTATGACAATGTACTGGGGGTAATCGGGGGGAATCGTCCAAGTATGACAATGTACTGGGGGGAATCGGGGGGAATCGTCCACTTGGACGATTCCCCCCGATTTCCCCCAGTACATTGTCGTACTTGGACGATTCCCCCCGATTCCCCCCAGTACATTGTCATACTTGGACGATTCCCCCCGATTCCCCCCAGTACATTGTCATACTTGGACGATTCCCCCCGATTACCCCCAGTACATTGTCATACTTGGACGATTCCCCCCGATTCCCCCCAGTACATTGTCGTACTTGGACGATTCCCCCCGATTCCCCCCAGTACATTGTCATACTTGGACGATTCCCCCCGATTCCCCCCAGTACATTGTCGTACTTGGACGATTCCCCCCGATTCCCCCCAGTACATTGTCATACTTGGACGATTCCCCCCGATTCCCCCCAGTACATAGTCGTACTTAGCGGATTCCCCCGTGCTGGGGGGAATTGGGGGAAATCCGCCAAGTATGACTGTGTACTGGGGGGAATCGGGAGATTTAGTGAATAGTGCGGAGCAAGTATCTTCGCGCGACGCGAGAAGCACAACAAAGCAATAATTTGCCCAGAGGGCCGGAGAGGGGAGGGGGGACAGCCTGCCTAGTCAAGATCTGCGAGAGGGGCCGCTGCTGGTGCATCAGGGCGATCACCTCGCCCATGCCCCCACCCGCCGCCGGCTGCTGGGGGGCCACCGAGGAGGAGGCCACCGGGGCCGTGGACTCCCCGCGGAGGCGCGCCACCGACTCCACCTGCCCCAGCCGCCCCGTGCACAGCTGCACCGTCGCCAGCAGCCTCACCAGCGCGATCCCCGACCAGTCGCCGACCCCCTGGACGAGCGCGTCCAGGGCCGACGGGAGGATGCGGTCCTGCGCGATGTTCTTCGTCGCAGCCTCCGCGAGCAAGCTCCTCAGGGTGCCGAGGAGGGCGGGGTACGGCACCTTCTGCCGGACGAGGCCCGCCTGCACCACGTCGACGTTCACCGCCGCGAGCTGCGCGGTCGGGGGGGACCAGTCGTACGACTGCCCTTTCCCCCCCTCCAGGTGCGCCTCCAGCTCGGCCAGAGTCTTGCACTCTGTCATTGTTGTGTGTGTGTGCGGGTGTTTAAAAGGCGAGAGGGGCCGAGCACCAACGCACACACAACCCGATGTCCTGATGAAGGGTGGTGGTGGTCGCGCCCCCGTCCAACCGTGCAACGCACGTGGCGGAAACTGCACTATGCAGCAACAGTGATGAGAAACAACACAGCAAAAACAGCAAGCAAACAGCAACAGAAACCTCGCGCGCGCCGCTCCTCCCTATTCTAAATCTCCCTTACCGTGGCGAAGCCACTCGACTAAAGTCGTTCGTAGGGGGAATCGTCCAAGTACGACAATGTACTGGGGGGAATCGGGGGGAATCGTCCAAGTATGACAATGTACTGGGGGAAATCGGGGGGAATCGTCCAAGTACGACAATGTACTGGGGGGAATCGGGGGGAATCGTCCAAGTATGACAATGTACTGGGGGAAATCGGGGGGAATCGTCCAAGTATGACAATGTACTGGGGGAAATCGGGGGGAATCGTCCAAGTACGACAATGTACTGGGGGGAATCGGGGGGAATCCGCCAAGTACACGAATGTACTGGGGGGAATCGGGGGAAATCCGCCAAGCCTGACTATGTTCTGGGGGGAATCGGGGGGAATCCGCCAAGCATGACTATGCGCTGGGGGCAATCGGGGGAAATCCGCCAAGTATGACTATGTACTGGGGGGAATCGGGGGGAATCCGCCAAGTACACGAATGTGCTGGGGGGAATCGGGGGGAATCGGAGATTTAGTGAATAGTGTGGAGCAAGTATCTTCGCGCGACGCGAGAAGCACAACAAAGCAATAGTTTGCCCAGAGGGCCGGAGAGGGGAGGGGGGCCAGCCTGACTAGTCAAGATCTGCGAGAGGGGCCGATCACCAACGCACACACAACCCGATTTCCTGATGAAGGGTGGTGGTGGTCGCGCCCCCGTCCAACCGTGCAACGCACGTGGCGGAAACTGCACTATGCAGCAACAGTGATGAGAAACAACACAGCAAACAACAGCAACCAAGCAGCAACAAAAACCTCGCGCGCGCTCCTCCCTATTCCAAGTCTCCCTGACCGTGGCGAAGCCACTCGACTAAAGGCGTTCGTGGGGGGAATCCACCAAGTACACCAATGTCCCGGGGGGGATTGACAGGACATCCCCTGCCGGTCGGTTGTCCTGGTAAGCGTGGGCCATAGCAACCCGGAACCACAGTGCGTCGTGGGACGTTGGGGGTCCTCGCGCCGAGTCACTGTGAGTCACGAGTCGTCAGTTTTCAGCCAAACATGGCTGACTTCTCACTTTTTATCACTCGGCGAGGGCCCCCGTTGTGGGCCTCCCTGTTGAGGCGGCGCAGCTTCTCCCGTAGACGACGGATACCATCCTGCTTCGCGGCCTGCTGTACTCGCGTCGTAGCCGTCCCCCGTGCCTCCTTCCTGCTCCGTGCCTCCGTGAGCGCGGGGTGGGCCTACCACGCCGCTCAGCTCGCTTCTGACCAGGCGCACCATCGCCTCGGGGATCAGCCCCTCCGACGTTGTCCCTTAATACACTTCGCCTCCCCGTGCAGCGGGAACCGTCTCCTGCACCGATGTCCCACATTGGCCTTGGTGTCCGCACCCCCGCCATCGCCTTCACCAGCTTCTCCATGAAGCCGACCGCGAGGGGGGTGAAGGTAGCGCGTCGATGACCTCCGGGCCGTCCTCCAGCGCCCCTCTACGGGCGGATTTGGAGGGTGGCCCGGAGTCGGCGGTGTTGGACATCGGTGCGGGTGGATCGGCTCTGTACTCCGAGTCGCGGACCCACTCTAGACGAAGAGGGTGTCGCGGCCGTGTGGGGAACCAAAAACCTGGTGAAGGTTAGTGCCGAACGCCATGACAGCCTCGCCCGCCTGGAACACGTTGCGCCGTGACTGATTGCCTTGACCCACCCACCAAGGGGCCCCTGCACGTGCCTCCGGTACTGCGCCCCTGCTGGCCTCCTGTGTCCGACCGCCACGAGCTGCACTTGTGGTGTCGGCCAGCCGTACCACTGGCTCTTCGGACCACACACCTGCATGCGTGGGACCAGGGGGTTCCCTCCCCAGGGACGTCCGAGTCTCGTCGTTCGCAGTAGCACGTGGGATTTTCTCTGAAATTTGCACCAAATCGCCATGTTGTGAGTCAACCCTTCGATCTGAGCCACACCGAGATCGTCTTTTTCGAGAATCGGGGTCCAAATACGCTCCCCAGGCTAGGGACCCCCCAACTCCCCACACTCTTTTTTTGGGCGTTTTTCCGCTCATTTTTTCTCACTTTTTCTCACTCGGTAGCGAGGGCCCCCGTGTGTAGCGAGGGCCCCCATGCCTGGGGCGGAGGGGACGCTCTTGACCTGGCCCCACACGCCATCCCACCACACCCCACCCCCCCATACAAGTGAGGTAGCCGAACGGTTTTCGGCCTCACTACGATTCGTTGTATTTTTTGTGATTCTCCTGAAGGGGAGGACGGGGGGGGGAGGGGAGGGGGGGGGGGGATTCGAAACCACCACGGTCGTGCGGGTGTGTGTGTGTGTGTGTGTGATTGATGTGTGGGTGTGCGGTGTGTGCTATTGTGTGTCTGCAAAGTTGTGCCGATCCCCCCCTCCCCCCAACCCCCCCCCCCCCCCGAGTGTGGCAAAATGTGCCACCTCCGCACGCAGCCTCCCCTCTTGCAAGGCGCGCCAAAATGGGGGCGCGCGGGTTGCCGTATTGTGTGTCACAATGTGCTGTGATGTGTTCCAATTTGCTGGAGGGTTGATGAGGGAGAGGGCAGACCTGCATCCGCTGCCGACGACGAGAGAGAGGGGGGGACGCACGACGGGTGTGTGTGGGGAGGGGGTGCTATTTTTATTGTGAAAAACGGACCGATTCACTTCCCCCCACCACCACCACCACCGCCTTCCCCAAAGCCGAGGAGTGCCGGCCAGCTCTTCAAGGCAAAGTGTTGCCAAGCCTTGTCGAAGAGCAGCAGGGACATCAGCCAAGGTGCGTATCCCTCCCCCCCATCCCCCCCGGCAGCTGCACGGTGGTGGGGTGGGGTGGGATGTGCCTGCCTTCTTGTGGGGGGGCTTTTGGTGCATCCCTTCCCACTCCTTCTTCCCTCCTTCAAGGCCTGCAGAGCCATGACCACGTGTGACGGCAAGACGGAAACAAAAAAGGGCAAGCTGCGGTGGGCTCGTCTGATTTGGATCCGGGTGGATGGAGGAGGATACCACACACATGGACCCCCCCCCCCCCCCCCCGCCCTCCCTCCCCTCACTGCAAGCTGGCACCCCCACCCCCATCCCCGCGCATTCCCAGCTGCCTTGTTGCTCTGCTCTGCTGGCCAGAGGGCTGTGTTTATTGTGTTTCCAGGGGGGGGGGGGGTGGGGTAATGCGTCACACAGCGGCTTGGCGTCCGGCAATGATCACGACACAGCACGCGTCCCCCAGGTGCCATATATACATCACACAAGAGAGAGGCGTTGAGTGCTGTTTGAATTAGAAAGCAGGCAACAATGTGTCGGCAGGGTGCATCCCTGGGCTGCCTTGTGGCTGTGGCGGCTCTGTGCGTGAGTGGGGCAGAGGTGCAGCACAACGAGGTGGCAGGTGCGCTTGAGAAGAAGGGCGAGGATGCGCGGCCTGACTGGGACTACGACTACGACGTTGTGGACGGAGATATTCAGGTGGAGCGGGGTCGTGACGGGAAGAGTCTCGGGGCGACGCCGCTGACGAGGATGACGCAGCTGTTCCCTGTGGGGCGGCCTGTGAACTACTTCATCGCGTCCCCGATCAGCAGCAACGACAACCGGGTTTCCGCGGCGGTGCGGGACTGGGAGTCGAAGACGTGCATCCGGTTCAACAAGTGCAGGTCGGAGGGGTCGTGCCCGCGCCCGTACATCCGCTTCACCCAGGGGGGTGGGTGCAGCTCCCCGATCGGGCGGCGCGGGAACGGCGTCAACTCGGTGTCGATTGCGCGTGGGTGTGGGGTCGGTGCAACCATCCATGAGATTGGGCACAGCCTTGGTCTAAGCCACGAACAGTCGCGCAAGGACCGTGACAGGTTCGTGCGTGTCGACCTGTCGCAGGTGCAGCGCGGGATGGAGTTTAACTTCAACAAGAACAGCCGGACCGGGCGTGACATGGGGAAGTACGACTACGGATCCATCATGCACTACGGCGCGTACGGGTTCGCCACCGGGCGTCGCCCAGTGATCACGGCCCCGTCGCCAATCGGGCAGCGCAACGGGTTGAGCGCAGGGGATGTGGCCGCCATTGACTTCATGTACAACGGCTGCTCCACGACCTTCTCGCGCCCGCGGTGCCTGGCGTCGGTGTCGGCGATGGAGACGCACACGGTGCAGCCATCGCGCACCTTCATCGTCGACTTCAACGCAGTGTACGACCCGGCGCGGTCGATGAGGGTGTCGTACGGCGGGACGACTGCCAAGTCGGGTGTGCGCTACACGATGCGCGACGGGTCGACCCTGCGCGACACGGGGGTTGCGGAGCTGCAGTTCACCCCGACGAGCGACATGTTGGGGCAGACCTACACGCTGAGCGCCACCTTCTCCGGGTCTGGCGAGGCGTCTGCGACATGCACGGTGCGTGTGCGCGTGTCCAACACCGGGGGTGGTCCCGCCCCGGGGCCTGGGCCGGCACCGCGCCCCCAGCCCCGCCCCCAGCCGCGCCCCCAGCCCCGCCCGCAGCCGCGTCCGCAGCCCCGTCCCAGCCCGGGGTCGTGCAGGTGGATGCTGCGGATGTGGTCCCGCTGCGGGTCGTCCCCCAACTGCTGCCAGTCTGGAACGCGGTGCTACCAGGTGTCGGGGCGGCCCGCACAGTGCCTCGCCTCCTGCAACAGCTGGTCCTGCCGTCAGATCGGGGGCCGTGCACCGGCGCCGCGCCCTGCACCCCGCCCGTTCCCCCGTCCGGCACCCCAGCCACGCCCCTCGCAGTGCTGGCGCCGCATCGGGAGGTACGGCTCGTGCAGCGGGAGGGAGAGCTGCTGCTCCTGGGGGCTGAGGTGCGTGGGCAGCCGTTGGGGGAGGAAGTTGTGCCAGTGATTGTGATGCGATCGCTGACAATTTAGACGGGCGCCAGGCGCCGGCGCGCGATCCGCGGGGCGGACACACAGTCTGCCCCCTCCTAGCTGCCTGCATGCTTATGTTCGGCATTTATTCAGCACACTTCAATGTGGGCGAAAAAGTCACATGCTTTCTGCATGCCCTTGTGTATCATCACGCACAAGGAAACGCATATCAGCGGAGTGATCATATTTTTTCCCCTTTCCTTTATTATCGTTCCACCTCACACAGCCCGGAAGCCCACGTGAGTTTCGCCGCCCCACCAGGCTGGTGCCTTTGGCTCGCGTGGCCCGGTGCCTCGTGTAGCTTTTGCCCGAGGAGGGATGCGCTTGCCCCTCCTCCTCGTGTTGTGCAGATTCCGAGACCTGCTTTAAAAAAATCGTCGCTGTATCAATCAAAACGCAGAAGGCCACCCTTTATTTCCTTTTCCAACCCGTGAGGATCCCTTTTTGCAAGCACGCCACACGCCCGGCAGGGCTGTGGGGTGTGTTTCTGCATAGGCCTCCGCCCCCCCTTTCCTCATTTTATTTTCTTTGCCATTGCTTGCTGTTCCCCCCTCCCCCAACCCTAGACCTTCACGTTTATGATTTTCTTTAACATCTCTTTTCTTGTGCATCCTGTGGGTGGGAGGGGGCCCCTCTGCAGGCCCGTAGGGCCCGGTGATGTCGGAAGAGAAAGACACAGGGGTGTTTTCTCCCTGGCATGCTGAGATTTATATTGCTGGGTACATCGGAAGGTGGTGGTGTCGACAGAGCATCTCTCTCTGGATGCGATTTACCTCCCCGATATACCGGCATGTTATCTTGCAATGGGAACGGCCGCGGGACACCGTTTGTTGCAAACCGGCACGAGGCCGCCTCCCTGCGCTTTCTCTGGTCCGTCAAAGCCCAGAGAGTCATAGAAACGCAGCAAGGCAGGGCGGCCGTGTGATGCAAATCTGATGGTGAGATTTTCCCGTCTGCCTCTCCCTCTCAGTCTGCGCGCGCAGCAAACAATAAGTAAAGTATGAAAAGAGATCCGGCACAAGACTGCATATCCCAATTCATTTCCTCCGATATGAAGCGGCTTTGGCGCGCCATCTAGCGGTGGCGTGTGCCGCTCGCCTTACCCAACTAGTTCTCTCGGGCCCCCCTTGGGCGGGGGGCTGTGTTTCCACAACTATTTTTGCGGAGTATCTTCGCCGCCGTTCCACCTCCCCGCCTTTGTTTTATTTTCCACATCCACAAAAAGTTCGAGTTCTTGTCAAAATGTCAGGAGTGAAGGAAATATCCACACAGCAACGAAAATGAAGAAAAGAAACCCCGCGGACACCACGGTTTGGGGAGTGGGGCAAAGCCTTATCACCTTTCCATCAGGCCAACCACAAGGGTGGTTCCGACCCCACACAGCAAATAAAGCGGATGCCATCCCGATGTGTCTGTGGTTATGTTTTCCCTTTATCCTGACACTGCGCAACTACCGCCACGCAAGTGGCGGGATGTTGCCCTGTTGTGGTTTTGTTGTTTACCCAGCCGCGACATGTGGCACTATCAGATTAGGTACGGTCGTCGGACGGGATGAGGACTGCCAACCTACACCGCGCCAAGGACGCCCCACCCCCTCCCCAACAGGCTGTGCCTCCGCACCGCATCTGCAAGCATACGTCGACACTGCATTAATTCGAGTGATCTGCGCTGTTGTCACGCTGTCTCTGCTGTCTGCCACGCCACCACCCCTGCCGCCAGGAGCCCCTGCCCCCCACGGCGGTACATGCGGTGAGTGCCGAACGGGGGGAGATCCGGGCTGTGGTGGCGGGGAAGCCATGAACGATGACCTGCTGCCCCCTCGAGGCTTCGCGGAGGGGGGCCTGGCGTACCTGTCGGGGCGCTTCCTCCCGATCTGTGACCCATGGTTTATATGGGCAAACCTGAAAATTTCCGACTTTTTCCTCAATTTTTCCCACTTCCTGGCCATACCTTTCCCGACCCAAAATCAAACAAATGCAGCGGAAAATGGCCAAAAATAGGCCAAAAAACCCCAAATTTTTTCCTATGGGAACGAACATGGGGGTCTTCGCTCCGGGTCAATTTGGGTCAACTTGGGTCAATTTGGGTCACCCTGGGGTTTTTCACCTTAGGAAAATGGGGGGCTTCGCTCCGGGTCAATCTGGGTCAGCTTGGGTCAGTGACCCGGAGCGAAGCCCCCCCCCTTAGGTGACCAAAAATAGGTGAAAATTTTTGCCTATTTTCCCTTGTGTCAAACTTGGAGTCTGACCCAAAAATCGGAATCTGTGACCCATGGTTTATATGGGCAAACCTGAAAATTTCCGACTTTTTCCTCAATTTTTCCCACTTCCTGGCCATACCTTTCCCGACCCAAAATCAAACAAATGCAGCGGAAAATGGCCAAAAATAGGCCAAAAAACCCCAAATTTTTTCCTATGGGAACGAACATGGGGGTCTTCGCTCCGGGTCAATTTGGGTCAACTTGGGTCAATTTGGGTCACCCTGGGGTTTTTCACCTTAGGAAAATGGGGGGCTTCGCTCCGGGTCAATCTGGGTCAGCTTGGGTCAGTGACCCGGAGCGAAGCCCCCCCCCTTAGGTGACCAAAAATAGGTGAAAATTTTTGCCTATTTTCCCTTGTGTCAAACTTGGAGTCTGACCCAAAAATCGGAATCTGTGACCCATGGTTTATATGGGCAAACCTGAAAATTTCCGACTTTTTCCTCAATTTTTCCCACTTCCTGGCCATACCTTTCCCGACCCAAAATCAAACAAATGCAGCGGAAAATGGCCAAAAATAGGCCAAAAAACCCCAAATTTTTTCCTATGGGAACGAACATGGGGGTCTTCGCTCCGGGTCAATTTGGGTCAACTTGGGTCAATTTGGGTCACCCTGGGGTTTTTCACCTTAGGAAAATGGGGGGCTTCGCTCCGGGTCAATCTGGGTCAGCTTGGGTCAGTGACCCGGAGCGAAGCCCCCCCCCTTAGGTGACCAAAAATAGGTGAAAATTTTTGCCTATTTTCCCTTGTGTCAAACTTGGAGTCTGACCCAAAAATCGGAATCTGTGACCCATGGTTTATATGGGCAAACCTGAAAATTTCCGACTTTTTCCTCAATTTTTCCCACTTCCTGGCCATACCTTTCCCGACCCAAAATCAAACAAATGCAGCGGAAAATGGCCAAAAATAGGCCAAAAAACCCCAAATTTTTTCCTATGGGAACGAACATGGGGGTCTTCGCTCCGGGTCAATTTGGGTCAACTTGGGTCAATTTGGGTCACCCTGGGGTTTTTCACCTTAGGAAAATGGGGGGCTTCGCTCCGGGTCAATCTGGGTCAGCTTGGGTCAGTGACCCGGAGCGAAGCCCCCCCCCTTAGGTGACCAAAAATAGGTGAAAATTTTTGCCTATTTTCCCTTGTGTCAAACTTGGAGTCTGACCCAAAAATCGGAATCTGTGACCCATGGTTTATATGGGCAAACCTGAAAATTTCCGACTTTTTCCTCAATTTTTCCCACTTCCTGGCCATACCTTTCCCGACCCAAAATCAAACAAATGCAGCGGAAAATGGCCAAAAATAGGCCAAAAAACCCCAAATTTTTTTCCGGTGGGCTTCGCCCCCCGGACCCCCCTTGCGTGGGGGGCTTCGCCCCCCACGCCACACGCACCTCCCGGCCGGTGGCCGGTTCGGTCGTCGTCGGCTGCGGCCAAAGGGCGTGCGGTAGCCGACGCCCTTTTGTGCTCGCCTCCTCCTCCCACACTTCAGCGTGTCGTTTCAGGTGACTCCGTGTTCCTGCTTTGTTCTTCTGTCGACTGGGACGGGCCAGTCCTCGTGGGTTGCCGCCCGGTGTGTCCTCCCCTGGGACCCCCTCCTCCTCCCACCACTTGCATCTGGTTCAGCTTCAGTGAGAGCTGAGCGGGAGCCATACTTGCTCTCTTGGACCAATTGTCCGCAGTCCTGCATCATGACGAGTTAGGTATTGCCCAGTCGCAGCCATCCCCCGTCCCAGGTGTTCTGCCGTGGGCCAGCTCACCATCTGCAGGTCACCCCGTCACACACCAGTGGGCAGGCCCTGTCAACGAAATCGATGTGACTGCTCTTGCCGCAGGGCAACGGATGTGGGCCTGCATTGCATCCTGTTGCCGCTCAGTTCTGTTCCCACCGGAGCTTCTTCTTGCGCCGCAGATCGAACAGCCTTTCGTGTGGTCGGCGCCGATCTTGTATAGGACGTAGGCAGTAGGCTGCTGTGGGTGACCTGCAGGTTACCCGTCCCTTTCGTGTAGGCAGCGCGAGAGGTGCGATGTTTTTGTGGGAGCACGGCAGCTGCCCCACACTCCATGCTGCTCTCTTGTCTGCTGTTTATGTTGAACAAGGTCTGGCTGCCAGTGATCTCGCTGGGGGTCGGGCAAACCAAAAAAGAGGTCGGGCACAGGGTGGCCGAGCTCGCGAGAAAAAAAGTGCAGCCCAACCCCGCCCCGACTTCCCGTGGTATGATGCAAACAGGATCGAATGCACGGCCACAGAACATTTTCACCCAATTCGAGAGGCACCGGATGTTGCTGCCTTTGGTCGTCCTGCTGGATCAAAAATCAGGAATCCAGCCCCCCAGCCGCCGGAGGCCACGGTAGTGAACATCCTGAAAGTCTTCGAAGGCTAGTCCCCACACCGGTTGGTGCTGTTGCACATTCCAGGCGGGGATGGTCCTTCGCTTGGGGCATGATGAGGTGCGCTTCGATGAACACCATCAAGCCCCCAGCATGCCGTTGGGTTTTCATACGCTGCGGCGCATGAAAACTCGGCCACAAGGCCGAACCCAAAAGCCCCAAAATCTGACCCGGGAGGTAGGGCCGAGGGTAGGGCCATGCCACCCCTGGCGGCCCACCCTCCCAAACAATTACAGAAAAAGGGAGGTGGGGCCGCGGCCCCCTGCCAGCCCTGGCACGGGATCACTGCTGGCGGGTAGTTCAGGCTCGTGGCCCTCCTCGTTCCGATAGCCCCTCGGACATCCAAATGATTCACGTGCAGCAGCCCATGCGCAGAGAACGGTGTGCCGTCTTGTACAGCAACTGTTGGACAACTGTTGAAATCGTTTTTCACCAAAAAAAAATCACTCTGCGGGCCAAGTCGAAGATTTTTCTGGGGACTTTTGGTGTCCCCAATTTTTCAATTTTCGAAAAATAAGCTCACTTTGCTAAACTGGACCCAACTCCCCACACTCTTTTTTCCCGACTTTTTCACGGGTTTTTTCCGGTTTTTTTTGGTTTTTTTTGGCGGATGGAGCGAAGACCCCCACTGCGACCATTCCCGGGCCTCGGAAATCAGATTTTTGCCCCTCAAATGCGGTCCCGGTCCGGACAAAAAACCGAAAAAACCGTGAAAAATGGCCCATTTTCCCCAGCCAAAAATGGGCCAAAAATGCCCCCCGGACACCCCCAGAGACATGTCCTAATCCGGGGTGCCAGTAGGGGGGACCTTTCGATTTTTTTTTCGAGGAGAGGTCAATTGAACGTTTTTGGACATCTGAGGCCACTGCGACCATTCCCAGGCCTCGGAAATGAGATTTTTGGCCCTCAAATGGGGTACCGGTCCCCACGAAATTCCGAATGTCATATGCAGCAATGGGGCAAACCACTCCCCAAATTTTGCTCAATGATTCCACCGTCGGGACCATGGCAAGCCAGATTTTCTGATCAATTGGTTTGTTTGAGCATGTTCCTGGCCCTTGTTTGGAAAGTAGATGACCCCTGGCTGGAGAGGACGGTTGTGCTCGACCGGACGGAGAGAGAAACTTCTCCATAACCACCTCCACTCCACAATGCCACAAGTGGCAGGAAGGCCGGGTGTTACAGGCCTCAACCAGGGTTCCAAGGCTCTCCACTTCCTGGCTGCGTCAGGGATCACCGGGTACAGCGAGCAGGATTACCTGTCCTGACACCCCAGCATGTGCCACCGGAAGAACCCGAAACAGCAGCCCCCCCCTCATGGGGGTTGCGAGAGGCACGGAAATCGTTCAAATCGGACCAAGTCCGAAAATTCGGCACTTTCTTGGGTACAAATTGCGGTCCGAAATTTTCCGATTTTTTGAAAAAAAGGCTAATTCTGTAAGGGGGACCTTTTCGAATTTTTTTTTTCGGGCACTTTTTCCACAAGGAAATGTCCGCCCTGTCCGCTACTGTCCACTACCGATTTCAAGGATCCTCCTATGTTTGGAATATTTTCAACGGGGGCCCTCGCTACCAAGTGTGACTGAGTGAGAAAAAGTGAGAAGTCAGCCATGTTTGGCTGAAAACTGACGACTCGTGACTCACAGTGACTCGTAGCGAGGGCCCCCAACATATTTTTTTATGTTTGGAATATTTTCAAAATATTTCCGAAATATAGGGGGTCTTCGCTACGGGGTGGTCGTCAGTGCATTTTGGTGCATTTCCAGTTGAATTGGCTGAAAACTGACGAAGTTTGTCGAAGTTTGTCGACCAGCAAAGACCCCCATAAAAATATTTTCGAAATATTTTCAAAATATTTCCAAAATATAGGGGGCCTTCGCTACCAAGTGTGACTGAGTGAGAAAAAGTGAGCTCCAGCCCACTTCCCCTCACTGACTGACGAGCTGTGACGAGCAGTGACTGGTAGCGAGGGCCCCCATAAAAATATTTTGGAAATGGGGGCCCTCGCTACGAGTCACTGTGAGTCACGAGTCGTCAGTTTTCAGCCAAACATGGCTGACTTCTCACTTTTTCTCACTCAGTCACACTTGGTAGCGAGGGCCCCCAATATTTTCGAAAAATATAAAAATATTTTTTTATGCGAAAGGGGGCCCTCGCTACCAAGTGTGACTGAGTGAGAAAAAGTGAGAAGTCAGCCATGTTTGGCTGAAAACTGACGACTCGTGACTCACAGTGACTCGTAGCGAGGGCCCCCAAAATGAAACATATTTTTGGCAAAAATATATGTTTATGAAAAATATGTTTGGGGGCCCATGCCTAGGGGGGGGGGGCGGGAGAGTTTGCCATGTCTTGTGCGCGAACTCTTCAGGGTTGGTGGTGGGGGGGGGGGGGGGCGTGTGGTGTGGTGGTGTGCGCGATTTGCGTCAAAAAAATAGTCTCTTCAGGGGGGCCCTCGCTACCAAGTGTGACTGAGTGAGAAAAAGTGAGAAGTCAGCCATGTTTGGCTGACAACTGACGACTCGTGACTCACAGTGACTCGTAGCGAGGGCCCCCCAGGATTCCCTTACCTGCAAAACGCTGTGTCCCGCTATCCCAGATTAACCACACGGCTTCCACGAAAGTGGCTTTCTAGGCGCTTGAAAACGGAATTGTACGAGCGCTGGCGACCTTCGCTGATTTTATTTGAAAAGATAGCTCTTGGCTTGCGTGTGTTGCAGTCAGCTTGCGTGCCCAGGCGTATGTCGCATAGAGAAGGGCAGGCAGCTGATGTGGCGCAAGACCACCCACCTCACCTCGCCCCCACCTCCGTGCCGTTCTCTGCGCCAGTTTGTCTGTTTACCACCTGTTGTTGCAGCTGCGGTCGCCACACATCGATACTCATTACATTTTGGCAGGCTGCGCTACACAACAGCAACACCGTCAGCATCTGTGGCGTGAGGGTTGTGGGGACTTCCGACAGGCCTGTTTTCTGACACTAACACCCAACGATGCCGTGCAGCAAGTCTGACCTGGTGTGCCTGTTCCGGGGTCTGCTGAAGGAGGGCAAGAAGCTCCCCGACTACAACCTGCGGAGCTACGTGCAGCGCCGTGCGCAGACCGACTTCAGGAAGACGAACCTCTCGGAGGAGCAGGTCGAGTCGCTGTACGCGCAGGGGAAGAAGGACTTTGAGGTATGGTGGCGCTGTGTTTCGCACTATCGAGGCTTGTGGTATCCATTCAGGGCCCTGCACATGAAACCACACTCGCGCGCTCACCGCCCACACAAACAAAACGCGACTCCAAGGTGCGATTCTCTTCAATCTCCACATTTCACCCTGCCGCCATTTCACTCTGCCGCCGACCCACCCACGATACGACACACCAACCACCAACCAACCACATTAGGTGCTGAAGCGCCAGCTCGCAATCCAGAACATGTACCACGGGCAGGCGTCGTACATGGAGACGATGTCGCGGGCGTAAGCGGGGTGTGGCGAGCTGCGAGTGAATGTGTGTGGATTCGGCTTGTCCTTCTGGGGGGCTGCATCCCGAGAGGCGCCAACACACACACGTACACACCCTCGCACCCTCCCCCTCCCCCCTCACTGCGCTCTGCCTTCCTATCCCCCGAGCGCAAGGGTGTGTGCACACATGCACGCGAATGTTAGTTTTTGCAGCAGTGCCGAACGCACCAATGAGGCGATCGCCACTGTGCGCAAGGGTGCGCACACACCCCCCCCCCACCACCCCACTCCCTCGCACCATCGTTGCCCCCACATGCTGAACGCACCCCATCCAAAAAAGAGTAAAAAAAAAAGGCCGCCCAACAGATGTATTTTCCCCCCCCTCCTCCTTCTCCTCCTCCCCCACCTCCCGGTTCACCCGCCACAAGGTTCATTACCACCCCCAGGGTCCCCTCCCCTCCCCACCCTCCCCCCCATGCATGATCTCCACATGTGTTCTCCGCGCTGGCTCGGCTTGAGACTTCTTTTTCGCCGAGAGGGCAACGCCCGGCGCCTAAGGACGACACGGAGGTGGTGGGGTGTGTGTGGGGTCAGGGTGGGTAGGGGGTGGTGGTGACAGGGGGTGGGGTTAGGGGGCGCAGGGGGGTGGGGATGAAAAATCATTGTTCGGGGTTCGCCGCTTGGTGGGGTGCGTGCTGCTGTGGGGGGGGGGGGGGGGCGGGGGTGTTGGGGGGTGGGGTGGGTGGGCAGGTCGTGCAATGCTGTGTGAACAGAAATGTGTGTTTCTGCTTGTCGGGAGCAGGCAGCCCAGCCCGCTTTTTCTGCCGCACTGCTGGAGTGGACACGGCGGTAACCCCACTGCAAGACATCTGCAAATATACCCATATGCGTGTGCGGGACATGGCTTGCTGTGGGTGTTGTGCATGTTGCTTGCTTGCCTGCCACACATAGGATGGCTGTGGTCGAAGCCGTGACGGATGCCCGGCAACGTACCCCCCCTGATGGGGGAGAAAGGAACAGACGAGACATGCTGCCAAATGAAAAGTAGGCAGGGGAAGATCTACATAACTCTGCTGCTGAGGAGCATGGCCCCACCCTCACCCTCACCCTCACCACACAGCTGAGTCAAGCCGCCCTTGGCTTGGCCAATTTTGTACACTTTCGATCCTTTCAAAAACCCCATCCATGCCTTCCACTTGGGACACACCCCATCCCCACCCCACACCCTACGCACCCACAGGGAACCCCCTCCTCCCGCATCGAGGAGCATCCGGAGTTGCCCCCCTATCCCTTTGACCCCCCACCCCCCCGCTCCTCCTGCGGCAAGGTGGGACGTGGCCTGGGGCTGCTTGCGTGCACGGCGCAGCCCACACCACCACACAAATCGACGCCATGAGCTGCTTCCGGCGGAGCGTGTTGCAGGCGGTGGCCGCCCCGCGTGCGGTGCAGCGGAGGCTCGCCAGCACCACCGCGTCAGCACCGCGGTTCGTCTCAAGCGCTGCGCGAGAAGCTGAAGGGGATGGGGCCAAGCAGCCCCAGCCCCCCTCGGGCTACCAGCAGCACATCGCTGATGCTGCACTGCCGCATGGGCGTATGAGCTCTGTTCAGTTCTACGACGAGACAGACGCGCAGGGCTGCGCCATCGGGGGTATCCATGTCTCCTGGCAGGACGGCAGCAGCTCTTGCTTCGATGCGACGTGGCTCCGCCTCGCAGGGAAGGACTGCTTCCACACCACGTCGCAGCGGCTTGTCAACGCGCAGGACCTGGTGCACTTCCCCTCCCACATCGAGACGGCTGTGATCGACCAGGAGAACAACACGATCGTGCTCACCTTTGTCGGCGAGCCATCCCCCATTGTCATCACCGGCGACTTCATGAGGCGGAACGGGCACCGCGTCCGCCGCGACGAGAGAAAGATGATCATGCAGAAGCAGGGGAAGCGCACCACACCCAAGTCGAAGGAGGACTTGACCGTCCTCCCCTACGGAAATCTCAAGGATGACGCCTCATCCCTCTACAGGCTGATGCAGGCCATCTGTGAGGACGGCGTGGCAATCATCTCCGAGGTGCCGAACCGCGACAAGGCGGTTGGGGACGTGGCGGGGCTTATCGCCCCCCCGATCGACACGCTCTACGGCAAGTTCTTCGATGTCGTGTCCGTGAGGGACCCTATCAACCTGGCGTACACCGGGGAGGCCCTGAGGTACCACATGGACCTGGCGTATTACGACTCCCCTCCGGGCATCCAGTGCCTGCACTGCCGTGCCTTCTCCGAGGAGGTGCAAGGGGGGCAGAGCACCTTCCTGGATGCGCATGCCGCAGCAGAGCTGCTGCGGGAGAGGCACCCGGAGCACTTTGCAACGCTGGCGAGGGTGCCCGCGAAGTTTCAGAAGGATCACCTGCAGAGGGAGAATCCGGCGCAGTTCTTCTTCGAGAGGCCACACATCGTGACGCAGCCGGGGACGGAGGAGGTGCTGTCGGTGTTCTGGTCGCCCCCGTTTGAGGGGATGGTGGCGGCGCCTCACACCGACATGCTTGCGTATTATAAGGCGTACCGTGCGTTTTCCCAGATTGTCGATGCGCCCGAAACGTCGAATGATTTCGGCGCGGAGTTCCGCCTGAGCCCGGGCGAGATGGTCATCTTCAACAACCGCCGCTACCTCCACGGGAGGCAGTCGTTCAACCTGAACGGGGGGCACCGCCACCTGGAGGGGTGCTATCTGTCGCTGGATGATTTCATGAACCGGTTCCACAACCTCTCGCTGGAGCACGCCGACCCCTCCTACATCCCGCCCCGCATCGGCACAGCCGACCAGAGCTGAGGCGGCGGGGTGAGGAGGGAGGGAGGGGCGGGAGGGGCAAATGTTCTGTGCCGGGAAAAAAACGGCGCGGTTTTATTTTCTAACTCAATGCTCGGTGTGGGAAGCTCAGCGCTTTTCCAGCAGCCCCCCCCCCCCTCCCCTTCCCCTTCTTCGGTACAGCAAGGAACGCAACACCAATTGTTCACTTTTTTTGGTGCGAAGAGATGATGTTGTATCAAACCAGGTTATCCCTGACACGTTGGGTGGTAGTCTTGCGACAGAGTGCCGCCGTGTGTGCACACGTACGAGGCGTTACAGTGAAGGCAGTGCCAGAGTTCGCTCGGGGCGACCTGAGGGCTGTCGCTCATACAGACAAACATGTGCGTGAGTAGATTGTGGTGTGTCATCAGCTGGGCTGCTCAAGAAGAGAATTGAAAAACGAACCGAAATCGATCGTCGATCGAGCGCCGGCCGCCAGCCGGCACATCCTGGTTGGTGGGCAGCTCACATACCAGTGTTCTGCACTTCTCCCAGCAGCGTGAAACATCGTATGGCAGCAGGCCGTTGCCAAGACGCATGCGGGCGCCCACCAACTCCTCTAGGCGTCGGATGGCAGCGCGCAGTTTCAGCTCACGGCAGGACGCGGCTCCCAGCCCATCCGGTGCCCGTGATTCCCTCGCACACAGGCGGACCTTCCGTGGCTCGCGTACATCCCCACGGCCGATGTAGGCGCGGGAGGCACCAGCTGAAAGTCCCGCCAATTGCACGAGGTAGGTCTCGCACGCTTCGCAGAGCAGTTTCCAGGCATTGTCAAGGTCGCCCCGCCGCAGGGCTCCCTCGAACCCCGAGAGGGATGGAGTAGGAGGGGGCGCGGTGGTATCCCCGGGGGGGGCCCGAGGAACGCGGATTTGCTTGGGGACCCTGTATTTGAGGCACGTCTGGTCGAAGACCTGAACGTCGAGAGTCATCGTCACGCAGAGGTGGTTCGGCACTCCCACGTCCCGAACATCGCACGCCGTAAGGGCCTGCGCTGCGATCGGGTTCAGCAGCGCGTAGTCGATACGTGTCCCCTCGCATGTAGTGGAGGTGAAGGTTGAAGGGGGCGTGGTGCCGGTGGCCTGTGCGGCCAGTGCCGCAGCATCGGCCCAGTAGTTGTCCAGTGCATGTGCGAGGGTGGGCGACGCATCCCTGTCGGTGTTGAGGTCGCCCATCACCACTACCGGCACGTCGCCCAAGCATCTGCCGTAGTCTAGCAGCACCGCATGCAGGAGTCGCTCCCGTTCGGCGAAGGTTTTCCCAGACTTGCGCCGCTTCTGACCCGACGGGGCGTACACGCATAGGACGTGCAGGAAGGAGCTACCATCTCCGATTGCCACCTTTGCGTGTACAAAACGGCCATCGCTTGCAAAACGTTCCAGTGTCGTGGGGGTGGAGAGGCGCACGAGCGGGGCGGGCTTCCGCGCAAGGATGCCGACTCCGCCTTTGGTGCCTTTCACAAGGTTGCCTTTAACGCCGTCGCGGGGTGCACCCCAAGCCGTGGACCATATCCGCTCCTGGGAAAGGTGCGTCGATACCTCTTCCTGCATGTGCATGGTCAGGGCAGTTTCTTGTAGACAGACGATGTCGGCAGGGATCAGCGTGATCTTCTCGAGGTGAGGAAGCAGCGCCGTCACATTCACGGAAGCCAGGGTGATAGCGGGGCCTGGGTTCGTCTCGATGTCCCCGTGCGTGGGGAGGCGCAGATACGCAGCATCTGCGAGTCGCTTATCCCGGGTGGGAAGTCACTTGTGCAGGTTTGCACAGCTCGCGCATGCCACCTGATTGCATCCCTCGCAGCTTTTCAGCGTGTACTGCCTGCCCACGACCGCTTCGCACAGCTGGCAGCGGGTGTTCATTGTGGCCTTGTACCCGACGCCCCATTGGTGAATGTGGATGCTCACATTCCTCTTGCGGATCGGGGAGACGTAGTCCATCGCGTCGGACACCGCAGAGCTGATGCGCTCCCCCCAGCCCTTCGACGAAGGCTGCCCCAGCATCTCGTCGATGTCGTCCTCCTCTTCGGCCCCGTCGCCCCCGGAGACCACCCGACGCCGCTTGCCGTTGGCGTCCGCACGCGGGGCACCGTCCTCCCCGTCAGCTGAGAGCATGTCGGCGGAGCTCTCGTCGTCAACGTCGTCGCCCCCGCCGGCGGCAGGAGGAGGGGCCGCGGTCTCATCTGCGGCGGGTTCAGCCTGGGCCGCGGCTGGCGGTGCCTGTGGAGGCGGCGGGGGGTCCTGCGGAGGGGCCTGCGGGGAGACCTGCGGGGGGGCGATAGGTGTCGTCGGTGGGGATGACACGTAGCGCTCCGGCAGCTTCACCTTGGCCGGGGGGCCAGCCGCGGGCGCGGGCTTGAACCGCCGCACATCCTGCGGGGGGGCGTCCTCTTTCGCCCATTCCCTCACCCAGAGGGAGGGGCGGCCCGCCCTCGTTATACAACTAAAGGGGGGGGGTGTTGACGCCGTTACGACGAGCACGCGCTGTCCGCTTTTAGCGCGCGAGTTTATCACACTCGCGTTCCAGCCATTTCCCGCCCGCCGCAAGTCGAACAGGATGTCGTCGGCGTGCTCTTGCCCACGGGCCCCGGACACCACCCATTTCATGAGGGGGTCACGAGCCGGTTCAGCTTTATCTCCGAGGTTGGCGCGCACCGCCTCAGCCTGCTGGGGTGTCGCCACGCGACAGTGTCCTCACGCCGTACACCAGACCGAGCGCAGCGGGTCCCAGCCCCTTCGCGGCGGCGCGTGCCTCCGACAGTGTTGTACCCTTGCAGAGGGGAATCGCCGCGTACGGCTCGCGGCCGCCGGCAAATTGCAGCTCCTTCCAGAAACAGCCTCCTGCCCCCGACGCCTGAAGGAGGCTGGTGACAGCCTCCCGTGGCACACGCACCATCGCGTCCACCCGGCCCTTGCGCCACTGTGGCCGCCACACCTGCTCCGGCCGCACCCGCACCTTGCCGGCGTCGCTCGCCGCCCGCCGCGCCAGCCCCTGCAGGACCGTCAGGCTGTCGGTGCCCGTCGTCAGCGCGGTCCACGTGTCCTTCGACGTGTGAGCCGCGGCCACGCAGAAGACGAGCACCCTCGTCCGCTCCTCCCCCCGTGGGACGGCGTCGACATGGGCAACGCCCGGCACGCCGTCGCTTCCCGCCGGCACCCCGCTGTTAAAGGGGATGTTCCCCGCCGTCGCCACCCACAGCGGGCGCACCATCCCACCCACCAGGGTGAGCATCTCCTCCGACGCGCCGGCGAAGCGTGTCCCGCAGATCACAGCATAGGCACGCTGCGAGTCCTCCGCTACCGCTGCCTGCGCGAGTTCAAGCAGCTCCTTCGCGCGCTTCGCCTGCTGCGCGAAGAGGAGCCCGCGCGGCGCGACCCCGATCTGCGTGGCGGCAATTGAAGCCGCCGGGGGGGCCGCGAGGGCCGGGGGAGGTGGCACGGGCGGCTTGCGCGCCATCGTCACCCACCCGGATCCTTGCTGGGGGGCCGTCGCTGCCGGCCCCTTCCGCTGTTGCTGCTGCCCTTGCTGTTGCTTCGGCTTCTGCGTCGGCTGCTGCTGCTGCTGCTGCGCCGTGGTGTGCGGATGCTTTGTCGATGATGCCTCGTTCGACTTCTTCTTCGGTTGTTGTTGCGCCTGCTGTGGCGCCTGCTGATGCTGATGCTGGTGTTGATGCTGATGCTGCTGCTGCTGTGCGGGTGGCGCCGCCATCGGCGGGCTTGCAGAGGTAGTAGGTGTTTCACCACCCAACAGCGTCACGAGCAGCGCGCCCTGCTGCTCCATGAACGTCATAACGACGTCCAGTTCGTCCTCCGAGAGTTTGCGCCCGCTTGCGAGAAGCTGCTGCGTCGACGCCTGCAGCCGCTTGATCCTCGCGATCATGGCCATTGTAGGCCGGGGCGGGGGAGTTGGTACCAAGCACGGGGGGAATCAGGCACGGGATGACGGGGGGGAGGGTCCGGGGTATGATGTGTGTGTTGAACGGGGTGGCGGAGGGGGCGCGGCAAAGGGCCGGACCCCCTCCTCCTGAAGTGGGACTCCACCAGCCGCGGGGCGCGACCAATGAAGTACAGTACACACACACACTCTCTCTCTCTCTCTGGGGGTCTTCGCTACGGGGTGATCGTCAGTGCATTTTGGTGCATTTCCTGTTGAATTGGCTGAAAACTGACGAAGTTTGTCGAAGTTTGTCGACCAGCGAAGACCCCCTCTCTTGCGGAAGCAGACCTCTTATCCGAACACGACTACCAAAAGCTTTCCCCCTCCTACAAAAATATCACCCCAGGATTCTCTGCGGGTGCCTCTTCGTGGTCCCAACGGGCAGCTGTGCTCTCCCTCCCGCTCCGCCCCCTCCCCGCCTCTCGGTCTGCTGTCACCGCCACCCACTTCCTTTCTGATCCAGCGGGGTGGGTGGGTGGGGAGGTGGCGACGGTTCTCCTGTTGCTCTTGAGGGGAACGGGGTGGGAGGGGGGGGGGGTAAGAGAGGGGCAGGTCTCTCTCACCACTGTCACCGTCCCCCTCGTCTCTCACACAAACTCGCCGTCCGTGCTGAACACACTGTGCTGTCAGGTCATGGTAAAAAAGACTGTGCGCACAAACAAACGATACGAGCTGAACCATCCCAAATCCCGTCCCCATTATGCATCAGAAAGAGGTGGGTCGGGTGGTGCGAGGTGCCCCGTGGGCTTCTTGGGTGCCTGCAAAGAAAGGATTTCGAGTGGATGTGGTGATGGGGGGGGGGGTGGGTGTGGCCGCTTCTCCGCTCGACAATCACAGCCGCCCCGTTTCTCCGCCACCCCTCCTGAGTGGTTTATGTCTTTGTCAACGGATCATGGGGGGGGTGCAGTCGGCATGGGTTCGAACGATTTGAAACCGGCTTCCTGACTTTTTTTGATTCAGCGTCGCCACAACCGGGGGAGGGGGGGGGGGGGATAACTCGTCTTGTTTCCCGCACATTTCAATGCGGGGGAATGTGAGATGGGGGCATCTGCCACCCTCTCTCACCCCACGAGGCGACACGCATGGTTTCTTCTTTTTTTTGACACAAACACAGGGTATAAGATAGACTTTTTTTCTGGCGCCGTTTCCCGGTTTTTCTGGTTTTGAAAATTTTTCGCGCGCGCCTTCGGCGCGCGCGACCCGCGCAAACCCTCCCAGAATCTGAGAGGCCCGGTGCCTGCGCGCGTCCTGTCGTACTGAGGCTGCTTGGTGGGGCAAGCGCAGCAGGTTCTACTTTTTCTTCTACGAACTCTTAGCACAAAGACATGCACAACACAAACAACAATGCTCTAAGGGGCGGGGCAAGAGGTCAGGGGAGGGGGAAGCAGAGAGGAAGGGAGGAGGACGGGGGCGGGGGGGGCGGCGGAGTGAGCCGGCGGGGAGGGGGGGGGGGGGCGCACGAGCCCCGGCACCAACCGACTCAGGATCACACCCACCATGGTTGTGCCAGGCTCTGCCGAACAGCAGTGGCGTGTTGCTGTGCCGCCCGCAGCTCCCCGAAGGGACAGTAGCTGAGCTTTCGTTCTTCCGATGTGAATGCGTCCACGTACTGACGGAGCGCCGCTTCCGGAATCCCGTCCGGAGTGACACTACCCTCCATACAGATGGCCAGCGTGTTCTGCAGCTTGGCGTCGCCCATACGGTTGCTGAGCCTGTTCTTGATGATGCGGAGCTTGGAGAACATCCGCTCAGCACTACTTGTCGACAAGGGGATGGTCAGCACAATCTGCAGGAGACGCGAGGTGTGCGGGAAGGCGAGACGGTTCAGCTGATTCTTCAAGAATGCTTTGATGAGAGTGCTGAATCTGCGGCTGCGGGTATCCTCCTGTGTTTGTGCGGTCTCCTTCAGCTTCATTCGCACGTTGGCCAGCTCCAACTCCAGCAGACCCCGCTCTTCGGCCGGGAAGTACGGTGCACTCGGTTCCGTCTCCTTCTGCACCCCGTCGGCATCCTCAAATGTCATCACCTTGGGCTCGCAGAAATGATCGCAAAGTGCTTTGAGCTTCTGTGCCGCTGCTGCTGCGTTGTCGAAGTCGGGGCACCAGGGATCATACACAGAGAATGCTGCAAGCACCCCGAAGTCATCCATCAGCCCCTCGATCTCCTCCTTCAGGGTACGGAGGTAGGGCTTTGCGTACTGCTCGTGATACTGTGCCACGAACTCCTCCGTGATGGGAGGGCAAGAAGGCCGGGCGTCATTGATCAGTATCCAGCAGGATGCGTAGGTCGGAGACAGGTCGGGTCGTTCTAACAGCTTTCCGATCTTGCATGCATAGTGTGTCGCGATGCGAGGGAGATCACCGAAACACAGGCTTGCATGCTGTATGCACCGCGAGAAGGCGCCAAGACAGTGCATCACCTCCCGCATCAGGAATAACCCGACGAGGGTGCTGCTCTCCTGGTACACCGCACGCAGGGCAACTGCCTTCTCATGATCCAGCTTGTTGATACACATGACCACCCCTTTGAGGCAGTCAGTCAGACTCTGCGCACAACGCTCATGCGAACACCAGCGGGTGTCTCCAACACTGCACAAGTCGCGCTCACGCCAGAACCCGAAGCCATCGATCCTCTCCAAAGCGGACATGCATTCCCGAAAGCACCGGAGTTTGCCTGTGCCATTCCCAGCACCCCTGTACAGCAAGGCAAACGTGCTGGAGACAAGGTCGTAGCTTGCGCGGATGACAGGGTGGTCCTTGGCAGTGTGCATCGCAACAAGATTGAGTGCATGCGCCCGACAAGCCGCCCAGAAGGAGTACGGTGCTTTCCGTACCTTCACCTGCAACTGAACACCCTTACGACTCCCGCCCATGGTGTTGCACGAATCCGACGCAAACGCAAGCATCTTGTTCCAGAAACCGTCGCCAAGGTCGTCGAGTTGTTGAATCAAGAAATCTGTGATGTTTGTCGCAGTCTGTGATGTGTTCAGCGGAGTCATGCGCCAGAACAGTTCGTTGGTATCAAAGGTGGTTGGGTCGATGACCCGGATCAGGATGCAAAATTGCGATTGGCGTGTCACATCCTGCGTCTCGTCCGTGATGATGGATACGAACGGGGATCTTTCAATCTTGTGCTTCACTTCCGCCATGGCGTGGCTTGCCATCAGACCCACTACTTCGTCGTAGATTGTGTTCGAGGTGAGGTTGTGGTATGTAGCATTGAAAGACTTTACTTCTGGGGAAGTGTAGCTGTCACGCACGCGGAGGGATGCGAGGGTCGTCGTGAGGGCTTCGTTGTTGCTGCAACAGTACTGTACGTCGTGCAGCAGGCGGCAGAGCATCTCGGTGTTCTGAAGCTGCTTCACCTTAGAGTTGACCCAGGCCCTCTGGTGAGCTGTGGAGCGGATCTCTCCTGCAGTCCCATGTCGGCGCACCGAGTCTTCTCTTGCCAGCCACTGTGCCCACTTCTCGGTGTGCTTCTGTCTCGTTGCCTCGGTGTGCTCCTTCGCGCGGGAGGTGAAGCGGCTCTTCACCTCATTCCATGGCAGGCACCGCCCGACGAAGACACCGCGCTTGCTTGCGTCAAAGCAAGCGCGGCACGCCAGCCCCTCGGGTGTGGGTTTTGCCCACGCGTGGGATTCGCGCAGCATTCCCATCACCCGGCTGTCCCCCTGGATGTCCTCCGGGACATGCACCATCTCGCTGGCGCGGGGGAAGGGCTCGGCAGGCGCATCCAAGCCGACGGGCCCCGCGTACTGCGCCATCAACTTTGCCTCCACGTAGGCGTAGACCTCGTGCTTGTGGAGGGAAGGGTACAGGCAGTCGTTGGAGTTGCGCACGGGGGTGGTGGTGTAGCCCCTCGCGCGTTGGCGCTCATTGGCGATCGCGGCCTCCAGAGCTTCAGCTGATCTCTCCGCATTATCATCAGCTGCCATCTCGACCTCAACTTGCCGTGCAATCGCAAGATCTGCGACGAGGGCTGGGGCCTGCTGTGTCGGGGCAGGCGCCGGCACGGCCTCGCTCTCCACCAACGGCATTTCGTCTGCCTTTGTCTTTGCCAGTTTGACGAGGCTACTCAGGGGCTTCCTCATATGAGGTGCCACCTCGTCGTCCGCGCGAGCAAGAGCATCGAATGCCTTGCACAGCGCGACAAGGTGCCTGTTTGAGGCGGCTTGGTGGTTGCTGAAGCCGCGGATCGAGCACTGGTTGCAGAGGAAGGCGTGCAAGTTGGCATATCGGTCTTGCCCGGGGTACTTGCCCGCCTTCCACTGGTCATACCCAGTGTGATACTGCGGCCCGCCCACCTCCTGCACCGTCCCCCGCACCGCCCTCTGCGATGCAAAGCCAACCGCGCCCAGCTGGGCCTGATGCGCTCTCCGCTTTGACATATCTTCTTACAGTATGCCTGCAGGCGCGTGGGGGTGTGGGTGTGTCGTGGGTGCCACCAGTCAGACACCTGACATGTGAAGGCTCGGTGTGATCCCTACGGAGGACGGTTCTGTGCCAGTTCTGCGGGACCATCACACAATGGAGGATCTCGAAACTTCAAAACAGAAGAGACCTGCATGACGAGGGCATCACCACCCACCGGGCCCCACCGGGCCACCCGCTAGGTCCATTTTTTCTTCTCCGCTTCTCTGCCTTCTTTGGACTATTTGAGCTCCGTGCGGATCACGATGGGGTCACTTTCTATTTTTTTCTGGCGTTTTTTCTGACTGTTTTACTGTCCCAAAGTTACAAAAAAAACGCCAAAAATGAGACCGGCCTTTTTTTTTTTTCTTCAGAAAACCGGGAACCGGGAAACCCTGGTTTTGAAAACCGGAAAACCAGACCTATCTTATCCCCTGACAAACACTTCGGCTGTTGCCCTCCGCAACAGACCCCCCCCTTTTCGCACAGACAAATCACGCAAAAAAAAACCCCCCCCTCCCTCCCCCCCCAACTACCCCACCAACTATTTTTTCTGGGCCGCACCCCCCAGACCCACCATCACCTATCTCACCCACCTGTGTTTGTGTGGTGTGTATACCATATTCCGAACCCGGTTGTGCGCCTCCCTTCCCTATGACACCCGACCACACTCGGTAAGAGATTACCCTCTGTCAAGGAGCGTATTTGGTTGAGGTTAGCGGAAGGCACCACAGCTGACAGACCGCAGGGGGGCAAGCCAGGTCGCGCAGGGGGACTTTTATGTCTGTTGCCCCTCCGTCCGGCCTGGCTATTCCCCAGAAAATTTCCCCCAGAAAAAGACACGGCTGGTTGCCTCACGCATCGGGCAGATGCCCGCAGGAATACCGGCGTGGCAAGCGCTGGGAAACGTGGTATATTGTCAATTTTGTGGTGGGTGGTGAGTGATGTGATAAGTTCTGCCACCCCCACCGACTATCGAGCCACTCGGGCCCCCCCCCGGGGGGAAGGCACCCGAGCGACTTCCTCGGCGGGGTGGTTGTGGGTGTGGTAAACCCACCCCCCATACCCCCGCCCCGCCCCGCCCCACCGGCGCGGATCTGACCGAAAAGTATCCAAAATCTACCTGGGAGGGCACAACCAAGCTGACACACACCCCACCCCCACCCCCCCGTTCTTTGCATGTTTTCCACGAATCGAACCGTAATTAGGGCCTGCTGTCCCCGTCATGTGGGGATGGCGGGGAAGGGCTGTGGGTGTGGGTGGGTGGGTAGGTGGATATCATACTTTGTTTGCGCGGCTGTGCAGTGGCTGCAGCCGGCGTGGAAGTGGGCTTCGGAAGAACATGTGGTAACCATTGCGTGTGTGTGGTGTGTGTACTTCTATTTTATAGTTAGCGATCGACGGAGTGTAACGAAAGGAGAATCGCACGATTGAAGCTACTGGGAGTTCTTCGCTCAGAAGTGCAGAGAGGTGAGGAAAAGTGAGCCCGCCTCACAACACTGGCTGCAAAAGTGACACAGTTTGACACACAGTGGCACAGAGCGAAGGCCCCTGCTGGGATGATCGCCTTTATGCCACTCCACAGGGCCCAACACAGGCTTGGGCCGGCGAGGGTGCGCTCAACGAGAATCAGTCGGCATCCAGATCTGTTTCATACAGTTTGTTGCTTGGACACGGTGTCTCTCCCAGTAGCGAAATGAGTGCGGTGTTCCAACCAACCCATCCATGGCAGGCAAGGAGGCCCTCGCACGCTCGGAATATTCCTCCCGTTGTGTGAGTGCTGCCCGTGTGCACCTTGCCTGTTCCTGCTGTCTCACCCTGCGTGTTTAGCGTCCTGTGTTTTGAACGCTCAGCCTGCCCAATCCGCAGCGCCGCCACGCGTCCCCGATAACCATCACATGCCCCTGCCCCTGCCCCCACCCCCGCCTTGAAAAGGTCAGATGAGCTGTCGTCGCGTGCAACTCGACAATGACAGAACAATGTGCGTGGGTCGCTGAAGACGGCGTGCATAATAGGATTCAGAAGCCATGCCGTGGAGCCCACCGCACCCATCGCTTCCCCCCTGTCCCCTGTCCCCTGCGTCTGGAGACTCTGTTGAGTTGCCCACTCTGCCTGTGGGAGGCCAGCATTGCAGCACATGCACACAACCTCACCACTGCAGGGTATCTTTTATCCCCGCCTCGCAACGGTGCCCAACAGATGGGATCGCTGGATGTTGCAGTGCGCATGGGTGCGGTGGTGTACACTGTGTCACTGTCGGATGAGGCAACAGTGGAGGGCCTTCTGCACCTGGCCGCCACTCAGATCTCTGAGGACCTGCACCTGAAGCAAGAGTTCTGCGAACGCTGCCTGGAGCTTGTTGACGATGAGACGGGCGAGCATTTCAGGGAAGGCGACATGGGGCCACTCTCGGGGACAGGGCTGTGTGCGGGATCCTCTCTTGCTGCTTCACTTGACCCTGTCGGGTACGCAAGGTTGCTTCTCGCTGACAGGGGCCTGCAATGCCGTGACTATGTGCATGCTGTTAGCGAGGCGTGCCACAAGGATGACGCAGATACACTCGGGCTGCTGATCGATGCAACCTACCATGACGATCCAGAGGACAGTATTGGCTTGACGCAGTGCCTCGTGTACAGGTTACTCGGGTACGACAGGTACGGCAACAGCAGCCCCAAGTGCTTCGCCATGCTGCTGCAGTCGTTCCGCTTCAGCACCCCCTCCCTGTGGGACTTTCTCGTACAGGCAGCCGAGCACCCTCAAAGCACAGATTCACTGCGGCAGCTTCTGGATGCTCTCTCTATGCGTGACTGCGAGGATCGTGCCG
This sequence comes from Rhynchopus euleeides, assembly GCA_963210315.1. NCBI lineage: Eukaryota > Euglenozoa > Diplonemea > Diplonemida > Diplonemidae > Rhynchopus > Rhynchopus euleeides. Next base: position 1,939,666 of record OY723258.1, read on the forward strand.
AGAAGCTGTTCGACGTCCTCACGGTGGCAATGCGGCATGAGGGGAACATGGCGTCCGTCGTAGCCCTGCTAGAGAGTGGCGCAGACGCGGGGTATGTCGGGAGCAACCCTGTCGAGACCTTCCTGCACCACGCACAACCGGAGTACTACGACGTGGTGTTGGCCTTCTGCGAGCATATGCGGGTCGACATCTTCCGCTACGGCGTGTGTGTGGATAACATGCGCAGCGTCGAGGTTGGTGTGCGGGCCCTGAGCCGGCTGCACCATGCCCTCTTCCTGCGTGGGGGTGCTTTGGATGCGGACGAAGGTGCAAGTTGGGAGCGTGTTCTGAGTTTTCCTTCGAGGCACGCTGGCCCTACCGTGACGCTGCTGCACCAGGCTGTGAGGAGGGATGCGGGTGCTGTGCAGTTCCTGCTGGAGTCAGGCGCTCACATCAACACCTCCTCCATCGGGAGGACACCCCTCTACGTATGTCGATGCATAAGCAGGGACGTGCAGGACATGAGCACCCTGCGCCATACGCAGACGACGGACCGACACGTGAGGGTCAAAAAGGGAAGGAAGGTTATCCGGGTGGAATGCGGTGGGGGGCCCCGCCACCCTTACCGCCGCCCCCGGGTTTGGAGTACCCACTGCCCCTGCGCTCAGTGTAACTGGGAATGGGATTGCGAAACGCTGTACGAATCGGGGTCCGACACCCCACCCTCCGAAGTCGGGTGGGATTGCGAGGGACCAGTGGCGCCACGGCGGCCAGTGCACAGCTTCCGCAAGGTTGCCGTCACGAACGGCAGGGGTGGTACGCAGCGGTGCACCAAAGCCATGGCGGGCCAGCAGATGAGGCAGGGTCGGGGGTGCAGGAGGCAGGGTCGGTGCAAGGCGAAGGGTTTAGCCTTGGAGCGTGACAACAAGGCAGACTGCCGCGTGGCGAGGTGACCTGTGATGATGCCTGCCTGCGTCTGCTTCCCTTTCGGTTCAACAGGTTGACATGTGCAACGACAGCAACACCCCGTGCTGCCTGTCCTCCTCACTCAGCAGGTGTCAGTGTGGAGGTGTTTCACTCTGAAGACCCGTCGGCCTGGCCCTCTAGCCCAAGCGCAAAGCCTGCCTGCATGCAGAAACTGCTGCTGGTTGCATGCGCAGCCTCCACGGGATGCCTTCATCTGAGACAACACCATTCATTGAGAGTGCTTACCTTCTTGCATTTGGACTGACCTCCACTCCCACTCGCCCTCACCCACGCCAGACTCAGAGCAGACCCAGACACCCATCAAATTTGCCACACAAAAACTTGCAAGCTGGGCGGAGTGCATTGATTTGAGTTGCGTTCCCCCTCTGTGTGCTGTTGTCTCATCACGGTAGCCCTCACCTTACCCACCCCTCCCACAGGCAGGTGTCAAACACACTTCCCGCACATGACCGCAGGGCCCTGGCACTGCGCGGGCCTGCTTGCACACCCAAGGCAACACCCGGCCCATACATAGGGCCGACACACCGGGGCATACCTGCCCCACACACCCACACCTGATTGTGATTGAGAAATGGCATCTCCCACGTTTCTTAATGGCTCCCCGACGCACGGCCCTCAGGGCAAGCGCCGCAGCATTGTCGGGATCGGGGATCTCGGGAAGCAGCTCATTAACAAGGCGAGGTACAGCATCGGAGACCCTGTGCTGCACGGCATCAAGAAGGGGGCCACCGCCACCGCGGTTGCTGTCAGCGATGCAATGCACCTCCCCAACCTCGGACGCTCCATCACGAGGAGCCACCTCCACCCCACGCTGGAAGAGGCTGTCGAGATGGACGGGCTTTTCGTCGACGACACTGTCGAGGAGGAGACTTCTGGGTGGAGCAGCCTTGTCCACCCGACACCAATCCCCTTCGTCAAGGCGGCTGGGCATGCCTGGGAGTACAAAGGGGGGCAGTATATTGTTGTCGTTGGAAGGAGCACGGTCGACTCCTCACGCCTCGGGGTCTACATCATGGACTGCGAGACCTCGATGTGGAAGACTCTCAATCTGAAGGGAGCACCCGCTGTCAGGTTTGGGCACTCTGCGGTTGTCGCTGCGAATGCGCTGGTTGTCTACGGGGGGTGGAGCAAAGAGGAGGTGTTCTCCGATGTGCTGTTTGTCGACCTGATCCAAGCTCTCTCCGTGCGGAAGGGGAGGTGGACAGAGCCGAATGTGCAGACGAAGCATGCGCCGCACCCCCGCGCGTTTCACTCCGCGGTGCTCCTCAACGATGAGAAGATGCTTGTGTTTGGGGGGTCGACCTTCAACACGTGGCACCATTACACCTACTTCGACGACCTGTGGATCCTCAACCTTATCAACTTCCGGTGGGAGCGTAAGGCATGCAACGGGGCGGTCCCCACACCCCGCGCGCAGCACACCGCTGTCACCCTGCAGCGCCACGACGGCGGAGTTGACGTCGTGGTGTTCGGCGGGGTGACGGACAACTGGCTCCTCAACGACTTCTACTACCTCAACACCGAGACATTCACCTGGACCCCCATCAATCCTGGCCCGGACTGCCCCTTCCAGCGTGTCGTATCGACTGCGAAGGAGTATAAGCCGCCAACAGGAGCACACCGCCCTGCTGCTGTATTCAACAACTGCCTTTATATCTACGGAGGGGGGCCCACCACACAGGAGCTGATCCAACCGCTGTATGCAGTGGACATCCTGGCTTCTGCCTCGGAGCCCGATGCCCTGGAGCTGCGGTGGGGCCAGGTGCTGCTGAGGTATCACCCGCGCAGGTGGAACCACCTGCTGATGTGCTGCAGCGACGGGTCGCTGTTTCTGCTGGGGGGGACGAACAGCACCAACGACGGCTACTCCGATAAGGCGAAGCAGCAGTACCTTTCGGTGTTTGGGCTGTCGCTGCCCTCCTTCGGGCTGCTGCCTCCGGAGTATTCAGGGTTGGATTCGTTCACCTTTGGGGAGGATGAGAAGAGCGCGCTGGCAAGAGAGAGGGCGGAGCTGGAGAGGTTCGACATGCAGCAGCGCCAGCAGCAGGGGGGGGTGGGCATGCCCCACAGCGGCCTGGTCCATTCGCAGCACCAGCCGCAGCTGCAGAACCCGGCGTATGCAAACAGCCAGAGCCCGTTGTCGTTTGGGTCGCCCCAGAGCTTCAACAACAGCCACAGCAACCACCCGAGCTATGGGTCCCCCCAGGGGTCCAATGGGAACAGTGCGTACGGCTCGCCTTATGGCGAGCGTGCAGGGGGGTTTGGGTCGCCGACAGGCGGGGGGCAGATGCAGCAGCAGCAGCAGCAGCAGCAGCAGCACCATGGGGCTGTGGGGAACCACTCGTTTGGGCAGTCCGCCAGTGGGTACGCCGGGGGGTATGGGTCGTCGCAGCAGGGCTCGCCGTCGGGTGCGAGGGGTGGCGGCGGGCAGTTTGCGGGCGGCGGTGCGCCCCCGGCAGCAGCCGGGGGTGGGGGTGGCGGGGTGGTGGCAGGGGGCGGCACCGTGAATTGGTCCTCCGTGCAGCAGAGCGAGCAGCAGCAGCAGCACCATCACCACCATCACCACCAGCAGCAGCAGCAACAACAGCAACAACAACAGCAGCAGCAGCAGCAGCAGCAGCAGGAGCAGCCCTACGAAGCACGGCAGTGGGGTGGGGGGCACCAGCACCAGCAGCAGGAGCAGCCCTACGAAGCACGGCAGTGGGGTGGGGGGCACCAGCACCAGCAGCAGGAGCAGCCCTACGAAGCACGGCAGTGGGGTGGGGGGCACCAGCACCAGCAGCAGCAGCAGCCCTTCCAACAGCAGCAGCATCATGGGGGTTACGGGGGGCAGGCCGCGCAGCAGCAGCAGCTCCAACAACAACAGCAGCAGCAGCAGCAACAGCAGCAACAGCAGCCCGACGTGCGCCACCCGTCCCCTGTGGCCCACCCGCATATGGTTGATCCGAACGCCGAGGCCTTTGGCAGGGGTGGCGGTGGTGGCGGCAGCGCCGCCCACAGCACCGCTGCCTACGAGACAGAGGAGAACAGCGTTGCCAACAGCGAGGACAGCTTCGTGACGGACGTGGCCTTCACCATGTCGAACCCCTTTGGGGGCGAGAAGCGGGAGCGGGGGAACTCGCAGCACCGCGCCACCGCCTCGAGCATGTCCCGCTCCACGCGGTCCACCAGCAGGACCCGCCGCAGCAGGGGTGACAGCACGGCGCGAACCGGAACCCGGGGGCGCGAGCGGGGGTTCAGCGGGATCGACACAGGGAACATGAGCTTGGGCACGATCGATGTGTTTGGTTCCCCCCGCAGCTTTGACCACGTGCATGTACACACCTCGAGGATGATCGGGAAGGGCACCTTCGGCAAGGTCTTCCAGGGACTCCACCCAGTCACCGGTGAGTTCGTCGCTGTCAAGCAGCTGAAGACCTCCGGCGTGCCACCGAAGGACCGCGAGAAGATCAAGGCGGAGATCAACCTTCTCAGGGGCCTGGAGCACGACAACATCGTGAAGTACCTCGGGTCCTACCTGCGGGACGGCAGGGTCAACATCGTGATGGAGTATGTCAGCGGTGGGTCGCTGCTCGACCTGATCAGCCAGCATAAGTCGGGTCTCCCGGAGGTCGTGGTGCAGCGGTACGTCCGGCAGATCGTGACGGGGGTTGGGTACCTCCACAGCAGGAATCTGATGCACCGCGACATCAAGCCAGCCAACATCCTCGTCGATGCAACGGGGGTATGCAAGGTTGCTGACTTCGGAGCCTCAAAGCATCTGAGAACCAACACAACAGTCTTCGGGCAATCCCGCGGTGGGCCGGGAACCGAAATCCAGGGAACCCCACTCTATATGGCACCGGAGATGATCTCCGGGGCTGCGACCAACGACCTCCGCTCCGATGTGTGGTCCATCGGCTGCACGGTGGTCGAAATGCTGGATGGGAACAGGCCGTGGCACCACATCTCAGATGTCTTCAGCGAGCCTATCCCACTCTGCATGTATGTCGTCTCCAGGACTGACGAGCACCCCATCTTTCCCCCGAAGAGCACCGACAAGGCAAAGGTCTTCCTGGGGAAGTGCTTCGAACGCAAGCTGGAGGTGCGCTCCACCTGCGCCGAGCTTCTCACCCTCCCCTGGCTCAGCACGGAGCCTCCGGGAGCCGCGACGAGGAAGAAGCAGCAGCAGGTGGAGTCCTTCCCCGCCCAGCAGGGGTCTTCCTCGACTACCTCATCGCAGGCTGGTGCCGCCCCGCTGCGGCCTAAGCCGAGCCAGAGCCAGCACAGCAACAATACGGAGGAGGGCACGCCGGAGTGTAAACCCGACAGGCAGGGTGGGATGCAGAGAGGGGATTCCACTGCATCGCGGCCGGAGAAGGAGAAGGCACCAGAGGTGGTGTCGGAGGGGCGTGACCAGCCCTCCCAACGCGAAGCGGTGGCTGGGGATGGCGGGGCTCGTCAGGCAGAGATGCCAAAGGCCCGCCAAAGCGACCCTCCTCCGGCCGCGGCGTCGCCGGGGCTTTCGCCGGGGACACCGCGGAGTGCTTCGGAGAGTTCGGGTGGGAAGGCGGCGGTGGCGACGCCGCCTGGCAGGCATGAGCTCCTGGCAGAGCTGGTGACGATGCGGGAGCAGCTGTCCCAGCTCCAGTCGCATCTCGGCATCGGGCAGCAGGTTCACGGCTCGATGGGGGGTGGCATGGCGGTGGCAAACTCCACCTTCACCGGCAGCCCCCACCACGGGTCTTCGATGAGCGGCTGGGCTCCCACCCCGCAGAACCCAGGGGATCTCATATTTGCCGCATATGAGGACCCGGAGGCCGTGCTTTCCGACAGCGAGGATGATGACTCGGGTGGGAACGCCACCTCCCCGGGGGTCCGCTCCCCAACCCGGGAGCCCGCTGTGCCCATTGTCGTGACGAAGGCCGAGGCGAAGGCGGGTGGGAAGAAGCACGTTGAGGCAAACCCGCGGCATGGCATGGCTGGCAGTCTCCTCAACAGTGGCGAGTTCCGCCTCCCGGAGGGGCTGAAGCGGCAGAAGCCTGTGGATAGTTCGAAGGGTGGTGGAGGAGGAGGGGGTGGTGGTGGTGGCGGTGCCGGTGCCAGCGAGGGGCCCAGCACCGCGCCTGTGGAGGCCGCCGTTCCCATCACGGAGAAGATCAAGCGGATTGCGAAGAGCAAGTCGCCCGACCTGCGCCCGAAGCCTCTCGAAATGGTGGCGATCAGCGAGGGTGGTGCCAAAGCAGCCACCCCTTCCGCAGGCGGAGTGGTGGGTATGGTCCGGAAGGAGAGCGAAGAGGCCGGCAGCGCCAACGGGGCGGGTGCGTCTGTCCAGCGGAAGGGGTCAGGGATGAGCGCGCTCCCTGCGAGCGTGGCGATGTCGGGACGTGCGCGTGGTTCGCGGGGCAGGGCATCCCGCCCCTCTCCGCTGGAGAACCTGGGTGGTGCAGCGGCGAAGGGCGAGGCGAGTTCACAGGCAGAGGGGGTGCCTGTGAAGCAGTAATAGGGGTGGCTGCGGGGGTGGCCCTGCCCCCCGCCTCCGCCTCCACCCATGTATGAGTAAGGAGAGGTGGCATCACCACTGTGGCATACGCTCGACAGTGGCATCGCCAGAATCGAACAGGAGGGGCGCCTTGTCCCCCCCCACCCCCGCCCCCATGCTTTGGAGAGTCTCGTGGCTTTCACTACGACATGGAAACATGGGGTGTGCTCCCGTCGTGTCCTTTATGGTTTCTGTCCTCCGGAGACATGTCTCTGTTGTTATGAGCGCCGCCGCACGCACTGCGAGTGCCCAGGTGGGGGTGTAGGGGGTGTGTGCATGCAGGAGGAGGGGGTGGGACGCCGAGTCGTATTCGCGGCACCTACCTTGCTTGTGCGTTGCATTTGGTGAAAGGCAGACTGCTGATGATACGCATCTTCCCGGTTTATTTACGTTCGCTGAGACCCATGGTGGGCTCTTCCATGATTCCAAGATGGTTCCCCCAGCAACCTCCCCCGACGCATCCCTGACTGTCTTTCCGCAGGCTTCCAGGTGGGCCACACGCGGTATTTGCTCAGAGACTGTCTCCTCCCCGCTCTCCGTATCGCCCTGCTCTCTGCTAGCCTCAGGCAGGGAGGGGGTCAGCAACTTGACACATCAAACTGTTTCGTCTCTCAGGGGGTCTTCGCTACGGGGTGGTCGTCAGTGCATTTTGGTGCATTTCCTGTTGAATTGGCTGAAAACTGAAGAAGTTTGTCGAAGTTTGTCGACCAGCAAAGACCCCCTCACTTTCTCACTCTGTCGTGCGATTAGCCACCCGCACCCGACGTGCCGGGTGATGATTTTCTTCTGCGTCTTCAACCAGGGGGGAGGTTGGTGTTATTTTTTTGGCGGAACTCAACGTTGGAACTGCTTCGCTGTGCGAATTCCTTTGCGGGCACCTCACACCGCCAAAGGATGCCAAGGGGGGTATGGGTGGTAGGGGTGGGATGATCGCTGTAGTATATGTGGTTAGAACAGCCGGCTGAGGGGTGATCGCTGTTATTTGATTTGGCTTTCTCGTCATCCACCTGCTGCTTAGAGCATTTCAAAAATAACAATCTTGCCGGAAAGCAGGGGGGGGGGTTTGCTGTGTTAACCCTTTAGACTACCAACCAACACCAGGCGTGTCGCTAATTCTGTCCCATTTTTTTTGCGTCTGCAGAGCTTCAGGCGGACCATGTGTTAGGATGGGCTTTCCGTGCTAAACGGATTTGGTGGTGGTGGTGGGTGGGGTTTGCTCGAATAGTTTGAGCCGCCGTGTGGTGTGGGAGCCGCGTCGACCGACCGAAAGTGACACCGCGATGCTCCCGAACTCCAGATCGCAGAAGGAGGGGTGTAGGGTGGGAAAAGCGCTCAGCCACACCCACACCCGCCCCTTTGCCAGGCCAAGGCACCTTTTGCCCACACAGCACAGCCTGCTTCATGTCACTTCCCTCACTCTCTCGGTAGGCCCAACCACCCCACACCCTTCCTCCACACATCGTTGGCAGCACGACACTCCGCTCATTATACAAAAGGCTCTTCGCGCAGGGATGCACACACTCAGCCCTTCGTTTTATGCGCTGCAGCCATCACCTCCACCTCCACATCACCCCTCCCACTCCTCTCCCCTACAGAGGCTGGGCATCCGTGCATGCCGTGCTGAAGGCAGCCATCACACAGGGGCATGACCGTTGGCTGAACCCTGCCACACAGCCTCCCCCCCATCCCCCCCCTCGCCTCAGGGGTGCGAGAGGTCCAAGCCACCGCCACCTGACTGGCCAACATGCGGCGCGCGGCACTGCCTGCGTGCGTAGGGTGGAAGGGGTGGGGCCTGGCTGGCGGCACCCCTTTGCCCGTTGCTGCTGTCTCCCCCACCACACGCCCTGCGAGGGGGTTCCAGAGCAGGGTCGAGATCGGGGCACGCGCCACCTACCCCATCCCGGATGCGGAGCTCCGGGCAGCGCAGGCCACGATCCGCGGCGCGGTGACATCTGTCGCCGAATTCGGCAAGGCTCTGGACGCCGCCCTTGCCCCCAAGCCCGACGCCCCCCCCGCCGCCACACTCTCCGTCAGCGCAACCCTGCTGGGCGCCCTGGATGTGGCAGCCTCGAAGGGCGACATGCCAACCCTCCTCGAGGGACAGGAGGCGTGGGACACCTCCCGCAAGCTCGCATCCCGCCTGCTCAAGGGCGGAGCTGTGGTGCGGGGCTTATCCGTCTCCGCTGAGCTGCCCCCTCCGCGCGCCCCGCTCCCCGGCGAGATCGCCACCCAGCGCATGCTCTGCCACACCGCGCTGGGCGACTGCGAGACTGCGCTGGAGTGGTTCGCCGCACACTTTGATGGGGAAAAGACGCCGCCCACACAGAAGACCTACGCCACGCTGATCCACATTCTCGGCCTGCGGAACGCACCCCCGGCGGACTGGCGGGAGGTGCTGGAGGCGGCAGTCAGCCACCAGATCCCCTTGGATGTCGCCTTTTTCGACGCTCTGATGGAGCGGCTTATGCACAAAAGCCCCCTCCTGACCTGGGTTGCCTACGTCTGGCGTCTGTCTCTCGATGTGCCGTGCACCCCAGCTGCTTACAGCTCGCTCCTCTGCTCCATCTATCGAGAGCCGGAGTATGGGAACCATATGCTGTGCCTCCTGACGCAGACCGCATCGTCTCCCAAAAACTCGGTGAACCTCGTCGAGTTTCTCGAGAATGCCGATTTCATCGCCTCCCACCCCGACCTCCTGTGGGGGTCGCGCGCGGGCAGCGCCGAGGGCAACCCCCCCTCCGCATCGGACCCAACCCTGGAGGTGAATGCCTCAAGCGGGCTCCCGAGGGTATCCGGACTCCCCGACCCGACGGAGGAGGTGGAACTCCTCAAAATCCTGGCGCAGTGTGTGAGGGGCACCGCTGCGAATGCGAAATTGCGGATCACGGAAGATACTGCCATCCCCTCCGCATGCATCAACTGCAGGGCGGTCACCCCTTCGGGGTGGGTGATGCGCGTCCTGACGGAGGCGCATAAATCGCGCGAGATTGTTGTGGATGAGTCTGCCTACCCACACTACCCTCTGTATCTCAGCGCCATGGCGCAGCTGCACGCCTGGGGCAGGCATGAGGACATCTGCGGGTTGTTCAAACTCCTGACCTACTTCTCCAACAAGATGCAGCGGCACTACGCAGACAACCCCGATTTCGACGACTCCCACAGCAAAACCCCTCTCCTCTGCCACACCCCCGAGACGTATGCTAGGGCTCTCTCTGCCGCAGGAGAAGCGAGGCTGACAGATTTTGCGAGGAAGACATACCGCCAGTTCCAACTGAGTGAGATTAAACTGGATAGGGGCCTCTTGAATGCAGTGCTCGTCGCACTTCCGGCGGAGGAGGAGGCGATCAACCTCTACAAGTCTGTGAAGGGAAACCCGGCTGTGCGGACACTCCCGGACGTCAGGACTGTGAAGGCCCTCCTCAAGTCCTGCCTCGTCCTGGCGGAGCGCCACGAAGAGGCTGTGATGTCCGGCACACCCACACCCCCACCCCCTACACGTCCCCCTGCTGCTGAAGGGGGTCAGGGGGCATCTGCTGCTGCCCCGCGCAGCGAGGGTGAGGCTTTCCGGGCGAGCCTCTTCCCCGGTGACGTGTGGTGTGCTTCCCCTGAGTTGGGGTCGCCGGTGCCTGGGAGCCGTGCTGCCGCGTCGCCTTCCGCAATGCGTGGCATGATGCGGGAGACAGAGACGGAACAGCGGAGGTCCTTCCTGTTTCTGATGGAGCAGGTTGGGGACCTCGGGTTCCTGCTGAAGGATTCTGAGGCGCATGCCTTGCAGGTTGCGGTTTATCTGCGCTGGGGTGACTTAGATTCTGCGGTTGCGGCGTGCTGCTCCATGCTGGATAGCCACTTCTCCCTGACACCGGACATCCAGGGGCTTTGGCGACACCACTCCTCGTGGGGCGGTGTGAAGTTCACCGACTTCTTCAAGGCGGTGAACGAAAAGCGTGGAGGCGGAGGCGACGCCTTCTCATTCCCGTCTCCCAAAATCGGTGGCGCGTGATCCCCTCTCCTAGAAAGCCTTATCGCATCCTGTCTGCTCTGGTGAGGGTGGGGGGGGGGGGGGGGTCCAGTTTGCTTGGCAAGGCACTCCCTTCCCCCCCTCCCCGCTCCCTCCCCAGCCAATGTGCTGTGGGTGCACCGGGAGGGGCACAGCGCACAGGAGGGGGGGGGGGGTGGGAAAAATGCTGGCAAAGAGGTGGGGCGACGGCGCCGTGTCCGAGCCTCCATCTCCACCACCACCCCCCCCCCCTCCTCTTTTCTCTGCATTCAGTGCCGCCCCATCTGTCTTTTTTTCCCTCCAATGGTTGGCGACGCTCCTCACTCACCACCCTCCCCCTCCCAAGGTGCGATACACAGCGCATCTCTTCTTTGTTGCGATGGAGTCCGCGAGGCTGGCGCGGCGGTGGCTGGGCATCCTGTGGTGCACCGCAACGTTCCTGCTCCTCTTCCAGCTGCTGCTGATCGCCACGGTGGCGGAGGAGCCCTACCAGTTCGCCATCATCTGGGCCGTGATGACCCCGTTCTCCGTGATTGTCCTGAAGCTCAGCCGCTACGCCATTCCCGCCATCCTGGAAGCGCGAAACAGCGACTGGCTCGGATGGGTCGACCAGACGGATGACGAGGAGGAACGTGTGATGTCTGCCGTGCGATGGTCGGTGCGTGCCCTCCTGGTGGCGATGCAGGTCTCCGTGTGGATGTTTGTCTTCCCCTCCTTCCACGCCGCCGAGCTGTCGCGTGCGGCAGACGGCCTCCAGGGGGGAGGCCCCGCTGCGCTGTCCTGCCCAAACACCACCACCACCGGCGAGCCAAACGCAACCATCTCGCTGCCCGCAGGCAGCACCTACTTCGAGCTCCAGGGGGAGTGGGGGTTTGAGTTCGACCTGCGCCTCGCGGAGACCAACAACACGTCTGGCGGGAAGATCATCCGCGTCGCCGACGGCAGCACCACCCGGGGCACCACGGTGTGGGCGACTGACGTGTGGCGCGCACCGCTCGTCAGCAAGGCCGGGTGCACCTTCGACCCGCCTGTCTTCGGGGTGTGCACGGCGGAGACCTGGGAAGAGATGCAGCGCTGCTTCAACGCACCGCAGACGGGGCCCAGCAGGCTGATGCGCCGCATGTCTGCCTCGCATCGCGCAAGCCCCCAGATGCTCGCCGCCCTCGACACCATCGCGCCGGAAGCGGGGGGACGTGACGTGCTGCTGCAGGTGGATGCACCCTCCTACGCCGACGTGGATGCGTGGGTGTCGGGCCGTGCCACCTACGTCGCGCTGCGCGTGTGGTGCCTCCCCCTGGGGCTGTGGGTGCTGCTGTCGGGCCTCGCCCTCGGGGCCATCCTGTGGCACGCCACCCCGCGCGTGATGCGTGCGGTGCAGAACGTCGCTCAGGCCGACTACGAGATGGGTGCCTTGCCACAGCCGAACACCCCCTCTGCCGACACCCACGACACCTCAAGGTGGTCGTCTGAACGCCTCCTCGTCTTGGTGCTGCTTGCCACCGCCTGGGTGGTGCTCTCCGTGGCAGCCGTGGGGTACTACCAGGCAAGCGATGCCGTCGTCAGCAACAGCCACAGCTGCTTCCTCAGCACGCGCCTCTGCAACACCACGGGCTGCGTCACGCTCGCCCTCCGGATGACGGTGTACTGCCTCCTCGTAGCCACCATCGCCGTTGCCCACTGCGTCTGGATGGTGGTGGCTCTCTACCTGCTCTGCTCCCCCAAGGAGGTTAGCCAGCCCCTCAGCGAGCTGACGGGGCTCTGCGCCATCATCGGGGTGGCGCTGGGCCTCTCCTTCATAAACTTCGACTACGGCGCCATGTCGGGGCGCGTGCGCAGTCCTGACCTGGGCAGCTCAGACAAGCTGGCCTGCCCCAAGCCCTGGGCCCTGCATCCCGCCCCCGCTGTGACCTTCGCGGAGATGGACTGGCAGGACCTGGCGCAGGCGCGGCATTGGCCCCAGAGCTGGCCCGGGCAGCTGGAGGTGATGACAGTCGGGGAGTGGGATGTGGCCATCACCCGCCTGGGTGCCTTTGGGTGTGACACGCCTTCTACTGTTTACGCTGCCTGCGTCGCCCGCACGTGGGAGGACATGATGGGCTGTGTCGTGCGCAGCTCCCAGCCAGCGGAGAAACTGGAGGGGACGTATTGGCTGAGGAAGCTGTCTGCCAACGGGCGTCTGGGAGACGACACGGTGCGTGGCATTGAGGAGTACCTCTCGTCGCACGACATCACCGTGTGGGATGGCGACGCGGGGCATGCTCCAGGTAAGGCCCGTGTCGATGCCTCCCTCTTGATGGAGGTCAACAGCGAGTCTCCCGGCGACGCCAGCGACTGGGGCGACGCCTGGAAGTCGATTTACATCCGCTACTTCGCCATCACCGGGGCTGCCTGGCTTCTCGCGACAATCTTTGCGGCTTTCCGGTGGGACGACCTGTGATGCAAAACCTGCCTCCCCTTCGCCCTCTCCTGCACCCGCCCTCCGAGATCCCAACCACCCTGGGCTTGGCGGGAGGGGGGGCGGGTGTGTGGCCTCACCGCAGGGCGGTCGAATTTGCACCTTTCCACAGAGGCGACGATGTTCAGATTAAGTGTCGGCTCCTTCGGGTTGTCACCTTTGTCTGACGTGTGTGCCGCAGATAAGTTTACGTAGGGCAGGCACTAGACACAGCGACCTTATACTACCCGTCTTGAAACACGGACCAAGGAGTCTAACACGTGTGCGAGGCTTAGGGTGTCAAACCCACAAGCCGCACTGAAAGGGAGATGTGCCAATCCTCGAGGACGCAGCACAGCCCGATCCTGATTTACTGGAAAGGGCTGCGAGGCTTAGGGTGTCAAACTCAATCCCCGCAGTTCTCTTCCATTTTCCCCCCTCGCATCGTTCTCCCTAGTTTTGGCCAGTTGGGCCCAGTTGCGGCAGCATTCCCTATCCTGAGCTGCCCACTCCCCACAACCCAGCGTGTGCTGTTGATCTCCCTTGCCCCCCCCCCGAGCCGGCCTTCCTCTGCCACAAAGCAGCACCGCGGTCGGGATGCATACAAACGATATAAGCGCATGGAGGTGATATGACCAGAGCATTGCGGCAGTGATCCCCCCGGGGGGGCCTCAGGGAGTTCTGATCACCCTCGAGGGGGCTGCCGTGGCGTCTGTGGTGCATGCCATCTGTGCTCAACTCTCCTGCATCTCCCGCTCCGCACAGTGCTGTCTTGTGGACCTCCGGCAGGGGGGGTGTCGAAGCGTGTCCTTTTTGTTTTGTTAGTTCGGCGTAGCCAACTGGGGAAACTTTCTGTGCCTTTAGCTGGATCGTGCGTCCCCACTCACACCACTTCATCAGACCGGGGAGTGGTGTACACAAAGAGTGGGGTCTGCGTTCCAACAAAACAACTTTCGGCAGTAATTGGTTTGTTGTCTCGTTTTGCTGTCACTTTACGATCCAGCGGGGGCACAGATAGTTTTTTTCATCACCCCCCACACACACTCCCGCGCATTGCAGCAAGAGTCTGCTTCTTCTCCCATTGGCTTCCCCACAGCCCCACACGCCCAGCAATTAAAACTGCCAGGGCTCCTGTTTCTCTCCGTCCCCCCCCCCCCCCCACCCGTCCCTCCCAGATGGAAAATACGACAGACTACAATGCGGAGTGAATCGGGTTCTTTTTACTGCGATTTCCCCCCCCCCCCCCCTTTCCCCCCTTCTCTTGGCACACATTGCCCGAGGGTGTCTTGGGAGGCTTCCTTTGTTGCCTCCACTCGACAACCATACCACGCCCCCCCCCACCCGGGTTTTGACCAGGCCAAAATTGACTAGACCCCAGGGGGGTTGCATCCCATTTTGCCCTGTACACCCCCTGGCCATGACCAGGTCACTGCCCTTTCTTGACCAGGGACAGGCCTGCTCAAGGCCCCACCGTCACGACCTCTCTACACTACACCCACCCCACCCCACGGCAGGGCGAGGCTCCACACCGTGTGGGGCAGGACATGGCTGTGCCTCGAGGCGCTGCAGCAGCAGCCCTGCTGCTGCTGCTGCTCTGCTGCCTCACCCCAGCAGCACGCTGCAGCGCGCCACCCCGCCTCGCCACCGGCCTCGGCTGCGAGGTGCGCAGCTCCTGCGGGCCTTCGGGCGACGGGCAGCCCTGCGGCTGCACCTCCCCCGGCTGCGCCTGCGGCGATGGCTACGGCTGCCACACAGACGGCTTCTGCTACGGCTGCACCGCCCCCCTCTGGGGCAACGACTGCCGCAGGCTGCCCCCCGGATGCGGCTGCACCCCACCCTCCGTCTGCCACCCCGAGACAGGCGCATGCTCTGCCGACTACACCGACACCAACTGCACAGGGCTCTACTGCGGGGGTCATGGGCATGGGCGCTACCACGCAGACACGAAGCGCTGCACCTGCGTCTGCAACCCCGGCTCCACAGGCCACGCCTGTGAGCTCACAGCGGGGGGCGCATCATGCCCAGAGGACCAATGCAACTTCCACGGGCTCCTCTCGGGAACTGCATGCCTCTGCACCTGCCAGGCTGGGTTTGACGGGGCGAGGTGTGACCAGTGTGCGGCGGGGCACATCGACTACCCCTACTGCAGGTCTGCCGTGGTGGGGACACCTGACGACTCCGTCGTGTCCTGCGCCTGCAAGACAGGGTATGCCTGGTGCGGGGGCACCGGCAGTGGGGACCGCCCTGCAGGCTGCTACGAGACGCAGCTCGTCCTGTCTCTCTTCCCGGAGGCGGACCGGGCGACGTGCCTCGACTATCCGGAAAGGGATGCACGGTGCGAGGCTCTGATGTCGCAGTACACTGGCAGCAACGATGCTGCAGGTCGTGCGGCTCTGATCGCGCTCCTTATCGTGTCGGGTGCTCTCCTGACCTGCTGCGTGGTGGGGGTTGTGATCCTCCACTGCCTCACGCCCCGCCACGACCCGGGTGGCCCAGAAGCCCCGAAGATCCAGAGCACTGCGGATCAGGAGGCAGACGAGGTGGTGGCGGTTGCTCACGGTGTCCCAATCGCCCCGGCAACGGGTGTGGTGGCCGCACCGCGTGACCCGGATATGCAATACTGAAGTGCTGACGGCTAGCCTGGTGTTGATCAGCGCCCCATGTCTCCGGGGATGCCTGCGCATGCCTCTGGTTGGTGTTGTTGGATGGGGAGGGGGTGGGGATGTGAGGGGAGGGGGTTAATCCCCTGGGCTCTGGGTAGACCGATAGACTAGGGTGGGAGGGGGTGGGGTGGGGTGGGGTGTGTAGTGGAGACAGTGCCAGAGAGTTGGCTCGGTACGGCCTGCACTCAATAGAAGCTTTGTGAGTGGTGGGGTGTGCCCTATGTAGTAGACAATAGACGAAATGTGTGGAAGGATGAGCTATGAGTACGTGAGCTAGGGCTCTCCAGACACATCCGCCTGTGTGTTTTCCGTAGGGGTACGCGAACTGCCTCAGACACACACACACCTGCCATCGCATCGCACCGAACACCGAACCCTGCAGGCGGGCGGTGTGTATCCGACCCACAGGCCCTCCACAGCCAGACATGGGTACATCGTCTGATGACCCCCAGCCATCGGCACCCCCTGTGGCCCTGCCCTGCATGGTGTGCGGGGTGCACGCCTCGCGAACCTGCACCGACTGCAGGGACGGGCGCGGCGAAATAACAGGGTATCTGTGTGAGAGAGACGAATGCTTCGACACGGTGCACGCCTTTAAGAAGGTCGCAGAAGCACACCGCCCCACCCTGCGCCTGCTCTCTGAGGAGGACGCGCTGGAGGTGTGCATCGCGCATCGGCAGCCTGCGTATCTGGTGTGCAGGGATGCGGGGTGCGACTCTGCACTGCTGTGCGTGCAGTGCATGGCATCGCAACACAAAGGCCATGCATACAGCGATGTTACAGTCGCGTTTGACGCCACTAAGGTCGAGCTGCTTTCGCGCCTCACCCCCCTCCAGGCGCAGCTGGCGGAGACGGGCGAGCGCGAGGCGCGCGCGACGGCAGCGCTGGATCATATCACTGCCTGCTTCCACAAGGAGCAGGCTGCCCTGCGGCTGCACCACGACGCGGCGCGTGTTGGGGAGGCGGAGGACAGGGGGCGGTTCGGCGTTGCGGCAGAGGAGCGCCTGTGGCGCACAGTGCTGCATGCACACGAGGCACAGCGCCGCGAGGTGCAGAGCCGTGAGAGGGCAGGCCTGCAGCAGGAGGAGCGTCTCGGCAGGGCCGACCTCGCGACATCGCACGAGCTGGAGTATGAGACTCACCAGAAGCTGTTCCGCGGCGAGTTGGAGCGTGTGGCGCTGCTGGGGTGTATCCAGCGGCTGTCCCAGAGGGTGTCGCTGGTGGAGGCGGCGCTTGCCCTGCCTGCGGCAATGCCGCGCACACTGCACAGGCGCAGCGCGGAGCTGAGGAGGCTTGGCGCGGAGGTGCCTGGGTCTGCTGTGGGTGAGGGGTGTGGTGGGGTCAAGGTGAAGGCGCCGGCCGTGTATCCAGCAGAGCCGAGGGCGTGGATCATCGCGCTGTCGGGCTGCATGAAGCTGTGCTGTGTGGGCACCGAGTCCGGGGTCATGCTCGCGTATGATATCACCAGTGGGGAGCAAGTGGCGCGTGCCCAGCATGGGTCGGAGACCTTCAACTGCCTTGCCTTCTCGCTGTGTGGGTCGTGGCTTGCTGCAGCTTCAAGAGACGCGACCATAGGCGTGTTCGACACATCCACATGGGTGTGCCGGCGCACGCTGGCCGGTCAGACTGCACAGGTCACCGCCACGGCGTGGACGCAGGACGGCACTCTAGTGACAGCTTCGTTTGACCAGACGTTGCGGCTGTGGGACGTGTTAATGAGCGTGTGCATCCGCCACAGCAACGAAGTGATCTCGCAGAGTTGCTTCGTCGTTGCAGTCTCGCAGACAAGTATTTTTGCCACATCCACCGACAGTACTGGAATATGTGAGCTCGACGTCGCCTCCCTCGAGCGTACGCACCTGATGCAAGGGCACCACGACACAGTCTACGGCGTTGCCCTCCCTGACGAGCGCCAGCTGGTGTCGTACTCCATCGACATGACGGTGAAGGTGTGGTGCACAGCCTCGCGCACTCTACTGCGCAGCTGGACGTGTGGGCAGCCCATCTACCGCATGGCGGTGTCACAGGCTGGTGATCTGGTGGCCGTCAGGAGCCGCGACACTGTCACCCTTTGGAGGTTCAGCACAGGAGAGCAGGTGGGTGCAGTGCGCGGCTCTTCTCAGGATCTATGTGTTGAGCTCAGCCACTGCGGAAGGTTCCTTTTCTCTGGCGATACACAGTGCGTGCGTGTTGCTGCCGTTGCGGAGTGCATGACTGTATGATCAAACTAGGTCCAGCAGGCGTGCAGTGACACCCAACGCACCCAGGTGAATCGTGATGATCAGCTCTGCAGACACCTTCTAACTGTTGCGGCACATACCTGACCCCCCTTGCATTTTTACCACTTGGGGTGCCGAGATGCTGAGATTTGACACTTTTTTCGTGAGCGCGGTGTGCTTCCCACAACTGCCGCTGTGTTTGTCCTGTGTAAACAACGACTTTGGCTCCGAGAAGCGGGTTTGGCGGCTCCACATCTTGCTTTGCCGTTACAACCCGGAGATTTCTGAAAGTTCTTGAAATTCCGACGTTACCCTTACCCTACACTGTAGCCAGGTTGGTGCGCTCAATGCAAATTGCCGGATTTTACATCGGGTCTGTGTGACCGGATAGAGAGCTCGCCTTCGATGCGGAGCGGCAGCAGAAACACACCCCACCACCCACCCCACCCACCCCACTCCACCTGCCCCTGCCTGCTTTGCTGTTGCGTATCCTCTGCTCCTTCCATTGCACCTATCCACCCATCACCCAGGCAGTCCCACCTAACACACGCTACCATGAGCAACCCGGCGATCGATGTGCTTGAGCTTGCGCGGGAGTACTTCGCGCTGCGCGAGGCATACCGCAACGAGGAGACGTTCGACCGCCTCTTCCACGAGCACACAGAGATGGTTATTCCCGGGATGTTCAGCAGCGATACCTTGAAGGGACGGTCCAAGATCCTGAAGCAGTGGCACGCGGATGACAAGGACCTTAAAGACGGCACCGTTACCGTGAAGCAGAAGGAGAATGACTGGAAGCTTCTGAAGCCTCTCGTGGCCTACCGCAGCATGCGGGTCAAGAAGTACGTTTTTACTGTCGATATCGGATTCACCCTGCACTTCAATGCGTCAGGAAAGATTGACAAGGCTATCTTCAAGAAGCTGTAAACCCTTGAAACTTGCAGTCCCCCCAGTTGACGCTGGTAACATATCGTTAACAACGAACTTGGCTACACCCACAGATATGCACCCTGACCTTTCCCATCTGACACCACTGCGTACGTGGGTCCTGTGTGTCCAGGTCATGTGCTGCTATTGTGTGCGTGACTGCTGACCCACCAATTTTTGTCACACCCGCACCCCCCCCCCCCCCCAGGGGTGTAAATAAGGCCGACTCCCGACTCCCGACTCGCGCCGGATTTTTTGGGATTGGGAGGGTTGCCTTGCTTCCCTTAGGGAATGTGCGGTATTAGGCACCCCATGGCCAAAATGACCCCACTGCGATCCGCACAGACTCCAAATATTCAAAAGAAAGGGTTTTTGGAACACCCGAGGAGGGGGGGTCCCGATGGGTGGGTGGGGGTGTGGGGGTCCCGCTGGGTGGGACATGGTGTGTGCCTCCCAGTCATCTTCTTCATTACCGGTCTCTGAACTGGGGTGAGTTCATTGCCAAACCACTGCTGTGAATACGGCGCCCCTTTCCCGCCCCTTTTGCCAGATCCTGGCAGCTCCCAAGAAGAGTTGTGTTCCGCCCCCATCAGGTGGTTGAGCATACCGCAGCGCACACGTGCACAACCACACACACTCCACACAGATGCGTCACACATGTGACGCAACTGTTGCGACACACAACATGCCTCAGGTAGAGGCAGTAGTGTTTGACTCACAGCCAACATAGCTCTCAGTGGGGCCGTGGATGGTGTGGATGCATCCATGCATGCATCCACGGCATCCAGGGATGCCCGAAAATGTCAAAAAATGGATTTTCGATTTGGCATACAGGCATTCATCCACTGCAGGCAGGCCTGCATGCAGGGCTTCGGAGCTCCAGGCTGTGTGTGGATGCATCCACAAAATTTGTGGATGCATGCGCTGCATGCACGGGAAATACTGAGAGCTATGCAGCCAAATACTGCTGCCGTGAGTGAGGTGCTCGCAGCGTGTGGGGCGCTGCGGGCGAAGTGGGGGGTTGGCTGGGACAGCCAACATGGCGCTGTGCGTCGCGTGCTTCTTCGCGGACCACCTCGCACGCGGGAAGACCCCGCAAGCGCCGAGTCAGTCCGCCCTGACCGAATGGTGGGCGACTGCTGGAGGGTCCATGGGACTCTCCACGGCAGAGGTGGCCGTACTACAGGATGCGTGCAGGATTGAGTAGGGTTTGAGACCGCCCGTCCCCCCCAGCCCCCCACCCCAGGTACCTTAGGTGACTGTAAATAACCGACTCCCGACTCCCGACTCCTGACCCCCAAAC
Organism: Rhynchopus euleeides; assembly: GCA_963210315.1. NCBI lineage: Eukaryota > Euglenozoa > Diplonemea > Diplonemida > Diplonemidae > Rhynchopus > Rhynchopus euleeides. The sequence continues at coordinate 1,959,696 of OY723258.1, forward strand.
CTTATTTACAGCCCTGCCCCCCCCCCTTTCATAGTGCGGGCGATCCAACTCCCGGAGACCTCCCTAAGCAGCTGTGTTGTGCAGGACGCCGACCTGCACTGACACTTCACACCCTTGCCTTCCCCACCCCCCCTTGCCCTCGACAACTGTGTGAGTGACATGTGTCGAAAATGTTCCGTTCTGTGCGCACTGCACTGCGATCGGAACGTGTCACTGTTGATCGCTCACCTCTACCCTGCTCGCAACCGCGCGCCCCCTGCATTATCGCGGGCAGCGTCAACGCAAGCGACACGTGCTTGGGATCCCCTGGGCTCGGCAATTTGTGTTCCTGCTTCCCTGTTTCCCTGTGTGCCGTATTCTCGTGTGTTCGACGAATGAAGCGACAGACGTCGCTGGGCTCATAACCTGTCGTGACGTCTCTTCACACGCATGCCATGTGATGGTCATCATGATCCCGCCTCTCCCTCATGATACCCCCGGGTGTTGCAGATTTTTCAGCCCACCCCAGCTTTGCTGCACACCACCCCTGCCTGCCTTGTGAGCGTCTTGTCCCTGTCGCTGCGACCCTGTCTGACGCCACGCCACACCCTGCAGGAGGACCAGAGCAGCACGATGCAGCCCCCCCCAGGTATGGAGGGTGAGGCGAAGCCGCGGCGGATCCGCAAGAGGCGTTTCGACATGAGTGGCGACGGGGCGCCGGAGGCGTCACCTGTTGATGCGGCGGCGCCTGCAGCTGCTCCGGCACCTGCCGCTGCTGCCCCGGGGCCCGTGCCGCCGCCCTTCCCGCCGCTTCCGTTCGGGCAAATGATGCCGGGGATGCACCAGCACCACCACCACCATCATCACCACCAGCAGCAGCATCAGCAAGCGCCTCCGCGGCCGCAGGAGCAACCGCAGGCGATGCACCACCACCACCACCATCACCACCAGCAGCATCCGCAGCTGCCCCCGGGCCTTGTGCCGCCGTTGCCCGCGTCGATGGCACCCCAGCAGGGTGCGCGTGATGCCCACCCGCCGCTCCCCGCAGAGGCGCCGCCTCGGCCCGCCTGGACTGCGCCCGAGTCAGCTGACTTTGACCCCGAGGGTGCTGCCCCCCCGATGCCTGCGGCGCCGGCACCCGGGCTGATGCCCCCGCTGCCGCCGGGGCCGGCACCGACTCCTGCGGCTGCGGCTGCGGCTGCAAGGATGCCGCCACTGCCGCCAGGGCCCGCGCCTGTTCCTGCCCCTGCATCTGCCGCCCCGACACCGACAGCTTCGGACGCGCCGCCGCTGCCGTCGGGGCCAGCCCCGACCCCAACGCCGGCGCCAGCACCTACACCGACACCGACGTCTGCAGCTGCGCCTGCACCTGCGTCCGTGCCTGCACCTGCTGCGGCTCCATCTATGCCGGAGCCTGCAGCAGCGGCTGCGGCACCCGGCGCGATACCACCCATGCCGTTCATGCCACCGATGCCGCCAATGCCCCCCATGCCCTTCGGTGGGGTGGGTGGTGCGCAGCCCTCCGCCGTCCTGCCGATGAAGGCGATGATTGAGCCGACTCCGCCGCCGTCCCTCCCCCAGCCGATGAAGCTGTCGGAGGAGCAGATGAAGAACGCAGAGGAGTGGCAGACGTACTACGATGCGCTGCGTGAGTACGTCATGCACTACGCTGCATACCATGTATGCCCCACACACAGGCGGGTTGGGGTTGCCATCAGTCTCATGTAAATCATAAAAAGGATCCGTGTGGCATACCTTGTGTGTGCACCGGGGTGAAAATCGGGCTGCCCTGTTGATGCGATCTGCACTCATGCCCAACCCACACAAGTGTAACACCACCACCACCACCACCACCACCACCACCACCACCACCACCACCACCCCCTCCGCACAGGCCGGCCTGCAGGTGCAGAAGAATCTCGAGGAGGTTGTGGCTGCGCAGGCGACACAGGCAGCTGTGTCGACGGCACAGCACCTCATCGCTATGGAGGCCCTCAGCAAAGACCGGATCCAGATGCGCAACGAGAGCCGGCGAACATCAGGCCCGGCATGACCTGCTGCGGCAGGTGGCTTGCGGGGCGGGATGCCGCAGCAAGGGGCTTCTCGCAGGAGCGAGGGGTAATATAATGTGGGTGGGTGAGGGGTGATGTTGGAAGGTGAGGAAGGGAACATGCAGGTGTTGCCACTGTGCGCTGTGCGGCCCTTCGGCTGCAGCAAGGGGGTTGGGGGGGTCTGGGGGGGTGGGGGGTGGGGGAGGGGGAGTTGGGTATAACCGAATGTGACTGACGCCTGTTGCGTGCCTGCTGCCCCCTGGGTGCCCCAGCCTGCTCAGGCAAGGAGCGGAGGAGGAGGGACCAGGGCCAGGGTGATACCGCTCCGAGATTTGAAAGCGACTTTTGCAGAGCGGGAGGGGGAGGGAGGGGGGGGACGAAACGGGGACCCGCGTTCCCCACCCCCTTCATGTTTCTGATAACCCCGCCTTGGGGGAGGTCGGGGGGTGGCCTTGCTGCACCACCCACCCACCCACCCCCACACACGCACACAGCAGTGCCCACAGCCACACCACCCCTCATCGTACCCTCATCACACTCTCCCCGGCAGGGCCGCCCCACCCGCCCCTCCACGATGTCGGGCACACCACGGAGCGCCTTCCAGATGGCAAAGGCCCAGCTGGCGCTGGGCAACTCGGGGATGCAGCACAAGGCCAACCAACAGGCAACGCCTGGCGGCGGCGGTGGTGGCGGCAGCGCTGCCGCTGCCGGGATGGCGACACTCCCCAGCGAGGGGACCCTCGTGTGGCAGAGCTCCGACGGACACGAGTATTCATATGAAGGCGGCCTGCAGGCTGTGGGGCAGACACACGAGCCGGGTGTAGTGGACCCCACAGGCTACATCCGGCAGCACGTTGGGGAGCCGTACGCCCGGTACACCTACCCTGCTGGGCACTGCCACGAGGGGGAGTGGAAGGCAGGCAAGCGGCACGGGCATGGCGCAGTGCGCATGGCGACGGGGTACCGCTTCGAAGGGCAGTATGCCTCTGACGTCCCCACAGGGAAGGGCGGTGAGATATTCCCACATCATGAGTATCTCAAGTGTGACTACTATGTCAACGGGAAGCCCACTCGGGAGGGGACTCTGTTCTATAAGCCGCGTGATGACCCTCAGTATAAGTATCAGGGTGGGTTCAGCAAGGCCGGGAAGCGGCATGGGCCCGGAAAGATCGCGTATAGCAACGGGGATGTGTTCTACGGAGGCTTCAAAGAGGGGAAGCGCGATGGGAAGGGTGTGACGGTCGGCAAGGGGGGGCGGAAGTTTGTGACGGTGTGGAAGGCGGACCAGCTTGTGGAGGGGCCGACGGAGCTGCTGGTGCACGATGCGGAGGCGGAGGCCCTGATCAAGATGGACACGCATGCGCATGTGGAGGAGGAGGTGGTTGTGGGTGCGTCTGCAGGATATGCGCCTGCCGACCTGACGAAGTGGAAGGTGCAGGACGGTGTGGTCGACCTTTCTCTGGAACACTTCCACCGCCTCAACGCTGGGTTCGAGCTGCTTGATGATGACTTCAGCGGGGAGCTCTCGATGGCCGAGCTCACGAAGCTGTGGGGCAGCAATGACCAGAAGATGCTGAAGCGCCTCGACAGAAATAAGGACGGCCAGGTTTCGCTGTACGAGGTGCTGCTGGAGTGGTACCCGGATGTGCGGCGCTCGCAGCTCCTGCGGTACGCGCAGATAGAGCCGCTGCTCGGCCACATCTTCCGGCTGCGCGGTGCGTTGTCTGGGGTGCCCAACCCACACCTCGATGGGTTCTGCCAAGTGGCCGACCAGGACGGCAGGCTGCCACTCCAGCGCCTCGAAGAGGTGGGCCATGTCATCGGTGGTGAGAACGTGTCGTCCTTCCTGTGGCACCGTGCCGCAGCGCTGAGCGACCCACCAGGGCTCGTGGAGCTGCTGGAGGCGCTGCACCCGAACACACCACGTGTCATCCTTGAGCGATTCGAGGTGGTGCGCGTCTCCTACGCAGAGCTGGAGAGGTGCTTCGCAGCCTTCTGCGAGCTTGACGTGCGTGGGACAGGCTATCTCGAACTGGATGTCTTTGTCGACGCCAGGCAGCGCAAGCGTGCAGAGATGTGCAGCACTGCGCAGTCGCCCATCAAGGAGTGGCAGCGTGTGATAGTCGACAAGCTGAAGCCGTACTTCTTCAAGTCGGACCCCTGCTGGGTGGTGGGCACGCACATCCGCCTCACCATCACCATGATGGAGCAGGTCATCGACTGGAGCACCAAGCTGGGGCAGCGCACATCCCCTTCACGCACCATCACCTTTGCGGACCTGATGCGCTACTCCTTCGCCAATGTGCCGTGCCTGCATATGCAAGCATACCTGCTCAACAAGAAGGTTCAGCCAAAGCTGTGCACCTGCGACATCTGCGCCTTTGCGCGGAATATCCCACCCAGCAACAGGACAGTACGTGTGCGATAGATACAACACAAACCAAACGGCATGTTGTGAGGTTGTGAGACCCTGGGGTGTGGTAGTGCTGGCTGTCTGCCCACCACCAGTGGCTTATGCCGCTGGTGAGACGCGAGCACGATAGAGGCGTGCCGTGTGCACACCACGTGCTCGCCGGGTGGCGACATGCATGACGTGTACCCCACTCCCCCTATAGAGTGTTGAATGAGAAAGCCACGGAGTCTCACAACGCGGTGCGCAGAGTGTATGCAGCAGTAGAGCGCTTTTACACGCCAGGACCCCCACCCCCACCCTGCCCCTCCGCCACCTCCCCCTGCCATCACAGCCCTCCTCAGCGCCACACTGCCGCACCACCCCACCCAGGCTGAGGGAGGCGGATGCCTTCCGATGAGTTCTACGAGAAGGAGTTCGAGGCCCTTGTGCCGCGCCCTCCTCAGGAAGCCCCACCGCAGGCCATCGACGATGCGGACGACGTGCCGGGTGAGCGGGAGTACGGGCGGGTCGATGGGGGGCAGGCTGTGTTCGAGCCTGACGAGCTGTTCCTGCAGGCCTGCCACAACAAGGGCATTGCCGATGTGGAGGGCGAGTTTGCGTGCAAGACTGAAGCCGACTTCCTTGCGGGGCTGCAGGGCAAGGCACCGGACTTTGCACACGAGGTTGCCTCGAGACGGCTTGCGAACTACGACTTCATGCGGGCCCGCAAGATGGCTCTGGTCCTGCGGGAGCGGGAGCGTCTCATCCGCGAGCAGCTGAGCTGCAGAGACGACGACGGGGCATCGCCTTGTGGCGCGTCACCCGCCTGCAGCCACCAGGCCTCCTCGCAGGGTGCCTCCCAGAAGTATCTCTCCGGCCCGCGTGTGACGGTGGCGTCGCTGCGCAAGCCGTCCCTCAACATCCCCACCTCGCAGACGGATGCCCTGGAGCTGTGGAAGTCGCGCCTCAGATTCACCCAGTCGCGTGTGGCGAAGAACGCGCGGGCGATGTATTTCAGGCGCAAACGGCATGAGGATGAGGGGGTGCGGCAGGAGGCTGCGTACAACGAGCTGCGTATCAGGCACCTCGTCACGTCTGTGCAGAAGAGGGAGCTGGAGCGCATGAATGAGGGGCTGGCGGCGGCACGCTTCAAGCGCCTGGAGCATGCGCAGCATGTGCGGCAGTCCATGCGGGAGGGGTGGAACGACGCGGCGCTGCAGAAGCTGCAGACGATTGAGGGCAAGACGTCTTCATTCGAGGAGAACCAGAAGGCGCTGCAGGCGCAGCGCACCCACCGCGTGAAGGAGCAGGCGGCGCGCCGCGAGCAGCGCCTGCAGCATGCGGCGCTCGTGCGCAGCCATGCGGATGTCGAGCGGGAGAAGACACTCGACGAGAAGCACCAGCAGCGCCGGCATGTCGCAGAGAGGAAGCAGGAAATCGACACCGACAAGACCACCCGCCTGCGGTACCGCCGCCAGCTGCAGGAGGCTTACTCCAAGCAGGTTGTGGACACGAGTGCCAAGATGTACGAGCTGCGCGCCTCTGAGGTATGCAACTGCGAGGGTGGGGGTAGGGATGTGGCAGCCATTCCCCTCCTCAGTGCCTTGGTTGGGTGAAGTTAGGCACCACCCACCCACCCCTACAGATTGTGGAGCGGACACAGCAGAGGGATGTCAAGACCGAAGCGCTGCGGCAGGACGGATGCCAAGACGCATCCTGGCGGGTGGAGGCGCTGGCGGCAGCCAACCAGCTCCGACGCGACAAGGTGCAGCACTTCCGTGCGCAGCTTGACGAGGAGGACAACGAGCGCCGCAGGTCAAAGGTGGAGAACAAGATCCGACACCTCGAAGCTGCTAACGAGTCGCGCGAACGGATGTGCTCCCTGAGAGCTGAGGCAGCTCGGCTGTCCCAGGAGCGAAAGAATGACATGCGGCGGCGTGTCTACAACGAGCAGGAGGCCATGCGCCTCTCCATGGCAACATCGATGCAGGAGAAGCACATGCGCAAAGACGAGCACCTGGCGCAGCTGAGCTACATCAAAAACAACCTTGCGCGCGTCTCTCTCTCCACACCACCCGCGCATCAGGCCACCGCGACGTCGTAGGAGTGGAGGGTGTTGCGATCCCTCCCCAGCAGACACACACACCCTCACCCCCCCCCCCCCCCCCTAGGGAAAACCTTAAGGGGTAAACTTTACGGGATTTTTCACATAGGCGAGGAACACGCACAAAATGGCAGTAAACCTGAAACCCCGGCCCCTGGGAGTATTTGGGGGCGGTCTGGGTGGTTTTTGGGGGTATTTGGTCACTTCTGAGCCAATCCGTGACCATGCTCAAAAAAGTGTCATGGTTTGGTTCCGGCCCCCTCATTTGAACCACCCTTCCGAGCCCGTCCCGCCCTACTTGCCCGCAACATTCCGCCTTTTCTTGTCTTGGGTGGGCACTGATGCCTTCGGTTCAATTTGGGAGCAAATGCGTGTGACAAGCTTGGGAAGGAGCGTCTTCTCGCCGGCATTTCCTGATAACACTTGCTGCAGTGTACACCGACCACTGCGCCTCCCGGTTTGCACATCGAATAAGGCTTTGGAACCCACACCTGGTGCCCCTGATTTACCCCTTTTTCACTACGCACAAACTACGCAATCTGGGGGGGGGGTCTCGCTTTTTGGTCCCCCCCCAGTTTTTTTTGGTCCCCCTTTCTGTGTGGCTACTGAGACAGGACTGGAGGCACTGCGCTGACCGAGCAAAAAATTATTGCCAGAACTCACTATACACCGTACGAAAGAACGCACGACATGTGGGGCGGGACTCCAGAAACACCTGGGCAAGGTTGCCCCATGCCCAGAAACACCTGAGAAGGAAGTGAGTTCCAGGAGCCGCGTAGAACACCCTCGAGATTGTGAATGATGATACGATCACAGCCTTCAGGGCGATGCGAGGTGCCACCCTGAAGGTGGCCCTTGACATCAAGGAGAGCGTCGGCCGAGGGGTCGACGAAAAGCTGAAGAAGGCGCTACTGGCACTGGATCCCGCGGGGTATACGGAGGTCACCGCCACACAGGCAACCTCCGCTGACAACGTCCAGGAGACGTTATCCGAGGGGATCACAACGGCACTAGAGATCTGTGTCACGGGATCCAGGCGCCCACTCTCCCTCGACGGTCTGGGGATTGTTGTTGGGTATGGTGTCGTTTCCTGCAGCTGCAAAAAAGCGTAGCAACTGTGCTTCCTTCTTCCTTAATGATGCGTTGACGCTTCCACCCGGAGGAGCTGAAGCAGGCACCGCTTAATGATGCGTTGATGCTTCCACCCGACGAGCTGAAGCAGGCACCGCGCCAAAGGGCACCCCCAAAGAGACCTGCAAAGACTGCGTCGAAACCCGCACCGAAGGCTGCCAGCGCTGCAGCACCTGCAGCACCTGAAGCGCCTGCACCCTCACTGACCCCGGAACAGCAAGAACTCCTTGAGTTTGGGGTCCCGGCATAGAGACAGAGAATGGCTGAGTAAATCAAAAAATGAGACCCCCCCCCCCCCTTTTCACTACGCACAAACTACGCAATATGGGGTCGTCAGGGGCACCAGACACCGGCATATTTTCCAAAGACGCCAGCCCCAAAATCCACCCGCGCACCGTCTCTGGCCTCTCCTTTCCATCTGCGGCTGAGTTCCCCAGCATTCTGACCGTCGTCCGGCATCTCTTTTAGCTCTTGCAGTGCTGCAATGAAGAGCGCGTAAGTGGGGGTGATGGTGCAGATGACGAGGATCATCGCCACTGAGAAGTGCCACTGCAGTACCGTAGAGCCGGGGTGACACAGATTATACACCACACCCACTTCGCTGTTGCCGTTACCCCTGATGAAGTCCCCAATGCATCCGACACCTCAGGGAGGGCACATAATATCGCCTCCCGAGCGACGCCCCTGCATTCCCAGACACACCCGATCTTTGTTGAGGATGTCGGCAGAAACCTGACGGAACACTCGCTGAAATACCATTTTCTTGGCCCGATAGTACTCAGATGTCTCATCAGAGGCGGCAGAACGTGGTACATGACGGGGGATGGTGATGACGCAGGTGACAGGGTGCTCGGGAGACTCACCCGGGGAGGGGTTCGGTACCAAACCATGGCACTTTTTTCAACACAGCGTTTCAGCCGCGTTCCGGGGCACCAAAGTGGGTGTCCCACACCCAGGGGCGGTTTTTGGGGTGGTCTGGCCACTTTTTCAGCATTTTTGGGGGGTTTCTGGTCGAAAATTGCCTATGTCGAAAAATGTCGTAAAGTTGAGGGATTTCGGTACCTTAAGACGGTCCCTACCCCCCCCAAGGCTGGACAAATGCTGCATTTTAAAAATAAAAAACATAAAATAAAGGGGGCCCTCGCTACGAGTCACTGTGAGTCACGAGTCGTCAGTTGTCAGCCAAACATGGCTGACTTCTCACTTATTCTCACTCAGTCACACTTGGTAGCGAGGGCCCCCAAAATAAAGTGCAATGGGGGCCTTCGCTACCAAGTGTGACTGAGTGAGAAAAAGTGAGCTCCAGCCCACTTCCCCTCACTGACTGACGAGCTGTGACGAGCAGTGACTGGTAGCGAGGGCCCCCAATAAAATGCAATAAAATGCAGTAAAGTGCAGTAAAATGCAGTAAAGTGCAATAAAGTGCAGGAGAGCGTGTTGTAGGGGTGGCTCGGCGTGACGGTGGGCAGGATGCTGACCTGCCGTGCCAGGGGACCCTGATCCGCCCACTCTGGCCAACACAAGGCCACCAAGGCAGTGCCCCCGCCAGGCCCGCCCTGCTGCTGTTCGGCATGCTTGATGCTGCTTCCGAGTGCCGGGGCCAATCAGGCAGCAGGCGCACCCCAGCACCGCAGGCGCAGCAGGGCGGACCAGCACGGCGGTGTGCGGTGGGCAGTCCACCTTCCTCGGACGTTGTACAGCTGAGCTCTGGCGTACGGGTTCTTCACCATCCCGTTCGGGGAGGCTGGACATCAGAGCGGACTGAAAGCACTCAAAGCAGGACTGAAGCCAGGCGGAGGCCGCACCGATCAGGTCCTGCGAACCCACCGACCCAACATAGGCAGGGCACATCCATCCCGGCCTGCATTCTCTGCCGGAGCCTTGGTGCGTCCCTGTGACCTTCAGGAGAACCTCCGTGCAGGAGCGGTACTTTTTGCCATCTTCTGCGGGTTTGCGGCTGTCCGCAAACTTGCAGACGTGGCTGCACCTCTGTAAAGTGGGTGTGACTCCAGCATTTGGCCTGTCCATAGTGGTCCTCCCAGCTGTACGTATGCGAAGCCCAAGGCACCACTAAGGACCATGCACTTTATCCAAAAATCCGGAAAATAAAATACAATAAAATGCAGTAAAATGCAGTAAAATAAAGTGCAGTAAAGGGGGCCCTCGCTACCAAGTGTGACTGAGTGAGAAAAAGTGAGAAGTCAGCCATGTTTGGCTGAAAACTGACGACTCGTGACTCACAGTGACTCGTAGCGAGGGCCCCCAAAGTGCAGTAAAAATTTGCTGCCAGCCTTGACCCCCCCCCCCCCCGGTTGCCCCCTGCCAACACTTACACCTCGTTGCTTTGCTAACTCTGTATCCCTTTGTCCAAAGGGTGAAGGGCGTGCGTAGGGTATTGGAAGTGCCCCCCGCCCCCCCCCCCCCCCCTCCCCCCGCACCCCCTCCTCCCCGAGCCCTTTCTTCGCGTCGTGTTTGTTGCAGCTCTCTCCCCCGTGCCCTCGCTTTTTGGAGGGGGGTCGTGTATCGGGGAAGGGGGGGGGGGAAGGGAGAAGGAGATGTGTTTGGTGTCTTGTTTTCGTTCCCCTCCGAGAAGAATCAAGGTGTTTTTTAGCCAAGATTTTTTAGCCACTTCATAAAGGCCCTGGGGTGTGGGTTTGGGGGTGTCCGGAACAATGTGCCTCGCAATGCGAAGCGCCGCTGAAAATCGGCAGCAAAATGGGCTAGCTTTGCGTCACAGAAAACGGCCCATCTCCAATACAACGCCCTCACCCGGGTAGCCCACCGCCGTTGGGTCGGGAGGCCACGTCTTACGCGGTCGCAGGAGTTTTGTGGCCAACGCCTGGTCTCAGCACACCAAGCAACCCTACAAACATAGAGGCGTGTGATGCCTCTGCACGTGATGAGCACTGAGGATAGCGGCCCGGTCAAACTACCACGCACGCTGCTCTGTTAACAAAAGGCAACAAGAACCAACACAAACAAAGGGCCCGGGTGGTTGAGGTGCCCCGTAGGAATTATCTCGAACCCGCCAAAAAAATTACCCGACAGGCATCAAAAGGCAGGTATCGAGTGATCCGCAGCATCACCGACGGTTGCTTCGGCGCGCTCCCGTGCTGGCCGGAGTAGAGTTGACTGGGGTTCCCGAGTAAGCAGGCATGGAGGTCGACAACGATAGCTTCTCGTTCTCGCAGGGTGAGACGGTATGTTGCTGTGTGTCTTGTTGTTTCTCTGCACGATGCTCCCCATGGCGCCATTGCCCCATCCCGCTCATGGGTTGCGCTCGTATGACACCACCCCACCGCCACAGTGCTCGCATGTCTCGTCAGATATCTCCCGGTGCGACCCTGCCGATGTGCAGGACGGCGTGCCAGACTACGACGCATGGGATATGACCAAGATGAGCGAGCTGTGGTCCCCCCATGAGGTCGCTGGGGGCGAGACCACCCTCACCGCCTCTGTGGCTGCACAAGTGTTCCATCGCTCCGACTCGCCCCAATGTAGCCTGCCGGACTACGAGGATTACATCAAGTTCACCGTCCTCCCCCATGCCGAGCGTGATGCAAGCGAGGCTGGCGACACCGAAGCGTCAACCGGGCGCGCACCCAAGACCAGCAAATCGCAAAAGGACAGCGGCACAGCGCTGAACGTGGAAGTCATCCGCCGCGTCGTGGAGAAAATTACAGAGGAGGGGGGCATCGAGTCCGCAAGGTTCTCCTTCGTCGACTTCGAGTGCGCTGCCAGCCTCAGCGCACAGTGCACCCTGCCGTGCGAGGTGGGGATCGTGACGTGCCGCCTGACCCTGAACGACCTTCTGTCTCTGAACGAGGCGGTGCTGGTGGGGCAGCTGCACGAGGCCGAGGACAGCCTCGCGGAAGCACACACCCACGGCATCGAGGAGCACACAGAGCTCTACAGCCGCATCGCTGAGCTGCAGGGCCTCCTGCGCGACACGCCTGCCACAGGCCACACCTGGTACCACCGCATCCTTCACCCGGGCCTCATCTCGTCTGCCGTCAACCACCGCACCGCGTGCTGCAACGTGGCTGACTGCCACGGCATCCCGCTGGAAGGTATCGACGGCGCCGCGAAATCACGCGACGATGCGTACGACATCCTGCTGCAGCTGGAGGAGCACTGCCGCGCGCAGTGCTTCCACGTCGCGAAGAACCCCGAAGCGGTGCGCCTCTTCCCCCCTCCCAGCCCCACCGAGTGCCGCGCCCTCCTCTTCGGGCACAACGTCGCTGTCGAGCGCGGCTCCCTCAACAGCATCGCGATGCGCGCACGCGGCGAGGAGGGGGAGGGTCCCTTCAGGTGGGACCTGCCCATCTACGACATCCAACACCTGATCCAGGCCTTCTACGTCATGGCACGTGAGAAGGCAGGTGCACGCTTCCCTGAGGGGCTCCCGGAGCTTCTGTCATGGCGTGCCATGGACGGGATTGTGCAGTGGCTCCTGGGGAGCAACCTGCCGATGCTGTGCTCCCACAGGTGCGGCTACCACGACTTCCTGGAGGCGCGCTTCCAGCACATCTACCAGGAGGACGGGAGGTTCCACTGCGCGCTGCACGATGCGATGTGCACTGCAGAGCGGGTGAGGTTTGTCATGGCGAAGTACTTCCCTGTGCTGCTGGAGGGTGCTGAGATGCGGCACGCCGTCTCCTCCGAGTGGCCCTCTCTGCCCATGAAGAAGGGGAGCCCGCCGGATGTGGACGTGCAGCGTGCCCTCGATGACCTGAAGACGCACGCCTGCATATCAGTTTCCGATGGCGAGTTCACCAGCCAGCAGTGGGAGACCCAAGTGAAGGATGACGTGTTTTCTGCGGTGCAGCGCAGCGTCGCGGATGGCAACGTCGAAGCAGCTGGAAGGCTGACCCTGTCTTGGTGCATCATGCGCACTGCGCCCATCCTCGCCCTCGGGGAGCTGGCGTAGGCAGTCGAGCAGGATCAAGGCCTGTGGTGGCGGCATGATTGCCCCTGGAACACACACCGCCGCTGTTCTGTTTGATCCGCAGCATTCGAGAGTTCGCCTTGCATTATCGGGGTGTGTGTTGTGTGCACCCGCTCAGTGTGGGAGGAAAGTGTTGTATATCAGGGTTACCCCACCCACCCCTGTGCCTCCTCCCACCCAGGGGGGGCGGTGTGGGTATTTCTCGTTCACACTCAGCGTAGGAGGGAGAGATATATATTCTGTAGAACCCTATCGCTCAGACGTCGAAAAGAGTTTGGGGTGTGGGCTGGCGTGGCATGGCCACAGCTAGCCATAACCCCCGAACGACCCGCACCGGACAGCCCGCCTGAAAAGGGTTGTCCCCCACGCCAACGTTGCCAAGAACATGGAGAATGTGCGGAAGAGATAGTGTGGTTTCTGTGTCTGGTTTTCCGGCTTCTCAGCCGGGGGGTCCCGCAAGAGAGTGTGTTGGGCACATATCACCCCCAATCACATCACTCCCCGCCCCTCTCCTGCTTCCAGTTTAGACCGTGCCCTGTTCTGGGGTGATTCGATGTGACCTTTCGAGGGTGTGCAGGATAAGCAGAGAGTGTTGTGTGAGTCGTTGTAACACTGTGGTGCGACGTCGCAAAATGGAAATAAAAAATGCGTGAAATCGAAGCAGAGAACCCCTCTGAGGCGTTCTTCGCGTGTTCCGAGCGGTAGAGCGAAGCGTTCTGTACGGTGCAGACCGACGAATCCAATCCAACATTGTCAAAGGAGCGAAGCGACTTCCTGGGAAGCGACAAAGGGAAACCTGGGAAGGGGGGGGGGGGAGGGGCACACTTCCTTCTGTTTTGCAAACACCCCACCCCACCCCCCACCCCCCCCCCCCTTGCCGTTCCGTTTTGTGCACGATCAACGAAAACCCCTCGGTGGCCATCCTTTTCGCCTCAGACAAAAAGTGACCCCCACACTGCACGAAAAAAGGGGGCTTTTCTCCCCCCCCCCCCGCCCCTGAACGGGCGAGCGTCTTATATGCCGACCGCCCCGCCGCCCCCACCCCCCCCCCCTCCCACCGCCAATCTCTTTTATCAGGGATGATGAGCACCTCGGTTTCCCCACCTCGCCACCCTCCCCACCCCAACCTCCTCAGGTTTCTCTGTCCCCCCCCTCCTCCTCCTCCTCCCCGTCTGATTCACCGATGGTTTTTGGCGGATCTGGAGCGGGGGGGGCGCGGAGCCTCGCAAAGAAAGGCAAGTCGATGCCCAACCTCCGCCACGAGGACCTGAGCCAGAGCTTGGAGAACCTGAGCGGGATCCTCTCCGAGGAGGTGGGCGGGCGCAGCCTCCGCAGCATGATCGCCGACACCACGCCGCCGGTGTCGCAGCCGCTGCCGCCGCCGCAGCAGCACCGCACCCGCCACCACCACCACCACGCGCCACACCCTAGCCTCGCCACTGCCACCGCCGCTCCGCCTGCCCTGCGGCGCAGGCGGGGTGACACCCCGCCACCCTCATCGTTCCCTTCCTCCTCGCCCCCCTCGCCGGGGCGTCCCACACAGGGGGCTGATGCAGCGGAGCTGCGCGCCTCTTGGCAGACGCCGATGCTGTCCGCAGGGTCCACCGCGCCGCAGAGTGTCGGGAAGAAGGAGTTCAGCATAGTCGGCGCCGGGGGGCGGCGCGACGTCTTCTCCGTGAGCGACTCCGAAACACCGGAGAACATCGCGGGGTGCATCCGCGCCGTGCTGCGGGTGCCGGAGGGGGAGGTGGTGGGGCTGCTCGACGCGAAGGGGCGGCATGTCATCGTGGGGGCGCGGTCCATCGCCCATGGGGGGGTCTACAGCCTCTACCTGCCTGGGCAGACCCGCCAGGCGGCGAGCGTTTCGCCTCGGCGCAGCGGATCGGGGGAGAGCGTCGCGTCGGGCAGCGGCGCCTCTGCCGGGGTGGGCGGGCAGAGGAGGAATGGAGGCGGTGTCGGTGGTGGTGGCGGCAGCCAAGCAGCAGTGGCCTTGCCCTACCTCTACGCCACAATGGTCGCAGGGTTCTTCCTCGCCGCCCTGCTCGCCGCGGCGTCTCTCGGTGTGGGGTTCTACAGCGATGCGGGGGTGCTGCTGGTGACGGGGCATGCGCCGTCCCCCGATGCCTCCCTCCCCGCCTGCTGGAGGAACGACGGGGGGGAGCTGTTGGTCCGTGCGCTGAGCCCGTATGGCATCATCACGGATTACCCTCTCGATGTGGGGTATAACCAGGTGCATGACATGTACTCAATGAAGATCAAGGTTGCAGGTGGGGACCGCGTGCATATTGTGCATCAGGAGCGTCCGCGGTAGGTTCGGGGGGAAGATGCGGCAATGCTGCGCAATGGTGGTTCCGAAGCTGAAGAGGTGGGAGGAGAGTGTGGGTTCTGTGTCGCGCTACGGCGGGGGGTCGGGGGGGAGAGGGGGGGGGGGGTCCTGGGGGGGGGGGCTTTAGATCGCCGCTCTTCCGGTCTTCCGATCTTCTGCTGAAACCAGGGAGCCAAACTGGATATTGCGTGTTGCATTCCGACCCCTTGAAACAGTTTATCACTTGAAGCCCTGCTGGTTAAAACAACTTATTGCGACCGCAGGCTCCATATTACTGCGCCACCTCCACAGGGCAGGGGTCGGGGTCGGGATAAGTGTGGTACCCCAAGGGGCGTCCCCTCGATCCCAGGCCCAAATGAGGTCAGGCTCCCCCGTCGATGTGCCTTGCGAGGCGGTGCCATCAGGGCGATTCTTTACACTTCCCCAGCTCTGCTGGGCAATACCCAACGCCCGCCGGTGGCAAGCAGGATGCTGGCCCAATGCTTCTTCCGTGCAGCCCTGTTAATGTGTCGTGGTGCGGTGGCATCAAAGCGTCAAGGTCATGATACTGTGAGGGGGCAGCTTTTCAACCGTGCAGCTAGCATCCAACCTATTTATTGCCATCTGCTCGGGGGGCCTCGCTACCAGTCACAGCTCGTCAGTCAGTGAGGGGAAGTGGGGCTGTTCGCTTTGTTCTCACTTAGTCACATCTGGTAGCGAGGCCCCCTCATCAGCCTTGAACCGGCCGATGGGGAAGGGCTTGCACCTATCATTCAGTGTAGATCATCAGCGCAAAGGGGCATCCCCAGGTTGAGGATCGACCCCTGGGGAATGTGCTGCCGCTTTCGAGAGCTTCTGCCAGGGCCAACACAAGCAGGAAACTGTTGATCAAATACTTATTCGTTTGCGAAAAAAAGCGTTTCCAGCCCTGCCCAACAGGCTGTGGAATGCACAATGTTGTCGAATATTGCCAACGTCTGTCCCGGGGTTGCTCGATTTCTCTCCATATGAGATCCTCTCGGTGAGCCGACTGCATAGATGCACCACCCTAGCAGGGGCGTGTGGGTGGGGGGTGTCTTGCAATACAGCGAAGACTTCCATCGTTCTTTCTCTTTATTCTCATTTTTGCGGGCGCATGGTTTCCAGGCAGGCTGCCCATAGACTCGTGTTTTGCTTCCGCACACTTCAATGTGAGCGGAACGTGTGACGTGCGTTTGCTCCCTGCCCGTGCCCTCCTCCTTCACGCCTTCATTTCACGCCTCCAGCAACCAGCTACTGCATCACAGCCTATTGTCTCCTCCAACGAAACTTTACCCATACATCGCGATATGTGTGTGTCTGTCGGAAGAGTCACCACAGGAGGGCGAACCAAGGGTATGGTGCTGGCCACGCTACTGCGTGGTGGCAACGAGTAAGCGTTTGAAACACAGCGCAGAGCCACATGTTCTGACATAGCATCACCCTAGGCTGCGGAGACCCGCCTATTTCCGTCGGCGAATAGAGGCCGTGTTTTTTTCTGATGCCCAGCTAGCTCCCTTTCCGGCCTGGATGAGTCGGTTTCATAGAGGCATGGTGGGAAAGCAGAAGGGCGGGGTCACCGTCATCAGGCGAGGGTTTTCCGCATGGGTCAAATCGCTCGCCGCTGTCTGCCTGTGACCCTTTTCCGCTGTTGAAGAAGCTACGGTTTTGTTTTAGTGCAGCACTTCACCCCACACGCGCGCATCAGCGGGGCGGCATGTCCATCCGCTAAAAAGCCTGATCAGCGCATTCACCATCAGGGGGTGTTGTTGTCTCACTCCGGCCTGCGGGTGTCATCGAACCCCCCTCCAGAGCGCTGCGAAAAGTATTTCCCCTCTGTGTTGTGTGCCTCCTTCCCCACCCCTTCCTCTTCCGATCACATTCTGAATGCCATCCAACCCCCGGGTGGGTTTCGCCTTAGCATGGGTGCCACTGCCGGTGGCACCAGCCCATGTTTGTTGCCAAGAAGGCCAAAGAAGGCAGAACGAATGCCACACCTGGCCATCATATGGCTCCTTGTCTCAGTAGCAGCAGAACAGCCTCCGTCAACAATAGAAGGTATGTGTGTGTGTGTGTGAACACCCTACACTAAACAAACAGGTAGCGTGTGTGTGTGTTGCGTGGTCCCCACTTTGAGTGGGCCGACCCAATGCGGGCCGTGGCCCACTGTGTAATAGTGGAGGTGGTGGTATCCGATTCCACACGATGCCACCCTACACGAAGCAGAACTGTTAACGCATGTGTGTGTGTGTGGATGTATACAGGGCCAATAGAGCGCATCTTTGCAGCAGAGCCCCCAACACCCCCACGCCAGGGTGTCATCGCGAGCACCATAGAACCTCCCCCCCCCTTGGGGGCTGTGCACGGTATACACAGAGCCGCTGGGACCCCCCCCAGCGGCCCACCCGACACCCAGTGTGGGTGCCTGCTGCAGGCAGGTGTTGAGGCTGGGGCTGCTAACACAATCGCAACCATCACCACCACCCCCCCCCCCCCCACACTCCCCTCCACGCCCTTCATTTTGCAATATGGAGTGGGGGGGGGGATCGGGTTGTCTGTTAAGGTTGATTCCCCTCCCCTTCCACCCCTCCCCTCCACAGCGCTACCATCCCAACAGTACACAGGCCGCCCCCACCACCCCCCCCCCTCTTATGGGCCGTGCTGCCGCACGATGGGGGGCGACTCGCCTGACCCCAGCACGAAGGCGTTGCTGTCTGCGATGATGGACGACCTCCTCTGCACCGAGGAGCCCCAGCAGCTCGCCGAGGCGCTGCGCCAGCAGCAGGAGCACGGCAGCCGCACCCTGCTCCGCAGGATCCGTCTCCAGCAGGAGCTGCGCGTGCTGGAGCGCGGGGCGCCCGCCGCATACAACCTCCTCACACTCTACGACACGGCACGCAGGCAGATCGATGAGGACGGCTCCCTCCACCCCGCACTCGAGTCGGCGCTGCTCAGCCACGTCCAGGCTGGCAGCACCGCCGCCAC
Source organism: Rhynchopus euleeides (assembly GCA_963210315.1). Taxonomy (NCBI): domain Eukaryota; phylum Euglenozoa; class Diplonemea; order Diplonemida; family Diplonemidae; genus Rhynchopus; species Rhynchopus euleeides. The sequence continues at coordinate 1,977,609 of OY723258.1, forward strand.
ACCATCACCCCCACCGCCACCACCACCCATCTGGCGCAACACGGCCCTCCTCCGATCAGCCGGGGCCTCCACAGGCAGGGCACTCCCTGCGTGCCGCACGGCGAGGCGGCGCCTCGATGAGGTGTACCCTGCGACGGACGCACGGCATGCCCTGACGGTGGGGGTGTGTGAGAGGCCCCACCTGGCGGGCCTGCAGGCAGCGATGCGGGGTAGGGTTGAAGCGGAGCGGCAGCGCCTCCACAGGGCAGACGCCGCGCGCGCCGACGCGTGGGTCGACGCGGAGGCGGCCCGCATGCTGCAGGTGCCGGAGGCGCTGGTGCGGCATTCTTTTGGTGGGCTGAAGGGTGTCGCCTACACCCAGCAGCGCAGGCTGCTGGAAGCCGTCGCCAGGCAGAGGCGGCGTGTCCTGGGGGCGTGCCCCCCTGGCCCTAGCCGCTCCCTGCTATTCCCCCGCGCTGCCCTGGGCACCGCCGTGGGTGGTGTGGGAGGTGCTGTGGAGCAGCAGCCGCATGGCAACGGTGATGTGTTCCTCCGCCGACTCGTCTCATCAGGGCACCTCACGCAGGGCGTGCTGACCGCGCCCTTCCGCAGCGGGGGGTCTGCTAGCCGATGCGCCACACTGGACGACCTGCTGGGAGGGTCCTGGGTGGGCGAGGGGGTGTCGGTTTCCCAGGCGGAGGATGCTGTGGATGCGCTGCGCGCCACCCTGGTGGCAGGGCCGCCGGCGGGGTGTCGGGACAAGGGAGTGTATGAGCAGGCCGCCAGAGATGTGGAATCGCTCCAGCATGTGATGGACACGGTGCTCAACAGTGCCGAGGTGAGGGCGGAGGAGGAGGAGCAGGAGGAGGAAGCGGTGGGTTGAACAGGGGGGGGGGGGGAGGGAGGGACCTCTTGTGGGCTCAATATTGTGACCAGTATTGTGCAGCCCATGGGCTCTGGAGGGTGGGGGGGGGGGGATCTACCCCTGCCTTGATTGCAAAGCTGTGAGGGTAGATCGAGAGGGTGATGCCCAGGTTCTTAGAGAAGGAGGGTGCCCACCCACTCCACCACCCCACCCCACCCCCACCCCCGGATCCTCCATCAGCTCTCTCTCTTTGTGATGTTCTTTCGGCGCGTATGCCACTGTGACATGTCAAGAAGGGGGTGTCGTTGGAAGAAACGCCTGGTCATCAGGCAGCGCCTCGTGCTGTTGAGGCAACCATCGCATGTATCGGTCGTGCGCGCCTTACAGCACAACGAACAAGACGGTCGTTGTCGCCGTTTGGTCGAGGATGGCGAGCTGCCGGACCTGGGCTGCCACAGTGGTGGTCTCGAGCGAGGCCTTTCACCATGGCTGGGATCGAAGGTGATCAGATACCGTCGTAGTCCACCATCAGGATCGAAGGGTGCACCACTATGGCTCCCCTTGAAATGGGAAATCAAAGATTATGGTTTCAGGGGGGAGTACATTCGCAAGGCTGAAACTTAAAAACCCTGTGCCTGGAATTTTGACCGAGTTACACGGTGGACTCCAGCGGGGGTAGGGTAACCCTTTTCGGGAGTCTCAACTAGGGGGAGTCCAACTCCCGCTAGCGGGAGTCTATACTCCCGCTAGCGGGAGTCTGACTCCCCCTAGCGGGAGTCTTTTCACCTATTTTCACTCATTTTTCCCATGATACCTATGCAATGTGGCACTCGTCACTGAAGTACAGCCACACACACACACACCAAACGGACGTTTCCACCCATCCCAGCTCGCAGACCTGATTCACAAAAATGGGGAAGACGACAACGAAGCCGGCAGTGAAGGTGGCAGCGAAGCCGGCGGCGAAGTCGAGTAAGAAGAAGAAGAGCGCAGAGAGTCCCGAGGCTGCGGAGGCGACGAACATTGTGGCTGATCTTTGCACGGCCTTCCTCGTTAAAAAAGGGGGAAGTGTGCTGACACTGGGATCCATTAGAAGGCTCCTAGCAACGGTGTTGGCCGGCAAGGAGATCAACAAGCACAGCCCCCAGGTGGCCAACGCCATCACCGCCGTATTCCCTGACATGGACAAGCTCGCTGTGAGGGAGGTCGAGATGATGCAGAAGGACGGCACCCTCCCCGCCACCTACAGGGTTGAGGTGAAGCGCGGGAAGGTGCAAGACACCAAGTTGGTGGGTGTCACCCTCAAGCCAAAGATGCCCTTGGCTTGGGCGGAGGAGGGCCACAAGAAGAATCCGCTGTACCAGCGGGTCCTTGCTGCACTTGCCCCGGCCTACAAGGAGGTCGAGATGAACAACGTGTACACTGCCGTGCAGCAGGAGGAGGATACTACGACGAAGAATGTGATGCAGCACTTCCCGGTGGTCACCCCGTTGCCTGGGGCAGCCAACGTGCATGTGGTGATGCTCGAGGGGCTGTTGACCCGGGTTGAGTTTTCAGTGACAGGCCTGCAGGTGTCGCTGACGTGTCTTCGCGTGGTCCACGAGGGTTCGACAATCCCCAGCGGCACATACACCGCCACCTATTTCCTCCCCAGGAGCCCTGCCGATGGCGAGCCCATCACCTGCGAGCAGGTGGAGGGGCAGTTGGCCCTGTGGAAGGTCACCGTTCCTTTGGAACAGCCCCGCGCCACGGTGACCGGCTCAGGCCAGGCCAACACCTCCACCGTGGGGAGGTACAAGGACCTGCTGGGGATCGACCTCGCACAGCCTGAGGTCCCCGACACAGAGGAAGAAGCCCCTCCGAGCATCCCGCAGGCCATCACAGTGGAGGAGGACGACATGGACACCCTCTGAGGGAAGCTGGCTGTGCATCAGCCTGCGGAAGTTGAATGATCAGACTGTCATGGAAGCCACAAACCCCACACTCCAAAACATCGACAGTTTTTTCGCTTGGCTACATCTGACGTGGTGTGTGTGTTGCAACCTTATTCGGCTCCACTCACACTCGCTCTCACAGGTGTCACAGGGGGTATTTTCAAGACCCATGCCATCGAACCATGTCGAATGCAAATGAAGCGAAGAGTGTCGGGGAGACTCTTGCTGCCAACCGGCATGCCCTTCGGATGTCTCAACGGACACTCGCCAAGGTCAACCAGCTTCATAAGGAGCGTGTTGGTGAGAACCTGGGTGTGTCACGAAAGCGACTCCGCGAAATGGAGAAGCCTGCCTGCGAACGTGTTGAATGGCGCCTTTCCCGTGGTTTGCTCGGGGCATTTGAGTTCCTCGAAGAAGAGGCGGGAGAATCATCGACAATGCAGTGTAGCGTGCCACTTCTCGGCGTCATGTACACGGACGGATACACGCCACGTAATTCATTACGTTCCGATAACGCACGTGTCCGTCTGTCTCTCGGGGTCATCAATCCCGAAAACACGATGACTGCGCCGGGTATTACTTTCTCAGACCTTCCGAAAGGTGATCACAAGCTGTTCCAAAATCACGCGTTGCTGCAACAGATCATGAGGCTGCACAAAGCGAAAATCTTCCGAGGGGTGCATGTCGCGAGTGTGTCCATAGCAAGAATAACCGCCGACCATGCTGAGCAGTGGGCAACAATGAGGCGATGCGGGGGGCGAGGGCACCGATGCTCACTGTGCGACATCCCAGAAGAACGCTGGTATCAACAGGTGCATCGATACCCGCACCTGACTCTCTCTGAGATGAAAGAGGCTGGCTACCCCTCCCTCTTGGCAGGTGTGCTTCCCAATGCCCGCTACGTCACCCCAGCACTCCATGACTGCAAGGGGCTCGCCATGCGGCTGATCAGGGTACTGGATGAGACAACAAAAAAAATATTCGACAAGACCTGTACAAACCTTGCACTGAATGTGTCGCAGAATGGGACAGGTGCTCAGTTCCGGAAGGTCGTGCTTGCCATGTCACAGGACACCACCTACAAGGGCTTGTTCCGCTACCTCTTTGTCTCCCTTGCAGACCTCATGCATTTCCGGTATGCAGACATCCCCTGGCGCTTCTGGGGATGCAAGGATGAGTCAGCCCGGATTCCCTTCTTGCGTGCTCGGATCTCAGGGCATATATTTCACTGGTTGATGGAGCATGCCGAAAAGGGATCAACGCGCAATGCCTACGTACACAGTCTCCATCATTGGTGGGCTCCAGAAGATGCAGTGCCTCTGCAGAACAACGACGAATTTGAAGAAGCAGAGAACGGACATCGCAAGAAAGATGCCGTTACAATCGCCAGCTCCGCAACTTACGAGAGAGATCTTGCAATGGCAGAAGAGAAGCGGCGCGAATCGGGCATGCCTTGGAAGGTTGCGCACCTGTCGCAGGACGGGATCCTCGGGTATAGAGAAGTCATTCTGTGTCCGTGTCTGCACACCCGACACGCTCATAGATTGGCTGTGTATGTTCTTTGCACACAGTTGACACAGCTGCAGAAGGGGTTTGTGCACTGCAACACACAGGACTTCGTTGAACCCAGCAGCGCGCCCTACTTCCTGTTCCGGTTCCCCGAAGGACACCGCAAATTATCGCTCTGCTTGTGCAAAATGCCAATCCCGCTGGGGGCGACTTTCACACCATTCGTGTCATCCGAGGCGACTTTGAGCACGCTTGACCAACGCGCACAGCAGGAGGGGGATGACAGTTCTGACGAAGAAGATGAGGAAAGCCTGCAGGATGGTTTGTCTTGCCCAAGGTGTAACACAACTACGACAGGCGACGGCCGCACTTTGACACCTCAAATTCTAACCGCTCACCTCCGCAGGTGCAGCCGCTACCAGGAGGATAGGTAGGTAGTCCAGAGTCCGGGGAAACTGACAGAAGCAAAACAAGCCCCTCCCCATCCCTCTTCCACCTTCCCCCCGCATGATTTTACCCCCCACGCCAGTAGACTGTAACTATATCATGGGAAAAATGGATGAAAATAGGTGAAAAGACTCCCGCTAGGGGGAGTCAGACTCCCCCTAGCGGGAGTATAGACTCCCGCTAGCGGGAGTCTTTGACACCCTCTCAGACTCCCGCTCCCAGACTCCCGCTAGGGCCGCTGGAGTCCACCGTGTAGATAAAATTTTCAGTGCAATCCTTCAGCACCTCCCCCCTAGATTTTTAGGTTTTCTTGACCCAATGGTCGAAATCTGCGACATAGTGGAAATCCCGGGGACATGTCGAATTCGAAAATTTTGGGTCAAAAACCCCCAGGGGGGACCCTTTGGTTTCACCCCCTGTTGGGGGGCCTGGTGGGCGTTCAGGTGAGCTGCGACCCTTGGTTCTGACAGAGTGCAGCAATGGTAATCAACCGTCGTGAACGTACTTTCGTGCCGGCATGGCTATTCATGGGCACCGTGGCCTGTCGCCGCATCCGTTCTGATCACAAGTGCCAGAGGCAAATCAGGAGTCCTGGTCCAGTGCAGGCACCTGCGCTGCAGATACCCAAGGGACTGTTGTGCACAAAAATGCACACACAAGGACATCAACTGACCGAGGCAATGCAGCTCGCAGCCTATCGATTCGATTCGGGGCACAAGCCTCACGAGCTGGTCACGCGATACCACGTTACTCTGCGTGGCGTATTCCGTGCAGCCGAAATGGCTTGGGCAGCAGTGCACAGGGGACCTTCTGCTGCACTGCGACAGGACAACCCAAGCACGTGCCGCGTACATCCGGAGGTGAAGTTGGATGAGGAAGATCAGTGGCTTCTGGGAGGAAGAGGGCGACCGCATCCACGTCGCGGATAACACACTCAGCACACGAGCGGGCGTTGCAAGAAATCCCCCATGTGTAAACAGGGGAAATCGGGCTTTTAGGGGATCCTGGTCAGGAATAAAAATTTCCACACATATTTTTCGACTTCCTGAGGCCAAAAACCGGTGTTCCTGGACCCAGATGTGACATCTGGATGACATAATAAAAATCCAGAGTGCCTTAGAGGCGCGCGGGACATTTTTTTGGGGTTCGTGACTGGGGACCCCCTATTTTGGGGGATTTCCCGTAGGTGGAAAATGTCGATTTTCCAATTTTAAATCACTCTGGGGGCACCTGCGGGGCCATATTTTGCATTTTCAGACAGGGGACATATACCCTACAAACCCGATTTTCGGGTTTTTTGACCATTTTATGCCTTGTGCGAAAACGTGATATTTTTTGGACAAAATTCCAGGCACAGGGTTAAAGGAATTGACGGAATGACACCACCAGGGCGTGGAGTATGCGGCTTAATTTGACTCAACACGGGGAATTTTACTAGGTCAGGACAATGAAAGGATTGACAGATTGAGGGCTCTTTCTCGATCCATTGTGTGGTGGTGGTGGTAATGAGTGTCGTGTGGGACACTATCACTTTCAACTTTACACCACCACCCGACACAGAGGCAGCCTGCGCACCGCAGCCATGGCAGCCACAGCGGTGCTGCTGCTGCTGTGCTGCACTACACTGCCCGCATGCCCCAGTGATGCGGGTCCGCAGTGCACAGCGGAGCTTGCAAGGGTGCCGAGGGTGCCCTCGCACATCGCTGTTTCGTATGACGACACGCTGGCTGCGGTGGCAGCGGCGAGTGGTTTGCACGTGTACAAGGTGAAGACAGGTGCTGCTGTGGCGGTGCCCTCTTACGGTGATACGGCCGGCGTTGCCTTCTCTCCTGATGCGGAGAGACTGGTGGTGGGTCAGCGGTGGGGCGGTGTTGCTGTTATCACGTTGAGCAGCGGGACGGAGCTGTGGTCAGACACATCGAAAGGGGCCTGTTTTTCTGTGACGTACTCACCAGACGGGACACGTGTTGCCTCTGGGCACGGGGACGGGGACATCTACATCTGGAATGCTACGACTGGTGACTTGCTGTTGTCCCTCTCTGGCGGTCACAACGAGCTGTACGTGTTGACGTACACCCTTGACGGTCTCAGACTCATCGGTGGGTTGTGGGATTACAACGTTGTTGTGTGGGATGCAACAACTGGTGACATTCTCAAGACTCTGACAGATCACACAGACACTGTCTACGCCATCGAGGTCTCACCAGACGGTCTGTACTTCGCAACTCTGTCAAAGCGCTTTACGGATTCGGTGATCATCTACAACCTGAGGGACTACTCCATCCACAAGCAGTTCACACATAACAGCATCCGATCCAGACTGTATCCTAACAGAACCATGTACGATCTGTCGTTCTCCCAGGACTGGAGCAAATTCGTGTTGGTAGGAGACGGTGCCATGGAGGTGCACTCTGTGGCAACCGGGAGCCCGCTGGAGTGGCACGACATGCCCTCGGAAGTGACATACACAGTGTCGTACTTCCACACCACCGACACCATCGTCACGGCAGAGGGGGATGCCACAGCTGCAATCCTTCTGTGGGAAGACGTGCGCACAAGTGCCGGTCTCCGTGCCTGCCCGCATCTGGCGGGTCCGCTGTGCACAGCGGAGCTTGCAAGGGTGCAGGAAACGCCCTGGCGAATTGCTCTATCATATGACGACACGCTGGCTGCGGTGGCAGCGAATCCTGGTTTGCACGTGTACAAGGTGAAGACAGGTGCTGCTGTGGCGGTGCCCTCTTACGGGGCTACTCACGACGTTGCCTTCTCTCCTGATGCGGGGAAACTAGCGATAGGAGTGAAACGGGGCGGTGTTGCTGTTATCACATTGATCAGCGGGACGGAACTGTGGTCAGACGCATCGAAAGGGGGCTGTTATTCTGTGGGTTACTCACCAGACGGGACACGTGTTGCCTCTGGGCACAGGGACGGGAACATCTACATCTGGAATGCTATGACTGGTGACTTGCTGTTGTCTCTCACTGGTGGTCACACCAAAAAGACCTTGGAGGTGACATACACCCTTGACGGTCTCAGACTCATCAGCGGGTCGTGGTATTACAGGGTTGTTGTGTGGGATGCAACAACTGGTGATATTCTCAAGACTCTGACAGATCACCTATCCTACGCCATCGAGGTCTCGCCAGATGGTCTGTACTTCGCGACTTCGTCGAAGTATTCAGATGATGGGATGATCATCTACAACCTGAGCGACTACTCCATCCACAAGAAGTTCACGAACAGCAGAACCGTGTACGATCTGTCCTTCTCCCAGGACTGGAGCAAATTCGTGTTGGTTGGAGACAAAGGTTACATGGAGGTGTACTCTGTGGAAACTGGGAGCGTGCTGGAGTCGCACGACATGCCCTCGGAAGTAACGGTCACAGCTTCGTACTTCCACAACAACGACACCATCATCACGGTCGACTGGATCGCCAATGGTGGAATCCTTCTGTGGGAAGACGTGTCACCGACACCTGTCCCGAATGTACCACCCCACACTGCGGCCCCGCCACTGGGGGTGACATCTGTGCCGGGGACGCCCAGCCCGCAGGCCCGTGTCGTGGCGTGCGCAGAGGCGGCAGAGTGTGTGGTGGCTGTGCAGCACGTGGGTGCTGTGCGTGAGGTGGCGCTCTCGCCGGACGGGCGCACCCTTGCAGCAAGCGACGGGACGCGGCAGGTGCGCGTGGCGGATGTGAGCAGCGGGTGGGTCGTGTGGCGTGCGGCGGGGTCAGGGCACGTGGCCTTCAGCCGTGACGGGCGTCGTGTGGTGTCTGCATCTGCGTCTGACGACGACTCTGGAGAGGGACCAGCTGTGGGCTTCGGCGTGGTGGTGTCTGAGGCGGGCGGCGGTGCGGTGCGGCACGTGGGCGCGGCAAGCGTGGGTGTCGGGGACGTGGCGCTGTCTGCTGACGGGACGCTGGTGGTGGGGGGCGGCAACGACGGTGCGGTGCGCACGTGGGACTGTGCCAGCGGGGAGCTGCTGCGGGTGTACCGCCACCCGGGGGTGGCTGCTTTTGGCGTGCACGCCGTGGCGCATGCAGGCGGTGCGGGGCTTGCCGTGCTGAGTGACGGGGCGGGGCAGGTGCTGCTGTGGGATGGGGTGCACGTGGCAACGCTGCTGCCGCGCGGCGGGGTGGCGTCTGCTGCGGTGAGCAGGGACGGCGGGCGTGTGGCTGTGGTGTCAGGGCGACGGATCTGTGTGTGGCAGCTTGCCCCCAACAGCGCCACACCTCTGCTTGTGGCTGCAGCATGGGCAGACACCGCGAACACCAGCTTGGCGCTGTCCGCAGACGGTACGCTGCTCGTGCAGTGGGGCGGGGACGAGCAGGTGCGCGTGCGCGACACACACACCCTGCGCACGGTGTGGGTCGTGGATGCCGGGCGCTGCTGACGGGCTGGTGGTGGTGTGGCGCCTGCGGCTCCCTGCCCCACAGAGCGCCACCAGCATCGCCTTCATCGCAGGCGTATGTGCCGCTGTGATGTGCGTCATCGCCACCACTGCCCTGATTTGTTCCATGATTTTGGTAACTGCATGGCACAGGATTCTGGACCACTGCCCTGATCCCCCGCATGCTTTAACAATAACCATCGGGATCCCCCCTCGGGGTGTACAGCCCCGTTCTTTACTGCAACCAACACAATCCCTGCAGGGGATAGGTTGAGGGAAATGCTTCCTACCGTTTGTCATACGATCAACGCGCTTCTCTCTCTCCCTTCCTGTGCTCCGCCACTATTGTACTTCAGACAGGTAGACACGTCCGAAGGACACACACAACAAGGGGCCGTCACCAGGGACAGTGGGTGCTAATGTAAAGCCGGCTTTCAAAACCGGTTTTTCAAAAAACCACCTGATTTTGCCCTGAGTTCGACGGAGTTGGGCGGTGGGAGACCCTTTAAATTGGAACATCCCTACGGAGGGGTAGCTTTCTGGTCCAAGGAAACCTGGTGTGGAAGGAGCTACCTACCCCTTGAGTCACCCACCAGCACACGTTGTCAACGAGGATGACGAGCATGGCGTTGTACGCCTGCATAAACATCGCTCCCCTCGAACCGCACCAATCCTGCACCAAGGTGCGATGCTGCCTGTGAAGGAGAAGATGCACCAATCAAAGACACACGGCCCCGGAGGGGCCGTGTGTCTGTGTTCATTACCAAGTAAACTTGTTGGGAGGTCTAGGGTGTAGAAGCGTCAACGCATCAACAAACAAAATACAGGCTAAGAGCGGTTGCTGCTGAATGGTGAAGTGACTTTTTGGGAGGTCTAGGGTGTAGGTAGTACTTGAGAATGATTACTAGTATGGGGCATATGCCCGTCTGACCTCTTACCTACGGGTAAGGATGGAAGGGGAAGTGCACCAGCCGCCACTCAGCGCCCTTCATCAGGCCACTGAGTCGCTTCCCCGGCTGTGCTCTCTCTCCCCCGTACGTTTCGCCTTGCTGGCCAACTGGAGACTTCTGCAGGATGACACCCCGCCCCACCTCCTCTTGCCTCGAGTTGTGTGTCGCTGATGTGTTTGCTGTTGTGTTGCTGTTATTAGTGGTGGTCTCGATCGAGGAGGCCTTTCACCATGCGGTTCCGGTTGCTGCAGTCGTGCCGAAAGGTGATTTGTGACAGAATTTTCCAAGTCAGTGCGCTGCGTGAGGCTGTGACTGGCACAGGGGGCTGCTGTGTCCGAAATCCAAGGCAAAAATCCTTAGAAAAAGCAGGAATACATTTCCGGGATTTCGGCTAGGGCTTTCAAGGAATACGGAGCAAGCCTGACTGCCCGACACCACACATACACACCCCGAACACCTGCAGACTACACCTGGGTTAGATACACCGAAGAGGAGAAGAGGAGGGAGCGGGGTGGGGTGGGGGGGGTGCGGGGTAGGATTCGATTTATCTCTGCGGCGCAACACCATTCTCTCCCCTCCACTGAAATGCCACGACGCTGAAGGCACACACAAAACCAGTCGCTTATTCTACACCCCCCTCCCTCCCCAGTCCGGCGTGAGACGCTCTGCTGAAGGAAGGGGCTTGTCTGGAGGATGGCGCCCTCCCTCCTCCGACTGGTCTGCACGCTAACCTGCCTGGCGGCTCTGACCGTGTTGGTATCACACTATGTGTTTGACGATATCGACGAGGGGCCTGAAGATGCTGTGCTGCAGAAGGCAGAATACAATCGAGCCGTGCTGCGCTGGAAGGGCAAGGGCGAGCCCTTCCGGCGGAACCGCTTCGAGGCGTTTGCCACCGACAGCCTCCACAGGGGCCCCCTGCGGCACATCCCGCTGGCGCGTGCCACTGATGAAGAGGGGAGCCCCCCGCAGTATGGCTTTGAAGGCTACTCGGCGACACGGTATGAGTCGCGGGCGCAGATCTTCGAGTCGCTCCCCTTCGACACGCGGCTGTATTTCATCCTGTTGATCCGCGGAGTGGGTGAGGCGGCCCGCATCACGCCTGATGACGTTGTGTTTGTCCCAGGGTTCTTCTGGACCTGGGATGGCTCCGCGAAACACCAGACGAGCTGCGAGGGGCAGTTTGGGGCGTGGGTGAACAACGCGTGCCTCAAGATTTACATGTTGGACCGTGTCTGTGTCACAGTCGCGCAGCGGGCCGACGGGTTATGGAGGGTGCAACGCACATACGGCAGGTCGGGTGTGGGGTGCACGCCCCCGCTGTATCCCACAGACACGCCCAGCTCTGAGATGCTGGGTGAGTGGAGCGCAGGAAGCTACACGCAGGTGAACTCAACAGAGGTGTTGGGTGTCGACTTCGACCCAACGATGTATTCCTCGAACGGCCCGAACAACGGGTCGCAGCCACTGCGGCCGTTCCAGCTCCTCCCCTCGCGGTGGGTGGGCGACTTTGCGAGCGTGCACATCACAACCCGCTCGAACTACGACCCACGGCTCACAGCGGAGTACCTCACGAATGGGACCCTCGAGTTCATCGGGCAGCCTGAGCCGACAGAGATGACGACGCTCTTCTCCCTCTTGTGGCGGTTCCTCCTGTGGTGCGTCGTCATCATCTTCATCGTCATGGCGTTTGCCTGGCTGTCGCCCACCTGCCGCAACATGTTCCCTGTCATGTCGGCCACACCCCGCCGCAGGAACAAGCTCCAGGCTGCCTCCCTCTTGTATGCCTAGACCCACGTAGACCGCACGGCGTGACAACCTCCGTTGTGTTCGGCGTGGTCAAAGCAGCCTGCATGGCGTGGTTTGGTCATGACTGCTCCTGCACTGCGCTTTTCAAAAACTCATTGAGATCGGTTTGAGCATCACATGCCGGCATGCCGAAGGCTTGGCGGGTGTGGTGTTTCCTGCACGGATCGCTGTCTCTTTCAGTCGATCGGAGCCTCACCATGCATACGTCTCGTCTCTAGCTGTGTCGAGCATCCACAGTGCTCCCGATATGCGTTCTTTTGCATTCAATTTGCATGCGTCAGTCGGTGAGGATGAGGGGAGACCTGGTGCTGTGATTTGGAGGCAGGGGGAGGAACCCGCCACAACGTTTTGGCTGCACTCTGGTGGTGCCGCCACAGCGCCACATCAGCCCCCTCCATTTGTGGGGGACTGGAGCAGGCGTGGGCGGGTGCGTATAGCAACCATAACCTGGTTGGGCATTCTTTGTTCTTCGCAACAGGAACTCCGGGCTCGTCTCGCACTTCATCTTCTTCGAAGGTTCTCTCCAAAAGGGTGGGCACTGCGCATGCCACTGGGGCGGGGGGATTCAAAGGAGGGAGCGAGGGCCTGATGCGCCTGACCTGGTGGCTGGGCTGAGGTCGGTTGGGGGAGTGGGGGAGGGGGGGGGGGGGCGGGTGAAACTTGTTGTAGAGTTGATGCGGGCTGAGGAGCGCGCGACGACGCGCGCCCAGCACTCACGAGGCACCCCACCCCACCACCCCCGCCCGGATGCATTTCCCCCCCCCCCCACCCCCCCCCCCCTCTCGCAAACCACACAGCGACCCCTCTGATACCACCCACTCGACACCCACAGGGAACCGAGGGGACGTAATGGCCACACAAGGGTAACACCACCACCGCCACCCCACCGCTCCGCAGCCATGAGCCTTGCCGATGACTCGGAGCTGAGGGCGCTGCGTGAGGAAACGCTGCAAAAATACCAGCATGCGTCTGACCAGGACTTGAAGGGGGCGCTCCTTCAGGTGGAGGCCCGGCTGCAGCGCATGATCGACGCGCTCGAGGTGCGGAAGATGCGCGAGAGGGTCGCCAGCGTGGAGCGTCTCAGCCGGAGCGGGAGCCCGCCGCACCACCACGCCCGCAGCCCGGATTTGCAGCACCAGCAGAGCCCTCACCCCTTCCACACAGCCTCGCCCCAACCCAACCCCACCTCACCCCAGTCCCACTCCCAGATGGAACGGGGAAGGGGGTCTTCGCGTCGCAGCCGACACCGGGGCTCCTCCCCCTCGCCGGCCCCCTCTTATCCACTTCCTGTGAAAACCCCACGGACAGCGTCGCCCAGCCGCCGCACCGAATCCGGGACTGCGCGCATCATGGCCTGCCTTGAGGGGCAACGGGTGCACGGGGGGCGACCCGACACCCCACGCAGATCCCGCAGCCCTGGGGTGCAGCAGTGGGAGAGGGGGGGCTGGGAGGAGGAGGAGGAAGAGGAGGGGGTGGTGGAGGCGGAGGAGGTGCTTCGGAGTGTGGTGGAGGCGCGGCGGGGCGAGCTGTCCCAGGAGGCGATGGACGTGCTGCGGCTGGCGGAGGTGGTGGGGTCGGAGCGGGCGGTGGGGACCGAGCGCCGGAGGGTGGGCGACCTGTCGCGGCGGCTGGGGCGGACGGAGGCGTATCTCGACGAGCAGCTGCGGATAGTGGAGGGGCTGATTGCGTCGTCCACCGCGGTTGTGCCGTCATACAGCCGCACAGGGTACACGAGTCTTGGGAGGACGCAGCAGAGGACGCAGCCTGGCAGTGCCTGCCAGCAGGCGGTGCAGCGTGGGGCACCGTCTTGGAGTGCCTCGAGATGTGTGATGTCGCCTCCTGCACCAGCCATGTAGAGGCAGGGTGGGGAAACAGCGCAGTGGAGAGCCTTCACTCTGTAGCAAACTGTGCCGGGTTGCACGCCAACGGGAATGTTGTTAGGCAGCTCACTTGTGTGCACTTCAGAGCGAAGGCCCCAGTGTGTTTATTGGAGTGTGTTTGCGGTGTGTCAAAAAAGGCTTTATTTGTATGGGGGGCCCTCGCTACGAGTCACTGTGAGTCACGAGTCGTCAGTTTTCAGCCAAACATGGCTGACTTCTCACTTTTTCTCACTCAGTCACACTTGGTAGCGAGGGCCCCCATGGGCTGTGCTTCCTGTGCTTTAACACGAGAAGGCCCCCCAAGTAGTTTTAGAGTGCCGTGTGCCGCGGTTCATAGAAAGCCTTTGTGGTCCCCCCAGAGGCAGAGAGGGTGGCATACACCGGATAGAGGCAAATGATGCCATGCGCTCGCGCGACAAGACCCCCCCCCCCCCCCCCCCTAGGCATAGCTTCCGATAAGCGGGGGTCGCAGGGGTCGGGGGTCGGGAGGGGGGGTCGGAGGGGGTCGCCTTACTATTTCCTAAGGAATGTGGCCTGAATGGGGACCACTAATAAGGGGTGTTAATAGGCACCCCATGTCAAAAATGACCCCACTGCGATCCGCACAAACTCCAAACATTCAAAAGAACGGGTTTTTGAAAAACCCGAGGAGGGGGGTCGGGAGGGTCCCGCTGGGTGGGTGGCTGGCATGGTGTGCCTCCCAGCCACGTCCTCCCATGACAGTACCTGGACCAGACCCATGTTTCGTCGTTGAAGCTTGGTCCCAAGACCCACGAAATGACCCCACTACGATCCGCACAAACTCCAAATAGTCCAAAGAACGGGGTTTTGAAAACCCCGTGTGGGGGGTCGGGAGGGGGGCCGACCCCCCCATATTCCAACCCCTAGTTTCCGACCCCCATTCTACGACCCCCGAGAAAAAACGCGAAAATTCCGACCCGAGTTTGACCACAGTTTCAGACCCCCCATCTTCCGGATCCTGACCCCCCCAAGAATGGGGGGTCGGGATATAGCCCCGACCCCCTCTGACCCCCGAAAAATGGGGGGTCGGGAGGGGGTCGGGGGGTCGGGGGTCGGATTCCGACCCCCGAGGTTCCGACCCCCCCTTTTCTCAAGGAACCACATCCGCATTTCAGAGGTGTTCTGTGGCACCTACACCAACAAAGTGACCCCACTACGATCCGCACGGAGCCCAAACAACGCAGGAGAGGGGGGAACCGCGTTTCCTCGGGAAACCCCTGAGATTTTTTGGGAGGGGGGGGTAGTTTTGCTAAGGGGGGGTCGGGGGTCGGGGGTCGGAGGGGTCTGGGGGTCGGATTCTTATCGGAAGCTATGCCCCTAGGGGGGGTCAAATGCCACCCTTTTATGGGAACAAACACGATTTTTCAAAAAACCGGCGCAGAGGCCCCAAACCCCCCGTAAACCCTCCAAACCCCCCCAGATCGGTCCGGAAACCTCACCCTTGTCACCAGGGGGGATAAAATCCAACTTGCTGCCTTCACGTGGCGCCCCCTGTGATTACCCTCCTCCGAGGGGAAACTAAAGCAAGCTCTGGTAACTCTTTTTCCGCTGTGTGCCCTGTTTCATATATGCGGAGGGGCCCTTTCTGCACGGCTTTGGTTTTATTGATGTTGTGGTGTGCGTGGTTTATTTTCCCTTTTTTTGTTGTTTTCGCAGCATTTTATGCTGTCGGGTGAGCTTCCGCCCCATGGGAGGCGCTCCTTCCGGCTTGCGCTGCCCACCCATCCCACCCCCGTCCCCTTCCCACATTCTTTCTTTTCTTTTAGGGGAGACGTCCTCGCAGTGGCTGTTTGGCCTGACGCGATTCCCCGCCTCAAAGCAGACCCACCTGGCAGCTACTCAAGGCACATGAGGAGTGAGAGGCGTCAACGGGCGCAACGCCCCTCCCTGCGGTCCGGCTTCCGCCACGTGGCTGACTCAAAGCAGCGAAGTGACCAACGGGAGCGACATGAAAAAAAAAAACCCATCGAACCCCACTTTTCCACCATTCCGGGCACCTCAGGTGCCCGAATTGGGGTACCTAAATTTTGTGCCACCGTTTGGTACCGTACAGCGCCACTGTGTGGGAGGTTGGAAAAGAAAATGCCCTAACACCCCACATCTGAGGGTTGCAATGCATGTTGCTTGCCAACCACGTCATCCGGTGGGTGTCAGGCGCTATGTAGGTGGCATCAGCCAGGTCTTCGATGAGTTCTGGCTTGTATATGTACCTCCCTGCCACCATGCACCGTGAGGCTGCCTGTAGGTAGGGAACAAGTCCGGATGGTCGTGTGATTCCTGTGCAGCAGTGCTCCACAACCGGGATGTGTTGACAACGACTGTTGCAACGCGACCTGTCCATCCCGGGAACACACGAAGTGCGCTGTCGTGGTACCCATTGTGCCAGAGTTGGTAGTTGCTGCTGTCTACTTTTCCTGTTCAAGAGCACTGGTACTGAACGGTGTAATATGCGTGGCAGGGTGAATACAACGGAAGCGCGCAAAGTCAATACAGCTCTCGGATGGCGGGTGGTGGTGCCACTAGTGTGTGACGTTCACTCGAGGATACAACGCATCACAATGAATCAGCAACCGTGGACCGAGTACAATACGCTCTCTGTGGCTGGTGTGGGGGACACAGGCAGTGCCTGTGCCGCAGGCAGGGAGGTACATATACAAGCCAGAACTCATCGAAGACCTGGCTGATGCCACCTACATAGCGCCTGACACCCACCGGATGACGTGGTTGGCAAGCAACATGCATTGCAACCCTCAGATGTGGGGTGTTAGGGCATTTTCTTTTCCAACCTCCCACACAGTGGCGCTGTACGGTACCAAACGGTGGCACAAAATTTAGGTACCCCAATTCGGGCACCTGAGGTGCCCGGAATGGTGGAAAAGTGGGGTTCGATGGGTTTCCGGACCGATCTGGGGGGGTTTGGAGGGTTTACGGGGGGTTTGGGGCCTCTGCGCCGGTTTTTTGAAAAATCGTGTTTGTTCCCCCCATTTGACCCCCCCTACCCCCCCCCCCCCTCCCCCCTCCCTCGCTCTCCCAACGCAAGCGTGTTCGCCCGGCGCACATTCTCACGCCACACCGCCGGCCACTTTGCACAGCATATCTGGTGTGGTGACTACAACAAGGACAAAACATTGTGAGAAGGTGCCAGGAGACTTTGCCTTTTGCATTCACTCTCGACAATCAAACCCCCACCCTGCCAGGCTCGGATGCACAACACCGCTGTGTGAGTTTTTTTTTTGGGGGACGGGATGGGCCGCCCCGCCACAGGGACCCCCGAGCCACCCACCGCCACCACCACCAACCGCCGCCGCCGCCACTACACCACACCGCCGCTCCTCCTCACCCTTGCCACCACACTCCTTGTGGACACCGCCGCCGCCGCCACCGCCCCGCTCATCCTGTCTGCAGACATACAGTGCTGCGCTGCCTGCCAGGCAACCATCACCGGAAAGCGCCTCCCCTCTGCAGAATCGTGGGCCGTCAGCACGGGGAAGGGCTGCGTTGCGAGCCCCTCCTCCTCACCCCCAACGACTCTCCTCCGACTCGAGCTGGAGAACACGCCAGACGGAGACGAGGAGTTCATCCTCAGCGCAGACCTGCCAGGTTGGAATGCCACGGATGTCCTGAAGCACCAACACGCCGCAGACAACCGCGACCGCGGCACACTCCCTCTGTGCTACCTCCCGCGCGGCGCCACTGCGTGGCGCGCGGCAGGGAAGCGGATTGAAATCTACCCCTACACCCTCGTCGAATGGGACACCACCTCTGAGCTCTCGGTCCCTCCACCAGAGGGTGAAGGGGGTGGGACCGCCACCGCCGCCGCCGGCGGCTGTTTCGGGTTCCGCAGAAAAACCCTGCTCTCCGGAAGCTCTGTTGTGGTGAGGGCGGGTGCGACGCTGCACCTCCCCTCCACCTCGAGGACCCCCATGTCGCGCCTCGCCGTGCACTCCGGAGGTGCCGTGGCGCAGCAGCCGGGCGCATCCCGGGTTACGGTGGAGACCCTCATCCTGGGGGGCGGCGGCAGCGCCACCCCCACCACCCCCACCGGGGTCTCCATCTCCGGAAACAAAACCTTCCTGGAGGCAACCTCTATCGAGGTGCTGCCCGGCACAGCCGTCACCCTCCGCGGCACTGCCTCCCTCCGCCGCCACTACCGCGTTGACCACGAGTCGATGCTGTTCCGCCTCCGCAGCGGAGCCTCCGTCGCGCGTGCCGCACACCCCCTGTGGGGCGACCCCCCCAAAGGCCTCGACCCCACCACCCTCGACGGCGGCTTCGGAGGCTTCCTAGGGAGCGACGTGCACCCCGGAATCCTGATTGACTTTGAGTCCAGCCAGGGCAACGCGACGCTGGTTGTGGAGGGTGGGGGCAGCACGGCACCCCCCGCCGCCACACCAGCCTGCGGCGGCGCCGCCACCGCCACCGCCACAAGGGTTATGGGGATAGCCGCGGCGAGCCACACAGTCGTCACAACGGGGGGTCACGCTGCGATATTCTCCCTCCGCACCACTTCCCTCCGCATCACGCAGGGTTCGACGCTGCTCATCGCAGATCTGAGCCGCAGGGGCCCCACCGGCATCGACATCGGCAGGGGGGGCACCCTCCGCCTGGATGCCAGCCTTGCGGCACGGCAGGCTGGCATCTCTCTCCCACAGCCTGGGGGGCGCGTGGCGCATCTGGGGCGGATGGCGGCGGATGCGCTCAGCATCGCAGGGGAGGGTTCCCTGCTTCTGTGCGGCGCGGTCAGCATCGCCCAGCAGCCTGTCAAAAGCTGCCTGCTGGGTGCCGGGTCCACCATAATCGATGGCGCGGAGGTCAGCATCCCCCCAACCCTCTGCTTCGGATTGGCCCAGGCGGGGGGGGGCCCCCGCACCCTCCTGGCGCTCCGCGGGGGCGGTTCCTTCTCCCCGCGGGGGCGCAGTGCAGAGGCTGAGGTGATCCTCCGCGCCGAGACAGAGTGGGATGCCACTGCCTTCTCCCTCAACGGAACCCGCCTCCGCGCGGCAGCGCCCCTCACCGTCAGCACGCCGGAGCTCTCCGTCGCCGATGCGGTGGCCCGCCTCGCGGAGGGCTCCAAGCTGCAGCGGGGGCTGATAACCTCCCTGGTGAAGACCACCATCTCCAGCCCTGTCCCCGCCTGCGGCGGGGGGAACGTGGGGCTGCTGCCTGTTGGGATCAGCGCGGAGTCGCCAGCTCCCGGAGAGCGGGGCACGGTGGCAGTGCCGCCCGCCAACACCGTGTGGTTGTCGGGGTGTGTCCTTCTGGGGGATGCCGCCTTCACCGCAACCCCGCGGGTTTCCCTCCGTGGCATGACGGAGGAGTCGGGCCTGGTTACCGCTGGGTACGTCGGGTTTGATAATGCCCAGCAGCCGGGAACCCCTGGGGATATACAGCTGCGCAGCCTCGACGTCTTGCAGAACTCAACGCTCAGTCTGAACCAGCCCTGGAATAAGGTTTCCGCATCCATCGCAGAAGTGAGGGTGTCGGGAAGGCTCACAGCTTGCACCCAGGCAACCCTGCGGGGCGATGTCTCTGTCTCCTCCGGGGGCATCATCACAGCTGTGACCAACCGGGTCCCGGGGTACCACCACTCCCTGTCGTGGAATGGGTCCGTCACCCTATCCCCAGGGGGGCATCTCGAGGTGTCCGTCCGCTTCGATAAGGTCTACCCCGTGCTTCTCCGGGGGAGTGGCCCGATGCAATTTGACGAGGGGGTCAGCCTGTCTGCGGAGTACACCCCACACCCTCCCCCACCCCAGGTGGGCGGCGCTGCGCCGCGGTATGCCATCGCCTCTGTGGGAGCCGCGTCCATCGGGGCGGGGGGCAGCTTCGCGTCTGTCCCGCTGCGGCTCGCAAGCTCTGCCCTGCAGCACCCGGAGCTGTTTATCGGGCACCTCTGGGTGGGTGGCCCTGCCAGCTTCACCCAACCGGGTTTTGCCATCTGCAGCGGTGGCAGCGGCCTCCTCCTGGCAAGCGGTGACGCGACGTTCGGCGATGGATCCAGCCTGGCAAATGGATCCCTCGGGGTGGCGGGGTCTCTCTTCCTAAAGGGAGGCTCAGAGGTCTCGACAGGACCCAACGGCAGCGTCGGTGTCACCGGCCCAGCCGAGGTGCTGCGGGGGGCTGTGCTGTCCCTCGGGTCCCCCTCCCTCTTCGGCAGCAGCCTGGAGATCTCCGGGGGGGTCCGCGTCGCCGCGCAGCACGCCCCCAACGCAACCCTCCGCACCGCAGGCACCCTCACCATCCGGAGCGGCGGCTACCTCGAGTGCGCCTCCCCCCCGTCGGGCGCCGCGGGGCTCGACTTCGCAGCATCGCCCGAAGCGGGCTGCGCCACACCCCTCCTCAGCTTCGCCCGCCTCGCTGCGCCCCCACACTCCATCAGGGGCTGCGGCCCTGTCGGTGCCTTCGCAGGGTCGCTCTACAGCACCTCCGGCGGCGGGGGCGGGCCCCCCTACATCGCAGCCCTATCAGGGTGCGCCATCTGCCTGCTGGTTGCGGTGGCTGCAGCCACCCCGCTCGCCTCGGGGGGCCGCGCGGCGCGCGGCGCCCTGCGGGGGCTGCTCCGCGCCCCTCCGGTGCGCCTCCGCCTCCTCCCGGCAGAGGTCATCCTCTCCACGGCAAACTGCGCTGCGGCGGGCGGCATCGCCCTGGAGGCTGCGTGGTTTGTCGCGCTCGCCGCCCACCCCGCGGCACGCATCCTCCCCGTCGCGCCGACCGCCGCAGGAATCCGGGGCTTCGAGGCTGCGGTGTTTCTCGGGTCACTGCAGGGCGTGCCCTACACTGCAACCCTCCTGTCGGTCGCCGCGGTTCTCCTCATCTGGGGTATGGCGTGGATCCGCGTGAGGCGGTTCGCCTCCGGGGTGCGCGACATCAACCTCGCGGTGCGCGGGGTGGGGCGCGGGGCCCGCCACGCCTGGGATGCAGCCTCGGTGCAGATTGTCCACGACTCCCTCCGTGGGACATCCCGCCGGATGCACACGGCGCTCAGCGCGGCGGGCAGCGCGCTGCTGGTGCCAATCCTCCTCATCCTCTTCGCCCCGCTGCAGTGCAGCGGCAGCGGCAGCACCTTGCGCATCTCCCCCAACACCCCCGGGGGCTGCTACGGCAGCCCCTTCCCTTTGGTGTTCGTGCTCCCCCTCGGCTGCTGCTGCGCAGCAGCCCTGGCCTTCCTGGTTGTGGACTCCGCCTCCCACACGGCGATCCCCCTGCGGCACCCCCCGTTCGTCCCTGCGATGGATCTGCGGAGCAAGCGGGGGTTCGACGCCATCCGCGTCGTCGCGGTTGCCCTGCAGGTCTTCGCCGTGTCGGCCCTCCGAGGGGGCAACCCCAAGGTCCTCTTCGGGGCCTCCGCAGGCATCCAGGCGTGCTACCTCCTTGCAACCCTCGTGGTGGTGCCCAGCGTCTACGACAATGTCAACAGGGCACGCGCCTCCGCCCAGACAGTCGGGGTGTGGTCTGCAGTGCTCGCTGTGGCCACCCCAGAGGGGGTTGCCACAAACATATGCGATGTCACGGCGCCCGCAGCCCCGCCGGGATACCTCGTGGGGGTGTGGTTCGCAGGGGCTGTGGTTTGCGTCGGAGTGCTGTGGGGGGCCTGGCGGTGGATCCGCCCGGATGCAGCGGACGCAGAGGCGCAGGAGGCGGTGGAGGAGAAGCAGCGCGCGATGCAGCGCCTCCGCGCGACGTATGGCGGTGGTGGCGGGGAGTGGGGTGACGATGAGGGTGACGATGCAGACACCGCAGGGCTGGTGTCGGGCCCCGTCACCCTGGAGGAGGTGCAGAGGCACGTCCGCGAGTTCCGGAGGCTTCACGACAGGGTGGCCATGCCGTACTACCTGGCCCTGCCTGCGGCAGGGCCGGGTGACGGCGAGCAGCAGACGGAGCTGTCGGAGGTGCCCCCCCTCAGCCCCGACAGCACAGGGGAGAGCGGGGTGGCGCCCCCCTCGCCCAGCATCCTGGATGGCGGCCCCGCGCCCCCCGTGCCCTCTGCTGCGTCGTCGTCGTCGGCAGGTGCTGTGTCAGCTGTGTCTGGCGAGGAGGGGTATCACGGGTGGACCCGGGGCAAGCTGCTGGGGAGGGGGACGTATGGTAAGGTGTATGTGGCGGTGTTGCGCACCGGTGCCCTGGTGGCGGTGAAGGTGATCGATCTGGTGGAGGGGCTGCCGGAGGACGACGAGCAGGTTGTGAAGGTGCGGCGCGAGGTGGGGCTGATGAAGCGGCTGCAGCACCCCAACGTCATTCAGTATAAGGCGTGTGTGACGGAGAGGAGGAGGCTGAACATCTTCATGGAGTACGCAGTGGGGGGGTCGCTTGCATCGCTGGCGAAGTCGTGTAGCAGCAGGCTGAGTGAGGCGCTTGCGGCCAAGTATATCAAACAGATGTTGGAAGGCCTTGCCTTCCTCCACTCCAACGGCGTCATCCACAGGGATATCAAAGGAGATAACGTGCTGATGGATGGCAACGGCTGTGTCAAGCTTGCCGATTTTGGGTGTGCTCGGAATGTGACAACCGCGACGTTTGCGGGTACCTTCACAGGGACGCCGTATTGGATGGCTCCGGAGGTGCTCCAGCAGAAGTTTGAGGCGTGTGGGTACAACAAGAAGGCCGACATATGGTCCGTCGGCTGCACAGCGATTGAGCTCTTGACAAGGTATGTTGGGGAGGACAGGGGGGGATGGGGGTGAGCCTTTACAGGTGAGTAAGGAGCCGTTCAAAATCAACAGACAGTGCGCTGCAGGGGAGAATACTCCTGACAGCCGGGGAGGGGGGGGGTACGGTTTTCTGTGCTATCATCAAATGCCCACCCGCCCTCCCGGATGACCCACACCTCACAACCTGGCACAGGGGGTCGCTGCCGTGGCGGCAGGACTTTGAGAGCGTGTGGGCAGCGATCTACCACGTCGCCAACAACAAAGAACACCCGACGAACAAGCCGACAGATGTCACGCCGGAGTGTTCTGCGTTTTTTGACGTCTGCTTCGAACGCGACCCGCGTGACCGCCCAGAGGCTGAGGTATGCCGTTCATCAGCTCGCAACGGCCCCCCGCCCCCTCATCACTCAGTCATCACCAATCCGTGAGGAATACCCGCAAAGTCCCACATCACATTGTGAATCCGCAGCACACTACTGAGGGCGGGTGCCTACAGGTGCATATCCATGCTCTCCTTTTCCGCGCACCCACACCACACCCCACTGCAGGCACTGCTCCGCTGCACTTGGTTGCAGCTGTCTGCCGATGACACCCTACCTGTTGCGGAGAACAGCGACAGCGGTCAGGCACAGGCTGGCAGCGCGGCGTCAAGAGACCATCTCTCTCTCGATCGCGACCTCTGCGTGGTATGTGAGGGGGGCCTTGTTGCTGCACTAGAGGGTCTGGAAGAGGGCAACCTCTGCACCCATGCCTTCACTTGCAACCCTCCACAACCCTGCAGACGCTGGACTCGAGCTTCCCAATCCAGAGCGACTGGGAGCGGGAGTCGCGCGAGCCCTCCCAAGAGATACCCTCGCAGCCGGAGGACACCGTCGATGTGGCGCTGCCCCAGATGCGGATCGTTGGGACTGCCAGCTCGGATGACGACCTCTTTGGAACTATGTGAAAAGGAGTCTGTGTTGGGAGGGCGCTTTTTGGTTCGAAGGATATATCGGTTACGTGCGTGCGACACATCCTAACACCCCCACTCCGTTTCCTCCCGGTTCATAATGTCAAAACGTCGACAAAAAGTAGGCCTCGTGCCCTGGCGGGCGACTATACAAAACGTGTCAAGTGCCAGCTGTATGCCGAGGGAGGGAGCGTGCAGAGGACAGAACTTGTGTTTCTCCCGTTTCTCCCCCATGTATTTCCACAAAAACGAGGCGAGCAAACTAGCCTCGCTGTACGGCACATCCGTGCTAAGTCGCTGCCACAGCTCCACATCGGGTACTGCCTACACTTTTCCAGCACCCAAGTGGCGCGGCTGCCGGGCAGGACAGGTGCCATTATGTTCTCACAACAATGGCTTCCATTCAACTTCCAAAACAAAGTGGCACTGGAGAACAGATTCGGAGGGGTGTGCAGGCCTGGCCTCTGCCTACCTAGCGCAGCAAGCCGGGTGCGACTGTGAAGCGAACCCACGTGCTGTGCCAGGCCTTTGCCTAGTCTGTAACGACTGTTATTAATCATGATCAATTTGATCCACGCTGTTGCGTTGTTCAGTCAGTGCCACCCCTCACACATCGCGGTGTGTGTGCTGTACAGAAATTGTCACCGGCGCAAAAAACCTATTCCTAGCCTCCTTGGAGACGGGTGCGTAGTGACACCACCATGTCTAGCCACCGCCACTGTGAGCCAGTGCCCCCTCTCGCTCTCATTCGCCTGCTTTCTCTTCCTTCGATTTGCTGATACGTTCCGCCAAGACGCTTCCACAACTCGCAACCCCCACGCCCTGCAGGGCAGAGGGGTTGTATTTAGGGGGGCGTGGGTGGTCAAAAGTGCGCGAAAAAAATGCCGCTCACATAACAGTGTGTGTCAGAACTAAAGTGTTGTATCCGTCTGTGGTGATCCAGGGTTGTATGAATTCCGAAACACCTGTGCACCCCCCGAACTCCGAATAAGAGAATGGAACACTTTCCGTGCGGAGCAGCAGGGGGGAAGGCGGGGGTGGGGGGAGGTGACAGCCTCAGCTCTGCTGCGCAAGAATACGAAAATATCCGGAAAAACACGGCAAGAAACGCCCCCCCCCCCCCCCCCTTTTGGGTGCCTTTATTTACTTGCCTTTGACGCAACTCCGAACCGGCTCTCAGCACCCCTTCCCCCCACCCCCCCTCCTCCCTTGTTCACCAACTGCTCGGATGCTCTACGGCACAACACCATTGTCCCTCTTCTTGGTGCCAGGCAAGCTCTTATTGAGTAGTGCAAGTTCAACCGCCTCTGCTGCACGACCATCGGGCTCTTCGTGCACCCCGAGCGCACTTCGATACAAGTTCCTTCTCCAGGTGGGCGACATTCCGCTTGGTTGAGATGTTCAAAGACATCAAGAATCTTCAGCTTCCGTGCGGGCTAATTCTTCGGTGCTGGCGGTGACTCTTTTGCTGGACGTCCCGATTCCCAGAGAAGCTGCATCGAAGAGGAAGCTTTCTCGCGCCTCGAGATGTCAACCCAACTCTGCCGGAGAGTATGCACTGGCGGGGGGTAAAGCGCACGTTGCTGAGCAACGGAAAGGCGTCGTCACACCCACTGATCGGAAGGACGTATCCGATTTCACCGCCATCAACCGCCCCCCCCCCCCCTCCCCCCTCCAAACCCCTGCTGCTGACGGGCCAGAATGTCAGCACTGTCACACTGCGCACAGTTGACGCAGTACCCCCATGTGTTCCTGTCCAAACGCCGTGGCTTCACTAGAACAAATTCCCCGAGCTGCCGTGATATGTTGCGGAACTTCGTATCCTGTACATTGCGCGAGAAACCAAGGCTCTCCACGAGCTGAGGCCGGGAAGCCATGTGGCAGGAGAAACTGCCAGACACATCTTTTCCATCAATGGTATACATCGAACGGCGCATCAACGTTAGAGGGTGCCCAGTCAGACAGTCACTGGAAACGTCTTAAACAAGCTGCAACTCAACCTCCGTTTGACACCGATACCCCAACCGGCAGAGTCACGGAACATTCCTCGCTTTGCGGGTTTGCGGGGGTCACCTTCAAAAAGCAGCGAGCTCCGGCTCTTGACACAGAAGACGACGGCAGGCGCGGCAAGCACCAGAGCGCAGCTCTGCGAGAAATAGTCGCTCCTGTGAATCAGCGACACCGTCAGTGCACGGGCAGGGAGAGGTCCTCAGACACGGAAGACAGAGACGCGCGGCACCAAGCAGAGGTCAGGGGGAGTCCTGCTGAGCTGAACAGCCGTCAAAGAAGAAGAGACACCGATCATCGGTGACATCCATAGGTCAGCAGCTGCGACAATTGAGCCAAACTGTGGGTGCACTACTCCTATCAGAACACACCATCTCTCAACACCCCACCGCCACCACCACCACCACCCCGCCAGGAGGGGAGACCCGTCGGCAGGGATGCCCGATGAGGGCGATGAGAAGAAGGTGCACGGGTTTGATGTGGAGGTGGTGCAGACGACCACCGTGAGAACCAATGGGGAGAGCGACGGGAAACACGAGCTGCACCTCTACAACGATGGGAAGAAGTGGCAGAACCAGCGCGAGAGCCGCCTGGCACGGCAGCGCGAGGAGAAGCGGCGCGAGGAGGTGGCGGAGATAAAGAAGCCGTGGGTCACCGACATGGCGAAGGAGATGTCGCGGGACAACTTCGAGCAGTTCCTCTCCTTCCAGGCGAAGTGGAGCAAGGAGAACGACGGGAAGAAGCGGCACGAGCAGCAGAAGGCCACGAGGGAGCGTGAGGACGCAGAGAGGCCCCACCTCGAGCCCTGGGACATGTCGAAGGGCAGCCGCGAGATCATCGAGAAGAAGAGTCAGCTGTACAACTCCCCATCCTCCCGCCGCGGGTGGCGCCGCAACCTCGCCCGGTTCATCAGAGCGAAGGAGAGGGACGGCGGAGAAACGCCCTCCTTCTCCCCCAGGATCAACGAGGTATCCCGCCGGCTCGACAGGCGCACCCCTGTGGGCGACCGGCTCCACTCCCTCCACGAGGCGAAAGAGGAGGACCTCTCCTTCCGGCGCGAGGGGGTCCCGGCGGCGCGGCGGCGCAGCCGCACCTCCAGCATCGGGTCTGCCGCCTCCAGGGGGGGGCTCCAGCCGAGCCCCCGTGGGAAGGCAGCCCAGCCGCCACCTCCGTATCAGCCTGCTGCGATGCCGCGGGCGGATGATTTCAGCATGGCGAAGAAAGGTGCCTCCTTCGAGGCACACGAGGCGAAGGCACGGGTTGCTGAGTTGGCGGAGGCGCTCGATTTTGAGATTGAGCGGAACAAGGCGTACGACAGGCTGTCGCGTGAGGTGCAGAAGGAGGCGGATTACCTCACAGACGCCCTGCGGAAGGAGAGGGAGCGGAACGACTTGCTTCTGCTGGAGCTGCATCACGAGCGTGCCAGGGGTGACTCGCTGGAGGCGTCTCTCTCACACCACCTGGCGCAGGCGAATGTGTCGCGTAACATCGGGGAGCCTCTGGTGAAGCCGTCCGACGTGCTGCGGCAGTCGCTGGGTGCGACCCCTTCCCAGGTTAACGGGGTGTCGCTCACCCTGTCGCCCCGGAGGTTCCATCCGACGGCAAATGACACCGGGACTCGGCAGACCCCCGCCAGCCCCTTTCCCGTCAAAACACCTCCTCCGCTTGTGGAGATCAACCTTGATGACCTCTGAAAGGGGGTGGGGGGTGTGGAGGCGTGGTTTGGATGCGTGACTTCGCTTCGGCGTCGGATCACACAGCTGCTCTTTATGATTTTTACGCACACTTGTGAGCAGAAAATGTCACTCCACCACAGCCAAACGTGCTCCGCACACCACTAGCCTCCCCCATCACAGGAGTTGAGGTTTTGTGTGTGGAAGCGTCAACGCATCACAAACAAAATACGAGTAAAGAGCGGCTGTACTGGAGTGACATTTTTTGATGTCGATTCGACCACCCCCCCCCGTGGCACAGCACCACAGGGCAAACACCCTCACGTGCGGGCTCACCAGGTTGTTGGTTTTTTGAAATTTGCTCGGGAAGTGCCGGCCCGAAGCACCGTGTTTGCTCTTTGCCCCCCTCCCCCTCCTGTCGCGCTGGTGAGAAAGGGCGGTAAGAAAGGACACCGGCAATTCCAGCAAGAGCTGGGAAGTCGGTCTGTGGGGGGTGGGGGGGTGGGGTGGGGTGTGCGTTTGTATTGCTAAAGATGCTTCCTTTCCTCATCTTGTGTTTCCCGGTCCTGGCCCTCCAGGGCTTGGCCCCGTTGGCCCTATGCGACATAACGTTGTGGGCCCGGTGGCGCAGCCCCCCCCCCTCCGCAGCGCTCCCTTCCGTTTTTCATGAGAACTGAACGAAGAAAACCCCCGAAATAGTTCTGTAGTGTATTCTGTACCTCCGGCCAGACCCTTGGCTGAGACAGGTTTCAGTGATCTGGTAAGATTTTTGTTTTGTTGTTTCGTTCTTCCGCCCCCTCCCCGCCCCCGTTCCCACCCCCCCCCCCCACTGTACGTAGAGGGAAGGCCAGTGGATTCGTCTGGATCAGGTTGGCAGCCCGTTGAATGAAGAGATGTCCCCCACAGCCCCCATAGCCCCCGCCCTCTGTATTTTGCACAGCTGTACAGCTGTGATCAGCAAGCGACGTTGCAGTACCATGCCGTCTTTGTGCATCCATCACTGGTGGTGATTTCGCCTTTGTTGACTTGACGTGTTATAATCAGACTCAGTGGTATGCAGTTCTTCCCCTCCCTGAGGTCCTCCCTCGCCCCGCCTGCCAGCTTTGAGTGCAGTGCTATGGGTGCTGCATCTCGCGAGGGGGTGCCTGGTGAGAGCTTACCAATGATTACATCGTGCATGTCGAGATCTTATGAGAGCGGCCTTGTGCCGCGTGATTCCAACACCCACGTTCATTACAACCAAGATCTATGAGGCAGGCTTTGCGGCATGGCGGTGGGGGGATGTGTTGGCGTGGCGTGCCCCGATGATTACACAAACAAAGGTCGAGATAATGAGCCCAGGCCCTGATTCCAACACCTGTTCGTTCAACCAAGATCTATGAGGACACACCCCCTGTCTGTGCGTTGTGTATGTATGGCTGTTACGCACTGCATCCACCCCGGTTAGCCTCCTGCATACCCTGCCTGCCCCAGGTCACCAACACCTACATCCCACACTCGCATCACACCACAGGGCACTGCATACACGCTGGGGGTTCAATGGCTCGCTTTCTCCCCTGGGATGACGATGCGAGGGACCGTCAAACGAGGCGCCTCCTGTTGTGGGTCAGCAGTGTTGTCCTCGCGATGTTGATCGGATTGTTTATCTTCGCTCATAAGCCGCCCATCAGCTGGCTGTTTGTGGCAATAGGGGTCGTCAGTTGCGTTGCCATGTTCGTCACGTGTGTCTTTGCGTCGGCTATCTCAAAGCAGTCGCAGAAGGTCTTCATCATGTGCCTGTGTACTGTGATATTCCTCTTCGATTTCGAGGTGCGTACGTTGGGCGAGCCGCCGATGGCGTATCTTGCTGTGGTCTGTGCCGACATGTGCCTCATCCTGCGTCTGGGTGGCGGTTTCACCACCGCTTTGCAGCATACCGTCCTGTCCCTCTTTGTCATCATCGCCGACTTCTTCGCAACACGCCGCTTCGCAGAGGCAGCAGAGCAAGAGCAGGCATCAATGGCGCGTACCATCGAGACGGTGGAGGCGGTTGCAGAGCTGCTGGCTGGGTACGACGTGGATAGGGTGGCGGCGATGTTGCAAGAGGCGGAAGGGCACCTGCCACTCGCAATGCACAGAGCGCTGCAACGTCTGGAGGAGAACCTGCGGTCGTATCGGTCGTACCTGCCTGATATCCTGTTGGAGCAGCAGATTTGCGTTGCCAAGTCGGTTGTGCCGGGATCGCCATTCGTGCCGCCTGCGTTTGCGCCCGGTGCGCAGAGCGACGTTGCTACTGTCGTGTTCACCGACATCCGTGCCTCCACGTCGATCTGGGAGGCAGCACCCGAGGCAATGAAGAAGGCGATGCCAACGCACAACGCGGCGATACGATCCGTGATGTCAGAATGGGGCGGGTACGAAGTCAAGACCATCGGGGATGCCTTCATGATCGCATTCCAGGACCTGCAGGGGGGGATGGGCTTCTCGCTTGCGGCGCACGAGGCGCTGCTATCTGCAGAGTGGCCAGCCGCGCTGCTGGAGGTAGGGATCTGCCAACAGGCTGACACAGGGTTATGGGGCGGACTGACGGTGCGTATCGGTGTGAACGAAGGACCTGTGACGCTCGAGACAAATACGCTGACCGGGCGGGTAGACTACTTCGGACACACAGTGAACGTGGCTGCACGCCTTGAAACCGCGTGCCTGCCTGGCGCAGTCGCGGTGCCTGCAGACCTGTGGGAACGTGTGCGTGACAAGTTTGTGGGTACGCATACGGGTCGCGCGGTTTCTATCGCGTTGAAAGGCGTGAGTGCACCTGTCTCTGTGTGCAGCGTGTGGCCTGAGTCCCTCCAGGACAGGGAATACCAGCCGCTGCCTATGCCCAAGCCCTCGAGACAAGGCACTGTGTGCTCTTCTGCTTTTGGGGACTTGTGTGCCGGGTTGCGCAAAAAGAGCGGGATCGCGAGCTCTGCCACTGTGTGTGGCGCGACCCACAGCAAGACATCGATCTCCGAAATCAACGGCTGGCTGGTCAGGATGTTGCCACTGCTGGATCAGAGCGGCGGGTCGCTGGTGTCGCTGCTGGGGAACAACCTCTTTATCGGGTGGAACGTGGGGCAGCGCATGGCAGCACACGAGGAGAGCGCCCTGCGGTTTGCACTCCGCGTGATGCAGCATCCCCTCGACACGACGTCGCTTATCATTGCCAGCGGGAAAGTCGAATACGGCGACGTCGGAACGGTGCGGCAGCGCTTCGTCACGGCGTCGGGACCTGCTGTAGAAGCAGGCCTCGCTCTGCGTCGCCATTCAGCACTGGCAAACGCGCGCTGCCTGTACACGGCAATGGTGGTTCCAGGGGCGGTGCATCCCATGCTACGCAACACGGCTGTCGACAACCAGGAGCTCCCCGACTGGGAGGTGTACGAAGTGAAAGACACGTGGGACGAATCGGTTGTGCGCGAGAAGGGGTGCAGTGTTGACAGCCTGTGACTGCCGTGTCGGGGCACCTGAGCCCCCTCTCTACACCAGGCAGTCCGCTCGGGAAGGCTGCTGAAGCTGTGCTTGGAACTTCACGACCCTCTCCTCCTCTGGACCGTCAGCTGTCGCCGGACTTCCCTGGGAACACCGGTGGCATGATTCACCCTGAGCAAGACCCATTGGGGTGTGTCTCACGTGTACTCGCGATCGGCGAATGCCCTTTTTAGCACTTCTGTTCTCTTCAGCTCTACACCAAAAAGTGTCACTGCGCTTTGTTCGGCACTTTTTGCTTTGGTTTCTTTTTTGCGTTGACGCTTCCACACTCACACTCCTGCTGATGATGGTGTCGTGAGTGAGGAGCACAAGGGCACGAACAAGCACGCGACACTTTCCGCCCACATCGAAGTGTGCTGAAAAACACAGTTTCCGCACATCATGCTGGCACAACACAGGCCGATCACCTCCCTGGATCTCAGGCACCGCCTGCATTGAGGGCCAAAGGCTGTCGGCTCTCTGTGCCTTACTCTTCTACTTCATTCCCTCCCCCCCCTTCCTCGTCGTGCATCCCCCTGTTCCTGCTCTCTTGTATCTGTCTCGTTCCCCTGTCCCCTTCGTTTACACGAAAGGCACGGACCAAGCAGCCGGGTGAGGGCCGATGCGATGTCTGCACTGTCACAAAGACGGTGGGGGGGGGGGTGTGTGCTCGAGGAGGAATTCTTGCAAAGTGCGGTTTGTGCCTGACTATTCGTAGTTGGGGGGGGGGCGGAAGGGCGAGCCTCGAGAATATTTGTTGCCGGTGTGATCGCGTGAACCACGCAGGGGGGGGGGGGGGTGAATGTGGAAGGACAGCGCTTCAGCAGGCGCAGTATCTCTGCAGGCACAACAGCCGCCTGTGCAACGGCAATCGATTCCCCTCCCCTGGTGGGCAAGGCTGTGCGTGGCGCAATGACCTGCCCCCTCCCCCCCTCCCATCCTTTGGAACATCTGCAAATGCTTCTGCTTCCCCGCCGACACCCACCTACACCCACACCCACGCCAGGACTCAGACATGATGCGCGCATTCGCTCTGTTCGCCGCGTTTGCGGCAGTCGCCGCGTCTGACTACAAGGTCACCGACAAGGTGTTCTTCGACATCACCATCGGTGATGAGCCTGCCGGCCGTATTGTGATCGGGCTGTTCGGGGAGGACGTCCCGAAGACGGCTGCCAACTTCCTGGAGCTCGCGAAGGGGAGCAAGGGC
This sequence comes from Rhynchopus euleeides, assembly GCA_963210315.1. Lineage (NCBI taxonomy): Eukaryota > Euglenozoa > Diplonemea > Diplonemida > Diplonemidae > Rhynchopus > Rhynchopus euleeides. The sequence goes on from OY723258.1 coordinate 2,009,366, forward strand.
TTCGGCTACAAGGGGTCCACCTTCCACCGCGTGATCAAGAACTTCATGATCCAGGGCGGGGACTTCACGAACCACGACGGCACCGGGGGGAAGTCGATCTACGGCAACAAGTTCGAGGACGAGAACTTCAAGATCAAGCACTTCAAGGGGTGCCTGTCGATGGCCAACGCGGGCAAGAGTATGCACAGACACCACCCTCCCGACACATAGCACGGGTGCCAGCCGCCGGGGCTACCCACCGGCTGCCCCAACTCCCACTGTGTTCTGTGCTGTGCACATCGTAATACGCATCGCCCACCACCCCCACAGACACGAACGGCTCGCAGTTCTTCCTGACCACGGCGGACACCACCTGGCTGGACGGGCGCCACGTTGTGTTCGGCAAGGTATGTGATCGACGCTTCCTGAAGAGTGATTCGTGATGATCGCGCGACAACTCACTCCCCCCTCCCCACAGGTCGTTGAGGGGATGGACCTCGTCACCCGCATCGAGGACGGCAAGACGACCGCCCGCGACAAGCCTCTCAAGGAGGTGAAGGTCGCGGACAGCGGTGTCGTGGTGTAACATTGAGACTCTCGCAAGAGTAGCGCACAACGATAAATAGACACTCGCAGCAACGGGCGGGACGGGGGTGCTTTTTGTGGAATGTGTGTGGTGTGGACAACCCCCAGCAGAGCACACCCCGCTATCTGGGGCAATCCCCCCCCCCCTGCCGCCGCAACACACACAAACGCATCCTAAACGAAACACCCAGCGGTTCAGACTCAACCACCTGAACCGCAAGGCTGCAAGGGGGAGGGGAAAGGGGCGGGGGGAGGGGGGGATGGCGGGGTGGCGTTTGTACCTTCCCATCCATCCCCACCCCCACACCCCCCCCCCCCCCCCAAGCCCGTGTCCCCATCTGTTTTTTTTCTTGCATTTTTTCCATATTTTTTGGGGCTCTTTTTTGAGGAGGGGAGATGGGGGGGAGGAGTGGGGGGTATCTGCGTTTTGTGTGAAGATCCTCTCCTCTTTCTCTCTCTTCTCTGCCCATCCACCCCACCCCCACTTTCCCTCCTGGGGCGCTGCCCGCTGCCTGTAAGCAACGCTGGACTGCCTGGCGATGATGTTGAGAGGTGCGTTGAGTGTTGGTTATGGGATCGGGGGGGGGGAGACCGGAGGGGGAAAAAGCGTAACAACGAATATAACAGAATGGGGAGATGCCATTCCCCACCCCCCCCACCCCACCCCACCCCACCTCATCCTCTGCACCACCTCCCCCCTCCCATTGTGCAAATTGAACCAATTGATCTGCCTTGTCCAACATATCTGGTGTGGTGACTACAAAAGGGACCAACATTGCAAGAAGGTGCTGGGAGACTTACTTTTCCATTCACTCTCGACGATCAAAAAAACCCCCCCTCCCCTCTCCCCCCACGTGTGGATTTTTAATATCGTAGAACAATCATTTCTACATTCTACTCTTTACCCCCCCCCCCCTCTCCCTCCAGCCAACACCAAACCCACACACCACCACCACCACCACCACCACCCCATAACCAGGCGAGCACAAAGCCCGCCCCACCCCCCTCCTCCCCCACCCCCGATTGACGGGGCCACACACACACAGCTCCTCACACAGCGCCCTTGCTGCTGGGGGCAGCCCCATCTTCCCCCACCCCCACCCCACGCGCACACAACATCCCCGCCCCCTCTCCACACTGTTCTATTTGTCTCCCACTCCATGGTCCTGAAGGCATGGTGGCAGAAGGCGGTGGAGCAGACCGTGGAGTTCGGGCTTGAGGAGGTCGACCGGAGCGAAGGGGATGCGGCGCGGCAGCACACCCCCGGGGTGTGGTGGGAGGAGTGGAACGGGCGGGACTGCAAGCTGAGCGTGCGGTGGAAGATACCGAAGGCGAGGAGGCGGCGGGCCGGATCCCCGACGGGGTCACCGGCTGACTCCTCGGCGGGGAACCTCTCAGGGTCATGGGATGAGGAGAACCCTGCGCTGCCTCCACGTCACCACCCCCACGCCACCCCCGCACTCCCCGAGCTGGACACTGTCGTGATGCTCTGCGGCGCCTACCCTCTCCGCGTGCAGATCAAGCTGGAAAGGGAGTCCTCCACCCAGGTCTCCACCCTCGCGTCACGATACACCGCAGCCGGGCAGCACCTCCACCACAGCCACGCCGCGCCAGGGGAGGTTTTTGTCTCTGCATCCGTCGACAGCCTGACGCCGTATCTCCCGGTGGGGCGGGTGGTGAAATATGCAGAGGTGTGCTCCAGCGGGGGGCAGTTCAGCTCCTTCTCCCGGTGTAAGTCTGCGTCGCAGAGGGGGAGGGGGGCGGGAGGCGGAGGAGGGGGTGGTGGAGGTGGGGGCGGTGTGCGGAACCCGTCGCATGCGCACCTCTCCGCGAGGGATGTTTTTTGCGATCTCGCGTGCGATTTTGACTCCGATGTGTGCCAGCACGGGATGCACTGCGTGCAGGTCAACGTGATGTTCTGGAATGCGCAGTCGATAGCCAAGAGGAGGGTCAGGGCGGAGCACGACGCGGCGGCGGCACAGCGGGCCCGGGGGTGGGACGGTGAGGCCTCCCCCCAGCACCGCCGCCGTGCCGCCGCCGCGAGGCACTCCCCCCGGGGTCGGGGCGTGCTGAACCCGCTGCAGCCTCTGCATGCTGCAGAGGCGGCACACCCCGACCCCTCCGACGGGGTTCTGTCTCCGGGCGGCATCGGGCTGTCGGGCGAGGAGGATCTGACCCCCTCTTCCCCCAGCCTGTCGCTTCCGGACATCTTCTCCGCCAGCTTCGACGGGATGCTTCAGGATGTCGCGGTGCTGGACACCCCTGGGGATGACACGGCGACGACCGATGCGGATGGGTCGTCCGATGCATCTTCCCTCCTGGCGGGCTGCGGCGCGGGGCAGCCCCGCCGCCACCGCTTTGACGAGGTTCCCACAGGGGTTATGGTTGCCGTGGCGAGCTTCCTCGGGAAGCGGGATTTTCTTTCCTTCCGGCAGTCCTGCTCCCGAATATCGTCGGCATGCGATGCGGACAGCGTCTGGCTGCCCCTGCTCTGGCAGGCTGCTGTGCCGGAGTATGTCCCGAGCTCCACCTCGCGCGGCACAGACAGATGCCTCCCGACTGTGATACACCAGCCATCGCAGCAGGCGGCGGTGCTGAGGTTTTTCAAATTCCCCAGCGATGTCAAGCAGCGCTACCTGCTGATCAACAAGCAGAAGATGGAGAAGGAGGAGGAGCGCCGCCGCTACCTCAAGAAGCAGCAGGAGCTGGGGCGGCGGATGAACCATCTCGAGAAGAGGGCCCCCGAGGTGCTGCTTCCGGGGTTGGTGCTGTTCTTCACGTCGTGCATGGCGCTGGCGACGTTTGCGCTGGTCTCCGTCAACAACACGGAGGCGTATGACATCCACGGGCTGGGTGTGGAGGGTGGCAACACGATCCCCCCCTTCCTCTGGAAGGAAGCGGCGAACACCGCAACCGCAGGCATCGTGATAGACCTTTGTTACCTCGCGCTCCTGACGTATTACCGGACCCTGGCTGTGCGGTCCCAACCCGGCAGGACGCAGCTGATGCTGCTGCTGCACATCACGGGGTGCTGCGGGACGGGCATCATGCTCCTGCAGAAGGCGGTGCGGCAGCACGACGCGTATTCCTGGCGGTGGTGTGTCGCCCCCCTCACGGCAGGCGCAGGCCTCATCACGCTGCTGTGCCTCTATGACACGGTGCGGTTTATCAAGGCGGGTGCTTATTTCAAGGTATTCCTCCCCCCGCCCCTGCATCTTCCCAACGTGTTGTTATCGCAGCGGCTGGCATGTCACTGCATTGCATGGTGGTGATTGCAGGGTGAAGGGGAGGGGGCTGGGCCTGCTCTGTAGTTCCTCACTCCCCCACCCCGACACCCAGCACCGCCTTACCTTAACACACGCACACCCCCTCCCTCTTCTCACAGTTCCGCAAGGAGGTGTCGGAGTATTGTGTCATCATCCTCGCATCTCTCCCTGTGATGGTGACCGAGATTCTGGCCTGCACCGAGCTGCATAAAGACGACATAGTGTGCACAAAGATGTATGCCAGCCCTATATTTTTTGCCATCCGATCTCTCTTGGGTCTCGAGACTGCATCTCCGTCCGGGTCATCTGCCCTGACGACCCGGAAAGGACGACCCGAAGAACGATGATGATTCGGCCCAACCCATTGAACTGCATCCGAATGCCACGGCATATGGGTGCTCAAGGTGGGGGCGGGTGGTTAGTAGAGGGGAGAGACGTGCCGCCACACCTTTGCACCCCCAACAGCTTCTGGCCCATCATGCTGTCGGTCGGTGCCTTCATCCCGTGGCCCCCCCTCGCCGCGGTCTACTGGGTTGTGTCATGGTGCTTCGGCCACCGCCGCAGCGACGGCTGGAGGAAGGAGGTATGGGTGCTGGACATTCGCTGTGCCTTCTCCCCCCTCCCCCCTTCCCCCCTTTATTGCTGTGCAACCCCCCATGCAACATGCATGGAGGAGGATATGATGGAACACAACGGCAAACCAGACTACCGAACAGCCCACAGCTCGCCTCTCATGACACAGGCCGATGTGTGTTGTGTGCGTTTTCACGACAAACACACACAACCCGCTCTTCCCATCCCCATCCCCTGTTATGAGCGGCTCGCGATAATTTCCTTTTTTCACACCCTGCTGCTGCTGCTGCTGCTGCCTCAACCCTTCAACCCTTCAGCCCAACCTCCCAACCCCCTACAGTTCTTCCCCGCCCTCTGCGGCTACATGCTGTACCTCGTTGTCTGCGCCTTCTTCTGCGGCATGTGCGAGGGATTCTGTTTCGCCCCCCGCCTCGGCATCGCACTCCTGTCCATCTTCCTCGCCATCTGCACGCTGGGCAGCTTCTCCGCATGGGGCGAGGCGATATACAGCGGTGGCCGCTAACATGCCCCCTGTTTTCTACCTTCCTCCCCCGCTGAGGAGAAGGAGGAGAAGGCGTGTAAGGGGTGTGTGCCCAACCTGATCCTGCATCTGGAATGAAGAAGCAGTGACGCGCAGACGGGGGATAGGCTAGGGAGTGATTGCATGTGGCTGCGGGGAAGCCAGGCCGAGGCTGAGAGTGTTGTGCCGGCGGAGAGTGGGGGGAGAGGGTTCGATAGGTGGGGCCGGAGGGGGGGAGGGAGGGGGGGGGGGCAGCGTTCCGGCTGCGGGAAATGGCGTCAACAACGACCAAAAGGTGTGTTTTGTCTGTGTGGTGTTGTCGTTTTTTTGTTTTTTACACAAACAATCTTGCTTGTGACAGTAAACAATAGGCTGTTGGCAGCGTGCAGTGCAACATACATAATTCCATGAACAGATATATTGCATAGTGCGCACAAACAAAAATGTCCGATAGGGCGAAGTTCGACCTGGAGCTGGTTGACTGGAGCCGCATCCCCTCGGTGGAGTACCCAGCTGACGCCGCCCCGGCCTCCACATCGACGGACTGCGTCCTCGTCCCCTCCTGCGAGACCCTCCACGATGGGGGCACGCAGTGCAACCGGTGTGGATGTCGCGGTTCGGTAGAATGCCTGGAGAAGAGGATTCCCGACCGCGATGATCGCGTTCGCCTGTTGCCACGGGAGGGGACGAGGTGGGTCTGTCCGCCCTGCGCCTGGGAGGTGCACCAGAAGGAGCCCCTTGTCCGGAGCGGCGACTTGGAAGCACCTCCGGGCGCGGATGAAGAGGACCTGAGGGAGGCCGTTGTGGACACGGTACCCCCTGCCGGGGACGAGGCCGACGCTGCTTCCCTCCGCAAACAGGTTGCGGAACAGGCGAAGAAGATCGCCTTCCTGGAGGCCCAGAAGGAGGCGGAGGAGGTCCCGTACGACCTCGAGCTTCGTCGGGTGGCCCGTTGGGAGAAGCACTTGTGCTCCCGGATTGGCGTGGACCGCATATTGGATAAGGTCCACGCCCGATACGGCCCCTTCCCCGCCAGCCCTGAGGACACCGGCAAGGGGTACCAACACGAGCAGCGGACGCTGTTCACCGTGCTGAAGAAGGCTCGCGACCCGCGGACGGGACATTGGGCCTCCTCGCTGCTTCCCCTCCTACACGTCACCATGGTGCGTCTTGAGGCCCTGAAATACCAGAGTGCCGAGGGGGTCGCCTTCTCCGTCGGGGTAGCCATGGGCGCGGCCTACGAGGCCCACGCCCTCACCCTTGAATGGTCCGCCTACACCGACGGAGAACTGCGCACCGCCGCCAATGTAGCCAAGAGGGGTGAGGCGGTGAAGGAGGCGCAGAAGAAGGTCTCGGGTGGCGCCGTCCACGCGGGTACCTTCGGAGCCACGCGAGGAAGGGGGGGCTACTCCGGGGGGAGGAAAGATATGAAGAGGTCTCAGCCGTCCCAAGGGGGGGGTAGGGACCACAAGTACGCAAAAAAGGACTGACTACCCCTGCGTATCCCCTCTCCTCTCCCTCCTTCTCCTCCGCCCTCGACCCTTCCTCTTCGGGATACGCACGCAGCAGCTCCTCTTCCGACTTCGAATCATCCCAGCCTCCGCATTTGGGAGGAGCAGCTGTCCCAGGGTTCCATCAGACAGCCAGAGGAGATCACGCCGGCGCAGCTGGTGACCCTCAAGCGCGCCACCTGGCGCACTCAAGCACAGTGCTACAGGGGTTCTGCATCTTTCCTCTCTGTGATCCGCCGCGCCGAGGCCTTCCGTCACAAGGTGCAGGTGATGGACCCGAGCCTCTCGAGGGAGGAGTGCTTCCATCTGTGGGTCCAACTGCTGCTACGCCGGCAACAGATTCAGCCCCAGTCTGCCCTGCAGTACCTCACGTACTACACGCAGTCGCTGAGGTCGGCCCACGACGCCATGAGGCGGGCCATCAGCGGGCAGCTCCAGGTCTTCGAGAGGCACGAGCGCAAGATGGAGAGTGTGCCTGCCCTCGAGACGGTGCTGGAGGCCTTGTCCAAGGCGTCTGGCACTCTCAGAGCTGCGCTGGCACTGCAGATGGCGACCGGGTCCCGCTGGGTCGACCTCGAGAGGCTCAGGGGGGCTCACATTCAACTACACCGGGCCGACTCCCCTCCCGACTTCTTCATGGTCACCTTCGTGAGGGGGAAGACGGACAGCAGGGGCTCGGGTCAGTCACTTCTCCTACCCAAAGAGGGTCGTCTATCCCTCATCTTCCTCGAGTGGTTCGAGAGTCAACGTCTTGCGGAGCAAGCTCCGGTCTTTGGCAACCTCACCTACACTGCATACAACGAGTACCTGAAAGAGAATCTCTGTGTTACCACACAGTTGATCAGGCATTCCAGCCTCAATGCAGTCGCGGAGTCGCGAGGCGAGGAGGCGGCACAGGCACTGGCCCGACACAGGAGTGTGCAGGTCACCCGGGGGTACCTTCGGCGGGGCCTGTGGGAGCCCGTCAAGGACACTGCCTTGTCGACGCCCCTCCTGCAGTAATACAAGAGGAGCGTCGAGAGCCGCAACTATCTTCGAGCGGGAAGAATACACAAGACAAACGTCGCGAGCCGTCACTGTCTGAGCATGAAAACACTGGTTTTACACAGGATGGGCGTCGCGAGCCGCATACATCCACAGCCAGAGCAATTACACAAGACAAACGTCGCGAGCCGTCACTGTCTAACCACTCAACTATCGGTCTTACACAGGATGGGCGTCGCGAGCCGCTTACATCCACAACCGACACAATTACACAAGACAAACGTCGCGAGCCGTCACTGTCAAAACATACAATCACCGGCTTTACACAGGATGGGCGTCGCGAGCCGCTTACATCCACAGCCGACACCATTACACAAGACAAACGTCGCGAGCCGTCACTGTCAAACCGTGCAACCACCGGCTTTACACAGGATGGGCGTCGCGAGCCGCTTACATCCACAGCCAAAATACTTACACATGACAAACGTCGAGAGCCGTCACTGTCCACCCTCCAAGCATCCGAGCTGGCGTCATCTACACAAAACAAGCGTCGAGAGCCGCACATGTCAAAAACAACTACGATCTCGAGCAAAAGCCCGTTACAACATCTCTGGGAGGTCTTACAACACTATGACTACGACTGGTCCTGGTGGGACATCGATGGATCCACGAGGATACCCAGAGCAAGTTATGAGGGTAAAATCGCGGGGGCACCATCACTCCCCTTAAACAGCGAGCTCCTTCTGAAGGACTTTCCCCACCTGCAGGAGAATTTTATATGGATTTCTCATGCCTTTATCTCCAAGCACGCCAGGTGGGAGGGTACGGCCGGCGCCGGACCTAGAAACGCAAAGTTGGGCGCATGCACTGAACAGCTGCTCAGTGGCTCATTTGCAGAGAAGGCTCCGAGGTCCCGCAAGGGATGCTGTTTGCACTCGGCTTTTTGTGTACCGAAAAGGAAACCAGGCGAACTACGTTTCATTCTGGCATGCCAACGTCTGAATCAGGCCATGGCTCACATCAAGCTACCGCCCTGCCAGTTCCCCTCTTATACAATGATCGTAGACACGGTATTAAGCGGCGCCTTTTTTTGCGAGTTCGATTTCAAGAGCTGGTTTTTTCAGTTCAATATCGAGCCTGCAGCCCGACCATTCTTCGCCTTCCGGTGCAACAACGCAATCTTGTGGATGACACGTCTAGCCATGGGATACAGAGCTTCACCACAGCTGGGTCAAGCTGTTACGAGATGTCTGGGAGCAGAGGCTGTTGCCAACACGCAGGCTGAACACATCTCTTGGCTGGATAACACCGTCTTCGTCGCTGATTCCGCGGAGATTCTCAATCGGGTGAAATCTAACTTCGAAGCGATATGTGCACGATACGGGGTTATCATTGGGGATACCTCGCCGATCAGCCGACAGGGTACAATGCTCGGTCTACACTTCGACTGCATACACAAGAGATGGAAGATGGATCCCGCCTGGGTCGAGAAACTAAAGGGATCTCTTCAGATAAGTATGCTCGAAGCCGCAATGCCACTTCGATTCTGGTGGAGAATGTGCGGACTCATTCTCTGGCGGGTGTATGCTCTTCAGCTCCACTTGTACGAGCAGGCCAGCTTGCTCAGCTGGATGTCAGAAGTCAGCAAGGACGGCGTCCTTAGTTACGAAAGCTGGTCGAGAGAAGTCACCCTTCCATTGAACGTACGAGCCTCGATGCAAGACTCGCTGGGACAACTTCTGCAGAACCCCTGGCGTATATGGAGTCCTCCACCCACAGATAGGGGCACGGCACATACAGATGCCAGCCTCACGGGATGGTGCTTCATCGTGAACAGAGATGGAAAGACGATCACACGATGGGGGCTCTTCACCGAAAACTGGCTACATGAAGACATCGCCGTCTTAGAGATGTACGCGTTCTACCGCATGGTGATGCACATTTGCGAAGACATGCACATGCAAGGTGTACGATGGAGGGTCGGTGTCGATAACACAGCGGTGATCGGAGCATGGCGCAAGGGTTTCTCACACGCCAAACACATCCTGAACCTGTTGATGAAAGCCCGCCGTATTGCCGATACCGCATCATGTCGTTTTGAGATGGGCTACGTGAAGTCAGAGGAGAACCCTGCTGATGACTACACCCGGCTACGGGACACATCTCACCCATACTACACCACATGAACGATCACCCCCCTTACGAGAGCGAGTTCCCCGAGGTTACCGTCATCATGCGAGATTATCACACGGTGGGATCTTGTAAATTTTACATGTATAACTACAAGTATAATACATGTATTATACATGTATAATACTTGCATGTCAACTATTATACATGTATAATACATGTATATGCCTGAAATATACATGTAAAATACATGTATATCAAGTAAAAATACAAGTATAATACTTGCATGTCAACTATTATACATGTATTTTTACTTGATATACCTGGGACCCCCCGTGTTTAAGTCCCCCCCCTGGAGGCGATTTTCGGCCGGGGGGGACTTAAACACGGGGGGGGCGGACCTAAACACAGGGGGGGCTTAAACACGGGGGTGGCACAGTGGAGACCAAGAAGACCTCTTCCTCTGCTGTCGTAGGGGGGTAATTCCGGTCCGGATGGACTTTTGGCACCCCACTTTCGACTCTGACAGCACCTGGAGGGCCTAGGGGCCACCTGATGACCCTCCAGACCAGCCCACCCCCGTGTTTAGGTCCCCCTGTGTTTAAGTCCCCCCCCTGCCAGACCCCCAGGGGGGGACTTAAACACGGGGGTAAGGGGGGGGGACTTATACACGGGGGGTCCCAGGTACATGTATTTTACATGTATATTTCAGGCATTTACATGTATTTTACATGTATAATACTTGTCATGCAAGTATTATACATGTAAAATACTTGCATGACAAGTAAAATACTTGCATGCAAGTAAAATACATGTATTTTACTTGCATGCCAGTATTTTACTTGTCATGCAAGTATTATACATGTATTTTACTTGTCATGCAAGTATTTTACATGTATAATACTTGCATGGCAAGTATTATACATGTAAAATACATGTAAATGCCTGAAATATACATGTAAAATACATACATCGGGCGTTATTGCGTTACCAGTAACGGTAATACCGTTATTTTTTCGGTAAAATAACTTACCGTTAATAACGTTCCAGAACGGCCGAATAACGTTATCCGAAAATCGGTAACGTTATTTTTCCGCGTTATACCGTTATCGATAACGGTAATACCGTTATTACCGTTATCGGTAACGGTAATACCGTTATCAGTAACGGTAATAACGTTATCGGTAACGTTATTACCGTTATTACCGGTAATACCGCGTTATTTTCGGTATTTTTGGGCAACTTCTATAGGGGGACCCTTTTCGAATTTTTTTTTCGGGGTGGCCAGAATGGGCTGTTTTAGGCTATTTGAGGCCATTTTCGAGCAAATTTTTGGGTTTAGAGCCACGCAAAGGGTCTAAAATGGGCATGCCAATCTCAAAAAATGCTCAAAATTCCGAGAGATTTCAGATTTTTCGAATTTTTTGACCGAGAAAATTCTGACCCCAAAATGTGGTCCTTGTGGTCTGGAACTGTCCGTTGTCGAAGGAATTGGTGAAAAAATCGTGATTTTTGGCCTCTGGATCACCCATGCCGTCCCAAAAATCAAGCAAAAGAGGTTTGGTAGGTGCATTTTTGGGTGAACATGAGCCATTGTGCCAACCTGCTTGATTTCACCCGAAAATTGGAATCCGTTGAATATGGTTTCTGATGAAAATGTGAAAATTTTCGACCTTCCTCGCAGTTTTTGCCACTTCCTTGCCCCATCTTTCCCACCCAAAATCGAAGTACCGTGAATGGTGTTGTTGAAAGGTCCAAATTGCGTTGGTTGTGCGTAGTTCTGCCGAAATCGTGCACACGTTGTGCATAGTGCATGTGTAACGCCATTTGCGACCAAAATGTAAATTTCCTGCACCCGAGCGTTGACGCTTCCACACACCCTTACAAACCCACTTGCCTGATGAAGGGGGTGGTGTGTAGAGCACGTTTGGCAGGGCTGAATGACACTTTCCGCGCGAAGGTCGTGTGCGTAATTAAAAAACGGTCCGAGGGCCGGAGGCCCGAGGCCTTTTTTTACCTGCACGAGGGTGCAATTGAGGCCGATACGGGGTGCAGATGATGGTTTCTTGCACAACCCAGTCATGTTTTGCACATCACGACGAACTCGGAAATTCCTCATATTTGCACTCCAGGTCTCATATTTGCACTGGTGCAAATATGGGACCTGGAGTGCGTGCAAATAATGACTGGGGGGTGCAAGAAAGTTCAAATTGTGTAGTTCCTGCGTACTTCGTGCGTAGCCCGAGCGTACTTTGGGTAGTTCGTGCGTATATTGTGCGAAGCGTCTTTGACAGCACCAGTAACGGACTTTTGGAACGTAACTATTTTAGAACGGACCGGGAAAAAATGGGCACGTCGCTACTTCGCGCTACTTCGTCGCTCGTAACGAGTAAAAATATCAGGTGGTTTATACACCGCCAATGTGAGGTGTGCGGGTGTATTCCTGAAGGATTCACTTCTGCGTCCACACTGAGTGATTTTGGAGTGATTTTCACTCCAAATTTCACTCCAGGAACATTGGATGCTGCAAGGTTGCAGGGGTTTCTGCAGTATTTGCCTTGAAAAAGCCAAAAAACATGATTTTTTCACGAAACTCGACATGTCCGTGCGTTATTATCCAAAAAATGGTCCCAGGGGGGTATTCTGGAGCCATCTCCACCAAAAACTACACCATCCGCCCGCAAAATTGTCCGAATAACGCAAGTTTTCATGAAAATAACGGAAAAATAACGCGTTATTTTAGGAGAAAACGTTTTCCAATTTTTTGACATCACGGAGTGGCCCCCTGGAGTGATATTTTACCCAAGAAAATTCTTTTAGGGGGGGTAGGGACCCGAGTTTCGGGTCAGATTCACCGGGAAATGCTGCCTTTTTTGGGGTCAAAAAATAACGCAAAAATAACGTTATTACCGTTACTGGTAACGGAATAACGCCCAATGTATGTAAAATACATGTATATCAAGTAAAAATACAAGTATAATAGTTGACATGCAAGTATTATACTTGTATTTTTACTTGATATACATGGGGGCCCTCGCTACCAAGTGTGACTGAGTGAGAAAAAGTGAGAAGTCAGCCATGTTTGGCTGACAACTGACGACTCGTGACTCACAGTGACTCGTAGCGAGGGCCCCCCATGTATTTTACATGTATATTTCAGGCATATACATGTATTATACATGTATAATAGTTGACATGCAAGTATTATACATGTATAATACATGTATATACTTGTAGTTATACATGTAAAATTTACAAGATCCCACCGTGCAGGGGAGGTCGGGGGGGGGGGGGTGTAGCGTACTAGGGACCGGTAGTGCGCACAAACTAACAGCCAAGCCTATTGTTTACACAAACAATCTTGCTTGTGACAGTAAACAATAGGCTGTTGGCAGCGTGCAGTGCAACATACATAATTCCATGAACAGATATATTGCATAGTGCGCACAAACAAAAATGTCCGATAGGGCGAAGTTCGACCTGGAGCTGGTTGACTGGAGCCGCATCCCCTCGGTGGAGTACCCAGCTGACGCCGCCCCGGCCTCCACATCGACGGACTGCGTCCTCGTCCCCTCCTGCGAGACCCTCCACGATGGGGGCACGCAGTGCAACCGGTGTGGATGTCGCGGTTCGGTAGAATGCCTGGAGAAGAGGATTCCCGACCGCGATGATCGCGTTCGCCTGTTGCCACGGGAGGGGACGAGGTGGGTCTGTCCGCCCTGCGCCTGGGAGATGCCGTCTATTTTCTTTCCCTTTCCTTTCGAGTTCCGTCTGCCTTTCTCATAAAATATATGATCACACACTCGCCCCCTCGCCGCCGCCTCCACTTTCACCGCCAACCCCCCCCCCCCCTCATTATTACACCCCCGCAATACCCCGTGTTTTTGGCCTGGGGTGTGTGCGAGATGGCCGCCCGCGAGATGTGCGGAGACGAAAAGTGTGCATCGGAACGAGCCAGGAGCAGGGGATAAGATAGGTCTGGTTTTCCGGTTTTCAAAACCAGGGTTTCCCGGTTCCCGGTTTTCTGGAAAAAAAAAAAAAGGTCGGTCTCATTTTTGGCGGTTTTTCTTGTGACTTTGGGACAGTAAAACAGTCAGAAAAAACGCCATAAAAAAATAGAAAGTGACCCCATCGTGATCCGCACAGAGCTCAAATAGTCCAAAGAAGGCAGAGAAGCGGAGAAGAAAAATGGACCTAGCGGATGGCCCGGTGGGTGGTGACCTCGTCATGCAGGTCTCTTCTGTTTTGAAGGTGCACACATGGTGGACTCCAGCCACCATGTCTAAGAGGGAGTCTAAGACTGCAGTCTGGAGGGCTGAGACGAGAACACGAACGACTTTCAAGCAGTCTTGAAGGTCGCCAAGCCTATTGGGGGCAACTAACAGATGAGATTTGTTTGTTGCCTGTCGTCACAGCTAGGTGCCCATCTCCTCGATAACGGAATGTGTGCAGAGATCTCGTGGACCCTTTGGCCATTCTGTCGTGCACCCACTCCACCCACAACGCACACCTGTCACGAGTGGTCGCTCCCCCGTCCTCCTCCACCCTGAAGGTTGAACCCTCAAGGACCAGTGATCTCCTGCTGGCCGGGCTGCGATACAGCGAAGCCTTCCTACTTACAAGCGAATCCAGACTGTAGTGAACAGATGTTCACTACCGTGGCCTCCGGCGGCTGGGGGGCTCCGCCCCCCAGACCCCCCTGTGTAAAAGCATTGCACCAGACCGGTTTTTTGGTCGAGAGTCCAAACTTTCAAAGCAGCTGCTGCGCCTGCCCCACCAAGCAGCCTCAGTACGACAGGACGCGCGCAGGCACCGGGCCTTCTCAGACTCTGGGAGGGTTTGCGCGGGTCGCGCGCGCCGAAGGCGCGCGCGAAAAATTTTTAAAACCAGAAAAACCGGAAAACGGCGCCAGAAAAAAAGTCTATCTTATACCCTGGCCAGGAGGAGAGATAAAAAAAAGAAACGGCAGACATTTCGCCCAAAATCGTTCAAAACCATTCTATCCCGTGGGCGTTTTGTTTTTTGCCAGTTATTCTTGAGAGTTGGTGCAGGAAACTGTGACCCCCCCGTGCAAAATCCTTTGCAGCACACCACCGTTTTTTTACAGCACATGCAGGATGCGTAAAAGTGTAGGAGTGCTTCCGACGACCTGCTTCTTTTCTGTGTGGCTTGCTATTTCGTGTTCACATGTGCTCCACACCCACATCAAAGAGCAGCAGGCTAGGGTGGTGGAAGCGTCAACGCATCATTAAGGAAGAAGGAAGCACGGTCGCTACGCTTTTTTGACAACAAGAAGTGACAAAACATTGCGAGAAGGTGCTGGGAAGACTTGCCTTTTCTTTTTTTTTTCAGCACACTTCGATGTGGGCCAGGGTATAAGATAGACTTTTTTTCTGGCGCCGTTTTCCGGTTTTTCTGGTTTTGAAATTTTTCGCGCGCGCCTTCGGCGCGCGCGACCCGCGCAAACCCTCTCAGAATCACACCCAACACGGCTGGACCAGGCTCTGCCGAACAGCAGTGGCGTGTTGCTCCACGCAGCTCCCCGAAGGGACGGAACTGAGCTTTCAATGCGTCCACGTACTGACGGAGCGCGGCTTCGCATCACCTCCCGCATCAGGACAAACCCCCCTGAGGGTGCTGCTCTGCTGGTATGCCTCACGAAGGGCAACTACCTTCATGGTCGAGCTTGTTGCATGACCACCCCCTTGAGGCAGTCAGTCAGACGATGCGCACAACGTGCGCTCATGCGAACACCAGCGGGTGTCTCCAACACTGCACAAATCGCGGTCCCGCCAGAACCCGAATCCGTCGATCCTCTCCAAAGCGGACATGCACTCCCGAAAACATCGGAGTTTGCATGTGCCATCCCCAGCAAGGCAAACGTGCTCGAGACAAGGTCGTAGCTTGCGTGGATGACAGGGTGGTCCTTGGCAGTGTGCACCGCAACGAGATTGAGTGCATGCGCTCGGCAAGCCGCCCAGAAGGAGTACGGTGCGGTCGGAATGATCAAGCTAGAAGACCTGCATGACGAGGACATCACCACCCACCGGGTCCCGCTGGGCTCCTTTTCTCCGCTTCTCTGCTTTCTTTTGACTGTTTGAGCTCCGTGCGGATCACGATGGGGTCACTTTCCATATTTTTTTGGCTAATGGTCCCACTGGTTGACTGTCACAAAGGTTCCCCAAAAACCGGCGAAAATCCGATCGGCCTTTTTTTTTTTTTTCCAGAAAACCGGAAACCGGGAAACCCTGGTTTTGAAAACCGGAAAACCAGACCTATCTTATCCCCTGATGTGGGCGGAAAGTGTCGCGTGCTTGTTCGTGCCCTTGTGCTCCTCACTCACGACACCATCATCAGCAGGAGTGTGAGTGTGGAAGCGTCAACGCAAAAAAGAAACCAAAGCAAAAAGTGCCGAACAAAGCGCAGTGACACTTTTTGCCTTCACTCTCGACAACCAAAAACACCCCACCCCCCCCACCCCCCTCCCCCCCCCTGCCAGCAGAGAGCGCGCAACATTCGCAACCTAACCACCCCCCTCTCTGATGCGTTGTAACCCCTACGCGAGCCCCCACCCCCCACCCCCTCACTCGCTTCCCTCCACCGGTGTCCTAGCCCGAGGGTATTTTCAGTGAATCCCTCACCCCCGGTGCGGCACTACCCTAACTACCCACCCCCTCCTGCTGTCGTCTTCCCAGGCCATGTCACCTCCTTGGAGGAGGGGTCATGCCTGTGCTATTTCGGTGGGGGGGGGGGGGGGGGGGGCCCGGGGGGGGGGGGGGGGGAGAGAGAGAGAGCGTGTGTGTGTGTGTGTGTGAATGTGTGTGTGTTGATCACTTTTTAAGGTGGGTTAACCCTGCACGGGTCCTAGCCCACCCCATATGTGTGTGGGTCCCTCAGCCCCGCCCCTCCCGTGGTTGCTGCTATGTTGCGTGCATGCCAGCCGAATGGTTTTCCCGGGGTGGGTGAGTGTGTGTCAACCCGCGTCAGATTTCGCTCGGTGTGGCCGGCCACTGACAGCGGGCTATCAAACAACGGTCAGCTTGTGTGGCAGTGGGTGCCGCAGCAAGAGGAGACAGCGCTTCATGGGTGTGTGCTTCTGATATGATAAATTTACTGTAGTTTGCCAGCCTCCCCAGCTTGTGCCAATATCCTTGCCACGCTCGCGAAGAGCATGCCAAGGAGAGCACACAGGAACCGAAATAACCTGCCGACACGGGCGGTGATTAAGACAGCGCGGTGGATCAGTCTTCTGGGTATCGTCCCCCCCACCCCCATGCAGTACAGAGGTGTGAGACAGTGAAAGGAAAGAGAGAAGAAACGTTTTCGAAACGTCGAAACGCGGCTGATTGTGTGAAGATAAATCTCGACGCCGTGCTATATTTTTCTTGTCGGCCCGCAGTCTGACTGACGACACGGCTTCATTTTGAATCGTGAACCCCCTTTGGCAGCGCCGCATGCTTCACACAACTCCCCCAGCAAACACCTACAGCCCACGGATGCTATTTGGGTTTGAAACGAGAACCGCCTCTCGCCCTCTCTCTCTGTCCCGCCTCTCTCGCAGACACTCCTTCACCACCTCCTCACATATATCTGACTCAATACGACGCCAGTCTTCGGATTTTGCATATCCGCCTCCCGACTGTTCTTCGTTGCTCGACAAAACTCCCTTTTCTTTGTTGACTGCTTTCTCCTGAACTGAAACCGCTTTCCGAAAGGCAATCGGCAGCCCCGTTGACTTGATTGGTGTCGGATTCCTTCGCCGTTCTGTGATGAAACTGTGTTCGTGCCCCACCTTTTTCCCTATCTTCGCAGGGCACTCACTTTTTCCGCACAACGAGAGTGAAGATCCCCTCATACCTCTTCTTCGTAATTTCTTTGCCCATTGTAACGAGCGATGAAGCGATGCGGGAAAAAGCCGTGGAGTGCTAAAACTAAAAAGGGTACGTACTTTCACCTCCACGCCATGCCATCCTTCCCTTGTCTAAAAAAACGTTCTCCCTTGTCTTTACAGCTGAATGAGCAAGGAGGGGGGGGGGGGGGGGCAATTCGATCTTCAGATCACCGATGGGGTAATAAGCAGTAATACCTAGCAGACACCACGTGGTCCGAAATCCTGACGAATCCAGCGTCACCAACATGGCGGGGCGAGGGTGGGGCCGTAGCCTTTATTGATGGCCGAAAGAGGGCGGCATTCTATCGCCTGTGGGTGCCTGCACTCTGTGTCTAACTGTGCCACTTGCAGCCAACCAGTGTTGTGAGGCGGCTCCCCGATTCTCACTTTTCTGCAGTTCTGAGCGAAGGCTACCTGTCAAGTGCAGAAGTGCAGCAAACCGGGATGTTGGTTGTCTTCAGGCCACGACACAGGCCGGCCCTGCCTCCTCCTTGCATGCCTGGGGTGACCGGAGTGCGACTCCGCACCTTACTTTCCCTTATTCGTTGCCACCCCCCCCCCCCCTAGGGGCCGTCTTAAGGTACCAAAAAACGTCAAAATAACGACATTTTTCGACATAGGCAATTTTCGGCCAGAAACACCCCAAAAATGCTGAAAAAGTGGCCAGACCACCCCAGAAACCGTCCCTGGGTGTGAGACACCCACTTTGGTGGCCCGGAACGGGGCTGAAATGCAATGCTGAAAATTTTGTAGTGGTTTGGTACCGAACCCCTCCCGGCTGAGTCTCCCGATCACCCTGCCACCTGCATCATCAAAATCCCACGTCATGTACCACGTTCCGCCGCCTCTGATGAGGCATCTGAGCACTATCGAGCCAAAAAGGCGGCATTTCAGCGGGTGTTCTGTCAGGTTTCGACCGATATTATTATGAACAAAGACCGGGATGTGTCCGCGCATGCAAGGGCGTCACTCGGGGGGGCTTTCTGACGTGCCCTCCGTTGAATGCATAGGGGTCATCCCGGTCCACTTCTGGACAAGGATGAGGTGTGCGGCCACGGCGAAGCTGTCGCAGTCCCCGCGACTAATGGTTTCTGTGAGTCATCACGTGGGACCCTGTCGTACCAAATGGCAGCAGCTGTACGAGGGTGCAGCAGAACGGGACACACGCGGCGGCATCGAACATGCAGTCCGCAGCAAGGATCAGGTCGAACGGGCCGTGTGTGCGTTGTATGTTGGCGGTGTCTTCAGGCATGCCCCACGCCAGCAGCCCGCTCACACCCTCCCCGCGTGCTTGACATGCAGGTTGTGTGACACGGCCTGCTGCCACTGCACCTGCGCAGCTGTGTCCGTGAGGACGGTCTTTGGAGCGCCGCACCCCACAAGGGCGACCAGGCTCGGTATTCCCACCCCGCAACCCAGCTCCAGCAGGCGCTTCCCGCAGATGCGGCGGGTGCGGCGGCGCAGGGCCAGCAGGTAGGCAGCGAGCCACTGCACACCCCCTGATCTATAGTCACCGCGCAGCACAGAACGCACAGTTCAAGCACAACAAGGCACTCGCCGGTGTGCCAGTGACCCATTCTGCTGAAGAATTGAACTTTCAGTTCAGGCATGTTCAGGAAGAAGGCCACCCCATCTGCCTCTGCAGCGAAGGATGTCCACAGAGGTTTGGAAGAGGCCGAATTCCGAACGAGCCAGATTGAATGCCTGCTGCAGAAGCGTGCGCGCTTGCAGCAGAACACAACAGCGGAGAAACTACTGAGAAAGCACTCCTTCCAAGCTTGTCACGTTCTTGCACTCCCAATTTGAACCGAAGGCAGCAGTGCCCACTCAGGAAACGAAAAGGCGGAATGTTGCGAGCAAGTAGGGCGGGACGGGGTCGGGAGGGGTGTTCAAATGAGGGGGCCGGAACCAAACCACTACATTTTTTGGTAAAACACACCCCGTGTGGTAGAGAAAATACGGCAAGAGTCTCGGTGGGTCGGAAGAGCAGATGGTTCCCGCAACAGCTCCCGGGGAGCGGCGGGTATTTCGCATAGGATGCCGGATGTGTGAACACGTTTGTGCGGTTTGCCCTGTGTTGTGTGAACATATGTGTATGTGTGTGTGTATGCTCCACCCAACCCGACACATTTTCTGTACTTCAGACAGGTAAGGTCACTCGACACGCGGGGGGGGGGGGGGTTTTGTTGTGTGTTTTTTTCTGCCAGCCGACATCACTAGCGCCAGCGAGAAAAAAAAACCCGCGGTGGAAGCGATCAATGCAAAAATCATCTGAAAGGAAGACTCGAGAGACTGCTGCTGTATTTTTGAGCATGGTCACGGATTGGCTCAGAAGTGGCCAAATACCCCCAACAGCCACCCAGACCGCCCCCAAATACTCCCAGGGGCCGGGGTTTCAAGTTTACAGCCATTTTGTGCGTGTTCCTCGCCTATGTGAAAAATGCCGTTATTTTTACCCCTTAAGATTTTGCCTACCCCCCCCCCCCCTCCCCGCTCCCCCACGTGCGGATTACAATCAAACAAGTGTGAGCTACGAAGCTTTTCTACAGTTGAACCCCTCCGGGGGTTGACCTGCAACCTACAACGGAGCTTGCAGGGAGAGACCAACCGGCACACCCTTGGTGAGAGAGAGAAGGGGGGTGGGGTGGGTGTCTCCTCAACGGATGGCGGGAAATAACGGGGTCAGTCTGACACGTTTGGTTCGCCATCCGAGATCGATGGCGGTTGTGCGGGGTTGTGCGCCGTGGTCAGTCGTTCCCCCCCCCCTGCTGCTTGCTGCCCGTTTGCTTTGATTTATGCCCCTTGCCCTTTGCATGTTGTTTTTTTGACATCCCCCCACACACTCCAGGCAGGCAGCACGGCTCAAAGAACTGTTCAGAATATCCAAACGAATCCCACCATACCCCCCCCCCCCCCCCGCCCTCTTGCCTGACCCCCCTCCTCTCGCCCCCCCTTCTGTTCGCAGGATGCATGGGGTGGAGAACGAAAACCAACCCGCGGTTGCTTTTCCCACCAGAAGAGAACTAAAGGAGGCCACGTTCCGTTTTTTGAGCGTGTTCTGACATTATGGTGTCGGGGGTCTTCGCTCTGCGTCGCACTGTGTGTCAAATTGCGTCACTTTCAGCCAGTGCTGTGAGGCGGCACACATTTTTCTCACTTTTCGGCACTTCTGAGCGAAGACCCCCAATGAATTGTTGGGGGTTGGGATGGCATGGGTGTCTTCGCGACGTGTGTCGACTGCTGTGTTCTTTTCGGCGAATTTTTTTGCAACTGACGCTGTCTGTGCAACTGTCGGAGAGGATCGAGCGGAATGGATGTATTTTATCCCTACTTGAATGGATGTATTGTCTCATACCGCGCTACTTTACGATCCAGCGGGGCACATAGTTTTCTCCCTCCGGCACTGTGAGGTCCAGCCTCAGTGGCTAGAACTCAATACGGTGTGTTTTTGTGAGAAAGCCTGCCGAAAAATATGGCACAACGAGAATGAGGAGGAGGAGAATATACCGCGTGTGCTACATGTCATGTCTTAGCGAGTGTGGGGATGTGGTGGCGGTGCGAGTGGGGCGCCCCCGAGTCGCGAGGAGTAGAAGAGAGGTGCGGCGGGAAAAATAACAAAGGGGACGTCGTTTGTGTCAAAAACCCTGATCTCAAGAGTCTCCCCACGGAGCATCAAGATCAAGGGCAGAGAGATGCCGCTGGCCTTGCAGCCCTATTCTAAACCGACCCGACTGCCGCACCCCTCCTCCCCACCCGGTTGCTGCGGAATGGTGAAGTGACTATGTGGAGCGACTCATCATGCACTGCTGAGCTGAGTGAAGACCTCCATGGTGCCCTGCAGTGTTGTGGTGTTCGGGCGGTAGCAATAATAGCGAGAACCGAGAGGCCTCAGAGGAGCCAGCGACCCTTCCCACCGGGGGAGGGATGGCTGCCCAGAGAAGTGCCAAGAATCGTTCATCATATTATGAGAGATGCTTCTGCAGTGGTGGTGTCGGAAAACCCAGAGATCTGCCGGAGCTCGGGATGCCAATTTTTTTTTTGAAGGAGAAACCCAGTGAAAAAAAATGATGAAGAAAGAAAAGGAAAGGAACGGGGGCCCTCGCTACCAGTCAAAGCTCGTCACAGCTCGTCAGTCAGTGAGGGGAAGTGGGCTGGAACTCACTTTTTCTCACTCAGTCACATCTGGTAGCGAGGGCCCCCAACGAAGGGGAAAAAAAATAAACTGTCCGATTTGATTTGCTGCTCCCTTCTGTTTCTGTGGACCTGCCCCACCCCTCCCCCAGACTTCTTGAGAGATGTTCTGTTTGGAGCTGTGCTATCAACGGCAGGCAGCTCTGCGCTGCAGATCATGCTGTGCATGACACACCACACCCGCAGCAGGCGTGTGGGGTGTTCTCGCGATTGACGAGCTATCCAAAAAGGAGCTGTCCATCCTCCCCCCCTCCCCTCCCCGCTGGCACTTTTCCGAAAAAGGCCTTCGTGTATCAATGAAGTTGTGTTGCCGTGAGACTACGTGCCAGTGGCTTGCTGACACCAGCACCCCCTTGCTTGTTCTCAGGGGGGTTTCGGGCGGCGTGTTGAAATGAAAAAGTATCAGTGCAGCCTAACCCAGGACGCAGTGTCGCTGTGTGGGCCCTGTCAGGCGCATTGTCGTGAAAACACGCATGACGTCCGTGGCATTATCATCGAGGGGCTGGGCCAACATAGCCACCCCCTCTCTTGAACTGCGCCTGGTCTGACCGGAAGAACCCACCACACCTTATTGGGTGCTGCCCCACGGGGTCTCCCTGAATCAACCCCACCCCCACCCTGCCCGTCTCCAGCGGCGTATTCTCTTCTCGGGTTTGGCGGTGGAAGCGTCCAATGCAACACTCACAGCATAGAGGCCAAGTGTTTCTCGTAGTATTTTCTCGGGTTTGGCGTACAACCAGCGCCATATATGTTATTCCCGTTTTCGAGGTGTTTGCCAGAGGCACGTTTTCTTCAAAAGGGACTCCCAGCGGTGGCCTCGCCCTTCTTCAACATCGTGGGGTACCTCGCGGATGGGCCCGCCACGTACGACACCATTCCAGCAGAGACCATGTCTCAGGGAACGAAACAGGGTTACTACCCGGCGATGCATTCGTGCGCAGGCCCCGTCTTCCTCTGATGCGGATGGAATGTCAAGGCCTCCAACCCCAACACTAGATACACAACACGGGAGGCCTGCCTCACCTTGATGGCGTGTGTCACGCATCACATATGCGCGCACCTCAAGTCGCTATTGATATGCACAAGGCTTGTCCGCTCGCACGTTGTTGTCATGCCCCCGTCATATCCCCCCCCCCTCCTTTGCAACCTTTCCACACTTGTTGTGTCTATTCGTGCTTTCCCGCCATCCCGATTCGTTGGTCTGTCCGTCCCTGCACCTAGCAATGTTAGTAATCTCCGTTCCGATGATATCCGGTTGTTTCCGTATCTTTTTATTCTTCCGCTGCGTTGCATGCAGCAGAGCATGTGAAGGGGGTGTGAATGTGGCGAGTGATGGGGGGCGGGGGTGGGGGGGTTAGGGATAGTGTCTCAACGGAAGAAACAACACGGCGGGGCTCACGGTGCGTCTCCACGTCGAGTGGATACATGCGAACGATTTAATCCTAGAAACAGCATGGAGGAGACGTGCGAGAGCTGTGGCACCGCAAAAAGTCATAGTTTCCGGCGCCAACGCGATTGGGGCTGATTGTGGTGTGGCCAGGCCCCTCCCCCCCCCCTCCCCAGTGGCTGGCTTAACGCCGGGGTACTGTAAGCAGGGGGCTGGCCGGGGGGGGGGGGGGGGGGGGGGGGGGGGGGGGGGGGGGGCTCCCCGCGGGCTGAGGTCAGGCTGGCGACCCAGGTTTTCAGGGTGACAGCAGGATTTCCTCGAAATTTTGGGTGACCCCCACCCTGGTCGGGGGGGGGGGGGTCCCTCGCAAAGTGGGGGACAGGGGGGGGGGGTACACTGGCTACCTCCCGCACCTGTAGGAAAGGACCCCCCCCCCTAGGGCAGTGATAGAAAATACGTAAAAAACGTTCAACGTATTTGAACGTTCAACGTATTTTTAAAAAAATGCGTCGAAGTTGAACGTTTTCTTGGCTTTTGAGCGTTTTCACCCACTGGGTTCACTCTCCACATGAAACCCCCCCCGAGCAGTAGGGGGTGGGCCCCCTGCACACACTAAAGGGGACACCTGTGGGATGGAGAGTGTCACGCGTGGCGAAAAGTCGGTGAAAAAGAGGTTCTGTAGTCCGAGAAGGGGCGGGTCCCGGAAAGGGGTGGTCGGTACCCCCTCTTTTCAGGGTTGAACTCCGGAAAAGCGGGGGTACCAACCCCCTCTCGGCCTATCTCCCAGTTTTACCCCACTCGACCGGCTGGAGTCCGTCGTGTAGAGGAAGTGGATGGCCGAACGTGAGCTGGCCGAACCTGAGCTACGGGTACAGGACGTATGGGATATCCCGCATGGGAGAACCGGATGGCATATCCCACCGGCAGGGGTTCACCTCAACTGCACCAGCCCGCTTCATGGAGCAAAGGACAAGGGATGTGTTGTCGACTGCATCGCGACTGGAGCGCGCGAAGCAAGTCGCTGTAAAATCGTGCTCCAAGGACGTCTTCCGCACGGTTGTCGTTGGTGCCACCAACTCGCCCTTGCTCTGCTTGAGGAAAGGCGGGTTTGTGACTGGTGGCCCCTGCAGACGGTAGGCAATGTGAGAAACGTTCAAATACGCTGAACGTTCAACGTATTTGAACGTTCAACGTATTTTTAAAATCGGGATTCTGAAAAATACGCGTATTTTGCCTTCACTGCCCTAGGGGGGGTCAAATGCCACCCTTTTACGTGGACAAACACGATTTTTCAAAAAACCGGCGCAGAGGCCCCAAAGCCCCCGTAAACCCTCCAAACCCCCCCAGATCGGTCCGGAAACCCATCGAACCCCACTTTTCCACCATTCCGGGCACCTCAGGTGCCCGAATTGGGGTACCTAAATTTTGTGCCACCGTTTGGTACCGTACAGTGCCACTGTGTGGGAGGTTGGAAAAGAAAATGCCCCAACACACCACATCTGAGGGTTGCAATGCATGTTGCTTGCCAACCACGTCATCCGGTGGGTGTCAGGCGCTATGTAGGTGGCATTAGCCAGGTCTTCGATGAGTTCTGGCTTGTATATGTACCTCCCTGCCACCATGCACCGGGAGGCTGCCTGTAGGTACGGAACAAGTCCAGATGGTCGTGTGATTCCTGTGTAGCAGTGCTCCACAACCGGGATGTGTTGACAACGACTGTTGCAACACGAGCTGTACATTCCGGGAACACACGAAGTGCGCTGTCGTGGTACCCATTGTGCCAGAATTGGTACTTGCTGCGGTCTACTTTGCCTGGCCCAAGAGCACTGGTACTGAACAGTGCAATATGCGTGGCGAGGTGAATGCAACGGAAGCGCGCAAAGTCAATACAGCTCTCGGATGGCGGGTGGTGGTGTCACTAGTGTGTGACGTTCACTCGAGGATACAACGCATCACAATGAA
The DNA here is from genome assembly GCA_963210315.1 of Rhynchopus euleeides. Taxonomy (NCBI): domain Eukaryota; phylum Euglenozoa; class Diplonemea; order Diplonemida; family Diplonemidae; genus Rhynchopus; species Rhynchopus euleeides. Next base: position 2,034,345 of record OY723258.1, read on the forward strand.
TCAGCAACCGTGGACCGAGTACAATACGCTCTCTGTGGCTGGTGTGGGTGACAAAGGCAGTGCCTGTGCCGCAGGCAGGGAGGTACATATACAAGCCAGAACACATCGAAGACCTGGCTGATGCCACCTACATAGCGCCTGACACCCACCGGATGACGTGGTTGGCAAGCAACATGCATTGCAACCCTCAGATGTGGTGTGTTGGGGCATTTTCTTTTCCAACCTCCCACACAGTGGCACTGTACGGTACCAAACGGTGGCACAAAATTTAGGTACCCCAATTCGGGCACCTGAGGTGCCCGGAATGGTGGAAAAGTGGGGTTCGATGGGTTTCCGGACCGATCTGGGGGGGTTTGGAGGGTTTACGGGGGCTTTGGGGCCTCTGCGCCGGTTTTTTGAAAAATCGTGTTTGTCACCCCCATTTGACCCCCCCTACCCCCCCCCCCCCCCCCCTTGTACCTGTACAGGGGGGGTACTTTTACCCAATTGGCATTTCCCAGTAAGTGGTGTCAATAGGCACCCCATGGCCAAAATGACCCCACCACAATCCGCACGGATCCCAAATATCCCAAAGAACGGGTTTTTGGAAAATCCGAGGGGGGGGTCCCGCTGGGTGGGTAGGTGGGGTGGGGTGTGGGCTGGTGAAGGTGGCTGCCTCCCAGCCACCTTCACCCATGACCAGTCCCTGAACCAGACCCACGTTTCATGGGCGAAACTTGGCTCGTACACCACCAAAGTGACCCCACTGTGATCCGCACAAATTCCAAGCGTTCAAAAGAACGGGGTTTTGGAACACCCGAGGAGGGGGTCCCACTGGGTGGGTGGGGTGTGGGCTGACTGCCTCCCAGCCACGCTGACCAGCCCCTGAACTAGACCCGTGTTTCATGGGTGATGCTTGGCTCGCACACCACCAAAGTGACCCCACTGTGATCCGCACAAATTCCAAACGTTCAAAAGAAAGGGGTTTTGGAACACCCGTGGAGGGGGTCCCGCTGGGTGGGTGGGTGTGGCTGCCTCCCAGTCACATTCCCTTAGGACCAGCCCCTGAACCAGAGGCACATTTCATGGACGGTGTTTGGCTCCTAGACCCACAAAGTGACCCCACTACGATCCGCAAAAGTTCCAAACGTTCAGAAGAACGGGGTTTTGGAATACCCGAGGAGGGGGTCCCGCTGGGTGGGTGGGCTGGTGTGGCTGCCTCCCAGTCACATCCTCCTGGGGCCAGCCTCCTATGACCAGACCCTGAATCAGACCCACATTTCATGGGTGAAGCTTGACACCTCGACCCACAGTGTGACCCCACTACGATCCGCACAGATTCCAAATAGTCAAAAGAAAGGGGTTTCGGAACACCCGAGGAGGGGGTCCCGCTGATTTTGGGTCACTTTCGGGTGATGTCAGGTACCTGGAGTGACCGCAGGTAGCCCATTTTCAGGGTGGGAGCCCTACTCGTACGTCACCCAGATTCAGCCCAAACCGTGCACCTCGGGTGCACGGTCGCCGGCAGCGCGCGGGCACCCGGAAACAGGCCGCATTTGCGCGCGCTGCCTGCACCCTGCACGCCAGCCCCCCCCCCCCCCCCCCCCCCCTAGGGGGGGTCAAATGCCACCCTTTTACGTGGACAAACACGATTTTTCAAAAAACCGGCGCAGAGGCCCCAAAGCCCCCGTAAACCCTCCAAACCCCCCCAGATCGGTCCGGAAACCCATCGAACCCCACTTTTCCACCATTCCGGGCACCTCAGGTGCCCGAATTGGGGTACCTAAATTTTGTGCCACCGTTTGGTACCGGACAGTGCCACTGTGTGGGAGGTTGGAAAAGAAAATGCCCCAACACACCACATCTGAGGGTTGCAATGCATGTTGCCTGCCAACCACGTCATCCGGTGGGTGTCAGGCGCTATGTAGGTGGCATTAGCCAGGTCTTCGATGAGTTCTGGCTTGTATATGTACCTCCCTGCCACCATGCACCGGGAGGCTGCCTGTAGGTACGGAACAAGTCCAGATGGTCGTGTGATTCCTGTGCAGCAGTGCTCCACAACCGGGATGTGTTGACAACGACTGTTGCAACACGAGCTGTACATTCCGGGAACACACGAAGTGCGCTGTCGTGGTACCCATTGTGCCAGAATTGGTAGTTGCTGCGGTCTACTTTGCCTGGCCCAAGAGCACTGGTACTGAACGGTGCAATATGCGTGGCGAGGTGAATGCAACGGAAGGGCGCAAAGTCAATACAGCTCTCGGATGGCGGGTGGTGGTGCCACTAGTGTGTGACGTTCACTCGAGGATACAACGCATCACAATGAATCAGCAACCGTGGACCGAGTACAATACGCTCTCTGTGGCTGGTGTGGGGGACAAAGGCAGTGCCTGTGCCGCAGGCAGGGAGGTACATGAACAACAGCACTGTCCGGTACCAAACGGTGGCACAAAATTTATGTACCCCAATTCGGGCACCTGAGGTGCCCGGAATGGTGGAAAAGTGGGGTTCGATGGGTTTCCGGACCGATCTGGGGGGGTTTGGAGGGTTTACGGGGGCTTTGGGGCCTCTGCGCCGGTTTTTTGAAAAATCGTGTTTGTCACCCCCATTTGACCCCCCCTACCCCCCCCCCCCCCCCCCCCCGGGGCTGTAAAAATTACCCCAGCCACTGCCCCTCCCCCCCCCCTTTGCAACGAGTGATCTCTCAGTGCATTATTCTTCATCCGGGAATGGCCCAACAGGCCCTGCTGCACAGCCAGGGTTGGCCTGGGTGTGCCACAGAAAATCCCCCCCCACCTGCCATCCCCCCGCCCCCTCGCCCCCCATCCTCTTGTTCTGGATCTCAGACAACCTGCATCACGAGTGAAGGGAGGTCATTTTTGTGATTCCTTCTATTTCTACTTCAACACCCCCCTTGTTGTGGGGGGGGTTCTTTGCTGTTGTGACGGATGGATCATCCACCCAGCCCTGAGAGGCACATTGCTCTCACGACAACAAGTGGGTGGGTTTCCCACTGTCACCCTGCCACCCTACCACAGAGATCGGGGGCTGGGGGAGGTGTGACCTGGGTTGTGCATGCGGCGCCTTCGAAGCAGCACTCTAGTGCAGTTCACAGTCCGATGCGAGGTGAACGTCGCTGGCGCGATTGTGAGCGCAAAGCTCGTCCTCCCAAGCGACATATCCTGCGAGGAGTTCAGGTCCCTCGTATGGGCGGAGTTTTTGGCAGTGGTTGCGGGCCACGGCATCGACACCGTCTTCATCCCGACGCAGGACCTCTCTGAGTATGCCCTGTCCGTCGCTGGCAGGCCCGACGTGGTGCTGCAGATGGGTGCCCCGCTCAAGCCGCAGCTGCCGAAGCCGTGCCAGCTGATGCTGGTCCTGGGGGACCGCTGGGTGTCACGCACGAACCTCAGTAGCCTTGAGGACACAGGGAGGCACATGCTGCAGGTGCAGGAGGACGAGGAGGTGCACACCCTGTGCGCAGACATGCTTGAGGGCATACGCGTCGCAGAGCAGGAGGAAGAGGCCCGCAGGCAGCTGCAGGAGCGGAGCGCCGTGCTGGAGAAGCAGTCGCTTGCCGCCGTGCAGCTGCTGCTGCAGGAGGAGGAGCGTGAGATGCGGCAGTTCCAGCGGCTGATAGAGCTCACCACCAACTATGCGCAGTGCGCAGCGCAGCTGTCGGGGGATCTCGCGAAGCTGGCACAGACAAAGCGTGTGATGATCCTGCAGGCACGCACGGTGTTCTCCACAGCGCAGCTCTGCAGGGAGAGCTACAAGCGTGGGTTGGAGACAGCAGCCATGTCGGCGGATCTTAAAGTCGATGCCTCGCAGCTATACGACACCCGCATGCACCACCGCCACAGGTTTGAGCTGGACACAGTCTACGAGACGTCTGTTCTGCGCCAGCAGTACAGAGCCCACCGCGCAGCAGACATGCAACAGAACAAGGCGGAGACAACACGACCCGTCACACTCGCTGCTGACCCAGGGCATTACAGAAAGGGGCTCGTGTGCTCTACTCAGTCTCTCCGGGAGATGGTGGCTTCGCAGAAGGAGTAATCCACTGCTGGTGTTCTGGGGGTGGTTTGGACGCGCTTTGCCTCCGCTACTTCTCGAAAAAGGAGTTGATTCTCAAAGAAATACCCCGGTGTGTGTCATAGTGTGGAGAACGCATCGGCAGAAAACAGGCCACACTCTATCCACGTGAGCTGTGCCACACCCGCACGCTGCCTTTTCCAAGGGAGCTATACAGAGGGGGGTGGGGGGCGGTGGGGGTGGGGGTGCATGCTTCTGGTTCGCACTGATCCGGTCAGATCTCACTATTGACATGCTGTGTGATGCTCTTTCCCCCTGACCCCCTCCCCCACCCGCCCTACGCCCCTTTTTTACAACGGGAGTGAAGTCGGGAGGGGGCGGCATTGAGATCGTTTTAAACCTGCCTTCTGTCGAGCCCACCACCGCCCAACACAGGAGGGTCACATCCCCCCCCGCCCCCTCCTCCTGCTCCTGCTCCTGCTCCTGCTCTCGAGGCACCCCCTTACTCTCAGCTTAAGATGACGATGGCGACGAGGCGCGTGCTGAGCGCTGCGCGTGGCGTGCGCAGCACCCCCGCAGCGGATCTCATTGGGCGGGCCCAGCAGGCGACGGATGTGCTTGTCCTTGGGTGTGGCATTGCCGGCTGCACCGTGGCGCTGCGTGCCGCGAAGCAGGGTCTGAATGTGACGATGCTGACTGCGTCGAAGGACCCGCACGACTGCAACAGCTACTGGGCGCAGGGTGGGATTATCTACCGTGCGGTGGATGACACACCCGACCTGCTGGCTTCCGACGTGACGAAGGCGGGTGCCGGGATGTGCGTGGAGGACGCTGTCAACATGCTTGCGAACGACGGGCCGCGCCGTGTGGAGGAGATCCTCATTGAAGACGCAGAGGTGCCGTTCGACCGTGATGCGGACGACAACCTGTCGCTGTGTCTGGAGGCGTCGCACAACCGCCCCCGCATCATCTACTTCAAGGACCAGACGGGTGCCGCCATCACGGAGTCCATGCTGGCTGCCACAACGCAGAATGAGCGTGTCAACCTGGTGAACGACTCGACTGCCGTGGACCTGCTGACCCACGATGGGTCCTGCGTCGGGGCGGTGGTGATGGACAACACCACCGGGTCGACTGTTGCCATTCCTGCGAAGGTGACCGTGCTGGCCACAGGGGGTCTCGGGGACATCTACGCCCACACCAGCAACCCGGAGACGGCGCGCGGGGATGGGTTTGCAATGGCATCCCGTGCCGGTGCCGATCTGATGAACATGGAGTACGTGCAGTTCCACCCCACCACCCTGTACATGCCTGGGGAGCGCAGCTTCCTGCTGTCGGAGGCGCTGCGTGGCGTGGGCGCCAGGCTGATCGACCAGAACGGGCGTGCCTTCGCCAAGGAGTACCACCCCGACGGGGAGCTGGCGTGCCGCGACATCGTGTCGCGCATGATCCGCTCGGAGATGACCCTGCAGGACAGGCCCTGCATGTACCTCGACTGCTCGCACTTCTCCGCTGAATACCTCCAGCAGCGCTTCCCTGCCATCTCCTCGCACTGCGCGAAGCACGGCCTCGACATCTCGAAGGACCCGCTGCCTGTCGTGCCTGCTGCCCACTGTATGCTGTGATCCGGGGGGCGGGCGGTGGGACGGGGTTGTGTGCCCACGCGCCTTGCCGCCTTGGGCGATGCACTGCCAAGGCGTGAGGCAAGGGGTGTGGGTGGTCTCTGCGGATCTCTGTGCCCTACTTGAACCTTCGCTCCACACCCACCCACCCACACAACACACCCCCCATGCAGACTTCTGCGGCGGTGTGAAGACCGACCTCGAGGGCCGCACCAGCATGTCTGGCCTCTACGCTGCCGGCGAGGTATGTTGTGGTGTCCCTGCACACTCTTCTGTTGGAAGGCGACGAGGTGATGACAGAAAGGCCACTGCACGGGACGCGACAACGCACGCCACACCCCCCCCCCCCCAACAGGTCGCATGCACAGGGCTGCACGGCGCCAACCGCCTTGCATCCACCTCGCTGCTCGAGGGCCTTGTCTGGGGTGCGGCGATTGTGGAGCACCTTGGGCGCAACGCTGGGAACCACGGCGGTGTGCTGGAGACCACCGAGCGCTGCGGGGAGGCCTACAGCCACTACGAGAAGCTGGTGGGCGAGGAGGACGGGACCGCTGCTGCGAATGTGGCGTTCGACCAGGTCCGCCAGCTCATGTGGGACAAGGTGGGTGTGGTGCGCACCCCCGACCTGCTCGACTCGGCGGTGCAGGGGATGAACCTGCTGTCGGAGAAGGTGGAGGACATCTACCACCAGTCGAAGCTTTCCCCGACAACGCTGGGCCTCCGTAACGCGACCCGCACTGCGTCTCTGGTTGCCGACGCTGCGCGCCGCAACCCCGAGTCGCGCGGGACTCACTTCATGTCCTCCTCTGCTTGAGAGCTTGGGCTGAGAAGGCGCACCTCGGCTTATTCACTCCTACACCACACCCTCCAATGCTGTAAAAGTTCGAATCAGAAATGCCCGACCGAATCAAAAAAAATTTGACATCAAAAAAAATAACCCGACAGTTTTGTTGACTTCAAACGGGGTTGGCACGGGGTGGAAATGCTTGTTATCTCAGTTGGAGTGGGGTGGGGTCAAACCCTGAACCCTGCCCTGCCCCCTCCCCCCCACCCCCCCTCCCGGTGGGTCCCTACCTTCTTAGCCCCTCTGTTTCAAGAGGGGTGGCTATCTGCAATCTAATCCCCTTCCCCATGTCAATGCCCCTTGATTCATCACGCGCGCCTTCCATTGCGTCGCGTTGGGGGTGGAGGTTGAGGGGGCGGAAGAAACCTCACTCGACGAATGTTGTCCTCGCCAGAAGGGGTGGGCGACGGGTGGGGTTTTCGGCGCAGCCCGCCCCCTCCCCACCACCACCACCACACCCCCTCCCCCGACCCGCCCACCCACCCATCAATGGAGCTTCGTCAGAGTTCTGTATTTCCTGTTCTGTGTGGTATCATCAAAAAAAATTAGAACTCGCAAAAAAAAATGCAAATTGAATTTCATCTGGCATTATTGTGCCTCCAGGCATCCAGACCGGGCTGTCTTCGTTGGCCAGCTATTTGGTGCGGAGCCAAAGAAAAGTGAATCGTGCTGAGGGAATGTCCTGTTCGCAGGCGATTGTATCGATGTGGCTTGCAGGCACTTCCGGCACCCCACCCCACTCCACCCGCCGAACCCCTCCGCACGCGCACGCCTGAGCTGCAATATCCCGAACACGTTCAAACCCACTTCCTTAGTGATCCGGCATTGCCCTCAGCAACAAAAGCTCCAGCCAAAAATCCAAAAAGGTGCCAGCTGAAAAGGCAGCTGTGCCTGAGGGTTCCCTCAGGCGCGCACCGCCACTGCCCTGTTGCTGCGTATGCCCCCCTCCCTGCCCCGCCCCTGCTGCGGTGCGAGGCCCCACCTCACCTCATGCATGATAGACGTGTTGTAAACATGTGTGACCACAGTTGCCACACCCGTTTCCCCCTCCCCCGCCCTTCCCACCCAAAAAAAATACAATACGGTCAGGTTGGGCCGACCACCAGCAATCGAGGCGGCGGCAGGTTCCAGTATATCGCTGCCGCAGTTCTGCTTGGCGTGGGTAGAGACCCCTTTTTGCTGCGAGCGGGAAACCAAGCTGCTTGCTGCTGAAGTGGCGAGCAGCGTGTTTTTTCACTTCTGGAGTGAGTCAAGTGTATGTCGTGTCCAGTGGAGGGTGGTGTCAGAGTTAGCTCGGTGCCACCCTGCACTAAAAAAAAACAAAAAGATTTTGCAAATGTGGGAGGGGGTGGGGTTGCCTATCGCGGAGTATGCTTCATAGTATAAGCAAGCGGCCTCCTCAACAACACGGTGCCATGTGGCGCAGAGAGCGTGGGCCCGATTCGCGGTTGATGCACAACCCACCCTCGCCAAGCAAGACTCACTCCTCCGATGTGCTTTATCAAACGGACACCGTGCGTCAACCCGTGGTTTGATTTTTCGGGGCGAAGTTCCGCCGCAAGGGGGGGGGGGGGGGAGGGGTAGTGAATGCTGTGTCATCATCAGGGCAGTGAGTGCTTCATTCGCACACCATCAGTGGGTCGGGTAAGCTCCATGTGCCAGTGTGGTCAGGAACAGGGTCTGTTTGCGTGTCGAAGATGGGAGGGACGATACCCCCACCCCTCCCAAAAAAAAAGGTGAAATTTCAGCAAGGCAAATCAAAGAAATTGATGAATGTCGTTTGTGTGTGAGGCACGGTGTGTCACTCCAAGCGGCCGGTGTGTTCTCTCCCTGCGCCCATCTTTTTTCTTTTCAATGTGGCCAGCTTGCCAGCTCGTCCGTTTTTTTCCCTTTTGCACGCTAACATCAAGCCCCACCCCACACCCCCACCCCACCGCTCTACGTTTCGAACTAAACGAACGGTAGTGGGTGCAAGCAGCCATTCGATTCTTCCATTTGTGTCGATGGCTACTCACTCAAGTCAACCCCCCCTCCCTCCTCCCCCCGAATCTGAACCCGAGACATCCTCCCTTGATGGATAGCCAAGGCCGTCCATTTCTCGCCATATCCCCCTGTCGAGCGGTGGAGTTGTTTTCACTGAAGGGACCTGGGCTGCTGACCTGTTTGCACCCCATTCCTGTTGCCGAAAGGACAGGATTGGTCGGGAAATCCGCAGGTGTCTCTTTGTGTTGGTAAGGAGGACCACATGCCTGCCCCTCTGTTGAGTGGGTGCGGTGGTGTGTCTGTTGTGCGCCGATTTGACGCCCGCTCACACATGGGCGGAGGGGGTCAGAGAGAGGCGGGGAAAATTTTAAAAAATGGCTAGTTCACCACCCCCTCCCTGAAACATAAAAAAAATATATTTGCAGCAGCGGCGTGTGGGGCGATGTGCGTCGCCATGCGGCAGCAAATTAAAAATAAACAAAGCATAAAAACAACCGAAAAACAAAGCCAGGGAGTCAAGGCGATTTTTACGACTATTTTTTTTTTGCATACACGTTACTGGGGGGGGGCAAATAATCGTGCACTCCACTATTAATTGGCGAACGGGCGGGTATAATTGAGGGGCCCAAAAAAAGTCAAAAAGTTGACGGGGGGGAATAATCGTGGGGTGCACGATTATTCACTTTTGCAAGTTTTCTGGTCAGTTCTGGGGACAAACATCGCAAAAACCTCGTCCGTTTGCATATTTGGAATCTGTGCGGATCGTAGTGGGGTCATTTTGGCCATGGGGTGTCTGTCTTCACCCCTTACTGGCAGTCACCGTCTGGGCTCATTTTCGTGTTGAAACTGGGGGCACAAGGCCGGACATGTGGACGAATATGAGCCAAAATGGTGACGACCAGTCACGGGTGAAGACAGACACCCCATGGTCGAAATGACCCCACCACGATCCGCACGGGCTCCCAACATTCAAAAGAACGAGTTTTTTGAAATTTCTGCGGGGAAAATTGCTCATTTTTGGTAAAACACACCCCGTGTGGTAGAGAAAATACGGCAAGAGTCTCGGTGGGTCGGAAGAGCAGATGGTTCCCGCAACAGCTCCCGGGGAGCGGCGGGTATTTCGCATAGGATGCCGGATGTGTGAACACGTTTGTGCGGTTTGCCCTGTGTTGTGTGAACATATGTGTATGTGTGTGTGTATGCTCCACCCAACCCGACACATTTTCTGTACTTCAGACAGGTAAGGTCACTCGACACGCGGGGGGGGGGGGGGGTTTTGTTGTGTGTTTTTTCTGCCAGCCGACATCACTAGCGCCAGCGAGAAAAAAAACGCGTGACGAGTGACGGGTTGAGGTGGAAGCGATCAATGCAAAAATCATCTGAAAGGAAGACTCGAGAGACTGCTGCTGTATTTTCTTCCACAACTGACCGAAAATAGCCAAAAGTGAATAATCGTGCACCCCACGATTATTCAGCGGAAAAAACTTTATAAATGCCCGTTTCAAAAAGGCACTATTATTTGACTATGCACGATTATTCGACTATGCACGATTAATTGCCCCCCCCCCAGTAAGTGTTCTAAGAAACCAGACATAACCAGAAGACCAACATCATGTTCGTGCTAGCACTTTTCCCTTTTGTCATCACACCCGTGCGCCAAAAACAGGTTAGGCCTTATATTTGGCTGCGTTCAACGAAAAAAGACACTTCTTTCCGGAGTTTAGCTAGCACGATTCAGTTGGGCGATTCATTTGTCTGGTTTCTCCTTTCCCCTCATACCTTTTACCTGTGCACGAACGTGCAGGTGGCTACTGCCCACCCGACCCGAGAGAGAGAAAGGATGTGAGTGACCTTGGAGAAACACAAGGCGTGACCTTGGTTATTCTTCGTGCGTGATAGGCACGTCGCCTGTGGGGCGTTGTGATGCGAAACCTCGGCCCAGCAGTCGCAACGGATTCCCCCTTTTTTTCCCCAAGGATGGGACGGGTGGGGGTGGTGGTGGAAAAAAAACCGATTCTCAGACGCCACCCACCCCCCCCCCCCCCCCCACAGCCCCGCCTTCTCTGTTCTGCCCCGCACCCTTCCCCCACCCCCCCGGCCCCTGCTGGGTATTTTGTCACTTTCAGCTCTCCCACCCCCACCTACTCCGAGGGATTTGCCTTGCACGGTGGGCTTCGCCATTGCATGAGGAGATCTAGACTCATGGAAACAGTCGCTCATGCAAATGACGGAGTCCACCGCGTAGCTCGCCTTTTTTTTTTGGATCCCACGCTTCTAGCAGGTGCTCCGCATGCCAATAAAAATCAAAACCGCGCCGGTATTTTTCAAAGTCGCGCGGTGGCGTGGGTGCCGAAACACCCACCACCAAAGGGAGGGAGAGAGACCTAACCTGACCCAACTTGGCCTAACCTGAGAGAGAACTCAGAAGGACTTGACAACGCGGCGCTGCACCCTCCAATAGCAACGCCGTACAGGGGATGGCAGTCCCTACGTCGCTGTCACCCACCCGGCCCCCGCTGACCTCCCCTGAGCCGGTTGGGTTGGGTTGGGTTGGGTTGGGTTGGGGTCAACCACCACCGCCAGGTCCACCCCATCTGTTCTCTGTGTCTTTCTTTGGGGACCTTGCTTGGGAGGGGACATCCCCTCCCTCCCGTGCCAGCCAGAGATGCGGCATGTCTCTCTCTCTCTCTCTCTCAAAAACTTGACAGCATGCCGCTGGCACACGTGTTATTTGCGGCCTTCCGATATGACATCCGGACCACCAGACCTCGTCAGGCATGACCAGGGTCAACATTCCTCTCTTTTCTCTCTCTAATAATGACACTTTGGTCGGTTAGTTGTGGGCAGGGCGAGGCCTCGCATCGCGCCGTGAGTGAACCATCCGTGGAGTAGGGCGGGGTTCATTTTCTGTGATCGTTTATTCTGGGGGCGGCGAGACACACACCACTGCTAATGTTTTTGCAGCTCCACACCGAGGGGCAAACAACTGGCAAAAAAAAGTTAGAATCCTTCAAAAACGAACCCCGGTGAAATGTCAATCTCGGTCCGGAGCCGGCGTGCCCCTCCGTTGTTCTGGTCAGGCTGCATCTCGAGGGTGGGGAGGGGGCGACCACTTTCTCTCTGAAGGTGGAGAAAGAAGCGAGCTTTCTGGCAACACTTCCTCATCAGCCCCCCTATCTCGTGACAGCAAAACACAGATCCCCCCCCCCCCCCCCCACCCTCAGCGATGCAGGGGCTGTGGCTGTGCCACAAACGAGACCCCCCACTGGCTGGTTTTCTCTATCTCTTAATACAAAAGCCAGGCGTTCGATCGTACCCCTGCCCCCCCCCCCTCCCTCCCTTGCACAGCTGGTGGTTCGCACTGATGTCTACAGGCAGTGTGTGACTGTTCCACCTGCCCCTAGTCCCGCCACACTACTGCAGCAAGCTGCGCGTACGTAGGTTGGATCGATGTCACTTCACGATAGGTGGTGTTGTGGTACTGCCGCGGTCCTGGCGACATCGCGTGTCCCTTTCTTTTTTGAGCCATTTTTTTTCTTACGCACACGACTTTCGCGCGGAAAGTGTCATTCAGCTCTGCCAAACGTGCTCTACACACCACCCCCTTCATCAGGCAAGTGGGTTTGTAAGTGTGTGTGGAAGCGTCAACGCATCAAACGAAGTATCAACAGTAGAGAAAGAGCGGCAGAGTTGAAGTGACATTTTTTACGCACACGACTTTCGCGCGGAAAGTGTCATTCAGCTCTGCCAAACGTGCTCTACACACCACCCCCTTCATCAGGCAAGTGGGTTTGTAAGTGTGTGTGGAAGCGTCAACGCATCAAACGAAGTATCAACAGTAGAGAAAGAGCGGCAGAGTTGAAGTGACACTTTTTGTTAGTTCGGCGTAGCCAACTGGGGAAACTTTCTGTGCCTTTAGCTGGATCGTGCGTCCCCACTCACACCACTTCATCAGACCGGGGAGTGGTGTACACAAAGAGTGGGGTCTGCGTTCCAACAAAACAACTTTCGGCAGTAATTGGTTTGTTGTCTCGTTTTGCTGTCACTTTACGATCCAGCGGGGGCACAGATAGTTTTCTTCAGACTATCCAGGGATAGTGGGTGACTTTCCAAATTCTGCAAAAAAGCCGGTTTTTGCCGGTTTTCCCGTTTTCCGTTTTTTGGCGCCGTTTTGGCGTTTCCTGTCCGTGTATGGGGTGAGCGGGGCACCTGCCCGCATCCCGACTTTGGTTGCTTCATAAAGCCGACGGACACCTCACACAGCACCCCACATACACCCTGTTGGAGATGTGTGAGGTGCTGTGGGAGAGCAGGTGTCCTTTGCTACAACACCATCCGGCCGTGCCTCCAGCCATGGATCTGTCTCAGGAACTGTAGGGCAACGTCAGGAGTGCCAGAAGGTGCACGCCAAGCCCTTGAGAGACCACTGCTGGACAGGGGGGCTGAAGGAGAATCCCCGGACTTCGTGCTCCAACAGCGCCGGGCGAGGCAATGTCGATCGCCAGTGGACAACGAGGAAGTCGTACAGACTTGTGTCAGGGGTGGGGTGGTCTGCACGTACCCCGTCTTCACTCACGACCATATCGTACTCCTGGTGTTGTGCCGTTTCCCACTTGCCATGGTGCACCAACGGTACATATGTCCACTCGACAGGCACACAGCACAGCGGGGGGTCTGGGGGGCGGAGCCCCCCAGCCGCCGGAGGCCACGGTAGCGAACATCTGGCCTTCTCCTTCGCGTTCTTAGACTCTTTGGGTCAATCGCAGTTCGTAGTGGGGCCATTATTGGTGTCCAGGTGACCTGTGTACCCTCTAAGCAGGGTGGGCATAGTCGGGAAAAAAGTGGAATTTTCCCGAAATTTTTTATAGTTTTTTTTTTTGAAAAACCGGTTTTGGCAAAAACCGGTTTTGCAAACCGGTTTTTCATTAGCACCCACTGTCCCTGGACTATCTGCGATTCTCTTTACCCTGGAATGAACACGGGGTGTCGGAAAGCGGGTGTTGGGCGTATCAACACCGCCTTCTTTCCCCATCTCTTTGCGGCCATTTGTACATCTCAGACAGACACGCAGTCAGGCTATCCGACATGCCCAGTGTGTCGTGATACATTCTCTCTTCGGTTGGGAAGCGGGGAACCTCCAACAACTCACATGGGGTGTTGGAGGCATTCACCCCCTCATTCCCCCGGGAACCTGGGTACGACCATTCCAGCAAGCCTGTTGGGCCCTGCCTAAGCAATGAATCAACTTAAATAAGCCTGGTGGTCTGCTTCGTGTTCACAAGCAAGACGCCAGGCACATTTCTTTGATCCATTTGCGGGCAAACATCAAGGGGTATTCTGTTATGTTACGACATGGGGTGATAGTGGGGGGGAGGTGGGGTGGGGTGGGCGCCCATCGCCCGCGCCCCCCCCCCCCCCCCCCCCCTCCCCATGAAAAACCTTGACCCATGAATCCGCGCGGTGGGGAGGGGGGGGAGAGGGCTGGATGAGGGGGGGGAGGGGTCGTGAATGAACACACGGCTGAGCCCACACCACACATTTGCACTTATCAGTGGGTCTTTTCCCCTTCCCCCGGGAAAACCGTATTGCCCCGTTTATTTTTTTTCTCCGGTGCATGTGTGTGTGGGTGGCAGCTGTGGCAGATTGGATCTGAAAGCGAATCAGAGCTGTCGTGACAAAATGCCTGGATTGGGCAGGGATGGAGGGCGGGGCTGTGTGCATGTGAGGGGGAGGGGGTCGTGACTGGTGGGGAGAATGGCAGCACGCAGCGCCAAGGTATCAGACCGCTTGCCACCACCCCCCCTTCCTCCTGCGGTGTGTGGGTGTGGGTGTGGTTCGTTGTCGAAGCTGTAGAGCGCGTGGGCGCTTTTTAATGGGGTTTTCAACTCTTTCTGTGGAGGTACTGTCACCCACACACACCCATCACAGAGCTGCCACACACACCCCTTATACTGCAGCTGCAATAGCCTGGTTATCTTGAACGGGGGCTGAGGTGCAGTGACGATATCCTTCTGGATTGAGTCTCCTTCGGTGCTCACTGACGGAGACCTCTCGGAGTCGGGTGCATTCTCAGCTGCAGGCAGGTGCAGCAGCACGACGGTTGGGCGAGAGGTCGAGCTGAGAGGCGTCGGCGGTGTTTGGGTGCGATGTCACGCCGCAGCGAGCATTCGCAGATCTCTTCCGATGAACGCCTTGCCCGTTCTCTGCAGCAGCAGGTATGTGTGGTGTGCAGCAGATCGGAGATGGCAGTTGAGCAGAGGCGGCTGTGGGTTCTGCAATAGCCTCGCTTTTTCCGACCCCACCCCCTCCTTCTTGGCAGGAATACGCCCATGCGAGACAGGCGCAGCATCAGCAGCGGCAGCGGCAGGAGCTGCACCGCCACATCCAACAGGCGGCGGGGCGCACCCAGCAGCAGCACCAACATCAGCAGCAGCAGCAGCAGCAACAGCAGCAACAGCTCGAGGAGCAACGCCTCCGCCGCAGACAGGCCCAGCAGCAGCCTGCTACCCAGCCTGCTTCCGGCACGCCAAGGCTGATGGGGGTGTTGCGCAGAGTGCAGCAGCAGCACGGCAGGCCCCAGGAGGCATCTCCGAGGCCTCAGGAGGTACAGCAGCACCGGCACGCCCCGTCGCAGCAGGGCGGGCAGCCCGGTGGGTCTGTGCAGGTGCTGCGTGTGGGCACGCCACGGCAGGGCAGCTCAGCGTCCGCCTCAGATGTGGTGGTCATGCGGGGTCGTGGAAGCCCCGGCGCGTTGCTGCGCGTGCTGCTGCAGTCCGGTGCGCTCAGGGGTCTCGGGAGGCAGACGGGCCCTGTTCGGGTGTTCATCACTGGGGAGCCCCGCCAGCGCAATGTCGGTGCCAACAGCGAGCAGATCGAGGGGTCGTCCGGCCGCTTCGTGCTGCAAGACGCTTCGAAGCTAACGGATGAGAACCGGAGCTGTGCTGTGTGCCAGATGGAGTTTGAAAACGGGGAGGAGCTGCGCGCGCTGCCCTGCCTCCACCTCTTCCATCCGGACTGCGTCGACACGTGGCTCAAGTCGAACAAAAGCTGTCCGACGTGCAGGGTATGAGGGTTGTGTGCATGGGGGGGCATGTGATTATTGTGTGACCACACATTGCAACTCCCCGCCGCACAGGCTGACATCAGCGATATGGAACGCAAGGCAGATGAGTTGCTGTCAAGACCCGAGCACTGAAGGTGCAGTCTGGGGGTACTATGTGCAGAGGCGTCTCTCTCCCTGAAGGCGATGTGCCTTACCCACCAGCCGTTGGATGCCCTTTTGATAGCACAGGCATAGCCCGGGAGGTGAAACGGGGGCTGCACGAAATACCACTCGTGTCAAGCGTTCGGTCTCCCTGCAGAAACGCAAAGAACGGAACTCCGAGTTTTTTTTACATGCATCACCTCCATCGGCTGTATGAAGGTGCATGCGTGCTTCGGACAGCCGTACTCCTTGCTGTGTCAAGATATCCCGTGTTCACATGTGGGCCCCGCCCCACATCAAAACCGCAGGCAAAGGCTCTTGGGGTGGTCGAAGTGATAACAGACAAGGGATCCACGGGTTCTGCGATTTATTCAACACAGAACGCCGGCCATAGAAACCCTCTCAGACAGGACCCCCGTGTGCACGTGCCAGGTGGTGTGAGGGGGCAGACGCGCTTGGCGTCTATTCCGTTCTGTTCGACACCCGAGGAATGCCCGGGCCGTCGGGCGGGATCGGGTCACATTGCGTTGTTTTGACAATGCACAGTGATATGCCCGCTCTCCAGCACATTCTTCAACAAGAATGAAACCCATAGACCTTCAGAACCCAGCCCCAGCCCAGCGAGAAGGAGGCGGCGTCGCCTGCCTTCATTGGAGTGGGGCTGTGTTCCTCCAACGAGAGATCTCCGAGAGATCCAAAATCACTTTTTCTGTTCTGTTGTTCTCGCGCTCCTTCGAAAATCGGGTGCATGTTTTGCGGTGCACCATCTGAAGCTCTCTGGGAGGCTTCAAGGAATACAGCCAAAAAGCTGTTCAAATCCTTCAAAGGAGGCGGAGGGTCATCGCCGATCGCGACCTCTTGCTCTCTTGTTGTGTGGTGAGGTCCACAAGGATATGCAGTTCTGCACTGGATAGCTTCCTGTGGGGACAACTTGACAACTCTCAAAGGAAGCCCCGAGAAACAGGGGAGCGCCCTTCAAGCTTTTTTATCAGCGTCAGGTAATTCAAGCTTATGCAGGCACCTGCATGCGGCACCTTGGGTGCCTTTGACGTTCGACACTTTTCAACATATCCACTATCTTCAGTTTTTCCCTCCTAGCTCCAACCTGCGTTTCTTTTGGGTTGATCCTTTTGACCTTCCCCCCTGCAAAAAGAGTGAACGGTGGCCGGCTCTCTGCACATCCCCTGCTTTCCACTCATCAAATTGAACACCTCAACATGCCCCTCTAACCCTTTGCTTGTCGTAACACACACCCCCCCCCCCCGTGATGTGAGTTGCCTATTCTTGGCCCAATTTGTTTTTTTTTGCTGTGTCCTGTCCCAGTCACTGTAAAAAAGACTGATTGCAGCGCACGCATGGACACGCATACATGGTGCGCACAAAACAAATGTGGGCAATCACCCAGGCAGTGTTTTCTGAAGTACACTCGTGTGAACGGAACGCATCTGCAACCAAACGTACCATATACACGAGCGCGTTTTTGTTGACTACTCTACAAGGTGCGAACCCGGGTCTGCATAAAGTGTGTAGAGTCACACTCAAGACGGCTCTCGAAGGCGTCTCGTGAAACAAGGAATCCCTGGACAAGTGACACTGCTCGCAGTGTCGCTTGCTATTGTGCCAGGACCCACCCACCCACTCACCGTGCTCTGCACCCTCGCCTTCCCACAGACGAGGGTGTGTAGAAATGCTTGCCGTCACCCTCGCACCCCATGCCCTGCCAAAAGCGCGCGTCACACCTCTGGGCCAACCCTTCCTGCAGAAGGGACTCCATTCTCTGTGTCAAAGCTGTGTCGAGGTGTGCCTATTTTTGTTCTGAGGCACACTTCTCTGCCCCGTGTGCATCTTAGTTTATCGGAAACCGGTCTGGCGTGTCGCCACACCGTCTAGCCTTCTACGGAGCAACCCCCCTGCCCCTTTCTGTCTTGCTATTTGTGTTCACATGTCCTCCGCACCCACATCAAGGCAGGCTCTTGGGGTGATCGAAGTGTCATGACTTCAATCCGGAAGGGCAGTTGCCACGCTTTGTATTACAGTGTTGACAACGGGTGAGGAACCGTTTAACCGACCCAGTGCCACTCAAGCACAGGCCTCTCTGTGGTGGGGCAGGCGAGGGTGTTCACATAGATGATGTGGCAGCTGATTGTCAATCCAACTTGACGGTGAGCGCCATGCCTTGTGCGGCTGTTGTCTGTTGTCCCGAATATTTCAGCCGACCCCTCTTTCCACCACCTCACTTACATGATGGTTTCTTACACTGCAACAGGGCTCCTCCTGTCGGTGTCAAAAAGATAGTCGGCAGTGCTTCTGGGCAACAAATACAACCTCCTCATTAGGCTGCGGAGTTGTTTTTGTTTTGTCCGTGATTTGTCGCACAAACAACAGCCTTTTCTTTTATTTGTGGGTTGCGCTGAGAAAGAACGTTAAAGAGCACTTGCTGCCTTGTGAACCTTCCTTGGTCCTCCTTGAGATGGCCGGCGTATCCCAAGATGCTGTTCGGCACACTTGGCTTCGGGCCTTTCCTTTAGTTGTGGCTTCGTCATATTCAACATCGAGCTCTGTCGCCCCTCCTTGTGTTGTCCCGTTGTGTGCCAGCGGAGCGGCAGAGGGATGCGCCAGTAGACAGGGCGGTATCGCCTGAACCTCACACCCATGAGCTTTGACCACAGCAGGCCCTCACCCACTGCCCCCCATCAACCGATACGTGTTGCCGCTTGCGAATCCCACAACGAGCAAACCGCTCGATACCTCGATGGCATGAGGTGTGGAGCGGATGTAGCTTCCCGATGATTACATCGTGCATGTCGAGATCTTATGAGAGCGGCCTTGTGCCGCGTGATTCCAACACCCACGTTCATTACAACCAAGATCTATGAGGCAGGCTTTGCGGCATGGCGGTGTGGGGATGTGTTGGCGTGGCGTGCTCCGATGATTACACAAACAAAGGTCGAGATAATGAGCCCAGGCCCTGATTCCAACACCTGTTCGTTCAACCAAGATCTATGAGGATTTCCCCGTTTGTGTCTGTGTCCTCCGTGTGTTGCTCTGGGCTGTAGGGTGGTCCTCAAGAATTCACCACACACAGGATAACACATGATCATGTTGGTGCGTATATTAGTTGCAGGGGTGCTTGCGGCCTGCCCGCTCACCGAGTGGGAGCAGATGATCCTCGACCAGCACAACACGTGGCGTGCTGCGACTTCGCCACCTGCGAAGGACATGCTGAAGGTGCGTTGGGACACCAACATTGAGAAGAACATGGCGAAATGGCTGAGCAGCTGTGACCCCAACTGGCCGCACTCCGATCAGGACCGTGACCGCAAGAATGTCGGTGGGTACGAGTTCCTTGGCGAGAACCTGGCGTACTGTGCTGGGTCTTCGTGCCCTGCAAAGCTTGCTGACGGGACGATTGGACACGTCGGTCAGGGTTGGTGGGATGAGAAGGACGACTACGACTACGCCAACGACAGGTCCACCGGTGGCGTCACGTCGCACTACACACAGATGGCGTCGTCCAACATCTACGCCATGGGGTGTGCTGCACAGAAGTGCAACAGTCTTGGTCCTTATGGGTGGCAGGGCGAGTGGTGGTGGATCGGGTGCCAGTACGGAGAGCGTGGACAGGGTTACTGGGTTGGGACGAAGCCGTACGAGCAGGGTTCGGGTGGTCTTATCGAGCCGCCTGCCTCTGTCTTCACGAAGAACCCTGGTCTGTGCAAGGATGGTGGCGCACCGCCTGCTCCTGCACCTGCTGTTGACGAGTGTGCCGCCAACCCCTGTGGAAATGGACAGACTTGCAAGGACCCTGACCAGCAGAAGGAGAAGGACTTCATGTGCACGTGTGACACAGACGCCAACGTGAAGCAGACAGGAAGCCCTGCGACGTGCCCCTCTGCTCCTTCTCCCCCTGCCATCACCGCCACCCCCTATGTCCCACCTGGCAAGACGCCCTCCCCGCCTGTCACTGCGACACCGCCTCGTACCCCGACCGCCACCCCCAAGCCTCAAGCCACGATGACCCCGACTGCACCTGTCACCGGCACGGTGGTCTCCGTGACGAAGGGCCCGTTCGACAAGGAGGAGCACAGGCGCACCGTGGCACGCCTGACAGGGCGGCCCGTCGGCACCATTGATGCCAGGGAGGAGACCCTGCCTGACGGTTCCACGAAGGTCACCACCACCTTCACTGGCGAAGGTGGCACTGCCGGAGCCGCATCCCTGCAGGACGCTGTTGTACGTGGCAGCCTGAACGGCATGGTGCTCCCAGCTGCTTCCAACACCGGGACGCCCGCCCCCGATTCCGGAAGCTCCACCGGCTGGTGGGTGTGGGTCCTCGTTGCTGCTGCCTCTGCTGTGGCGTGTGTGGGCCTTGTCGTCTTTGCAGTGATGCGCTACAGGAACCCCCAGAGCGTGTGCGTCAACGACTTCTTTGATGAGCCCCATTCTCAGGAGGCCACTGCGCAACCTGATTCTCCGAGTGACTTCATGTCACTGTAGCCGCCGTTTGCTTCGCGTTGTTGTTGTGTTCTGTGGACACAGCCTCCCGTTTGCTTCACGTCGTGTGTTTGTTGTGTTCTGTGCCCACGGGTGGCTGAGCTCTTTCCCTCCTGCGTTGCCCGATGACTTTCTTTTGTTCTGTCTTGGGGGCCTTCGCTACCAAGTGTGACTGAGTGAGAAAAAGTGAGCCACGGCCCACTTCCCCTCACTGGCTGACGAGCTGTGACGAGCAGTGACTGGTAGCGAGGGCCCCCCTTCTTTATTGTTTTAATTCGTGCCCTGCAGGATCCCCTGGCACTGCCGCTTCGCTGCGGCTTGCCTTGAGCGCACACAGCATTCCTTTGCTGATGTATCTGGCACCCCCTCTTCTCGCTTCAATTAGCCCTGGCGGCCACCAATTCCCACCGTCCCGCCAGGCTCCTGATTCTCCGAGATGGGCTGCTTGTGTTTGTGGAATTCAGATTCCGATATTTTTTTGTGACAAACGCACCGTACTCACGGAATGAGCGTTCAGATCTTTAAAAAAAGGCTGCAGTGGGGACAATGTTTCGTTCACCCACGCCCAACAAATCAGGTGACCAGAAGGTTCCACAAAACAAAACAACCCCGGCACTCCTTTTTCAAATATTATGAAGGCTATATGACACCCCATCCACTCAACGGAATTCTCTCAGTTTTTTTTGAATCAAATGAATGGCGCGATCTTCTGCCCCAATGCCATCGTGCAATTGTGATTCCGCTTCAGCGCCTCACAAGATGCACCGTCTGGGGCAATTCGCCCCGAGTTGGTGGTGGTCAGCAGGCCAGCAAGATTCGTGCAAAGTGTGTGCAGCAGACCCCACACAGGCCTGAAGACCCCATTGTGCCTCCCACGGGCATGGTGTCGCTTGAGGCCAGGTGGGTGTTGTGTTGAAAGCCTTGCCGAGAACGAGGAAAACAGGCGGGGTTAGTGTTTCATCAACAAGTATCATGCCACATCCAAATCAGATCACCCTGCGAACAGACAACTGGCAGCGAAGGCTTTCTCTTTGGGCCAAGCTTCTGCCGGAGTGAAGCGTGAACCCTCGCAGGCCTGATGCTGTCAGAGGCTCGCGAGATGTTGCGTTTGATAGTCATTTTTCTGACGCCTTGTCTTCGCATAATTTTGTGTTTCTTGTGCTTCATTCACGCAGTCCGTTGTTTCTCGGACAGTTTGGGCAGTGGTGGCACGGCGGGCAGAACCCCACCACCGACCCCCGGTGGGGGCATCGATACAATTCCATTGGAGACTGGCAGAGGTACCCACCGTGTCGTGGCCTCGTAGGTTGGCTTGCGCAGGCTAGCAGGCACGGGCAAGTTCTCGGCCAGACTTCCATCAATTGATCATTTTGTTGGTGCGTGTGCTCTTTTGTGCCGGTGTGCCACGGCTGAGGTGTGGGACTGCGAGCAGGTGTGAGTGTTGTGCGGCAGCTTACCGTGTGCTCTGCTGCCCGATACGGGCTCCCTGAGTGGGTGAGCTGGTCAGGAGAAGAGGAGGAACACCACACCGGCTGACAAGTCCTCACTCTTACCGATCCAAGGTTATCCGGACGGGTTGTCAAGCGAAGAACAGACGGGAAGAGGGATGTCATCACGTGTCATGCTGGTCTTCAAGAGAGACTGGCAAACCCCTCTGCCCAACCTCGGGCAGACCGTCCCCCCACATCATTGCGCATTGCGGGAGGCACCCGGGGGTGAGCATCACAGATCCGTAATCTGCCAGGTAACACACGTGTACTTTGGTGCAACAAAAAGTAGATCAATAATGTTGCTCGCACTGGTGAGTGCGGGTGTGCTAGGTGCGTGTCAACTGACGGAATGGGAGCAGATAATCCTCGACCAGCACAACACGTGGCGTGCTGCGACTTCGCCACCTGCGAAGGACATGCTGAAGGTGCGTTGGGACACCAACATTGAGAAGAACATGGCGAAATGGCTGAGCAGCTGTGACCCCAACTGGCCGCACTCCGACCAGGACCGTGACCGCAAGAATGTCGGTGGGTACGAGTTCCTTGGCGAGAACCTGGCGTACTGTGCTGGGTCTTCGTGCCCTGCAAAGCTTGCTGACGGGACGATTGGACACGTCGGTCAGGGTTGGTGGGATGAGAAGGACGACTACGACTACGCCAACGACAGGTCGACCGGTGGCGTCACGTCGCACTACACACAGATGGCGTCGTCCAACATCTACGCCATGGGGTGTGCTGCACAGAAGTGCAACAGTCCTGGTCCTTACGGGTGGCAGGGCGAGTGGTGGTGGATCGGGTGCCAGTACGGAGAGCGTGGCCGGGGTTACTGGGTTGGGACGAAGCCGTACGAGCAGGGTTCGGGTGGTCTTAACGAGCCGCCTGCCTCTGTCTTCACGAAGAACCCTGGTCTGTGCCAGGACAGTGGTGCACAGCCTGCTCCTGCACCTTCACCGCCTGTTCCAGCCCCGGCACCGGCACCTGTGCCTGGGCCCGCACCCGGCCCCTCACCCGGCGGCAGCACTTCCGGCAGTTCGTGCCCTCTTACCGAGTGGGAGCAGATGAT
This sequence comes from Rhynchopus euleeides, assembly GCA_963210315.1. Lineage (NCBI taxonomy): Eukaryota > Euglenozoa > Diplonemea > Diplonemida > Diplonemidae > Rhynchopus > Rhynchopus euleeides. Next base: position 2,057,059 of record OY723258.1, read on the forward strand.
CCTCGACCAGCACAACACGTGGCGTGCTGCGACTTCACCACCTGCGAAGGACATGCTGAAGGTGCGTTGGGACACCAACATTGAGAAGAACATGGCGAAATGGCTGAGCAGCTGTGACCCTAACTGGCCGCACTCCGACCAGGACCGTGACCGCAAGAATGTCGGTGGGTACGAGTTCCTTGGCGAGAACCTGGCGTACTGTGCTGGGTCTTCGTGCCCTGCAAAGCTTGCTGACGGGACGATTGGACACGTCGGTCAGGGTTGGTGGGATGAGAAGGACGACTACGACTACGCCAACGACAGGTCGACCGGTGGCGTCACATCGCACTACACACAGATGGCGTCGTCCAACATCTACGCCATGGGGTGTGCTGCACAGAAGTGCAACAGTCCTGGTCCTTACGGGTGGCAGGGCGAGTGGTGGTGGATCGGGTGCCAGTACGGAGAGCGTGGCCGGGGTTACTGGGTTGGGACGAAGCCGTACGAGCAGGGTTCGGGTGGTCTTAACGAGCCGCCTGCCTCTGTCTTCACGAAGAACCCTGGTCTGTGCAAGGATGGTGGCGCACCGCCTGCTCCTGCACCTGCTGTTGACGAGTGTGCCGCCAACCCCTGTGGAAATGGACAGACTTGCAAGGACCCTGACCAGCAGAAGGAGAAGGACTTCATGTGCACATGTGACACAGACGCCAACGTGAAGCAGACAGGAAGCCCTGCGACATGTCCCTCTGCACCTGGGCCCGCACCCGGCCCCTCACCCGGCGGCAGCACTTCCGGCAGTTCGTGCCCTCTTACCGAGTGGGAGCAGATGATCCTCGACCAGCACAACACGTGGCGTGCTGCGACTTCACCACCTGCGAAGGACATGCTGAAGGTGCGTTGGGACACCAACATTGAGAAGAACATGGCGAAATGGCTGAGCAGCTGTGACCCTAACTGGCCGCACTCCGACCAGGACCGTGACCGCAAGAATGTCGGTGGGTACGAGTTCCTTGGCGAGAACCTGGCGTACTGCGCTGGGTCTTCGTGCCCTGCAAAGCTTGCTGACGGGACGATTGGACACGTCGGTCAGGGTTGGTGGGATGAGAAGGACGACTACGACTACGCCAACGACAGGTCGACCGGTGGCGTCACATCGCACTACACACAGATGGCGTCGTCCAACATCTACGCCGTGGGGTGTGCTGCACAGAAGTGCAACAGTCCTGGTCCTTACGGGTGGCAGGGCGAGTGGTGGTGGATCGGGTGCCAGTACGGAGAGCGTGGCCGGGGTTACTGGGTTGGGACGAAGCCGTACGAGCAGGGTTCGGGTGGTCTTAACGAGCCGCCTGCCTCTGTCTTCACGAAGAACCCTGGTCTGTGCAAGGATGGTGGTGCACCGCCTCCTCCTGGCGTTGACGAGTGTGCCGCCAACCCCTGTGGAAGTGGACAGACTTGTAAGGACCCTGACCAGAGCCTCGAGAACGATTTCACGTGCACATGTGTGGACGACACCATGATCCTCGCAACTGGCGCTGCAGCGACGTGCACACTTGACGAGTGTGACCCGAACCCGTGTGGCACTGGACAGTCCTGCAAGGATGGCAACACCAAGTACGGCTCTCAACATGACTACATCTGCACCTGTGACGCATCTCCTTTCATTTCGCAGACTGGTTCCCCTGCCCAGTGTACCCTCAATGAGTGTGACAAGCAGCCTTGTGGTCAGGGTCAGTCTTGCGAGGACAAGGTGGCCACGCCTTTGAGCCTGAAGGACTTCACGTGCACATGTGTGGACGACACCATGATCTTCGCAACTGGCGCTGCCGCGACGTGCACACTTGACGAGTGTGACCCGAACCCGTGTGGCACTGGACAGTCCTGCAAGGATGCGAACACCAAGTACGGCTCTCAACACGACTACATCTGCACCTGTGACGCATCTCCTTCCATTTCGCAGACTGGTTCCCCGGCCCAGTGTGCCCTCAATGAGTGCGACAAGCAGCCGTGCGGTCAGGGCCAGACTTGCGAGGACAAGTCACCAAGCCCCTTGAGCCTGAAGGACTTCACGTGCACATGTGCAGATGACACCATGATCCTCGCAACTGGCGCTGCAGCAACGTGCACACTTGACGAGTGTGACCCGAACCCGTGTGGCACTGGTCAGTCCTGCAAGGATGCGAACACCAAGTACGGCTCTCAACACGACTACATCTGCACCTGTGACGCATCTCCTTCCATTTCGCAGACTGGTTCCCCTGCCCAGTGTACCCTCAATGAGTGTGACAAGCAGCCGTGCGGTCAGGGCCAGACTTGCGAGGACAAGGTGGCCACGCCTTTGAGCCTGAAGGACTTCACGTGCACATGTGCAGATGACACCATGATCCTCGCAACTGGCGCTGCCGCGACGTGCACACTGACGAGTGTGACCCGAACCCGTGTGGCACTGGTCAGTCCTGCAAGGATGGCAACACCAAGTACGGCTCTCAACACGACTACATCTGCACCTGTGACGCATCTCCTTCCATTTCGCAGACTGGTTCCCCTGCCCAGTGTGCCCTCAATGAGTGTGACAAGCAGCCTTGTGGCCAGGGTCAGTCTTGCGAGGACAAGGTGGCCACGCCTTTGAGCCTGAAGGACTTCACGTGCACATGTGTGGACGACACCATGATCTTCGCAACTGGCGCTGCAGCGACGTGCACACTTGACGAGTGTGACCCGAACCCGTGTGGCACTGGACAGTCCTGCAAGGATGGCAACACCAAGTACGGCTCTCAACATGACTACATCTGCACCTGTGACGCATCTCCTTCCATTTCGCAGACTGGTTCCCCTGCCCAATGTACCCTCAATGAGTGTGACAAGCAGCCTTGTGGTCAGGGTCAGTCTTGCGAGGACAAGGTGGCCACGCCCTTGAGCCTGAAGGACTTCACGTGCACATGTGCAGATGACACCATGATCTTCGCAACTGGCGCTGCAGCGACGTGCACACTTGACGAGTGTGACCCGAACCCGTGTGGCACTGGTCAGTCCTGCAAGGATGGTAACATCAAGTACGGCTCTCAACACGACTACATCTGCACCTGTGACGCATCTCCTTCCATTTCGCAGACTGGTTCCCCGGCCCAGTGTGCCCTCAATGAGTGCGACAAGCAGCCGTGCGGTCAGGGCCAGACTTGCGAGGACAAGTCACCAAGCCCCTTGAGCCTGAAGGACTTCACGTGCACATGTGTGGACGATCCGACTGTCAGTGCGAAGGGTGCGCGGGTCGCTGTGTGCGTTCTTGACGAGTGTGACTCGCGTCCTTGCGGAGATGAGCAAACCTGTACCGACCCGGTGACGACAAGATCGTCGCAATTCGATTATGTCTGCAAGTGTACAAAGGATCAGGCGACAATGGCCACAGGTGCACCCGCTGTGTGTGTGGTCGACGAGTGCATCACAACCCCTTGCGGCATGCAGCAGTCGTGCAAGGATGATCGCCAGCTTGCCAGTGCGACAGGCGACTTCACCTGCACCTGCAGCAACGGAGAGAAAGCTGTGGGACGCCCTGCTGAGTGCCTCAGTGGCAGTGCCAATGAATGTGACTCGAACCCCTGTGGTGCACAGGACTGCACTGACCCTGACACCACGGCGGGGAGTCCGGGTGACTTCGTTTGTACGTGTACGACCGGAACAGGTTCTGCGGTCGGAAAGACTGCGGACTGTTCCGTTGACGAGTGTCTGTCCAAACCCTGCGGGCAGGGACAGGACTGTCGCGACACACAGACGGCCGCAGACAGTCTTGGGGACTTTACTTGTAGCTGCCGTGCGCCTGGCGTCGGGACCAACAACGGTGCAGCTGCGCTCTGCCAGGTTGACGAATGTTTGATGAATCCGTGTGGAACAGCGCAGATGTGCCTCGATAACAACATGGACTCGACGAGCATCCTTGACTTCACCTGCACCTGTGACAACGGCGCGCAGGCTACCGGCGGTGCAGCCACCTGCGATTTGGATGAATGCGATGCAAAGCCCTGTGGCGACGGGCAAAGCTGCAAGGACCCCGACATGGGTTACAAATCCCAGCACGACTTCATCTGCACATGCGACAACGACGCTTCGCTGACGCAAACTGGTGGGTCTGCAGTGTGCTTCAACGACGAATGCAGCACAAACCCTTGTGACAGTCAGATGTGCAATGACCCCAACCCGTCTCGCACAAGCCTCAAGGACTTCACCTGCACTTGTGACAACGGCGCGCAGGCTACCGGTGGTGCAGCCACCTGTGATTTGAATGCGATGCGAAGCCCTGTGGCGACGGGCAAAGCTGCAAGGACCCCGACATGGGTTACAAATCCCAGCACGACTTCATCTGCACATGCGACAACGACGCTTCGCTGACGCAAACTGGTGGGTCTGCAGTGTGCTTCAACGACGAATGCAGCACGAACCCTTGTGACGGTCAGATGTGCAATGACCCGAACCAGTCCCGCACAAGCCTCAAGGACTTCACCTGCACCTGTGACAACGGCGCGCAGGCTACCGGTGGTGCAGCCACCTGTGATTTGGACGAATGCGGCGCGAAGCCCTGTGGCGACGGGCAAAGCTGCAAGGACCCTGACACGGGTTACAAATCTCAGCACGACTTCATCTGCACATGCGACAACGACGCTTCGCTGACGCAAACTGGTGGGTCTGCAGTGTGCTTCAACGATGAATGCAGCACAAACCCTTGTGACGGTCAGATGTGCAATGACCCCAACCCGTCTCGCACAAGCCTCAAGGACTTCACCTGCACTTGTGACAACGGCGCGCAGGCTACTGGTGGTGCAGCCACCTGTGATTTGGATGAATGCGATGCGAAGCCCTGTGGCGACGGGCAAAGCTGCAAGGACCCTGACACGGGTTACAAATCTCAGCACGACTTCATCTGCACATGCGACAACGACGCTTCGCTGACGCAAACTGGTGGGTCTGCAGTGTGCTTCAACGACGAATGCAGCACAAACCCTTGTGACGGTCAGATGTGCAATGACCCCAACCCGTCTCGCACAAGCCTCAAGGACTTCACCTGCACTTGTGACAACGGCGCTCAGGCTACCGGTGGTGCAGCCACCTGCGATTTGGATGAATGCGATGCGAAGCCCTGTGGCGACGGGCAAAGCTGCAAGGACCCTGACACGGGTTACAAATCCCAGCACGACTTCATCTGCACATGCGACAACGACGCTTCGCTGACGCAAACTGGTGGGTTTGCAGTGTGCTTCAACGACGAATGCAGCACAAACCCTTGTGACGGTCAGATGTGCAATGACCCGAACCAGTCCCGCACAAGCCTCAAGGACTTCACCTGCACCTGTGACAACGGCGTGCAGGCTACCGGCGGTGCTGCAAGATGTGAGTCCTCCGGGACTGCAAGCCCCGCTACTCCGACCCAGAGCACCGCACCCGACGCCTCCAACACGACCAGCGCCCCTCTGGCGCCGAATGCCACACTTGCACCTGGGGCCACGTCGGCTCCCGGGTCACTCCCACCCGGCTCTACCCTCACACCTCAGGGCACGGTGCCCCCGACTGCACCTGTCACCGGCACAGTGGTCTCCGTCACGAAGGGCCCGTTCGACAAGGAGGAGCACAGGCGCACACAAATTTTCATGCAATGGTGGACAAGCGTTGTGCGTATTCTTCACCATTTCCCCCCTTTCTACAGTCTCGCCCCCGTAAAGACCGCCTCGAGGGAGGAGGGGATGTGTTTTCTGGACGAGGCCATATGCATGTGCGTGACAAGGTCGTTCGCTGCAAATCAAGAGAGAGGTGACCTCCTGATCGTGTAAGGTGCATGCTATGATTCGCTCTGTGTCACTTTGCAACCGATTCAGTGTGGTACGCGGCTCATTCCCTCATCCTGTTCCTGCATCTCCCGAGCGAAGAGAGGTCCCGACCGTGTTATTATACCTGGTTTGAGCCCCTACCCCCACCCAGGTACCCGCATCATTGTCGACACAGCCTTTCGATAGGCTGCAGAACATGAATCCACGCTGGGCTTCAAATCAATGTTGCAACAGCAGTGGCAAGGTGAACTGGCTGTATCATGTGGCTCAGTATGCTTTAAATTTGCACATTCACTGGTTTAACCCTATAAGACCGAAGGCGATTTTGAGCCATTTTGGCCCATTTTTCTCCTTGGACACCAAGTTGCTTCAATTTTCGTTTTTCTGCCCGACCCTGGCCGTAAATGAACGCGTTTGACTGAAAGATTCCACGATGGCCATTTTTTTGCGCTAACCAGGCTCCTGGTCTCTAGCAAAGAAGACTGTTGGCAGCGCATGCTCGCGGCGCTCCCTCGGGGGGACACGGCTCGCCATTCTGATCCGGAGGTGTGTCCTGCGGTCCCCGAAAAAAATGGCTCTTTTTTTGCACGGTCAACAAACAGTGAATTTGAGGGTGAAAAAATGGCAGATTTTCGAAAGCAAAAATTTTCGCGAGCCGGGGCTCCCCAAAAAGTCAGCCGAGGATGACGTTATTGGAAAGAACGAGTCAAATTGCATCGACGGAAAAAAAGTTCGATCAAAAAGACTGAGTATGAAGCCTCTGAATGGGCACTCCGGTTTTTTACCTATGTTCAGTGCCTATTTTCCCTTTGAAACCGTGGGAAAACACCCGAAATTAGGCTTTTCGTCAATCACACGCAGGAAGTCTCTCAGACGGCTGCAAGAGCAACTGTTGCGCTTCGCAGCAGTACTGAACCAGCGAGAGGTGTTCGTGTAAAGCTGTGACCCTCCAGCACTGTGGAGCTCGCTCTACTACCACGTGATGTCGCCGCTGATAGGCAGTGTCCGTCGACCCTCCCGCGACCAGATGTCGCATAGAGGACGCACCCTTCGGCCCGTAGTGTGACAGACCTATGTGCTGCAACTGCGCAGAAGAGCGGAAGTCCCTCGAATACGTTATCCCCGGGTAGATCCAGTTGAGCTTGGCTCGATCTGGGCAGAACTGGGCACGGCCCAAAGCCGGTCGAAGATATCACCCATACATTTGACAGGCGAGGAATTGACGATCAGGCACTCCATTGCCTTCAGTTGACACGTGCACTACATCGGAGTGTATCTGGGCGGGTCTTGCTTCCTTAGAAAGGTTCTCGAGTCCCCTTTACCGGATGGCCAGGGTCGGGCACAAAGACCCCCGGCAAACCTTGTTGGGGTGTGCACAGAAAGCCAAGGACCCAGAATGCTGTTTTCACCTGAAAATCCGACCTGGGCCCAGATTCTCCGAGGTGACGGCGGGCAACCGACAGACAGATATCTCGTCGATTTTTGTTGTCTTGAAAAGAACTGTCCAAACCATTTTCGTGGTGCCCAGGGTTTGCCAAAAAGACAAAAATGGGTCCCAACAAAATGTGAACCCAAAGTTGGTGCCCCTGATTTACCCCTTTTTCACTACGCACAAACTACGCAATCTGGGGGGGGGGTCTCGCTTTTTGGCCCCCCCCCAGTTTTTTTTGGTCCCCCTTTCTGTGTGGCTACTGAGACAGGACTGGAGGCACTGCGCTGACCGAGCAAAAAATTATTGCCAGAACTCACTATACACCGTACGAAAGAACGCACGACATGTGGGGCGGGACTCCAGAAACACCTGGGCAAGGTTGCCCCATGCCCAGAAACACCTGAGAAGGAAGTGAGTTCCAGGAGCCGCGTAGAACACCCTCGAGATTGTGAATGATGATACGATCACAGCCTTCAGGGCGCTGCGAGGTGCCACCCTGAAGGTGGCCCTTGACATCAAGGAGAGCGTCGGCCGAGGGGTCGACGAAAAGCTGAAGAAGGCGCTACTGGCACTGGATCCCGCGGGGTATACGGAGGTCACCGCCACACAGGCAACCTCCGCTGACAACGTCCAGGAGACGTTATCCGAGGGGATCACAACGGCACTAGAGATCTGTGTCACGGGATCCAGGCGCCCACTCTCCCTCGACGGTCTGGGGATTGTTGTTGGGTATGGTGTCGTTTCCTGCAGCTGCAAAAAAGCGTAGCAACTGTGCTTCCTTCTTCCTTAATGATGCGTTGACGCTTCCACCCGGAGGAGCTGAAGCAGGCACCGCTTAATGATGCGTTGATGCTTCCACCCGACGAGCTGAAGCAGGCACCGCGCCAAAGGGCACCCCCAAAGAGACCTGCAAAGACTGCGTCGAAACCCGCACCGAAGGCTGCCAGCGCTGCAGCACCTGAAGAACCTGCAGCACCTGCAGCACCTGAAGCGCCTGCACCCTCACTGACCCCGGAACAGCAAGAACTCCTTGAGTTTGGGGTCCCGGCATAGAGACAGAGAATGGCTGAGTAAATCAAAAAATGAGACCCCCCCCCCCCCTTTTCACTACGCACAAACTACGCAATATGGGGTCGTCAGGGGCACCAAAAGTGCACAAGCAATATATTGCGCCTTCGGTCTTAAAGGGTTAACAGTCCAAATCGACACACGTGTCTGTTTCTGTATTGTGTGGCGTCACCCCGCGTATCCGTGCGCTGTGTGGCGTCAGTTTGTCGTGTGCTGTTCAGGTGAAGATCGTGTGTTGTTGTCACCGAACCATGATATTCACAATTTCAATGTCCCAATTCCAAACGAATGCAGAACAGACAGCGATCTCCAATTGTTCGCGAAGGTGGCGTGAAGGAAGAAAAAACCAAACGGCGCCACGTCGCACTGCCGTATGCCAGGGGACAGGGCGGCCGGCGAAACCATATTAAACCCCAGTGCCCACCACCCATCGATTGAGTGACCCCCCACCTCCCTCCCGTTCCCTTCCCCTCACGCGGGTAGCTCAATATGCAACTCACCGGAGCTCCTATTTTTGCTGGTTCAGAGAGCTACATCGAGTGTTTGGCCAACCTGCGGGGGGGGGGGTGTGGGAGCAACCGACTGTTGCCTCGTTATATCCGGCTTTTGTTGTGAGGTCAGAGGATGCATCACACAAGCGTTCTCAAAAGAGGGGGCACCCAAGGAGGAAGTGAAGCGGCACGAGTTGCGTCTGTAGCCATGCATCCTTGCAGATCCGAAGGCTCGGTGAGGGTATTGCGTCAGGTGCTATCGTGTCACTCGAACTTCATCTCCCGTCATTTATCTTCATCGGAAGCTTGCCAAAGCAACGTGCGGGCAGCGCAGTTTGGGGTGCTAAACCTTGCTTTTGTTCCTTTTATTGAGGTCCTTCGCACGTGTGGTTCGACAACGCACCTCTGGATCAGAGGCTTAGCTTGGGGGGGGAAACTCGGTCAGCTGACCGAGTTTCAGCCAAACCCGGAAAAAAACTCGGTCAGCCCAAAAAAAAAAAAAAAGGTAAAAATTTCCGCGAAAAAATCGGATTTTTTATGGGGTGCAGCCAGGGCGTTCGCTACTGGGCGAAGTTGGGCCAACTTCGCCTAAATAAATAAATGTTCGGATTTACTTCGCCCCAACTTCGCCCAACAACTTCGCCCAAGGGGGCGAAGTTGGATAAAAAAATTCTGGGCTCGGCCCCCACCCCCCGAAGGGGGGTGGGTGGTGAAAGAGCCCACGGGATCACGAGCCTCAGGGGATGGGGAATGCTCGAAGAAGGAAGTGTCAGAAGGAGACCACAACTGCCTTCCCCAAAGTACGATGTATTGCTCCGCCCAGACCCCCCTGTGGCGTATGTCTGGTGCCCAAGTCCTTTCAAGTTGCATGAATCTATCCATCCGCAATGAACAGATGTTCACTACCGTGGCCTCCGGCGGCTGGGGGGCTCCGCCCCCCAGACCCCCTGACAGCCGAACTGTGTGGCACAGCGGTCCCTGCCGATCCACGCGTTTCGCTCATAAGCAAGGCTATTAGTGTCTTCGGAGGTACTAACAGCCTTGCCAGAAGTGCAGTGATCTGCCCTCTCAAGGAGAGGTAGCCAATGTGTACCTCCCGAGGGGGCGCGAAGCGCCCCCGAGGGGCGCCTCCCCGACGGATAAAAAAATTTCCCGAATTCCCAAAACCCTAAATAAAACTTCGCCCACCCCACACGGGAGCGGTGGGCGATAGCGAACGCCCTGGGTGCAGCAGCACAGGAGGTGAAGCACGCGTGCGAGCGGAACGCGAACACCCCATTCTCCTTCTGTCCCGGATTCGTCGCTAGCCCGCGAATAACGTCAGCAGTCTCGAATTCCGTCTCCCGGCAACATGGTGGGCACGCAGGTGCAGGAGGCTCTGGGCCACATCGCTGACCATTGCCTGGCACCTCTCCCGGGGATCACTGGCGCGTACCCTTGCCCGGACTTCAATGCCCCAGCAGCACACCCACTGAAGTGGGCACAGGCGCACAAGACTGCCCTTCTGCAGGAGCCCGGGTGTCTGTTCCGAGTTTCGGAGGTTGGGCTTGCAGGAGGTTATTCGGCGGTTTACCTCGGGAAACCTCGCTCTCACGTGCAAGCTACTCCAGCTTGCATCTAATCAGGAATGCTTTGACCTCGCACGCCCTGCTCTGCCATGAACAAGCGCCCAGAAGTGACCCTTGATGAGATAGGGTCCCATCTCTGCAGCTGCGTATTCGCTGCAATCTTCACCTCCCGTGACTGTCCGCATCTACAGGAGAAATGTTGCATCGACAACGGCAGTGCTGGGCACTGCTTCTGTTGAATGCTTGTTTCCAAGCCCCGCTTTGTCTCCACCAGGCTTCGCCAACTGAGCAGCAAAAGCCTTGCAAATGTACTCTTTGCGGGAGTGGAATGTCGCGAAGATTCACAGGGTATCTCCGTAGCCACTCTTGCGAGGTAGAAAAGTTCACGGGATCACCAAGAAGGCTCTTTGTCGGCCCACTTCAGGACTATTTGCGCTGCCGGGACTGCACCCGCCACTGGCGGGGAACTGCCAATGCAGCACCTACAAAGGCAACAAAGCAAACTCAGGTTGAGGCTGCAGACCTGGTTGCTGAGCTGGTGTTCTAGAAGGGGGGGACCCGGGAAGGCAGCAACGTCGAATTCTGGGTGAACGGGGTGGTGGGGGGCAACTCAACTGTGTGTACTGTGACCGAGTCTGACCGAGTTTCGGCCCCAACCCCAAAATCCAAGCTAAGCCTCTGCTCTGGATATTCGTGCACAAAAAAAAAAACGACCACATGCCGACAAGGCTTCTTCAAGTTTTCAACGAGGAACATCCTTAAAAAAACATGTCAAGAAGTGCTAGGTGTTTGCCGTCACGCAAAGCTCTTGTGCCTGTCACTTCCACAGCCACTTTATTCTGCGCGTGTTTTTTTGAGCAATCAACGCTGCATTCTTTCTTGATCACCCCCCCCCCCCCCCACCCTTCGCCTTCGACGAAATGCCGTTGTGAACCCCGCTATTAAATGGGTTCGGCGAGTCCAACATCAGCAACTGTTGACCACGCGGAACCTTGAAACACCTCGCCCAACTCTGAATGGGGCCAAAATGGTTGTCGGGTCTGAGGGCATCGACGTCTGTTGACTCCCTCCCCCATCAGGTTCTCCCGGGAAACAGTTTCGCAGCTGTTGGATAGTGGGTGGAACGTACTGGCGGGTAACCCGCTCTGTTTTCTGTGTTGTGTATTGCGAGCCCATTCACACCATTCCATCGGTCTTGGCTGATGTTGCTGTGTGTATATACTCTCTCCCCCCCGCACATCCGTGCGAGCAGGAACGTCGCATCGCCGCAACCAACCGTGATCTGTCCACTAACCTCGCCTCAATGAGTCGTGATCATTCAAGGGTTGTGGGCAGAAGCGCCAGCATATCACATATATTGGTGTTGAACGGCGTTGCGACTTTCTTGTGCTTCAGTTTTAGCGGCAGAAAATGTCATGTTTTCTCCAGAATCTCGACGCTGCGTACTACGCGTCGGAGTTGAATAAGAACATATTTGTGAACACCTCTTGTTTGTTTGCTTTGTCCACCCCCGGACAGCCAGCGCCTTCCCGCTGTATTTTTTACCGCCAGGTGGTGCAGGTTTTCCTTGCTTGCCATGCGCCGCTGACCCCCCTCCGTGTCATGCTGGTGGGTTGTTTCCAATTCCCGCCCACCACCCCCCCCCAACCCACCCGTTCCCCGGCAGCGGTATTATGAGCTCTTCCCTCATGCACCTTCGCTCTGCCGCAACCTGAGCCACTTGCGGCACCCGAGATGCCAGGGTCACTTTTCACCATCCGCTGTGATCATACAGTTGTGCATCGTCACGAGCAGCTGTTATAATAGGAATTTCCGCACATCGACGGCATGGAATCTACATAAATTCCTCAATTTCTAAGTCAGAATCCCGTTATGTTTTTTATCTTACTCCACCACAATTTTTCAGCACACTTCGATGTGGGCGGAAAGTGTCGCGTGCTTGTTCGTGCCCTTGTGCTCCTCACTCACGACACCATCATCAGCAGGAGTGTGAGTGTGGAAGCGTCAACGCATATATCGAGAATCATCAACACGTAGAAGTGAACACTACGACTGACCGAAGAGGAACGGCATCAAGGAGAAAAAACAAGGGGTATCAAGGAGACAAAGAGGCAGGACCTTCCTACCGGGGAGACTGTACTCTGTGAGCGAACGAAGTAATCAACGAACGCGAGGTATCAAGGGGACGAAGAGGGCACGACCTTCCTACCGGGGAGACTGTCCGCAAAGGAGACCAAGAGGCAGGACCTTCCTACCGGGGAGACTGTACTCTGTGTGCGAACGAAGTAATCAACGAACGCGAGGTATCAAGGGGACGAAGAGGGCATGACCTTCCTACCGGGGAGACTGTCCGCAAAGGAGACGAAGAGACAGGACCTTCCTACCGGGGAGACTGTACTCTGTGTGCGAACGAGAGAGGAGCGGCATACAGGTGGGGGAGCCGGACGGGTGAGAGTTGAACGGTAATGGCCTACTCCGCCGTGGACTGGGACAGGGTGGTGCCGTCCTTGGCAGGTCCGGGCGATGGCATGAATGCTCCGCAGGAGGCCTGCATCTTCCCGTCGTGCGGGGTCTCCCACAGCGCGACCATCACATGCTACCGCTGTGGGTGCCGCACGACAAAGTCGTGCATGAAAAAGCACACGACGGCCGGCACCGCCGAGCTTTTTATGCAGACGGCGGGGGAGCCCCACTGGATATGTCCAGCGTGCTCCTGGCTGGCCAGCCCAGACGCGTTGCCGGAGGAACACCCTGTGGAGCACTCCGACAGTGATGACTGGGAAGACGACGCGCAGCAGGAGGGGGACATGAACCAACCGGAGCAGTCTGCCAGCGCGCACGAGGGATCAGACAAGCTGGACCAAGTCCTCGCGGAGCTCGTCACCATCAAGAAGCAAAACACGAGACTGGAGGCCAGGGTGATCGACATGGAGAAGGCTTTGAAGGGGATGGGTGACCGCCTGCAGGCCGTGGAGGAGGAGCTACCCGCAGATTTTAGTCCCCACGTAGTCGCAACGTGGGGCACCATGGCTTCAGCTCATATGAGAAGGGAGGTGAGGAACAAGCTGTCTACAGCTTTTAACGAGGCGGCGATCGGGGCGATCGGCGAGAACAAGGCAGACTGGCTGGATCACCTCAAGCGGGCTTTCGAGACTCTGGACAACATCCTCCTCCTCGTCAACAGCACCGGGCTGAACCAGGCTCACCGCAAGGGCCTGCACCACGCAGTGGCAAGGTTGTCGGCGCTGACGGTGGTGCGGGGGAAAACGGCCCGAGGGGTGTACGAGCAGAAATGCCTTGATGCGGGGTTCGCGGGTTTCTCCGCTGTTCTACACCACAAATTTGTGAAGGACGCCGTGGATGCAGCGTCGCGGGAGGAGCAAGCGGAGAGGTCCCGCTCAGCCGTTTTTCCTCAACAGCGAGACTGGCGCTACGAACCGTATCACACACCGTCGGGAAAGGGGAAGGGAAGGGGGAAGGGGCACACCGGGTCAAAGGGATCAAAGCAATGACTCAAGCAAACACCCGCCCGCCCAACCCTACCTCTTCAGACCCTGCACCGCCAACTACCGACAGAAAGGAGCAACAAAAGCACGGGACGCAAGAAGAAAACACAAGCCCCACTGACCGAGAAGGCGCGCAACGTGGTGCGAGCGACGCTGAGGGGCATCTTGGGAGACGCACTCTCCCCAAACTACTGGAAAACACTGTCACGGACCATGGAGCGGTACGGGGATTTCCTGGAAGTGTGGCAGGAAAAGGAGTGTGTCGAGTCGCACGACGAAGGCGTGATGCTGTGGATGGCACACCTCCAGGCGGAGGGGCTGTCAGTGCAGTCGGCGCTGCAGTACACCAACAACCTGGTGGCGGCGCTCCGCAGGTTCGCCGGCATCCACCTCGAACACAGCAGCATTTTGCGGGACTTCAGGAGAGCGCTAAAGCGGAGAGGGGCACTGAAACCCCAGAAACACGCTGTGCCCGCAACGCGAGAGGAGGCAAAGGAAGCCATGCAGCGAGAGCCCAGGGACGTGGTGAAGATCGCGCTGAGTCTGATGTGGGCGGGGGCAGCTCGGAGCTCAGATGTCCTGCGTTTGGACAGGGACGATGTCAAGCCGATGGGGAACGGACAGGTGGCAGTACGGTGGACGCAGTCGAAGTCCGATCCATACAGAGTCGGACGGATGACAGGGTTGCGAATGCCTCGACGCTACTACGAGCTTCTCACAGAGCACCTGCGCACGACGGCGCGTTCGCGGGAGAAAAAGGTATTTCCACAGACTGTGACTTATGCATCCATAGCGGCGGCGGTGAAGCGGGTGAAGCTGACGCTGACACCACACTCGTTGAGACGGGGGGCACTGACGCACCTCGCGAGGCTTGGGCTGCCGCTAGAAGAGATCAGGCTGCTGTCCCGACACAGCACCATAGAGGGGGTGGTGCGCTACATCGACGCGGCGGAGAACATTCGGATCACAGAGACCGAGGCAGTGTCGAGCCGACTGGCTTGGTGAGGTCTAAAAAGCGCAGGGCAAAGCGGCGGCGTCGCGACGGAGACATCGTGGCATCCCATTTCCCTCCTATGGGGGTCTTCGCTACGGGGTGGTCGTCAGTGCATTTTGGTGCATTTCCTGTTGAATTGGCTGAAAACTGAAGAAGTTTGTCGAAGTTTGTCGACCAGCAAAGACCCCCTATGCAAAAGAAGATGAGGCGGCTTCTAGCCGCAGCCCCGATGTACGACGCGACACCGGATGACGACGACGAGCGAGGGCGTCTTCCACCACCACGGGTGCCACAGCGAAAGACGGTGGAGGGAGACTGGGGCTACGAAAACTGGAGCAGCGGACAGGAGGACGCGGACTACGGGCCGGCAGTGGAACACATATACGGAGAAGAGATCGGAGTGCCTCTGGGGGACACGACTGTTCGACCACACGAGCAGGGAGACACGGGACAACATCAGAAGCTCGCCCCCATCGGGACTACACGACTGGACATCGAGGCATTGAGACAACTCGACACGGACGGCGAGCTGGACGGGGTCATCGACATGATAACGGACACGGCGGTGTTCCGCGAGGCACTGCTGCCGGGGCGTGAAGGGGCTTTCGCGAGGGAGAAGCGAAAGGTGTCCAGACACATGCTCCAGCACCTCGGGCAGCTGGAGGACTACGGGGTCTTGGTGCAAGAAGAATCAACGCTGATCCACCCGGCCTACACCGTGGCCAAAAAGAGCGGGGGCCTCAGGTTTATAGTGGACGCCAGGACGCTGAACAAGGCGATGAAGCCCCCGCCCGACATGCGCCTAAATTCCATCACGAGAGTGGCGCAGAGGCTGGCTAACGCTGACTGGGTTGTATTGGCCGATGCGCGCAGCTGGTTCTACCAGTTCCCGGTGGCGGAGGATATACAGAAGTTCTTCGGGGTGCGTATCGGTGACAAGCGGAACGATTTCGTCGACGCTCGCCTGCAGGTACTGTGCATGGGTTGGTCGTACTCCCCAGCTATTGCGCACAGGAGCGCGCGGGTGCTTCTCCCGCAGCCGCACGGCGAGGTGTGGATCGACAATTTTTGCATCGTAGCGTCGAGCCACGCAGAGGCAGATCAGCGGTATCGGGATTTCCTGGGGCGGTGCAAAGCCTGCAACGTGGAGCTGAACATGGACGACACGCAGTGCGGCGCCCCGACGCAGCGTTTCGTGGCGTTCGGGATTGACTTTGATCTGCTGACCCACTCATTGAGGATGGACCCGGCGTGGGTGAGAAAGCTGGCCGATCGTTTGGAGCTGGCCGAGATGATCGCAGGAGACGTAACGCCGAGGCGCGCCTTCAAGATTTTCGGTAGTGTGGTGTGGCAGAGTTACGTGACGCGCAGCCCGCTCTGTTTCGCGCCAGCGATGCTGTCCTACATCAGGAGGATTGCCCGGACAACGCTGGAAGATAAGGGAAAGTGGGACTTAAAGGCGGTGGTACCACCCTCGGTGCGGCACGAGCTGCGCCTGCGGATGTCCTTCCTCGAACAGAATAGCTGGCTGACATGTGTGCCACACACACGAGGCGCCTCGGTCTGGAGCGACGCGTCGAGCACAGCGTGGGCGGCGATCGCGATCGAGGGGACGTCAGAGAGGGTGTCGCAGGGAGTGTTCTCCGAGCAGGAACGCGGGGCGCACATCTTCCTGAAGGAGGCTTACGCGGCCCTACAGGGACTCAGACTCATCATCGCGAGCGGGTGCACAGTGCGCTGCTACATCGACAACCTGCCGTTGGTGCACTGCCTCGTAAAGGGACACTGCAGCAACTTTCGGGGAAATATCCTGCTACAACACATCGTGAACACTGCGACGGCAAAGAATCTCACGCTGGATGCGGTGTGGGTCCCGACGACAGAGCAACGCGCGGACTGCTATACGAGAGGGGTCGTCCATCCGGCGCCGATCTCACTCGATGTCACACCCTTAGACCAAATGCAGCCAACCAGACCGCTGTCTTCCACAACAGCGCCCCTCGGACGAGGGTAGTGTGGAAGCGTCAACGCAAAAAAGAAACCAAAGCAAAAAGTGCCGAACAAAGCGCAGTGACACTTTTTCAGCACACTTCGATGTGGGCGGAAAGTGTCGCGTGCTTGTTCGTGCCCTTGTGCTCCTCACTCACGACACCATCATCAGCAGGAGTGTGAGTGTGGAAGCGTCAACGCAAAAAAGAAACCAAAGCAAAAAGTGCCGAACAAAGCGCAGTGACACTTTTCGTTACTCCCATTACTACCCTGCACCCCTACTTTTTTCTACTAGTAGAAAAAAGTAGGGGTGGAGGAGAAAAAAGTGGTGGTGTAGGAGAAAAAAGTCAGGGTGCAGGAGAAAAAACGTGAATCCTGGAGCAACTCAAATTGTGGTGTTGTAAGATAAAATCACGAATTACACTCCACAGTAGCCATTTTTGTACTCTCGTATGGGTTTTTTTGCACTCGTCGCCTTCGGCGACTCGTGCAAAAAAATCCCAAACTCGAGTAAAAAAATGGCTACTTTAGGGGGCCTTCGCTACCAAGTGTGACTGAGTGAGAAAAAGTGAGCCACGGCGCACTTCCCCTCACTGGCTGACGAGCAGTGACGAGTAGTGACTGGTAGCGAGGGCCCCCTTAGTGTCGTGTAATTAATAACTAATAAGCTCCGACAACACGCACCTCCCTGGCACGGCGATCGTCGTGGCCTGGGATAAACATTTTTTGCATTTTTGTCCTTGGAGGATTCTTCATATTCCTGGATTTCCCGAATTTCCTGGATTTCCCCCGGCCCCTTAGGCGGTTTCAGGGCGGACAGGGCGGACATGCCCGGACCCGGAAATCCGGGTGTCCGGATGTCCGGGTCCAATTTTGACCCCCCCCCCCCCCCCCGGACATTTCCCGAATTTCCCGCCCGGACATGTCCGGGCGGACATCCGGACATCCAGAAATGTCCGCCCCGGACAGGGCGGACATGTCCGGGCGGACATTTTCTGGTGTCCGGATGTCCGGACCCGGAAATTCGGGAAATCCAATTTTGACCCCCCCCCCCCCCCCCCCCCCCCGGACATGTCCGGCCAGGACCTCGATAGTTTGATTTTTGGTCCAGAAAATAGTTTGAAAATTTTTGAAATCTGGGTGCCCAAATTTTTTTTTTTTTTCCGTATCCGTCAGGTGGACCACCGGGTGGGGAGAGATCCGGTGTGAGGCACTTGGGTCCGTCCAGGTGGGCAGGGGGAACCTGGGGGCGGGGGGCCTCAAAACCCGTCTACCAGTGCCGCTTCTAATCTCGTCGGTCTTGTCCCAACCACCACCAGCCAGCCCAGAACGCCCTGACGCTGCGACCTCGTCGATTTTTCCGTTTCGCCCATCCGCCCAACTCCGCCAACCCAACCAGCCCTACCCTTTCTCCCAGTCAGGGCGGTACTCACACGAGCGGCAAAGCGCTGGGGGAGGGGGGGGGGGACATCAATAGGGGAGGGGAGGGGAGGGGGGAGGAAGGGAGGGGAGGAAGGGGGGGGGGGGGGTTATGTTGTTTCTAACCCAGACCTGCTGTGCAGAGCCCGGGGGAGGGGGTGGCCAGCCCCTGTCTAACCATTCACAACGGCCACCTGCACACATCTATGAAAGGGGGGGGGGGAAGGTCCCGGGGGGGGGGGGGGGGGTGGTGGGGGTGGGGACGCTGCTCCGCCTACTCGCCCCGCTCCACCTCCGTCTGCAGCTTGCGCATGTAGACGCGCAGGCTGACCCCCGGCTCCCTCGTCTGGTTCCCGGGCTCGGCCTGCGCGCCCCCTTGCAGGATGCGCGCCTGCAGCCACTCCGCCGCTACGTCACCTGCCACCCTGGGCGAGAGGGGGCAAAGGCCATAGCTGGGGTGGAAGCAGTGCCTCCACGCCTCGACGGTGCGGGGGATGGCTCCTCCCATCGAGACGCAGGGGGCCATGCCGCGGGCCCGCGCTACCACCCCCTCGGCCCAGACACGGGACGCCGCAAGCTCCTGCAGAGCGGGGATGTTCGCCGCGGGCGTCTCGTCGTCCCCGTAGGCGTCGATGGCCTGGAGGTCGTCCTCGGGCTCCCACACGTTCGCCGGGTCGTCGTCGAACTCCATGGGGCCCGCCGCGTCACCCTGACGCAGCTCCTCCAGGCGTCTCGAGGACGCGGCCGTCCGGCTGCGGCGCTGCCCGTCCCGGCGGGCCTGCGCGGCGTTGCGCATCATCGTCGCAGCAACCCCCTGGATCCCGCCAGCCCCACCGGGGGCTGTTCCGCCAGAGGTGCCAGAGGGGGCTGTGTTGAAGGTGTGGGAGCCTCCGCCCTGGCGGCGCCGCGCGGCCTGAGCGGGGCCAGACGGCTGGGCGCCTGCCGCCGTGACCGGAGCCGCAGAGGGCACACCAGAGGGGGCTGTGTTTGAGGTTTGGGAGCCTCCGCCCTGGTGGTTCTCTGTGGCCCCCGACCCCGACGGCGGGCACTCTGCATGTTGGGCCTGCCCCTGCATGGGGGCTGGGGCAGCCCGGGAGGCACTCTCCGCCGGGGGCACGCTGTGGCCGTGGGTCGCGGAGGGCGCACCAGAGGGGGCTGTGTTTGAGGTTTGGGAGCCTCCGCCCTGGTGCATCTCCACGTCCTGGCCGGGAGCGACCGGCTCCTCCGCCACTTCCTCCTTCACCCGCGTTGGATGGTGCGCAGCCCCCGACGAGTCGTGCGGGGCACTCGGCTGCCTGGGCCCCATCGGCGTGTCGTGCATGCGGCTCGGGATGGGCTTCCGCCGGCGGGGGCGCGCCCGGGCGGACTCCAGGACCTCCCGCAGATCCGGGGTGACCGCGGGTTGCTCCGCAGGGTCTGGAGCGTCGACATCCACCGCCACCCGGTCAATGTAGCCTGGGCACCGCTCACCCCGCACTGCGCATGACGCGCACACTTTGCGCCAGCATCTGCCACACGCGTGATGCCTCGCGGAGCGGTCGAACGGGCGGCGGCACTTCTCGCACTCCTCCACCTGGCCCGCCGAGCCCCCCTGACGCACCATCTGCATGGGACTATCACCATCGCACCCCGTGACATCCGCTGCCATCGGCTTCGGGGGAAGACCCGCCAGGTGCTGACGCATGGGCTCCGGCATAACTAGGGGCACGTAGTGCCCATGTTGCCCCCCCGTCCTCCGCAGACAGTGGGCGTCCACCACTGCACCCGCACCTACTGGGGACAGAAGCATCGGCTGGTGGTTGTCGATGAGCACGAGGACGACGCATCTGGTCACGCGCGCAGCCGCCGCCAGGGCGATGAAGTCCGCCCAGGTGCGCACGTCGTCGCTCCCTGCGCGCATCATCTGCTCGGCCCACTGGTTCGGACCCTCCTCCACCCGCATCCGGAGGTCCGGGTCGCGCATCGCCCTGCGGACTGCCTCTTGGCGCAGCCACCCGCTGGATTGCTTCACCGATCGGGCACCCAGCGTGGCCAACGCATCAAAAGCACAGTCCCCCACCCGGAACGACCACCCGTCCGGCTCGACCAGGCCCAGCCGCGCCTGCTGCTGCAGGGACGACAAGCTCAGCCTCCCGTCCGTCTGGCCGCGCCACTCCAGCAATTGGGCCAGGGGGTCAGCCGCCACCCCACCCGCCGGCTGCGGGAGGTCCCCCTCCGCGGGGGGAGGCGGCGGGCGTGGGCGGCGGGGAGGGGCAGGTTCGGGTTCAGGGGTCGGCTCCTCGGGGCCCGCCGCGTCATCCGGGTCACACATGAAATCCTCCGCGTCCATGTGCCCGTCGAAGTGTGGCGCGGGGGCCAGGTCCGTGTCAGGCGCGAAGAAGTAGTCCGGCTCCACGCCCACCAGCGGATCCGGCAAGACCCGCTCCCGAGTCTGACCAGAGCGCAGGTCCGTGCACAGCGCCCCCCTGCGGAGCGACGACCGCCCCACCGCCCGCATCAACGGCACCACTATCCGCGCCGCCCAGGAACGAGTGAGCTCGGCCCTGTCCCCCAGCTTGTGGTCCACCGCGAAGCTGACCAAGTGCCTGAAGAGCCGCACGGCCTCCGGACCCATCCCGCCCGACTGCTCCAGGGCGAACGCGGAGAAGGCGATCTCAACCTCCTGACACCGCGCCCCGTGCTTGCGATGCTTGGATGCTTCAGCCCGCGACGCGGTGTACCCCCGCGCTCTCGCCGCACCCTGCCTCGCAGACTCCGCGCACGTCGACCACACGGTCACGTCGATCGCCCGGCCCCGCGACTCACCTATGCCGCACGGGAGGAACACGTCAGCCGGCTTGCCCCCGCCCAAGAGGAGGTGGTTGGGCTCCAGCTGGGGGCCGAGTCCCGCGTCCCGCGCCAGCCCCAGCACCCCGAGCTTCACCGCGTCGTGGCGCTTGATGCGGTCCGCCGATGCCTGGCAGCTGAACACATGGGCGCCCAAGACGTCCATGGCGTCCCCGCACTCGTGGCACCGCGACCCAGGGGCGAAGACGACGAGGCCCAGGCGCAGGCGAGCCGCCACTTGGTACTCCTCCCTCCCCATCGCAAACTGTTGTTCTGGCGTCACCGTCACCCACGCCCCTGCGCCTGGGAGGGACGCGGACAACTGACGCCCTTTACTCAGCACGTCAGCCTCCGCCAGTAGGGTCTCGTGCTGCCGGCTGATGATCGCCAGGGATAGGTCGCGCTGGCGGAGGGGCTCGCCCGGGCGCTTGTGAGGGTCCACCCAGTCCGCCTCCGCCACCAGCTCGTTGTGGGCGGTCGCTGCCACGCGCCACGCATCCGCATCCCAACGATATCCGCTGTCCAGCTGCACACATAGGGGGAAGAAGGAGCTAGCCGCCGCCAAAGCCGCAGCGGTGATGTGGTCCTCCGACCTCCGAATGCCCATACCCCCTAGCCTGACGGGCAGGGCCGCCTGGTCTCGCGCATCGTCAGGGAGGGTCCCGTCCCTGTCCCCGAGCACAGATGCCAGCACCATCCCGATTTCCTTGTCATACTGGCGAAGGTATTCTCTCCCGGCGTACCCAATTGCGCGCATCTGGAAGACCAGCTTGCAGAAGCCTTCACAGTGTCGCAGGAGGGTCATGGCCACTTGCGCGTCTTGGAGGTGGTGAAGCTGGCGCAGGTTCGGGATGAACTTCTCTCTCAGTTTTGTATCCATCACCCGCTCGCAGAATTCCGCATCCCCCACCGGAGCCCCGAGGAACTCGAAGTTGTGGTGGAGGAGGTCCATGCGAGTCGCGCGCTCCTTTTCCGTCGCGGCTACATCAAGGCCCGCTCCCCGGAGGCCCTCCACCGAGTGCCCATTCAGCGAGATCACTTCGCATTTGCGGCGTGCCACCACCAGGCCCAGCTCCGCGCTCCGCCGCTCGAGGATCGCGAACGCGTGGCCGACCGCCCCGGGGGAGCCCATCAGCGTGCCATCGTCCAAGTACCACACGCTGCCCTCCACCCCCGGCAGCTTGCCTAGGTCCTCGGTCAGCTGGCGGATGGCCAGGGAGAACAGGAGCGGCCCGAGGGGGTCCCCCTGCTGTACCCCCCTCTGCGATTCGAGCACTTCGCCACGGTATATCAGGGCTGAGGGCGACGCGTAGCACCACTCGACCCACGCCGACAGCTCCGGGAGGTCCCGCCTGACAGCATCGATGAACGCCTGCCTGTTAACCATGTTAAAGGCGTTGGCATAGTCGATCTTCAGCAGGACCTTGTCCGCCCCCCTGTTGCGCGCCGCGAAGTCCTTCACGACCGCCGTGGCCGCCTCCAGTCCGCCGTCCACCGCCACTCCTACTTGCCTCCCCTTCAGGAGGAGCTTCCCAGCCTGTTCCCTGACGTCTGCGGTGAGGGTTTTGGCCACCAGGCGGCGGAGGGTCTCCCCAACCGCGATCGGGCGGATCCCCGCGTCTGGCTTGGGGAGCGCGACCAGAGACGCGCCCGCGATGTGCCGGGCCAGCTGCGGGGGGGCCTCGCCTCTGCGCAGGACATTCACCACCGCCGTGAGGGCCGGAAGCACATCCACTCCCTCCACCTGGACGAGCTCCCGGAGGTGGTCCGCCCTCAGGCCTGAGGGGCCGGCGCCCGTGCCCCTCGGTAACCCCTTCAGCGCTTTAAACACCTCGGCGGGGGTGGCATCCGCGGGCACTACCCGCGTCGCCGCGGAGATGGCTGGGCTGTCCGCTTCCGGGTGCATTGCTAGGAGCTTCGCTTTCGTGGCAGGGGTGGCAGGCGCCAGGCCGGCGCTCCTGGTGCGCGCCATCGCCGCCGAATACCGCCCTTGTCTCGCCGCTTGCACCACCGCTTCCTCCGTCTCCTCCCATGTGGGGGCAGCCTCCACCCGTCCCGGGCCCGGGGCTTCCGTCCGGGCCCGGCGCCAGAGCTCCGACGCGCGTCCTTCCCGCCAGAGGATGATCGCCTCCTCCCGGGCCCGCTTCGCCAGCAGCTGCTTCTTCTTCCCTCCACGGTAGGTGCGGAAGAGGGTTTTGGGCACCAAGAGGAGGCGGAGCCACGCCGTGGTGCTCGAACTATTCGCTGCGACATCCCACAGGGCCTGGCTATAGGCTACCGCCGCCGGGCGGAGGATCGCCCCGGGGACCGACAGCGACACCCCCACTCGCTCCGTGTGGATGCTCTCAAGGGGAGGGAGGCGACCCGCATCCGCTGCCTCCGCCGCAGAGGGTGCGCGCCTGTTCGGCACCACAGGGGTCGCGCCACGTGGGCGGCACTTCACGCAGGAGTCCAAGGAGGTGCTCATTACCTTCGAGCACCACATGCACTTCTTCATGCCCAGCAGACGAAGCGCGCTCGGCGGGAACTCCTCACCCTGGTCTGCGTGCGCCTGGGCGTGCTTGCGGAGCGTCTCCTTGGACGAATACGGCGTATGCCGGTGGAGAGCCGAGCCCGCGCAGGCCGTGAGGGGGCAGAACCAGCGGCGACGCACATCCCCCAGGCCCGCCCCTTCTGCCTCCTGGGCACCCTCCCCTAGGGCCGCCGGGCAGGCGTCTCGACACGTGGCTGGGCTGAGGTGGGCCGGCGCCGCGCTCTCTCGAAGGGCCCTGCGTCGGGCAAGGGGCATGGCCACTCCCTCGTAGTGGTTGCCAGAGAGAGCCACCACCCTGACATCTGCGGGGGCTGGCCCCTGCTTCTTAGGGCGCCGCGGGTCCACACGGATTGCCTGACCCCTGCCCTCCTGCACCACCACCACTGACAAGTCCCACGCTCCCGCCGCCAGGTGCAGCGCGAGGTGGTCCCCATGCGCCGCACCAGCCAGGCCCGCCCGATACTCCTCGACCCGCCTGGCGTCCCCTAACAAGTGAAGCAGTTGAGGTTTCACCGAGGCGTCCCCTGCACGCCGGGACAGCTCGGAGCGCATGCCCACTATGTCGTCGTGGGAGGGGAGGGCGGCCGTGGGCGTGAGTGCCGCGAAGAGGCAGTCCCCTGTCGCCTGATTCGGCACCCTGGACCCCCCGAACTGCGACAGGACCTCGTCCACCCCAGTCCAGTCCTCCTCCATCTCCAGGTCCCCACCGCACAGGTCGCGCGGGCCGAGGAAGAGCGGGGGGCGCTCTGACGTTGCGCACAGGAGGCGGGTCCGTCTCATGGGCTGTACGGAGCGCCACAAGTCCAGGGTCACCGCGTCCCGCATCTCCGACTCCCGCAGCCGCGCTGCCGTCACGGCCACCTCCACCCCAGCCCAGACGAGACACGCGAGCGACAGGAACCCCAGCCCCCAGACCCCGCCCGACAGGGCCCCCGCCGACGCCAGGACCGGCAACACCTCTGCCACTCGCTCCGCCCGACTCACCCGACGCAGCGCGTCCAGCCCGGCGCCGATCCGGTCCTCCGAGCGGCGGACGGAGGCAGGCAGGAGAACCTCCAGGCGCGGCCTGCGGGCCACCCATCGGGATCGCCTGCGGGCCCTCCACGACCAGCGAGGGAGCCAGCCGCGTCGGTTGGCCAGGCGGCGCTGCCGTACCATCGCCGAGCCCACCAGCACCCACCCGCCCGTCGCCAGCCCGTATGCGGACGCCGCCACCACTCCTGCCCGTAGATCGCTCGCAGATAGGACCTCAACCCAGAGCGCGCCGGCGGCGATCACGGCCGCCCCGCCCAGGCCCGCCGCCAGCCCGCACGCCTCCGTGAACCCCGGGAGCACACCCGCCGCCCTGCCCGACACCCTCAGCCAGCGCACCACCCGGCTCACCCGCCCTAGGGCCCAGGAAATGCCCCGCGCCGCTCTTGATGGGGACAGCCCCGCAGCCAGCAGTACGGGCAGGACCCCCAACCCCCACCACCAGGCCCAGGCCGTCTCTCCCTGTAGTGCGACCCACCTAGGCTCCCAGACGAAGACGAACCCCCAGCACGCAGCAGCTGACGAGGCCCAGGCGCGTTCCACCCCGCCCGCCACCACCCAGCAGCACCCTCCCACCACCGCTGCTCTCCACGCTTTCGACTGCCCCCACACACTGTGCATCAGCCTCGTCGCCCGTCTCCGCCCGACTGCCCACCAGCCTCGCGCCCGGCACCGACTCAGGGCAAATACAGCCGGCCACCAGCTCCAGCCCAGCGTCCCCGCCACCACCACCGCCCACCCAAGAGTCGCCCTTACCCAGCCAACCCCCCAGTACCCGCCCAGGGGGGGGAGCTCGGGGGAGGGGGGTGGAAAGACATAAGCTGGGAGGGGGGAGCCCGGGACGGGGGGGGGACCACACGACACTCCCTCCCACCATCCCCCACAACGCGGGCAGAGCCCATCTCGTCCCCCCCTGTCAGCTATCACGCCGGGGGCGCCGTACTTGGCCCCGCGGGGGCGGCTAAGCGGCTTCCGCCGCTCCAGAGGCCCTGCGGGCGTGGTCTCTGCAGCGGTGACCGCCGCTGCCTGCTCGGGGGGGGGCCGCGGCCCTTCCGCAGCCGTCGGGGAGTGCCGTTGGGGGGTGCATGAAGCCGGTGGGTCAGACCGGTGTGCTGTTGTTGGGGGGGGGCCCGTGTGGGCCCCGCCCTCCCCCGGCTCCGCCTGTCCCGGTGCTGCCGCCGCCGCCGCAGCCGTTGCTGCCGCTGCTCCCGCCGCTACCGGGGGCGACCCGGGCTGCCCACGTGCGGGGGGTTGCGACCCCCGCGCCGCTGCCGCTACCGGGGGCGGCCCGGGCTGCACTCGTGTGGGGGGCTGCGACCCCCCCGTCTCCCTCGCTACCGGGGGCGGCCCGGGCTGCTCTCCCGCTGGGGGCGTGAGCGCCGCCACCAGCAGCGCCATGAGGGCCCACTGCCCTCGCCTCCTCGCGTGCCCACGGCCGGGCGCATCTCGCGCCTCCATCACGACTCGCGCTCGCGTGCGTCGGGGGTGGGAAGGGGGGGACTGGGAAGGGAAGGGGAACAGAGCCCGAGGGACAAGTGGCCCCAGGGGGAGTGGTTTTTTGCTTGGGGATACGCTATTAGCCCAACCAGCCCTCCCGACTCTGCCCGCCCGCAAGTTCAAGAAGAAGTTTGGAAAGGGGAAAAGGGATGGGGGAGAGGAGGGAGAGGGAGGGGTTTTTGAAAGGGGAGGGGAGAACCCAACCGACCCAACCGACCAGGGGGGGGGGGGGGGGGGAGCGCGAGTGTGTATACCAATGAAGTACAGAAACTGTAGCTTAAGAAATCGTTGGTGGAATTTTTTGCTCCTAAGACCGGCGATTTGTAGGGGGACCCTTTCGAATTTTTTTTGGGGAAGGGTAAATTGAACGTTTTTGGCCAAATGAAGCCACTGCGACCATTCCCGGGCCTCGGAAATCAGATTTTTGCCCCTCAAATGCGGTGCCGGTCCGGACAAAAAACCGAAAAAATCGTGAAAAATGGCCCATTTTCCCCAGCCAAAAATGGGCCAAAAATGCCCCCCGGACACCCCCAGAGACATGTCCTAATCCGGGGTGCCAGTAGGGGGGACCTTTCGATTTTTTTTTCGAGGAGAGGTCAATTGAACGTTTTTGGACATCTGAGGCCACTGCGACCATTCCCAGGCCTCGGAAATGAGATTTTTGGCCCTCAAATGGGGTACCGGTCCCCACGAAATTCCGAAAAATCATGAAAATCGAAAGGTCCCACGCACCAAATTCTGCCCAAAAATCGTCAAAAATGGACATGTCATACGCAGCAAGGGGGCAAACCACTCCCCAATGCTCAATGATTCCACGGCAAGCCAGATTTTCTGATCAATTGGTTTGTTTGAGCATGTTCCTGGCCCTTGTTGGAAAGTAGATGACCCCTGGCTGGAGAGGACGGTTGTGCTCGACCGGACGGAGAGAGAACCTTCTCCATAACCACCTCCACTCCACAATGCCACAAGTGGCAGGAAGGCCGGGTGTTACAGGCCTCAACCAGGGTTCCAAGGCTCTCCACTTCCTGGCTGCGTCAGGGATCACCGGGTACAGCGAGCAGGATTCCCTGTCCTGACACCCCAGCATGTACCACCGGAAGAACCCGAAACAGCAGCCCCCCCCTCATGGGGGTTGCAAGAGGCACGGAAATCGTTCAAATCGGACCAAGTCCGAAAATTCGGCACTTTCTTGGGTACAAATTGCGGTCCGAAATTTTCCGATTTTTTGAAAAAAGGCTAATTCTGTAAGGGGGACCTTTTCGAATTTTTTTTCGGGCACTTTTTCCACAAGGAAATGTCCGCCCTGTCCGCTACTGTCCGCTACTGTCCACTACCGATTTCAAGGATCCTCCCTTGAAAATAATTCAAACTTTCGGCATGTCCTGACTGGGGAGAGTTTTCTGCACCTTTTTTGTTGCTGTATCTCGAAAGGGGGTGGTGTGTTGCGAGACCATCATCCACAAAGACGTGCGTAAAATTCTCCCCCCAGTCGGCCGCCGAAATCACTATCAATAATGATCACCACCTGGTGACCAAGAGTTTCCTGCGTTCCCCCGCAAAGTATAAGTGCCGCTACACAAGGTGTTGGTGGGTTATAACCCACCAACAGCGAAGTGTTGAATTTGTAAATACCTACCAGCAGTATGAAATCCGAGACAGAGATTCTTCGTTCTCTGTGCCGAACTGATCCAGTGATCCAGTGCGTACACCCAATGTTGGGAGGGTACCGATTTTTGAGAAAACGGCACTTCTGAGCGAAGCCCTCCACCGTGTGAATTAGTATATTTGCTGTCATGTTGAGCTGCCCACCAGGCCTGGGCGGGGAACGAGCCCTTTTTCCAGGTTTTTTGGGTCGGGGAACCAGGTTTTTTCTAAGAATTTTTACAAGGGAATTTTTGCTCGCCCCCCCACAGTTTCCAGGCGCGTGCCCGTCAGGCGGGACTTTTTCTCTGATTTCTCTCCGCGTCATCATTGACAGCTCTCGAGTGATGCCCAGAGATGCTTGCGGCAGAGAGTGCCCCTCATGCGCGTTACAGCTGAAAATGAATGAGGATCATCTGGCACTCGTTCTCATCGGGGGTTGTGCTCCGCAGGGACTCAATACACCTTGGCACTCTCGCAGGGCTGGACATGCCAGCAGCTGGAGGACAGTTACAAAGCTGCCCCCGACGCCACCCACCTGCTGGCCCCTTCAGGTCTGAAAGCCCAAAAGCTCCCGGGGATTTTGCAGTGGTGCGCACCATATTCAGCGCAGGGTGATCTCTCCGATTTTCCAAAACTGCTGGTTTACGGGTTTGGGGAACGGTCGTCGGCAGACCGTTGAAATGCCCGTGTTAGTAGCAGAGGGACACTTCAGCTATTTTCAGCAGAAAAAAAATGAAGCTTTAATTACCCTGCGCCTTTGTCAGAAAACGAGGTGCCGACCCACACCCAGCCCAGCCCACGTCGAACCTCCAATCGCGCATGTACTAGACTTCATTCTGTACCAAACGGGCAGCATTTCGAGTTCAAACGGGCATGTACTGGACTTCATTCTGTTCCACAACTTCGCAATTCCGAGCGCAAACCTGCATGTCCTCGCCCTTTGCCTCGAGCAAACGGGCAGCATTCAGAGTTCAAACGGGCATGTACTAGACTTCATCCGGCACAACATGGAGTCGAAACGGGCATGTACTAACCCCGTGCCTTCCGCAAACGGGCATGTACTAGACTTCATTCTGCCACAAACGGACAGCATTCAGAGTTCAAACGAGCATGTACTAGACCTCATCCTGCATCACAACAGCCGCGAACGGGCAGCATCTGGGTTTTAAACCGGCATGTACTGGACTTCGTACTGCATCACGACGGCAAACGAACAGCATTCAGTGCCCAAACGGGCATGTACTAGACTTCATACTGCAAACAACTGCGTCAACCTCGAGTCCAAACGGGCAACGGACAGCACCTAACCGGGGGGGTCATGAAAAAGCGCTGGAACAGTCACAAATCACGCAACAAATCGTTCACACCTGGACAAAGGGCCAGAAATACCCTCCGGGAGCCACATTTTTTCGGTGTGAACGATTATGACAAGGCTCTGAAAAAGTCAGACACATTTCCGGTCTGCTACGCTATTCTGTGCAACACGACAGGCACCCAGTCGGGGGTGGTCATGAAAATGTCGCGGAACAGTCACCAAACGCCAAAATAATCGTTCACACCTGACGAAATAGCCAGAAATACCCCCCGGGCGGCATTTTTTTGGGGTGTGAACGATTTTTGACATGTCCCAGAGCCCAAAAAAACATGTTTTGGGGGTCTAACTGGCCTGTGAACGATTTCTGGTGATGTGCGAACGATTTTTTGTCACTTTTTGGCCTTCTCTCCAGCAAAACCCTAAGGAAACTGACCCCAAAATGACAAAAAATCGTTCGCAGTGAAAAAAATGGCATGTACTAGGGGTGTTACAGTCGCTGCCAGTTGCAGATCGTCATTTTGGGACCACTTTTGGGGTTGGTGGGTCAAAATAACACAATACGAAATTCGCAGAATTTTTGTTTCAGCAGCCCGTGCTAAGGGTCCCTCCTCTAGTGTTAGCAAGGCACACTCACGTTTCAGGTAGCGTGTCGCGTGTCACGCATGTCGCGAACGCGGCAAGTGTACCTCCCAGGTGGGGAAGCCCGACCTCCTGTCCGATGTCAGTCAGGCTTCGAAGAAGCGCTTCATGGATGCGGCGCTGACCCGGGGAAGTGGGATAGATGGACGGGCACACGCTACATGGGGGGTCTGGGGGGCGTGAGCCCCCCAGCCGCCGGAGGCCACGGTAGCGAACATCTGTTCGTGTGGGCGTACAGATTCTGTGCGAGTTGGCTGCGTCCTCAGAGGCGACTGGAGTGGTTGGACCCCGACTTGATGGGATTCGAAGGACTTGAGTACGAGACGTACGCCACAGGGGGGTCTGGGGGGCGGAGCCCCCCAGCCGCCGGAGGCCACGGTAGTGAACGTCTGGCTCTCCAGTTGGCCAG
The DNA here is from genome assembly GCA_963210315.1 of Rhynchopus euleeides. NCBI lineage: Eukaryota > Euglenozoa > Diplonemea > Diplonemida > Diplonemidae > Rhynchopus > Rhynchopus euleeides. Next base: position 2,087,210 of record OY723258.1, read on the forward strand.
CAAGGCGAACGATACGTGGGACAGACTTCCCTTCCATCCTTGCGCGCGCCCTGTCGACTGGGGAAAACTTAGAAAAAAAAATTTCCTCTGCGAAACAACCTTAGAAAAAAAATCCCCTAACAAAATTCTTAGAAAAAAACTTTTTTTCCCCTTACAAAAATTCTTAGAAAAAAAGTTCAGAATCCTGAAAGTGGGGAACAAGCCCCCCAGTTAGGAACAGCCCTGCTGCCCACCCCAATAATTATTTTTTTTATAACCCTGCCGGCAATACACGGGGAACAAAACAGTGTCACCGCGATTTTGATCTGCACTTTTGCTTCCGTTATCTTTGTTCGCTGACCGTTCGACACCCACACCCACACCCATACTGCTCATGAGGGTGTCGTGCGCGAGGAGCACGAGGGCACGAACAAAGCGCGTGAAACTTTCTGCCCCACATTGACGTGCCGGGAAGGAAAGACACAGTGCCACACCATTTCTTGGCTGTGAGCATCCCGGAATAAACCTAGCTTTTCTGCCGACCTTGCCATGCGGAGCTTTCTTGCTGGCTGCGGTTCTTGTCAGAGAGGGGGGGGGGGTAGGGGGGGTCAAATGGGGGTGACAAACACGATTTTTCAAAAAACCGGCGCAGAGGCCCCAAAGCCCCCGTAAACCCTCCAAACCCCCCCAGATCGGTCCGGAAACCCATCGAACCCCACTTTTCCACCATTCCGGGCACCTCAGGTGCCCGAATTGGGGTACCTAAATTTTGTGCCACCGTTTGGTACCGTACAGTGCCACTGTGTGGGAGGTTGGAAAAGAAAATGCCCCAACACACCACATCTGAGGGTTGCAATGCATGTTGCTTGCCAACCACGTCATCCGGTGGGTGTCAGGCGCTATGTAGGTGGCATTAGCCAGGTCTTCGATGTGTTCTGGCTTGTATATATACCTCCCTGCCTGCGGCACAGGCACTGCCTTTGTCACCCACACCAGCCACAGAGAGCGTATTGTACTCGGTCCACGGTTGCTGATTCATTGTGATGCGTTGTATCCTCGAGTGAACGTCACACACTAGTGGCACCACCACCCGCCATCCGAGAGCTGTATTGACTTTGCGCGCTTCCGTTGTATTCACCTCGCCACGCATATTGCACCGTTCAGTACCAGTGCTCTTGGGCCAGGCAAAGTAGACCGCAGCAACTACCAATTCTGGCACAATGGGTACCACGACAGCGCACTTCATGTGTTCCCGGAATGTACAGCTCGTGTTGCAACAGTCGTTGTCAACACATCCCGGTTGTGGAGCACTGCTGCACAGGAATCACACGACCATCTGGACTGTTCCGTACCTACAGGCAGCCTCCCGGTGCATGGTGGCAGGGAGGTATATATACAAGCCAGAACACATCGAAGACCTGGCTAATGCCACCTACATAGCGCCTGACACCCACCGGATGACGTGGTTGGCAAGCAACATGCATTGCAACCCTCAGATGTGGTGTGTTGGGGCATTTTCTTTTCCAACCTCCCACACAGTGGCACTGTCCGGTACCAAACGGTGGCACAAAATTTAGGTACCCCAATTCGGGCACCTGAGGTGCCCGGAATGGTGGAAAAGTGGGGTTCGATGGGTTTCCGGACCGATCTGGGGGGGTTTGGAGGGTTTACGGGGGCTTTGGGGCCTCTGCGCCGGTTTTTTGAAAAATCGTGTTTGTCCACGTAAAAGGGTGGCATTTGACCCCCCCTAGGCATAGGGTGCGGGCGATTCGGTTATCGCCCAAATCGCAAAAATTATCGCCCTCATTATCGCCCATTCTGTCAAGGCGATAAGTGGGCGATAATGTTTCCGTCGTATTTTTGGGGGCAAAATGGCCCGGCCAGGGACGTCAGATCACTGCTGAGGTGGTGAGTGGGTCATTGCCTCAGTGAAGACCCGGTTCCTGACCTAGATCAAGCCCTCTGCTCCAGTGTTCTCAGTGGGTCATAACTCTGTGACCAGGGTCAGAACCGCCCCAGGTCTCAGATCAGCCGTGAAGCTTCCTGTGGGCTATGCAATGAGTCATCTCACTCAAACGTACGGAGTTCATCTCCTCCCATTCAGACCGACTACACTAGAACCGCGCATCTCCTTCAACACTAAGGTGTACCCGCTTCATGCTCACGAGTGCTCCTAGTAACGGCGAGTGAACAGGTCCTGAGCGAGGTCAGGATCTGGGACAATGCCCAGTTCCTCACGTGGGTTTTGACCGAGGAAATGACCCACCCGCATGACGTCAGTGGTCAGAAGCTGATTTCTGATGCAGAGTCCTAGGTCTTGGCCCAGTTGTTGACGAGGTCACAGGGCCCTGTGGGACCCAGGGTCAGTAGAGCGGTAACCCACTCACCACTAGCTGAAAACCCCTTCAGAAAGTGTGAAAGAAAACGGGCGATACTGGGCGATAATTTGGCGATAATCGGGCGATAATTGGGCGATAATGGGCGATAAGGCGATTCGATACGCGATAATCGGGGCTCGAACCCGGTTGGGCGAATATAGGGCGATAGGCGAATCGCCCGCACCCTATGCCTAGGGGGGGGGGGGAACGCGCCCGTGCTGATATATGTTATCTTTTGTCTACCCCCCGTCCCATCCATCCCGCCCTCACGCACCCATCCCCTGCCCCACCCCTGTGTTCGACATTTTTATATCATCGCCCAAACCCGCTGCGCCCGCGTTTATTCTTCTGTCCCAAATACCCATGCGTTCTGTGCGTGCTGTGTGTGATGACATCTCGGGGTTTCCCTGTGCGACATCTGTCCGGGACTGTACTTTCTGCCGCCCGTTCTCAACTTCTACCCGTTGCCTGTGTGGCGGGGAAGAGGTCGGGTGTGGTGGGTGAGGTGTCCTTGTCCCCTGACAGTGATACGTTTCCCCGTGTGGCGTGGTTGCTGGTATCGTGTGGATACCTAGCTACGCGCGCGTTGTCCAGAGTTCAAAAAAAATGAATGTTTGTTTTATTTGTTTGGGATGTTTTTGAGCACATTTATGATGCGTAAAAGTGTAGGAGTGCTTCCGACGATCCTGTTCCTTTTCTGTGTGTCTAGCTATCTCGTGTTCACATGTGCTCCACACCCACATCAAAGCAGCAGGCTCTAGGGTGGTGGAAGCGTCAACGCATCATTAAGGAAGAAGGAAGCACGGTTGCTACGCTTTTTGTTGTCAAATCAATGATGCGCAACCCGTCGTGTTGGCAGAGGAAAAAAGAAGAAGAAGAAGGGCGATGAGGGGGCAGAGGGGCCGCCTTGCCGAGTCTGGGTGTGTCCCGGCCTTTCTTTCGGTCCATCTCAGTCGCACCCCACCCGCCCTCACCGACCCATCTCCCTTTGTTGCTGGTCTGGTTGCTGCTCTCATCACACTTCCGGCATGTTGGTCTGCCTATACCGATACGCACTGCCGTCCCTGCAGGTTTGAGTGGTCTTGACTGCAAATGTCTGTTGGCCTGTTGCTCGGTGCTGTGGTGGCCGCGTGTCAAATACCTACCGGTTGCCCAAACGAGTGTGATGCAAAACCGTGCGGTGATGGTCAGACGTGCACAGACCCGGATCCAACGCCTGCGAGCATGAAGGACTTCATCTGCAGCTGCACCAACGGCGTTCAGAAGAAGGGTGAGGCAGCAGTTTGCGAGGTTGATGAATGTGCTTCGAACCCGTGTGGTGATGATCAGACGTGCACGGACCCCAACAAGAGTTTCAAACAGCAGCACAACTTCCTTTGCACGTGTGACGACAACAAAGACATCCGTCATCTTGCTGGACCTGCGACCTGTTCGAAGGACGAGTGCAAGAGCAAACCATGCGGTGATGGTCAGACCTGCACTGACCCGGATCCTTCACCGAAGAGCACGAAGGACTTCGTCTGCAGCTGCACCAACGGCGTTCAGAAGAAGGGTGAAGCAGCAGTTTGCGAGGTTGACGAGTGTGCTTCGAACCCGTGCGGTGATGGTCAGACGTGCACGGACCCCAACAAGAGTTTCAAGGTGCAGCACAACTTCCTGTGCACATGCGATGACAATAAAGATGTCCGTCATCTTGCTGGACCTGCGACCTGTTCGAAGGACGAGTGCAAGAGCAAACCGTGCGGTGATGGTCAGACATGCACTGACCCGGACCCTTCACCGAAGAGCACGAAGGACTTCGTCTGCAGCTGCACCAACGGCGTTCAGAAGAAGGGTGAGGCAGCAGTTTGCGAGGTTGACGAATGTGCTTCGAACCCGTGTGGTGATGGTCAGACGTGCACGGATCCCAACAAGAGTTTCAAGGTGCAGCACAACTTCCTTTGCACGTGTGACGACAACAAAGATGTTCGCCACCTTGCTGGACCTGCCACCTGCTCAAAGGACGAGTGCAAGAGCAAACCATGTGGTGACGGTCAGACATGCACTGACCCAGACCCTTCCCCGAAGAGCACGAAGGACTTCATCTGCAGCTGCACCAACGGCGTTCAGAAGAAGGGTGAAGCAGCAGTTTGCGAGGTTGATGAATGTGCTTCGAACCCGTGCGGTGATGGTCAGACGTGCACGGACCCCAACAAGAGCTTCAAGGTGCAGCACAACTTCCTTTGCACATGTGACGACAACAAAGATGTTCGCCATCTTGCTGGACCTGCGACCTGCTCAAAGGACGAGTGCAAGAGCAAACCATGTGGTGACGGTCAGACATGCACTGACCCGGACCCTTCCCCGAAGAGCACGAAGGACTTCGTCTGCAGCTGCACCAACGGCGTTCAGAAGAAGGGTGAAGCAGCAGTTTGCGAGGTTGATGAATGTGCTTCGAACCCGTGCGGTGATGGTCAGACGTGCACGGACCCCAACAAGAGTTTCAAGCTGCAGCACAACTTCCTTTGCACGTGTGACGACAACAAAGATGTTCGCCATCTTGCTGGACCTGCGACCTGCTCAAAGGACGAGTGCAAGAGCAAACCATGTGGTGACGGTCAGACCTGCACTGACCCAGACCCTTCCCCGAAGAGTACGAAGGACTTCATCTGCAGCTGCACCAACGGCGTTCAGAAGAAGGGTGAGGCAGCAGTTTGCGAGGTTGATGAATGTGCTTCGAACCCGTGTGGTGATGGTCAGACGTGCACGGACCCCAACAAGAGCTTCAAGGTGCAGCACAACTTCCTTTGCACATGCGATGACAACAAAGATGTCCGTCATCTTGCTGGACCTGCGACCTGCTCGAAGGACGAGTGCAAGAGCAAACCATGTGGTGACGGTCAGACATGCACAGACCCGGACCCTTCCCCGAAGAGTACGAAGGACTTCGTCTGCAGCTGCACGAACGGCGTTCAGAAGAAGGGCGAAGCAGCAGTTTGCGAGGTTGACGAATGTGCTTCGAATCCGTGTGGTGATGGTCAGACGTGCACGGATCCCAACAAGAGCTTCAAGGTGCAACACAACTTCCTTTGCACGTGTGACGACAACAAAGATGTCCGTCATCTTGCTGGACCTGCGACCTGCTCAAAGGACGAGTGCAAGAGCAAACCATGTGGTGACGGTCAGACATGCACTGACCCGGACCCTTCACCGAAGAGCACGAAGGACTTCGTCTGCAGCTGCACCAACGGCGTTCAGAAGAAGGGTGAGGCAGCAGTTTGCGAGGTTGATGAATGTGCTTCGAACCCGTGCGGTGATGGTCAGACGTGCACGGACCCCAACAAGAGCTTCAAGGTGCAGCACAACTTCCTGTGCACATGCGATGACGACAAAGATGTTCGCCATCTTGCTGGACCTGCGACCTGCTCGAAGGACGAGTGCAAGAGCAAACCGTGCGGTGATGGTCAGACATGCACTGACCCGGACCCTTCACTGAAGAGCACGAAGGACTTCGTCTGCAGCTGCACCAACGGCGTTCAGAAGAAGGGTGAAGCAGCAGTTTGCGAGGTTGATGAATGTGCTTCGAAACCGTGTGGTGATGGTCAGACATGCACGGACCCGGACCCTTCACCAACGAGCACGAAGGACTTCATCTGCAGCTGTCCAAACGGTGTTGAGAAGACAGGTGCAAGAGCAGTTTGCGAAGTTGACGAATGTGCTTCGAACCCGTGTGGTGATGGTCAGACGTGCACCGACCCGGACCCTTCACTGAAGAGTATGAAGGACTTCGTCTGCAGCTGCACCAACGGTATTGAGAAGACTGGTGAATCAGCAGTTTGCGAGGTTGACGAATGTGCTTCGAACCCGTGCGGTGATGGTCAGACGTGCACGGACCGTAGTATGTCAGCGACCAGCGTCAATGACTTCACGTGCACGTGCTCCAACAGCGTGCGGAACACAGGGGCCCCCGCCGTTTGCGAGGTGGATGAGTGCGAGTCGAGCCCTTGTGGTGACGGTCAGACCTGTAAGGACCTCAACAAGCACCCTGATGCGCTGCAGTTCGTCTGCACCTGTGACAATGGCGGCGGAAAGCAGCTTGACGGCCCTGCCGTCTGCCTCGTGGATGAGTGCAAGGACAACCCATGCCCCTCCGACCAAACCTGTGTCGATTCGAACACTTCGCCCCAGGAGCTGACGGACTTTACCTGCACCTGTGACAACGGTGCGCAGGCTACCGGCGGTGCAGCCACCTGCGATTTGGATGAATGCGACGCGAAGCCCTGTGGCGACGGACAGACCTGCAAGGACCCTGACACTAGCTCCAACTCTCAAGAGGACTTCATCTGCACATGCAACGGCGACTCCACACTCCGCAGGGTCAACGGCCCAGCCACCTGCCTTGTCGACGAGTGCCGACCGGGCCCCTGCGGCGAGGGCCAGAGCTGCATGGACCCAAGCCAGTCCCCCGAGGACCCCACCGGTGACTTCATCTGCACGTGCAGCAACGGGGTGAGCGCCACCGGTGAGCGAGCTGTGTGCATCATCGACGAATGCACAACCGACCCCTGTGGCGCGGGGCAGTCCTGTGTGGACGACAGCATCGAACCTGCAGCTACACGAGACTTCGTCTGCACCTGCGAGGTGGGAACAGGCTCGCAGGTCGGATCCCCTGCGGTGTGCGGTGTCGACGAATGCAGAGACACGCCTTGCGGCGAGATGCAGGTCTGCAGCGACCCCAACACCTCCCCCGAGAGTCTGAAGGACTTCCTCTGCACCTGCGGCAGCGGCGTGGCTGCGATAGGCAAGGCGGCTGACTGCGACAGCGGCACGGCCAGCCCCACCGACGCGAACGCGACCCAGGCGCCATCGAACGGCACGGCACTGCCTGACCTCCGTGACACGCCAACCCCGGACACACCGGCACCGCAGGCTGTGCCATCGACAGCTGCGCCAGACGTCTCCAAGCCGGATGAGGACACCGACTCGACGACTCCGCCGTGGTGGATGTGGGTCTTGGCAGCTCTGGGCGTGGCGGGCTGCCTGGGTGTGGTGGGGATGTGGGTTGTGAACCAGAACAAGGAGTTCGACTGCAGCCTGGAGGACTTCATGGTGGAGGATCAGCGCATCGAGGGGGCCGTGTACCGTGCGAGTCTGATCCCGCAGGAGGGTCACTACGCACCTGCGTCTGTGTAGTGTTGTAGGGGGTTGGCGGTTGGCGGTCCTGTGCAGGGCATGATCATTGCATCAACGGCAACAGAGGCCGGGTGTGTATCGGTGATACTGTGATGAGTGATGAGGGTGTGTGTGCGGCGGCGTTGCCGGAAGTACAGTGGGGAAAAAACAGTAAAATAAAACTCTTCACGTGCGTTATTTCCCTCCTCGCCCTGACGAAAGGTTGAGAGAAGCGACGCTTTCTTTTATTCAAAATAAATACAGCATCTTCTTCACACCCCCCCCCCTTAGGGAGGGGTATATGCCCTTTAAAAAGCGTGAAACACCACATTTTTGAACATCGACTTCTTTTGACGTACCGGCCGTCAAAACCCCCACCAACCACCCCAGAACACCGATATTACCCCCTATCCGACACACCAGACCCCCTCATGGCACCTCCAGAGGCTTTTTTGCGACGTCAAAATTTTCTGCCTAGGTTTGGTACCTGGGCCGTCCCTGTGGGAGAGATGTTCAGATTTTTGCGAACAGTGGGCATCTATTTTCAGGGTTTTTGGTGTCTGGCAATGCCGAGGGGTGTGGGGGGGTGCATTCTGGATCGAGGGCAGGGTCCACCAGACCCGTTCTCTTCCGAGAAAGGATATTTTTGACCCTCAAACTTGCAGCCCATCTCCTGTGGGCCTGTTTGTACGTCAATTAGCCTTTATTCTGGGCAAAACAACGCTCACATGCGTCATCCCACTTAGTCCGAGAGTCCGCTGACAAGACACACATCTCTGCCCTCTTCTAGTTCAGACTCAGTCAGCACCAACCTAGCACCCTCTCTTTCTCTGTGGCTCTTTCTGTTGGTGTCACAACTGCACCAGTTGCCTAGGCCAGGCTCCATTCGAGGCAGGAATCATATCTCTGATTATTGGTGTCATCGTCCACAGCGTCTCTGAGTCTTGTGTCGGCCGCAACATCTGATTGCTTGCGGGAGTATTGTCAGTACAGGCATGCAACCAGGACATGTGGGATACCCAGCGGGATATATGAAAATGGGATATCCCTGCCACCATCCGCCATGTGCCCCCCCGGGAGACAGGGCCATCTCTGCGGGATATGGGGGTCAGAATCCGCAGGATATCATCACCAGGTCACGCGGGATACCCCCGCATGTGCATGGGATATCAAATGGGGCATGGTTTGACCGAAGAGCCAACCATATTCCGTACAATATGTTGTATCAGTGTGGGTGGCTATGCCTGGTACCTAGGCCAGGTACCAAACCTAGGCAGGAAAATGAGCATGGCAGATAAGTGGCCCCCAGAGGGCACTGGGGGTCACCAAAGTGCCCTGTAGGTGTTTCTGGGGTGTTTTGGACCACTTTGTATGGTTGGATGTCGACTTAGGTGCCGTTTTCGCATATGTCAAAAATTCAGGTTTCTCACGCACATATACCCCTCCCTACCCCCCCCCCCTCCGCCACCCCACCCCACCCCCCACCCCATCTGCATCGTTCACCTGTTGCAATCTCGTTTCCGCCTTGACCCACCCATGTTCCGTTCTAAGCGACGGCTTGGCAGTAGGAGGTTATTGCGGCTTGTGTTATGTTGTTGTTGTTGTTTTGCTTCTTCCACGTTTATCATGGGGAGGGGGAGGGCCCGCCTCAGGTGCTTCTATCCCCCCCCCCCCCAACCGCCGCCCCACGCCCCACCCCCCCCTCACACACGCATCGCGCGGTGGCGAAAATCGGGCATTGGGGCCGCCGTCTTGTTCCTTGATGTTTCTTCCACCTCCACATCCGCCCCTGAGTCTTTGCGTTGTATAAGCAAGACATCAGGTAGACACAGTGCATCACACCCCCCCCCTTCGGGGTTGCAGCTGCACTGCCTCGAAAGAAAGCTTTGGTTGGACCTAGCCCACTAACACTACAGCTAGAAGCAGCCTGCAGCAGGCACCCATCCGAGGTGCCACGGCAGGGCTATTGGCGTTTTGAATGCCACACTAGGTGTGGGGTATTCCAAACTCCCCTGGGTGGGTGGTGGCGGTGGCGGTGGTGCTCCCGGCGCTGCCGTAAACACCACCACCGTGGCAAGCGAATTCCTTGAAATCCTAAGGGTGTTGCTGTTGGCTTGCAGACACACATGATGGATTCGATTCGGCGAGCGCAACGGCGGGGTCCTCGCCTGAGTCAGTGTTGTGGAACGCGCCATGCTGCGCATCGACAGTGTCATAATCGAGGGGGCACTCTGCTTTCTGCTTGGGGTTTGTGGATACGGATCCCGCCTTGCGCTTCATTGAACGGCTGTTGATCGAAAGGGGTCTTTGCTTCCGACTCTTGCTGCTTGTCTCCCGTCGTGCCGCGTTGACTTTCTATCTATCTCTTAAGGCCGTTCTGTAGTGTCGGTTCCATTTTGTTCGATCATCCGAGCAAGCCTGTTGCAAGGGCTTGCTTCCTTCAGCTCCCGTGGCCCACACCACCCACCACTGCACTGCCTGCCTGCAGCAATGATAGAGCAACCAGGCGTTGCAAATTGCCGCAGTGTACGGCCTGCAGAGTGGAAGGTGGGCCATCGGAGCAGTTCTTTGTTCATGTCTCACGCCGTATCCGCCCTCTGCGGCATTTTGTTAAGTGTAGAACGCTGCCCGATCAGTTCACTGTGAGGCGTGCCGTCTAATGCACTGGAACCGTGTTATCGGAAAACGGGCAGCCACATTCGGCCTGCATTGATATGCAGGCGGTGTGTGGCCTGCTTGTGTGGCGATAAGCAGTGTGGCGGGCAACCGAGCACCGTTTTGCTGCCACTTTCCGATCCAGCGGGGTCACACATAGTTCAGTTTTTTCACTCAAGATGCACCCCGTATAACACCCCGTCCCTTGCCCCCTTTTTTTTTGCCGTCATAGCGGTGCTCATCACACCGATTGTATGTGAGGACGGGATTTCATTTTTTTAATTACTGGGGGGGGGCAAATACTAGAGGGCCCCTCTATTATTCACCGTGCCAGCCGACGAAAATGGGGGTTTTCGGACCCCCTCCACTATTTGCTTTTTGGGGGGTGGAAATTTCGCGCTCTTGAATTTGGCATCTGTGCGGCTCTGAGTGTGGGGTCGTTTTGTCGGTCGACCACCTGATTTGATCCGAGTTTGGCGGGGCTGAGCGGTCTTATATGCCAAAGAAATCCACGATTTTCCAAATCAGCTGGGTCGATGTGACAAACTTCATCGAGAAATGTGGGTCAGAGCTGATCCTCAGAGATGTGACTGGGGGCAGCGAACACTCCACCTACCCATCCAGCGGGACCCCCTCTTTGGGTGTTCCAAAACGATATTCCGCACGTTTGGAATTTGTGCAGATCGTAGTGGGTCATGGTGGTAGAGGTACCAAGCTTCACCCATGAAACCTGGGTCTAGTTCAGGGACTGGTAATGGGTGTCCATAACCCCGTTCTTTTGAACGTTTGGGATCTGTGCGGATCGTGGTGGGGTCATTTTGGCTATGGGGTGTCTGCGAGCACCACTTACGGATGCAAAAAAAGGACTCACACCCCCCTCAATTATTCGGCCAGGTGCGCCGCCAAAACCGCCGATTTCCGTACCCCTCTATTATTTGACCCCCCGCTATTATTTGCCCCCCCCACAACTATTTGCCCCCCCCCAGTAAGGGCAGTGTATCCAACTGGGGAAAGCTTTCTGCGCCCTGTTCTTTGCTAGATCTTGCGGCACCACTTCGCCAGACGGGTGAGCGGTGGTACAAAAGAGTGGGAGGGCCTGCGTTTTCAACAGCACGATTTGTGGACGCAGCCACCGGCTTTGGTTTGGTTTGGTGTGGCACATGTTTGCCATCCGCCTCCCCCCACTCGCACAGCAACTTCTGGCTTGGCTGAAAAGCCCAATCCCTACATTCCACCCACATTAGTTCTCCCACAATACTCGCCCACATCGCCGTGACAAGGTGCTGGTTTTTCACGCTCTCACGCAGTGCGGCGGCAAGACCTCCCCGAGGCCACAGTTCCCCACCCACCCCCAGGCCAAACTGGTGGTGCCGAATCACTTTCCAGAGCCCCATATTTAAAATAAAATACACCCCGTTTCTGCACACGGATCAGCAGAGCGACAAGGCTATCCAAGGCCAGTGCCGTGACGGGGATGGTGTGACGGCATTGAACAGACCGAGTCTATGACCCCCGCCTCCGCGCTCATAAGCTCTCTGACGACTGCCGCCACCCTTTTTAAAAAATTAGCAATGTTCGAACCACGGCAGTTAGACCGATGCGCCACGCCATGCTGCAAGGCTCACCACGACAGTCATCTCCGTGGTTCCCGGGAGGGGTGTCTTCTGAGAAGCAACAGCCCACTCCCGGCATTTTTTGTTGGTTTGCCCTTTGGGATCCATCCCTCCGTGCTATGAGATTGATAGAAACAGCTCGGCTATGACACCCCTCCCTGCCTCACCCCACTCTCTCTCTCTTCCCCACCCCTTCCTGTGGAGCATGTGTTCATGGTTTGGCTTGTAATATACCCGGGAGGGGGCTTCGCACTCTGTCAGACTCACTGACGCAGTTTTTTGTCCGGATTTGGCGCACAGACAAAAGCCTTTATCTGGTTCACTTTGAAGTGTCGAACAGAGAGAATCGGAGCAGCACTCGGATTATCTCTGCGCGTGAGAACGGAAGAAACCCTCACGACATCGCTTTGCCATGATCTGTGAGTCCGACGCCGTGAGAAACATGTTGCAAGTTGTCTCCAGCTTGTCTGGCCGGAGGTCGAGTGGGGGGATCGACGTGTTAGAGTGGTTGGTCTGCCGCGAGACGGCATACCAACGCGACACCCCCAAAACATGCCACGGGATGATAGTCTTACTTCACTGCAGGCATGCCAGCCATTTTTTTCCCCAAAGCTCCTATCTTATTACCATTGCGATGCCTATCTGCAGCACACACAAGCCCCTCGAAGCTCCGTCGCCTGGAGGGTCCGAAGGAGTCGGGCTGCGTGTGTGTATCCTTTGGCTGTGCTGTCGGCATTCTACTTTCTGCTCACAGGGGGGTCGTGCGGAACTACTTCGGCGGGGGAGGCGTGGGGATTCGCGTGTTGTCGGAACAGCGCCTGCTCGGGTTGTCGCGCCATATGAAGAGATCTCTTTTTTTATTAGATTCGCCAGCAAATGCATCCCGCGCTCTCTCCTCCGCCTCCCTCCCCAGTCTGAGAAGGCATCGGCCACGACTCGTTTGGGGGGGGGGGGGGGCGGTGGGCGCAACGAGGGAGGCTGTTGTTGCTGTGTCGTCACCCCTCTGAGCCAGACCAATTGAGCAAACAAAGGAAAAGAGGGAGGGGCGGCAAATGGGCAGTGCCGCCGTGCTGTCAGATGAGCCGGGGAGAAGTGGGTTCTCAAGAGAGGGCTGGGAGGAGCACCTTCCTATTCCATAGTATTCCCTAGAAGCGAAAGTCAAAAAAGCAGGCAGTGCGGCAAGTATGCCTGGGACTTTGGCCTTTTTGGGCCCAAAAAGGGGTCGGGATTCCACTTTTTCTCCAAGGGTTTTTCGGGGGGGAAATGGCGCGCAATCCCCCTCGCGGGCAAGAAAATCCCCCCATCCCCACCACACAACCAGTGTGAGTGTGGTGTGTGGGTATTGGACGCCCTGTGTGATGAGAGATAGTGGCAACACAACAGCAACATGCCAGGCAAGGGGCGCCAAAAATGGGTTTTCGGGGCGTTATTGTAACGACCCCTTCCTATGCCCAGTGGCACAAGCTCAAGGATTTGGTTGCTCGACATACGGGGGGTCTGGGGGGCGGAGCCCCCCAGCCGCCGGAGGCCACGGTAGTGAGTATCTGTTCCTTGCGCCGTAGTGGGAGCGCGTGGGAGTTGCGGGCGTACAGATTGTTGGCTGCGTCCTCCTGAGGCTACTGAGAGTGGTCTGGGTCCCATTCGCTGATGTGAACCCAAAGGAATGGGCTACAAGACAGGCACACGCTCAGCCTAGTGGTACAGGGGGGTCTGGGGGGCGGAGCCCCCCAGCCGCCGGAGGCCACGGTAGTGAACGCCTGGCTCTTGACTGGGGAACAACGCCGGGTTTTGGCTGGAACAACCGAAAAAGGGGCGGGTGTCCGGAGGATTCATCCTCATCCCCCACTAGAATACCACCTGCCCGAAAAACTTCACCCAGAAAACCTGTGGGGAAAAAATCCCACCTAAAAAACCAGGGGATAAGATAGGTCTGGTTTTCCGGTTTTCAAAACCAGGGTTTCCCGGTTCCCGGTTTTCTGGAAGAAAAAAAAAGGTCGGTCTCATTTTTGGCGGTTTTTTTTGTGACTTTGGGACAGTAAAACAGTCAGAAAAAACGCCATAAAAAAATAGAAAGTGACCCCATCGTGATCCGCACAGAGCTCAAATAGTCCAAAGAAGGCAGAGAAGCGGAGAAGAAAAAATGGACCTAGCGGGTGGCCCGGTGGGTGGTGATGCCCTCGTCATGCAGGTCTCTTCTGTTTTGAAGGTGCACACATGGTGGACTCCAGCCACCCTAGCGAGTGTCGAAGAGGGAGTCTAAGACTGCAGTCTGTACTGGAGACGGGAGTCTATTTTCCAGCTAATTTACGCTAAGACTCCCGCTAGTTGAGACTCATGGGAGACACACGGTGTACTCCAGCGGAGGTAGGGTAACCTCCGCTGGAGTTCACCGTGTCGTCTGCCTCTGTGCAGCGTCACTCGGTGCCATCGAATACATGGCGACAGCCACCAACTCGAGACAGATCTGCTTGTCTGGAGGGCTGAGACAAGAACACGAACGTCTTTCAAGCAGTCTTGAAGGTCGCCAAGCCTATTGGGGGCAACTAACAGATGAGATTTGTTTGTTGCCTGTCGTCACAGCTAGGTGCCCATCTCCTCGATAACGGAATGTGTGCAGAGATCTCGTGGACCCTTTGGCCATTCTGTCGTGCACCCACTCCACCCACAACGCACACCTGTCACGAGTGGTCGCTCCCCCGCCCTCCTCCACCCTGAAGGTTGAACCCTCAAGGACCAGTGATCTCCTGCTGGCCGGGCTGCGATACAGCGAAGCCTTCCTACTTACAAAGTCGTGGGTAAGACGTTAAACTGCCTGGGGGGGCCGTCCCCGGACCATGACGGGTGCCTGCACCAGGAGTCTAGCACGGCCGTGGTCCGGAGCATGACCTAAAACGGCTTGGGTACCGAGGCTCCCCAGACCAGGAAGGGTGGAGACACCTGGAGTCTAAATAGTCACACCACGTCAGGCCAGACCTTCGCATTGCACTCCGCGAAGACTGCCACACAGCCGCGGGGCAGGTGTGCAGCCTGTGGATGACCTCGTACAGAGAAGACTGTAAGGGACGACAGCCCCGCCGAGGCGATACAGCGCCAGACGCGGCCCGAGTTTCTGGAGACCGACTGGGGAACTGGAACGTCTTCAGGATAAGCGCCTCACAGAGGACTGATCCTCACCTGTGTGAACTGAGAACCCCCAGCCCCAAGATGCTGGTGTGGAGCGGGTGCCTCGACCTCTTTTCGGGTTCTTTATTTCTTTATTTCCTTTTGGATGCGTCCACCAAAGAAAACGTGGCCACCCACTCGCAGAGGCTCCCGAAAGCTCCAGCATCAGCTAGCGGTTCATAGTGTAGATCGGTGTCTCCAGAAGGGGATGTCCGGTCGCAGAAGAAAAACGACGAAGACAACCACACAGGCCGCAAAAAAAAAACTTACCAGCGAATCCAGACTGTAGGGAACAGATGTTCACTACCGTGGCCTCCGGCGGCTGGGGGGCTCCGCCCCCCAGACCCCCCTGCGTAAAAAAATTGCACCAGACCGGTTTTTTGGCCGAGAGTCCAAACTTTCAAAGCAGCTGCTGCGCCTGCCCCAGCACTCAGTACGACAGGACGCGCGCAGGCACCGGGCCCTCTCAGATTCTGGGAGGGTTTGCGCGGGTCGCGCGCGCCGAAGGCGCGCGCGAAAAATTTTCAAAACCAGAAAAACCGGAAAACGGCGCCAGAAAAAAAGTCTATCTTATACCCTGAAAAAACCCAAGGAGAAAAAAAATTCCCTCCCTATAAAAACCCAAAGAGAAAAAAAGTGCAATCCTGAATCGGGACTTGGACTCCACATTTAGCTTCATACTTGCAGTGCGGTGCGTTTTTTTTTCCGGCAACAGACTGCCTTCCTTTCTGGCATCCCTCCCTCCCCGTACATCCGACAGATCGGAGCAGAAGTGGTGCACGCCAGCTTCTGGATTGGCGCCACATCTCAAATCATTCAGAACCCCCCTATCCTATCTTCCCTCCCGCCTTGTCCTTCGGTTGCATTTCTCCCAACGCAGTCCACGCCCCCATCCCACCCCTTTCTTCTTGTCCCGCCTTCTTGTTTATCGCGGAGCTTTGATGGGTTTTCTTGTTATATCCTGTCCCGGCATGGCTGAAGTACCCCCCTCCCTACCCCGCAAGACCCCCCCTTGCCCCCCTCTTGAAGACATACCGCGTTGTTCGCTGTGGGGATATTGGGTCTCTGCACCTGCCGTTCCGCGAAATAGTTTTGTCACAATATTCGTTGATTCACCATCCGGAAAAGATGGAGGTAGTGTTCGTCCTGGTCCTGCTGCAACATGGGAAGGAGTTCCTCGGGTTGTACCCATCCAGGCAAAGGACCAGGGTGGTCTGGATGTTGAAGGGAGCGGGAAGGTGAAGAGGAGGAAGACGAGGGCTGTTGCCAGGTTGCCACGAGTTCACGGGCAAGGGACTTCACGCGACATTCACGTTTCGCCAGAGACGATGTCGAGAGACCCATGCGGATTCCAGCCTTCGCCCTTACTAGCATACATAGCATCTCTGCCTCCCTACTCCCCTCTCCGCATCCTTCAGCCCCTGACCGATTCTTGGCAATCGCTCTGCCGATTGATTCCGCTTGGCTGATCCCAACAACAGCAACGGCAGCAACAACCAGCAATTGCGGAGAGGTGTGTCTGAACCGCGCCTCCGGCGAAGTCACCCGCTGCCTCAGCGGCACTACAACAAGCCAGAAGCAGGGTCACAGTCATACTCTCGGGTGCGATGATCCCACCGAGAAGCAGCGCTGCTGTGCCGGCCCCCTGCATCAAGCACTGGAAGAGGAACTGCAGGCCCTCGTCGAGTGCAGTGACCGCGCCTTGTCCGCGGCCTTTGGCAGCACTGCTGCTCTCTGTCATAGTTTACCTCTGTTTGTGTGGTGACGACAGTATACATCCTGTGGCATGATGACGGGTTTGTCAAGAAGGGAACGGGGGAAATGTTCTGTTGACCGCACCACCCACCCCACTTAACAGGGCGACGGGCTGCAGCAGCACACACAGGACATCACAAGATGGCGTCACTGTTCCACAAGTTCCGCCCGCAGTGGCAGCAGACGATGCTGCGGATCCGCAACCCTGAGGCAAGTGTGAAGTACTACAAGGAGAACTTCGGCTTTACGCTGCTCGATGAATACCACTTCCCGTCGATGAAGTTCTCGCTGTACTTCCTGTCGACCCTCCCTGGGGGCTGTGCAAGCTACAACCTGAAGCCTGGGACGGACGAGGCGCATGATTTCCTCTGGAACTACAAGGGTGTCACCCTGGAGCTGACCCACAACCACGGCGACGACGAGTTCAAGGCAAACAGCGGGAATGTGGAGCCGCACCGTGGGTTTGGTCACATCGCGGTGCTGACGGACGACGTCTACGCCTCGACGGATAAGCTGCTGGCGAACGGGGTTGGCTTCCAGAAGAAGCCCGACGAGGGGCGCATGAAGGGGCTCGCCTTCGCTCTGGACCCCGATGGGTACTGGGTGGAGATCGTGAAGCGCACCGAGGGGCACGCCATCAAGACGGAGTACAACATGGCGCAGACCATGCTGCGCGTGAAGGACGGGGCGAAGAGCGTCGCATTCTACGAGAAGTACTTCGGGATGACCCTGCTGCGGGAGGCCGCCTACCCCGATGCGAAGTTCACAAACTACTTCATGGGGCAGCTGGACGAGGAGGAGGCGGCACGCTTCGCCCTCGCTGCGGGTGACCAGCAGAAGGCGAAGGAGTTTGTCAACTCGCTGCAGAACCCCATTCTGGAGCTGACGTACAACCACGGGACGGAGAACGAGGAGGGCCCTGTGTACCACGACGGCAACAAGGACCCCAAGGGGTTCGGCCACATCGGCTTCCTGGTTGACGATGTGGAGGATTACTGCGAGGCGCTGGAGAAGGACGGCGTGGTCTTCCAGAAGAAGCTGAAGGATGGTGGCTTCAAATTCATTGCCTTCGCGAAGGACCCCACCGGGTACTGGATTGAGATCATCCCGCGGGGCATGAAGATGCCGGCGGAGTTCCTCAAGTGAAGCGGGTTGTCCGTAACAGGTTTCGCCTCTGGAGCGCCCCGCCCTCCGCCTAGCACGGCCTTCCCTCATAACGCATCACGCTAGCTACTGATCGTTGTTCTAACTCTATCTTTGCTGGGCAAGAAGGGGATATGTGCATAGGTGGGTGGGACGGGGCTGGCAGCGGAGCCAGCCGGCTCCAAGGGGTATTCTTCTTGTGGGGACCTAGAGGCCGGCAGTGGAGAGAGCGTTTGAAACGTTGTCCCTGCTGTGGGATGTGTGGCGGGGGGGATTCTTTTCGGTGTGTGTGCCATTATTGCCATTGTATGGGCAGGGGCTTTGCCGCAGTGTGATTATTTTTTTTGCTGACCTGGCTTCTGGCGGTCGACACAAACAACGTTGAATATTGACGCCATTTGGCACTTCCAGGCTCGTGATTCCCCACCCCGAGTTACCGTGCACCGTGTGGCCCTATGTGACAACTCGCAGTGTGGTTTGCGGAGGAAAGGGTGGGCTCAGGTTATTCCATTGCGGTGTGGGGCGATGTCTCATGTGACCTGCACCTTCACACCCAGCACGTGGTGTTGGAATCGCCACGCCCCCACCCCCATCCCCACCCCTTCCCCCTTCTTACGAAGGAGCCCTCTGCCCCACCATGACGCGGTCTGCCATCTTCTCGATGCATGTGCCCACCCTTTGTCCCCACCCCGACAGGGATCAGTCCTCCTTGCTTGTCCCCCCCCTTCCCCTCTCACCCTCCTACCCTCTTACCCTACCACACAATGAAGGCTGTGCGTGCGGCGACGCGTGGGGCGTCTCGTGTGGCTGCGCTGACTGCAGTGCGCCGCATGGCGACCTTCCCGAGCCTTGTGATCAACTCGGAGGGCTACCACCCGCAGGGCAAGTTTGCGGAAGCGCAGGCGGACTACCTGGTGCCGGACACAGATGCTGTGGCCCGCCTGCAGACGCTGCTGGAGGAGACCAACTCGGGTGTCGTGGCCCACTTCTACATGGACCCTGAGCTGCAGGGTGTGCTGGGGGCACTTGACTACCCACACATCGTCACGAGCGACTCCCTCGCGATGGCCGATGCGGCTGTCGCGATGGCGGAGCAGGGTGTGGAGCGTATCATCGTGATGGGTGTTGACTTCATGTCGGAGAATGTGCGTGCCGTGCTGGACTACAAGGGGCACACGGGTGTGGAGGTGTACCGCCTCAGCGACGCTGAGATCGGCTGCACGCTTGCCGCATCTGCGGAGTCGAAGTCGTACAACCTCTGGCTGCAGAAGGCACGCTCGCAGGGCAACGCGCTGCACGTCGTCTACATCAACACCTCGCTGATGACGAAGGCGACGGCGCATGACATCGTGCCGACCATCACGTGCACCTCGTCCAACGTGGTGCGCACCATCCTTCAGGCCTTCACGCAGGTGCCGGACGTCACCGTGTGGTACGGCCCTGACACGCACATGGGGCACAACCTGGTGTCGCTGTTCACCGCCCTCAGCAAGCTCTCCGACGACGAGATCCGCAAGGTGCACCCCGCACACACGCAGGAGACGCTGAAGGCGCTGATCCCCCGCCTGGAGGTGTACCCCAGCGGCACCTGTGTGGTGCACGAGATGTTCAGCACCGATGTGGTGCGCCGCCTGCGCACGGAGTACCCCGACTGCCACCACACGGCGCACTTCGAGGTGCCCGGGGAGATGTTCCAGCTGGCGTCGGAGGCGAAGCTGGCGGGGCGGGGTACCGTGGGGTCCACCTCGGACATCCTCAACTTCATCAAGGCGCGCATCGACGAGGCGGTGACGCGCGAGGGCAAGCAGCGTGTGCGCGTGACGCTCGGGACAGAGGCGGGCATGATCACGCCCATCGCGCGTGACGTGCGGAAGAAGCTGCTCGACACGAAGCGCCCCGACGTGGACCTGGAGATCATCTTCCCGGTTTCCAGCGAGGCTGTGGCGCAGGACGACAGCATCGGCACAGGTGTTGTGCCCGGTGTCGCTGCCGGCGAGGGCTGCTCTGTGTCGGGCGGGTGTGCCACGTGCAAGTTCATGAAGATGAACGACCTGGACGGTCTCTTCGACCTCCTTGAGAAGGTGCACGCCGACAAGAAGGTATGGACCCGCTTCTCTCTCCTCTTTCTCTTTCTGCTGCCCAGCCTCGCCGGGACCGCCAAAGCACCCAAACCCTACGAGGAATTACCGCCTTGCCTACAGCACACACCCACCACCCACCACACCACAGTCCCTGAGGCTGAGCGCCTACTACCCGAAGAAGTACAACGACCAGATCTCGGGCCGTCCTGCTGCTGAGGTTGGTGGCGAGACAATTCTCCACATGCGCGCCTTCCAGGTATGCACCGTCTGTCTGTGTCTTGCCGGGAAAGCGAAGGTTCGCGAAGAGCTGCGGAATGTCACACACAACGTGCTGTGGCTGTGGTGCCTCGCATCATAGGCGGCAACCCTGGGCACAGTGTTGCTCCACACTTTGACACAGAGCGAAGGCCACACCCCCTTGCACACATCATGTCATGAGGTTGCCTTCTCCACCGCCACACCCCACACCCACCCACAGCACACCTCTGCCCTGCCTGAGGAGCTTGTGAACCACGTGCAGTCGATCTGAACTGTTTCAGAGTGAGTGGTTTGCTTCCTGGGATCGGGTGGGTAGTTCTTCGCCCAGTTGTTATGGATGGTTCTTGAGAGAGAAATTGGTTTGTTAGACATGGCTGACGATTGGATCGGCCCCCCCAGCTAACAGAATATATTCTTGCTTGTCCCGGAGAGTGGGGCGGTGTTGATGTCAAAACTTGGGGGGGGGGGGGGGGGGCTCTATACACCGAGCCCCCTAGCTTCTGTATTGCCCGGCACCTCGGATTTTCGTCACCAAAAAAATAAACTCAAAACAGTGAGAGAAAGTCCCCTCAAAACCCCCCCCCCTTAAAACAATCATCTCCCCACCCCGCCAACCCCCCCCCCCCCCATCAGCCCCCCACCTCCCATTGCTTTTACGGTTCGTTTTGTGTCAGCCAGCAGCAGGGAGAGAAGAGGGGAGGGAGGGGAGGGGGGGGGGGAGGGGGGGTACCATACCCCTCCCCCCCGCTCCCAGGCTCTTCTCCGTCTCCCCTGATCCTGGCCCTTGTTGCTGTTTGTTTTGCTGTTTTCTCCCCCCGCCCCCCCCCCCCCCCCCCACTCACCTCTTTTTTTTAAAATTTTGTTGATTGTGCCGGGGAGGGTGTGGGGTGGGGTTGGTGGGAGTTCGGGGGGGGGGGGGGAGGGGAAAGGGAGGAACGAGTTGGCTGACATGTCGGGTGTGGAGACAGTAGAAATCTCCATCGCACCGCCCTCAGCCACACGCGTGAATCTTTTTATATTAGTGCAGACACACACCAGAGCACTTGCTCTTGATGTGATCTCCACTGTGGGCACACACACACACACACACACCCCCTTTCGCTTCCCTCTCCCCATCACCTCCAATCTCTCAACTTCTCTCGCGCCGCATGTTACTTTTTCTAGCAAATTATGTTGGCTGGAAAATGCTGTTGATCGTGCACTTGAGGGTGTCCGGTTTCAGCCCTGTTATCCTCCCTACCCCCCACCCCCGCCCCCAAGCCCTCCCATCCCCTACCCGGGGGGTGGGAGCCGTCGCCATCAGCCACGCGATGTTTATTCCTTTTTTTTGCATTGTTTAGAGCAGCATCCACCTTACCTTGCTCGTCTTTCTCAGGCACCTTTTGGGTATCCGCGGATAGATCTTCCTTTTCCTTTGAGGTGTGTGCGGTGTGGCGGGGGTGCCTCGACCCTCTCTGCCTGCAGTGTGCGTGGGCGACATGTGACATTTCTTCCCCCCCATCCCATCCATGTTCACATGAATGTATCAACTCTCGTCGTGCCCGGTGAGAAGTGCCCAACCACTGCAAAGCGGCTGCGTTTCAGCCGTGCATGTTACCCCCAGTTAATAAATCCGTTTATGCCGCCACTTGCGTTGCCGAAGCACAGTAGTAATCAATATGCAAAACCGCCGCTGGAAACAGGACAGGGGAGGGGGGGAGGGGTGGGGGTGTGGGGTACCACCCCACACCCCCCTCCCCCCCTCCCCCTCCCCCCAAAAAAATGACACACACCCGCCTTGCTGCTTCCGACCCCATCATCATTATCATGCAGGAAGGATTGTGGCGGGAAAGCGTCTTCTTGCTGAAGGGGGTGGTGGGTGGTAGTGTGGAATCGAAGAGACAGGCGGGTGGGAGGACAAGAAATCATGAGGAACCCCTCCCGCCCCACTCGCCATCAGCCATGCCGGCGGTGGGCATTGTATTGCTTCGGGGAGCCAAAACACACAGCAAAAAAAAAACTCCGTAAAAAACAAGGCACAGAAAATATCCCGCGCTCCCCCCACTGTGTCGTATTTTGGCACGCTTTGGCGGCAAACGAGTATACACATTTTGACAAATCCACAGAACAGGCAGGCTTGCTGGGCTGCGCCTGGAGGGGGTGGAGAATTTTGTATCATCCCCGGCCTGTAGGCCGCTCCCCCCGTTTCTATGGCAAACCCAGCCTTGTCGTTCTCCGAGCCACTCTGCAAGCTTTGCAGCAACGGGTTGTGGAGGGGCGGGAGGTGGCGCCGCTGGAGGCAGCTTTGAATAGAAAGCAGAAAAATACAAAGAAAAACACAACACAAAAACAATAACTTGGATGCGGTGTTATCCCTTCGCAATGCTGTTGTTTGAACCACCGCGAAGTGACACACCGCAACAGTTGCCGAAATGCATACAGCGCCCCTCAACCGTACTTTTTCCCAACCGGCCGCAAGCCTCTCATATCCTGTCCGCACACGCAGATGTGTGTCGCAAATGTACGGCCGTTGCCGTGCTTCCAATTTGCAATTTGACAACAGTTGGCAAACCCCTCCCCGCTATCAAGTGGTCTCCCTCTTCCTGGCCCCATCTGTTTTCAGCCACAGCCGCATCTGCCGCGTCAAGTGGCTTTGGGTGCTGGGATTGGGACATCCCACCACACGTTTTTGCGGGGGGTTTGGAAAAAAAATCGTATCGCGAAACGCACCCCCACCCCCGCACAACACGCCAGTATTCTTTTTTGTCTTTTTATCTTCTCGTTTTTTTTGACTCGACCGAACCCCCCCCCCCCCCCCCGCCCCCCCCACCCGCTCAAGGTGACTGAAAGGCCTTCCCGCCCGGCAACACAATACGATATACACGCCGCTGCCGCGCCCGCCCCCTCCCCCACCCACCTGGGGGCGGCTCTGCACAGCTGCTACCTCCCAGCCCCCACCCTCGCCCCATCCGTTGTCGAGACCGCAGTCCCCCCACGTATCCCCCCAGTGCCCATACCCCCGCACCGCCCCCTGCATCTCACAGCCCCGAACGACCGATATGCATGTCACTGATCTGTCCTTTTGTTGAGTGTTGCAGATTGTTGTTGGCTTTTTTTGTGCGGAGAATGGGGTGGCTACAAACAAACCAGCACGTCCGGAAGCTGATCCCCCCCCTGCCCCCACGCAGTGCACTGAGTGCAGTGTCGGGCCCACCACACAAACCCCCCGAGACACACACCCACAACACACCCCCCCCCCCCCCCCTCGTCTTGTTGTGATTCCCACGATCACACCCCACGCGGGCCCCTCCCCGGCCGGCCTGCTCCCAGCCTGCCCAGTTCAGCAGGATTGTGGACATCAGCAGGCAGGGTCACCGAGGCCAGGGTAATTATATAGACTCCGCTGGGCACCGCATGCGCACCCCGACACACACAGCTTGTTGCCGGGCATGCGGGTGACGCGGGGATGGGTGGTGTGGGAAGAGAGAGAGCAGGTAGGGGAGTGGGAGGGAGGGGGGAGTGGCGCCATGAAGGGCATTCGCCCTCGAGAGATATCAACGCATCTCTAGCTTCCTGCGTCGGGCCTGGCCTGTGCTCTGAGGTGTGCTGGAGAGGGCCAGCAGTGATGGTGGAAAGGGCGCTCTCCCCACCCCCTCGCCCCCTCAGCCCTCATGTGTGCATTCCAAGCCTTCTCAGATTGTTTTTTTTGTGGAAAAAAATCGTCCAATGCAACATACAGATCATAGAGGCTAAGTGTTTCTCGTGGTAGTTTTTTTTACTGCAACAGCCTCCTGTCAGTGTCAAAAAAGATAGTCGGCGGCGCTTCTGGGCAACAAAATCCAACATCCTCATCAGGCTGCGGAGTTGCTTTTGTTTTACCCAGATTTGGTGCACCCATTCATGATGCTAAACGTGCAGGAGTGATTCCGACGGCCCTGCTTCTTCTCTGTGTGTCTAAGCTGTCTCACATCACGTGCTCTCCTCAGTGGAGGCACTGTGGTGGTGGGGGTAGAGGGGGTGGGGGGGGCGGGGGGGGTGTGGGATAGCGTCATTCTGAACAGTCGAAACCGGGGCGATTCTACAAGATGTAGGACCTCCTCTCCCGCCAGCCGAGTCGGTATTTCAGTAGTTACTGCACGGCGAGGTGGGGAGGGGGAGTGGGGGGGGGGGGGGGCGGGGCGGGGCGGACCGGTCGAGCCTGCCGCGCGTGTCACAAAAATTCAACGACAATAAAACGGTGTCACATCCTGCCACCCCCCCCGCCCCCCCTGTTTCCTTTTCCTTTGATCTGAACGAACCGAAAAACGCAAGCACGGCCCGCACCGGAACATTCTACCAAGACGAAGGGGAGGGGGGGTGCGTATGTGGAGTGCAGTGTCCTGGCCTCTTCAGGCAGAGACGAGGGGGTGTGCATGTTGAAACCCGGCAGTTTGAAGGCGGGATCTGCTTCGCGCGACACCTCGAGAGAGTTACCTCCCCCGGGGTGTATGTGTCTGTGTGTTGCCTTGTCACCTTCAAAAGGGTTGCTTATCGCCCAGCAGGGGGCAAGGCTCCGGCCCTCGAGTGCTGGGGAGGGTAGGACCCGTTTATCAAGATGGCTTCCTTTTGCTTCATTTCAGTCGGGTTCGTTGGGCCAGAGGAGGTTCGTTGTGGGCTTTCCGTTGGCAGCTGCAGCCCCCCCTCCGTGGGTTCTTCTGAGAGATTCGACGGGTTGGCGGAGAAAGGCCGGGGTAAGCAAATATCAGTGCGTGAAGAGATTGAGAAAAATCTGTTGGGTGGCAAGGCCAGCCCCCATCCCCCCCTCCATCTCCCTTCCCACCCGCCTGGCCCTGCAGTCGCACAGTCGCGCGGGGTTCTTCAATCTCCGGGGGGGGCTTGAACTGGTTGCAGTTTTGCCGAGTCGTTGATGCGTTGACACACAGTGACGACGGCACATTTATTGCCAACCCAACCGAGGATTGTGGTTCACTGATCAGATGGGGTGTGCTGCCCTGCACAGCGGTTGTTTGCGAGTGTCGCTCAGTTTGGGAGGATGGTGAGGCGGTGTGGGTGTGGAGCTTCCCGATGATTACATCGTGCATGTCGAGATCTTATGAGAGCGGCCTTGTGCCGCGTGATTCCAACACCCACGTTCATTACAACCAAGATCTATGAGGCAGGCTTTGCGGTATGGCGGTGGGGGGATGTGTTGGCGTGGCGTGCCCCGATGATTACACAAACAAAGGTCGAGATAATGAGCCCAGGCCCTGATTCCAACACCTGTTCGTTCAACCAAGATCTATGAGGATATCCCCGTTTGTGCCTGTGTTTGAGCCTTCCTTTCACCCCACACCGCCGCCACAACCAACGCCTATCTACCACCTTCCTGCCACAGGCACGCAGCTTGGCTGCAATGCCCCTTTACACCTGCCGCCTGCTCACACACGCTGTGCTCTGCACCCTGCTGCTCTACGCAAGCAGGGTCCAGGCAGCGGACTGTGAGTCGGATGCCGACTGCCCGCAGGACGCATGGAAGTGCACCAAGTATGACACATGCCCTTTGATGCTGCAGCTTTTTCCCGCAGCGATCCTCTCTCTTCTCCCGATACCTGCTATCTGCTATTTGCATCGAAGGCTCCATCCAAGGCTGCCTGTGGGTTCTCCCTTCGCACCAATTCACCCGCCCTCACTCACGCCGCCCCACACACAGACTCTCCAAGGATGTTGCCATGGGGGGCCGTGCGTGCTCTGCGCTCGTAGACACAGATCCCATGGCCTCGCGCTGCACCTGTGCCGTGCCGGAATGCCCTGAGATCACAAAGCCTGAAGCAACGCTGAAGGGCAAGGTTCTGTTCATCGGCGACATGAAGGCTTCCATCATCGCCTCGGTATGGCTGTGCGCAGTGCTGCCCGCTGCCCTGTTCCTGTTGTGGCTGTGCCACCTCCCCACCACCACCACCACCACCTGCAGAGCTTCGGGGTGCGTTACAGCAATCTTTACGATGTGACAGTGGCTGCGGGTGACTCCTACGGCGCAAACGCTCTGTGGGCCACAAAGTGTGCCGCGAAGTGGCTGGACACCACAGGCAGCGCGTGGGAGTACATCGTGGTGCTTCTCGGGCGGATGGACTCCTCCAACACCTACAGCAAGTCGAAGTCTGCCGACGCCTTCCGGGAGCAGATGCAGGATCTTCTCAACAAGCTCATCGACAAGGCCCCCAAGGCGAAGATTGTCGTCGCCCCTGTTGTGCCGCTGGGGAAGGGCGTGAAGACAACACACTTTGAATACTCACGCATCAAAGAGTTCAACGAGGCGCTGCGCACCTCCTCGAAGGACCGTGCGAACTACTGCGACACCATCGGCCGCAACGGGCTCGGCTCTGCCAACCTCTGCGGCAGCGACGCTGGGCCTGAGTTTGCCGACGACGTGTGCACCGTGCGCGGTGCAGACGAGCTTTACCCGAAGGGCACCGCACTGCAGCTCACGACAGACGAGCTTGCCACCGACTTCTCCTTCGGCTTCACCACAACACAGGGCGACATGTTTGTGATCGGTGCCCTCAACAAATGCATGATGTACGCACAGCCCTTCGAGTCCCTCAAGGCAGGGCCCATCGGGGCAACACCTCCACCGGACATCAACTACCACGGAGCCTCGGGCAACCAGTTCTACGTCCATCAGAAGGTCCGTGTCCGTGTCCGCATGAGGGTCCGCGTCCGGGTTCGGGTCAGGGTCAGGGTTCGTGTCAGGACCTACAAGCGCATTCGCGTCCGCCGCAGGGTGCGGTATTAAGGTGGTGTGAGGTGGTGACCCGTTAACCCCCCCCACGTGCCAGGACCCAGGTGCGGAGAGGCGGAGGTGGAGGTGCAGTGCTGAGCTGCCGCCCACATCTGACATCGCCGCCACCCCTTGGGCGCCTGACGAGAGGTTTCACCCGCGCCCCCGCCCACCCCCCCATCCCCTGTGCAGCCCAGTTGCCATGATCCTTTGCCTGCTGTATTGTGGGGCGATTCTTTTTCTAAATGCGGGGCGGGAGTGGGGCGGGGGGAGGGGGTGGACATTGTAGTGATGTGCTCTCTTTAAAGTGCAGAAGAAGGCAAAGGTGCTGGAAAAGAAATGCCACACTTGAAAAGTGGGCCAAAAAATATTGTGCTCCTCGCTTGCGACACTTCCAACTTTCAGCAGGAGTGTGAGTGTGGAAGCGTCAGTGTGCCCACGACATTACACATTGTTTGCAGTACACAAGCCGTGCGGTGGACGTGCCGTCCATCCTGCGCACCAACACCCCCTGAGGGCTCGTCTCTGAAGTAATTCGTGCCTCGTCCCGCCGGACGGCGAGCCGTTCTCTCTTGATAGTTGGCTTCAGACGTGGTGTCCCACACTGCCTCGTTGGCGGGCCGCCCGCTGTTCTCTCGGATGAACCCCTTTCCCATTAAAATGTCAAGAATCCAGAAGTCTTTCTCCATCTCTCTTGCTCTCCGCCGCCGCCCCCCGTTTTGTCTCTATCTTGTCTCGCTGTTTTGAGTGCGAGCCCTCCCCACACCCGTAGAGAGCAAGTAACTGCAGGACACACCAACTTTCTCCTCTCCTTGCTGGAAACACAGTGGTGGTCGTGGTCTGTCTGATGCTGGCGCGGTCCCCACCCCCACCCGCCACTCCCCCCAGCTGCAGGATCAGCCCACTGTTCCCCCTGTCTTTGGGGCAACGGGCAATTTTTCGACTGCAGTAAATACTCCAGCGGCTGGATCACGGACTGTGCAACATTCAGTTCTAGAATAGACTGATGCAGTGCCGCCCACGAAGCAGCCCACAAGCGCCCACCAACACCTCACCTCAGGCAACACACCCCCCCCCCCACCTCGCCACCCACACAAGCGCTGCTGTGCAGTGCCTCCTTCCCTGGCGAAGGGACAGGAGACAGGGCTTTCCCATCCCCAGATACCCCCCACCCCACCCCACCCCCCCTTACCCCCTTCCCACGCAGAGTAACGCGTGGTGATATATTGTCCGGCTGTTGGACCCGCTTCTGCGTGTCTTCTTTCGCAAGCCACCCCCTTCTTCGGTGTGCCCCCTGCCCCTTCTGACCTGCCGCGATGAATAAGGTCAGGACGCTCGCCCGGCATGGCCCTGCCGCAGACTTTGCGAAGGGCAAGCAGCCCCCTTCATATGCTGTCGTGTCAGAGGTATGTCTGAGACTGAGCTCCACAACAGAACCTCCTGTGTTCAGAAAGGATAGCGCGTTGCAGCGCTTTTTGGGGAACAAAATATAACACAGCAATGTGCCTTATTGCCATTTGAAGTGCTGGAAAACTCACGCTGTCTGCACGCTGCACACCCCTCCTCTTTTCCCTCCTGCTGCAGAGTGAGCTGGCAAACCTGCGGTCGTACCTTCAGCACGACCCGATGCAAGCGGTGCGTGATCAGAAGGAGGAGCGCATGGCCCTGAAGCAGTCCTCCGAGCAGCGTGTGAAGAACTGGCCCAACCTGATCGAGACAATCCGCCTGAAGAAGGAGAAGGAGCGGAGGGACCGCCTCGACCGCGAGGAGGATGCCCGCATGCAGCTGGACCAGCAGGAGCGCGATTTCCAGTCGCAGGTGCGCAACGATGCGATCGAGAAGGCCAACCAGATGCTGTACAAGCAGGAGGACCGTGTCAAGGCCTTCACGTCGAACCTCTTCCTCGCAAGCGTGTTGGACGAGCGTGCGAAGCAGGTGGAGATGAACCGCCAGAAGAAGGAGCTGATAAAGCAGAAGGAGTACGAGTGGGCCCTCGTCCAGCAGGAGCAGGTGGAGCGTTCCCAGGAGGAGGAGACGGAGCGCTCTCGCAAGCGCCGTGACGAGGCGCAGTCCCTGAAGCTGCAGCAGAAGGAGCAGCTGGCGGAGGTGCGTGTGCGCAAGCTGCACGAGCGCGAGGAGGCGCGGCAGGAGGGGCGTCAGATCCGCGACGCCGCGGAGCGTTCGATCGAGAAGGAGCGTGAGATGGACGAGGCGCGGAGGCAGAAGGCCATCGAGATCAACAAGCAGTACATCGATGAGAACCGCAGGCAGCGTGCCCAGCGCGAAGTGCAGCTGCGCGATGAAGAGCAAGAGCTGAAGAAGATCAAGCTCTTCGCACAGCTGAAGGAGGAGCAGATGCTGGAGCGGAAGAAGCGGGCGGAGGCAAAGTTCAACGCCGACCTGGACCGCAGGCAGCAGATGATTGCGCGCCAGGCAGCACACCTGGAGGCCATCGCATCCGAGGCAGACGAGCGCGTCCTGACGCAGATCCGTGACGCCGAGAAGGAGCGCGGTGCTCGCGAGGCTGCTGACAAAGAAAAGAAGCAGCGCCTCTGGGAGTCCATCAATGTGTCGCGCAAGAAGCAGGCGGAGATGAAGGAGAGCCAGAAGCAGGCGAAGGTCAGCGAGAAGCACCGCATCGCAGACCTGCAGGCGAAGCACCAGGCGCTGCTGATGGACGAGGAGGTGAAGGAGCGCGAGGCTGTGCGCAAGCGCAACGAAGACCTGCAGACCTTCCAGCGGCACCAGATAGACCTCCGCAACGAGCAGAAGCGCATCGACCGCGAAATGAACCTGGAGGACGGGCGTGCCATGCTGGCCTCCTTCGAACACGAGGAGAACATGTTCCAAGACTATGTCGCCTCCGTCATGGGCCCCCGCTCCACACGCGGAGGGTCGTATGGCTCGCATGGGTCCCAGGGATCCACCCCTGCCAAGTCGCCGCAGCCGCCTTCCACCCGGTCCTCGCGCTAGGCAGGCCGGAGAGTGAGAACGACGTGGGAGATACAGAGAGAGAGAGAGAGAGAGGACAGCTCGCAGCAGCGTTGCCACGCTGCGGCTTGCGAGCCCTGCCATTTTACACCACAGCAGGGGGGGGTGAGTGTGCCGCTGTGTCGCAGGAGACGAAGCATCCCCCACCCCAAGTGATCCCGAGGGTTGTGGCTGTTCCTTGTTGCTGGCCTGTCTGTGTCTGTGCTTGAGCTACCACCGCCCGGGCCACAGGGAGGGGTGGGTTTGTACACAGGGGTGGTGTCGGGGTGGGTGGGTCGGGGGGACACACCATGCCTGCCTCCGGTCTCCCTAACATCTTGGACCGATCGCTGTCGCGCGGCAAGTCGGAGGTTGCCGTCAGCGCGTTCTCATTCCTCTTCTCGGAGATTGTGCAGCACACGCGGGTGTCGCCGACCCCGGCGAAAGCGCTGTCCACATGGGAGAGCCGATTGCACAACATAGGGTACGGTGTGGGGACGCGGATGCTAGATCTTATAGTATTCCGCACGAAGTCTATTGACAGTCGGGAAACAGACCTTATTCGGGTATGCAGGGGCCGGTTCGGTTGCTATCGTTAGGTGAACAGCCATTGTATTTTCCCCAAAAAATCTTGCTGTTGTCACAGCGCAGGAGTCGGTGGGAGCGCACGCCAGCTCTGTGCCTGCCAACACCGCCAACACGCGCCACCCCCTCTACAGTTCCTGCAGTTTCTGCAAACAACAGTGTGGAAGGCGTTGTTTGGGAAGCAGGCGGAAGGGCTTCAGAAGATCCCCGCATCTGCGGACCAGGTATGTGATGCTGCCCTGACATCGTGTGGCCTTCTTGCCTGCTGCATGCCCAGAGGGGGTGTGTTGCGCCCCAACGCCGAGTTCACATCGCCCACACCCACACACAGCCTTACGATATCTACCTCATCACGGATTCTGACCCCATCGTGAGCCACTTCGTTTGCAACCCGCCTGAATACCCCAACCTCAGCAGCACTGCGTATGTCGCAGGCATCCTCGCAGGCATTGCGGACGGTGCAGAGTTTCCGGCAGAGGTGACAGCCCACAACAAGGGCAGTGGCAACTCGCGGGAAATCGCCTACGAAATAGAGTTTAAAAAACACGTATTCCTGCGGCACGACAAGCTGTCGAAATGATCCAACCGGAGTCGGCGGGCCGGGGAACGCAGCCCGTCCTGATGATAGATCTGAGAGGGCGGATCCCTCGTCGACCCCCCCCCCCCCCCCCCTTCCTCCGAACAAAGTAACGTGTGACAGCATCCCATGCGCGCCTGGCTGTGATATGGATATGCTGCTCCAAAAACAGAACAGCCCTGGAGAGGTGCGTAGATGACTCCAAAAAGGGGGGGTTGTTGGTATCCCCCTCCCTCCCTCCCCCACCCCCCCCTCTCCCCCAGCAAGAAGGTGCTGGGAGATTTACTTTTCCATTCACTCTCGACGATCAAACCCCCCCTCCCCCAGCAAGCGCCTCGATTCTTTTGAGGGAGGGGAGGGGAGGGGGGGGGGCACGAAGAGATGGCTTACAACAGCAACCACTCCCTCCTCCGATCTATCCCCCACCACCGCCACCACCACCACCACCACCCCAGGCGGGGGGCAAGGCTGGGCGTGGGGTGGTCCCCGCCCCCCCACACCCCCCCCCCCCCCCACCCCACACACTGTGACACACACATCCTCCCCGGGCCTGATGGCCATGCGGAGGGTGGTGTCGCGCACCGTGGTGGTTGCTGCATCTGCCTCTGCCCCCTCCTCCGCAGCAGCGCCTACCCCGGGGGCTGTGCTGCGGGCCGGGCGCCGCGCTGCCACAGGGGGTGCGGAGGATTATGGGGACGACACGTGGCTGTCGGGGAGGCAGACGCTGGGCGACCTCAAGAGGATGAAGGTCGGGCGGAGGAGGAAGTCGGATGTGAGTGGGAGGCTGCCGGCGGTGGATTACCTCTCCAGGATGGAGGAGTCGTACGGCCCGAAGGAGTCGTGGCACCGCGCGGATGACATGTTCATGCGGAAGGGGATCCCTATCCTCTGCAGGAAAATCGACGACCTCCGGGAAAGGCTCGCCGACTTCCACCGCTACCACAACGAATACCGCACCGCAGCCCAGGAGGAGCTCCGGAAGATCCCTCTTTACAAGCGAGAGGCCTGGATGAGCCCCGACCTCACCCGCTCCCTCCTCCTCGACGAATTGCGCTCCAAAGGCTACCTCGATGAGTCCGGCAGGCTGAAGGACCTCCCCCAGTCCCTCCCGGTGACCCCCGATTCGCCCCACTCCACGCTTCTCTCCGGGGGTGATGCTGGCGCTGCGTCGCACCACACGCCCATTCCCACACCCACACCCAGCCCTGTGGAGAAGCCGGAGCAGACAGGGCCCCGGTATATCCCAGAGGAGTCGGGCGTTGGGAGTGTTGAGAGTGTTGCGTCTGATCTGCCTGCTGTGTCGTCGTCGCCCCCCAGCCTCGGGGAGGCGCCGAAGGGAGGCGCAGGGGTTGTGTCGGTGGAGGAGGTGGAGGCGGTGGGTGTCGACAGGGAGAGGCGTCCCCTGGTGGTGGATCCGCTGCTCAGCGATGTGCATGCGCCGCAGTTCAGCGCGCCGCCGGAGGGTATCCCCGTGAGGGAGCAGCCGAAGTATTTCAGCCCCCCGAGCAGGCGCACCGTGGAGCACCTCGCAAAGGCGACTGGTGGCATCCCCTCCGACGTCTCCAAGGTGTGGGTGCAGTACCGCAGCAACACAGTGGAGGCCAGCCTCGGCGGCGAGGGCCATTCCATCGACTCCGTCAGCATCATCGGCAGCGCCGGGACCCACGCCACCACCACGCGGAGGTACGGCAGGGGGGGTGTGGAGGTGCCTGCGGAGGAGGGTGCGCCCGTCCCCGTGCCTCCGGCGAGGCGGTTTGGGGGGATGGCGGTGGGGGAGCCGGTGGCGGCCGGGGAGCGAGTGACTGAGGAGGAGGAGGAGGAGGACGATGAAACAGACCCTGTGAGACGGAGGCTCCTTGAGGAGAAGAAGAGGAGGAAGAGGCATCAGTCAGTATGTTGGGGGTCGGGTGGTGGCCCTTTTGTCCGGAAGTGTCGTTTTGTGCAGCACGCCACGGTGCGGCACGGTGTCACGCATTTGAGAGATGCAGAGAGGGGGGGGGGGGGGGGGGCATACCGGCGCACACACCCCACGAACCCGCAAAACAGGTGATTTGGGAGAAGGTGAAAGACCCGGATGTGAAGCCGGGTGAGATGCTGCACGGCATTGTGTCGGAGGCTGCGGCTTCGAGCTCTGCACCCCTTGCGGTGAAGCTGGAGCAGGCGGGCAATCTGGTGACCAACTCGGAGACGGTATGCTCTGGTGCCAAGCCTGCTCCCACCTGGCTGTCTCACTGCGACGCGCCTTTCATTCACACACACACACCCGCGCAGTCGGTTGACCTTGCAGCAGGCCCCCCGACGAAGCCACTGCGAGGCCCTGATGCTATTGACGATCTGCTTGAGACGACGCATCACATGTCAAGGTGTGTAACGCTCTTCCTGTAAGCTGTTGCCCGCATGTGTGTCGTGGAGATTGCGCCAAACGATAACGGGCACCATCCATTCGAGCTCGGGCAGGCGTTCCCGAGACCCAGAAGGCCCGGTGACCCTGGAGCCTTCCCCATGGCCTCCAGGGTCTGCCGCACCAGGGGGCCCAGCAGTGACGGAGCACTGCAGGCAGCGCTGCCTGCAGCTCCGCCACCATGTCCTCGTGGCCGATCGCGGGCGGGGGCACGGGGGTGGCCTTCCCACCACCCGGCGGAGGCTGCGGGGGGGGCGTCACCCGCGTTGTTAGCACAACTCCAAAAGAAAAACTAAGCCTGGTGCCATCCACCACCACTCACCACCCCTTCGAACAGCGATGCGGTCGTCAACATCCGGCAGGAGAAGCAGAGGCTGATGCAGCAGCTGAAGCCGTCTGTCATCACCGGGTCGCAGAAGGTGTCGACAGTGCCGCACCACCCCGACCAGCTGCCGTACGACCAGGAGATTGCCACTTCCACTGGCGTGTGGTACACCTTGAGCACAACCGAGGGGTTCCCGGGCAAGACGCTGTCGAGGGGCAAGAGGTGGCCGCGGCAGGGCGCTGTTCTCGTCCCCTTCGAAGTGCACGAGGTATTGGCTGCATGTGTTTTGACCCCCTCTGTGCACCCACAGAGGGCGGGTGATTTTCTCTTGCAATGCAGCCCCACACAACACCCACCTCTTCCCCTCTCCTATCTCACAGGCGCTGAAGAAGGGCGGCTACGAAGAGATCAAGGCCAGGCAGGATCTGGTGGAGCTCACCTCCCCGTCACGCGCTGACGTGCAGCTGGAGGACCCGGATGATGACATGTGAAATCCTTCTCCTTGTTCGGCTTACTTGATCTCCCCCTTCCATCTCAGCTGATAGTCGGTGCTGCCTCCAGGTCACGCAACTTCCGTGCGGGCCTGTCGCCCCACCTGGAGGCCAGCTCTCTACTCTCTGCGACAACGCAAACTATCCCAGGGATTCCTGGCAAGACGCCCCTAATGCAGTGTATGGAACTGCCGAGTGTTGGCAGGGAGACGAGGTGGAGCTGATCACCAAAGGCTCTAGGAGGAGGAAGGGGGGGTTGTTACGCCCCCCGGGGTTGTCGCCCCGTAGAATCTCAAGGGAATGCGTGTGTCCGAAGGCCCGCAGGCTGCTGCAGGGGGGGGTGCTGAACGGAATTCAGATCGTCTGTCTTTCGGCTGGGGGGGTTGTGTGGCGGTGTCCTCCGGACGGACACCTCGTGGCCTGTGGCAGCGACGGATCAGGCGCAGTCCAAAGAGAGCAGGCAGGGTGCCCCCCCCCCACCCTCCCCCACACCCATTCTCGCCAGGGCAGTCGCTTTAATTCCTTCTGCCAGATGATATGCCATATTCTGCAGTGTTTCACTCACTCAGCAGCCTCGGCTTCTGCAGTGTCGCCGCACCCTGCTCCGCCCGCGGATGTGGAGCTTTCCAATGATTACATCGTGCATGTCGAGATCTTATGAGAGCGGCCTTGTGCCGCGTGATTCCAACACCCACGTTCATTACAACCAAGATCTATGAGGCAGGCTTTGCGGCATGGCGGTGTGGGGATGTGGTGGCGTGGCGTGCCCCGATGATTACACAAACAAAGGTCGAGATAATGAGCCCAGGCCCTGATTCCAACACCTGTTCGTTCAACCAAGATCTATGAGGACACACCCCCCTGTCTGTGCCTGTGTCCTCCGTGTGTTGCCTCCTCTCTCCCCTTCCCTTCAATGCACTTCACCCCATGGCCACACCCACCCCACCCCACACAGGGACAGGCCCGTCGGCCACCCATGCTATTGGCACTGGCACATATTGTGCTCTGTGCCACCATCACAGGCCAGCCCGCCTGCGCACGCACCCTCAGATCATGCGTCTACCTCCGAAGCGGTGTGGACTTCGGAGATGGGCTGCAGGTGCTCTCCACACAGCGGGAGCTGGCCTACCGCCCAGGCCCGCAGCTCTCCAACATGTGCAACCCCGCTAACTGGGTGGAGCGCGACGCCTGCTACACATCGGCCTGCGCGCTCCGATTCGAGGTCACTGAACCCGCTGCGTACAGGATGAGCGTCTGCGTCACCGACACCGAATTCGAGCCCTTCCTGGAGGAATCCCACATCACACCGGACCACCCCCTCGAGGGGAAGGAGCTCGAACTCGTCGTGCTGGGGAGCAACTCCTCCACGCGAAAATCCTGCTCCCCCACGGACTACGCCGACGGGAAGGACTACCGCGGAAAGCTGGTCCTCTTCTTCCGCGGCACCTGCCTCTTCTACCTCAAATTCGCCTACGCCAAACAGGCAGGCGCTGCCTCCGCACTCATGGTCGACACCAACTCAGAGCCCTCCATCCTACGACAGACCGTCAGCATGGTGGGCGTCGCCGAACCCTCTGCGGGCCTCCCAGGGGGGCACATCCCACGGCACCACGGCACTCTTCTCCTCGAAGCCCTCTCCCAAGGCACGGTGGTAAAGGGCCGTTATGTCGCATCCTGCCCAGAGGTGGGCGCCACCTCCGCACCCTCCCGGCCAGAAGACCTCCCCGACTCCACTATTCTGGGCAGCTGCCCCCACCCGGGGCTGATCCGGAAGTGTGACGGGGAGCAGTACTCTGAGCACCGGCTGTGCTCCCGGTGCCCCATGGAGGCGGTGCACAGCTCCTACCCCGACCTGAGGTTCTGCCTGTGGCCCAGCGACCTGCTCCCGCGGAAGGCGGAGAATGTTCTGTGGCACCTCAGGTCTCTGCCGGTGAGGATTACCCTAACCTATGTCGTGCCCAACGCGGACACGACATGGTGCAACGCGTCTGACTTCCAGGGTCTCGAAGGGAAGGTGGTGGTCCTCACCCTGCCGACACGCTGCCTCCCCTTTGAGAGCGCCCGGGCAGCCCAGTCCGCCGGAGCTGCGGGGTTCATCATGCTGTCCCCGAGTTACCTCGCCACCACACAGCCCGTTGAGGGGCTCTCTGCCTTCGTCCGCATCCCCGTGCATACTGTGGAGCCCAGGAACTGGGGGGTGATCGACAGCACATTCAGGTCGCGGGGCGTGCCCCACACAGGCTCAGGGTATACCCGATTCGACCTGTCTGTCACAGGAGCTCTCGGGGACGAGCCCCCGCCTGCAGCCCCGGCCAACGGGACAGGGTATGGTGTTCGCTTCTTTATTGACGCGTCTGCGCTTCCTCCGAATGGGGCGTATTCTCTAGAGTATTCTCCGAGCATTGCGGTGAACACGCTGCTGATGGTGTTCCTGCTTGGGGTCTGCGTGATGCTGATTGCGATGCAGCGGAGTGCGGCGTCGAAGCTGCAGACGGTGATATCCCCGGAGGGTGGGGCTGCTTCCGGTTCGCAGGCCGGGGGGGAGGGCGGGAGCGTGGCTCGGGATACGATTGCCGTGCCGCTCAGCGTGGCGTCGCTCGGGCTGTCGCTGTCGCTGATTGTGATCGTTGCGGTGGTGACGTTTGTCCTCGCGTTCAATGCGGGGGTTGATGCGAAAAACGACGCGCTGTCGCAGAGCAAGCGGGCCTCGGAGGAGAACTACCGCAGTGCGGTGATGAACACCAACGACATCGCATTCCAGCTGCGGACGAGCGTGATGCTGCAGGTGACTCGTGGCCTGGCTGCGATTCTCGGGCAAGGGGAGCAGATGGCTTCCTCCGTTGCCGCGCTTTACTTCGAGTCCAACACCTCGTGGAACACCTTTGCGGATAAGTACTCCTCCCTGGTGCAGCTGATGCGGCGCAACCCCAATTGGAAGGCAACCGTCCTGACGGAGAACGGATACCTCTTTGCGCTGAAGAAGAAGACGACAGAGGAGTATCCGGGGTACCCGCATATCTCCAAGACGAACAACGGGTACCCCTACGGCACGACCCGGATGTATTACAACGCGGCCCTGGGGCAGAACGACCCCCGCACGTCGTACCCCCCGCATGAC
The DNA here is from genome assembly GCA_963210315.1 of Rhynchopus euleeides. Taxonomy (NCBI): domain Eukaryota; phylum Euglenozoa; class Diplonemea; order Diplonemida; family Diplonemidae; genus Rhynchopus; species Rhynchopus euleeides. The sequence goes on from OY723258.1 coordinate 2,124,588, forward strand.
TACGACATGTTTTATCGCGTGGGGGCGTGCCTCGGCAACCCATTCGAGTTCACGCGGGATCTTCCGGATCGGAGCTTCAAATGGCACCTCACGCATAAGACGTGCATCAGCGAGGAGGACGAGGCGATTGGGTACAGCGCACCTCTGACGGTCTACACACCACTGTTCAACTCACGGAGGGAGTATCTGGGGACGGTGCAGGCCGACCTGGGCCTGGATGTGTTGGCGGCCATCCTGGGAGAGGCGATGACCCCGCCGAGCGCTGTGAACATGACGATCGTGGTGATGGACTCCGAGACGCAGCACATCGTTGCGTCGACAGCCTACCACCACTCCCGCAGATACATGCAGATCAACGTCCTGACGATGCTGTCGATGAACTCCCTCTACACCCTCGACGACATCCCACCTGTGCAGCTGCTCGCCCTGGGCCACTTCCTCTACCAATACAAACACATGGACAGCCTGGAGAATGCAACCGCCTTGCAGGGTCTCGGGCTGCAAGGGGGTCTCGGCATTGCCCCACACCTGTCGGTGCAACCTGAGGGCACAGACAGCCACCGACACAGCCACGGGCATGATATGGATGGCGTTGACCAGGTGCATGGCGACTACAGCGGGGACGACGTGCACTCCAGGATGGCCCATCTGGCGGAGGGGATCTCTGTGGAGATCGACCAGAAGGACTTCTTCAGGGAGCCCAGCCACCACTTCCTGGTGATGGATGTGATGGCGGGTGAGGAGGCGGGCAGCAGCCCCTCCGACTTTTCCTACAACGACTTCACGGTGTCGGTGGAGGGGTGCGGTGGGGCGGGGCTTCCCTGCGGCGTGGTGCGGCGCGACGGGGAGCCCGCCGCAATGGCATTCGACGGCTCGGGGCAGGTCGAGGTTGCGAAATACCTGAAGACCACCCACCCCGACGTCGCCGCCACCCGCATCGGGACTGGGTCCGACCCTTGGAGGAGCTCGTTCTCCGCCTACAACTACACCATGCCTGTGCCGTCGCAGCCCGACAAGACGTGCATCGGGTTTGCGGAGGCAGTCGCCGACGTCCCTTCGCGGTGCATGCTGCAGCAGCCCTTCCTCGAGCAGAGCTACTCTATCTTCGTGAAGTTCTACCCGCATGAGGACATCGACCCCTATGATGTCGACCAGCGCCTCTTCGGCGACTCAGGCGAAGGTGCAGGCCTTCTCCGCCTCCACGCCAGCGGGCACCTCAAGGTCGGGGTGCTGAGCTATGCCTGCCGCACAGACCTCTTCCGCTCCGCCATCACCGGGGGTCGGTGGCACAGCATCGCAGCGGTTGTGGATCGGCTGAAGATGACATGCACGGTCTACTTCGACGGGCAGCGCGTCTCCCAGGGGAAGATCGCCACCACAGATGGGAACGGAATGTTCGCCGACCAGAGCAGGACCCCGCCCTACGTCATCGGGCAGGGGTTCCGGGGGGAGATCGCCAGGCTGCGTGTGTGGGAGAGGCCCATCGAGCCGGAGGAGGTGGAGGTGCTGCACAGGACAGGCGAGATGGTGCGGCACGTGCCCTCCCGGAGGTGGTATGCGCAGACGCAGGGGTTTGTGAGGAAGTCTTCGGCGTCTACGATGGACTGGATGGTGGGTGTCATGATCCCCCGCGATGACGTGATGCGGCACATCGACCTCAACAACCTGGTCTCGCAGAGGAATCTGGAGATCCAATCCGAGGCGCTGAACAACAGGCTCTGGCAGAAGAACATCGAGACGGTGTTCATCATCTCCGTCCTCTGCCTCGCCTCCGTTATCGTGTTCCTCATCTTCAACGACGCCATCACGCGCCCCTTCGCCCAGATTGCAACTCTGATGACCGAAGCGGCTGTGCTGCGCATCGACGAGATTCCCGAGCAGACATCGCACATCCTCGAGCTGAACGCCATCCAGAGCGCCATGGTGTTGATGCTGAAGAACCTTCGGGAGTACCGTGCGTACATTCCACAGTCGGTGTTGGCAGACAGCACCGATGATGGTGCAGATGAGGACAGTGCAAAAGCAAGCTCTTCGAAGGGGTACCGTGCAAGCCGCCCCCGCGAGTTGGGGAGCGCGGTCGGCAGCATCAACGCGGTGGCAATAGGTGGGGGCGGTGGGCTCCCGACATCGCCGGGCACAACTGCCGGTCCCGTCACATCGCTGCGTGTGGTGAGCTTCAACAACGGGCACCACCAGGGGAGTGCCGGAGGGGGCAGCCACTGCAGCCCGAGCCACGTCAACCTGCTTAACAACGGTCTGAACTCCCCGACGAACAGCATCACGCTGCTGCACAACCCCAGCGGAAGCACCTTCAGCGCGTTTGGCGGGAGCGACACCCCCATGAACGCGGTGCCCAGGGAGATGGTGTCTGTCGGGAGCCCGCGGGGGAGCATCAGCAACGCAAGCCTGGCGAGCGACAACGGCAGCGACATGCCGGTGTTTGGGTCGCAGCGGTTGGCCATGGCGCTATCGCTGCATAAGAGGCGCATCTCGTTTGTGGTGGTCAACATCTGCGACTGGCATGCGAAGGTGCTCTCGCTGAGCGAGGCACGCACCCTGTCGCTGCACACCCTCGTCTTGCAGAAGGTGCTCGATGCCTTCGCAGGGGAGCGCGGCATCAGCGAAGTGTTCTCGGGGGACCGCTTCCTCTGCTCCTTCAACGCGGCGCGGCAGGTGGCGCACCACAGGTTGCGGGCATGTGCCGCGGCGTGCCGGGTGCGGGACACGCTGCGTGATGAGAATATCTCCATCTCGAGCGCCGTGGTGTGTGGCGAGGGGCGTGTCGGCAACATGGGGTGTGGGGCGATGAAGAAGTTCTCCTTCGTGACCCCCGTGCTCACCTGGGCCTACGCGCTGGAGAGGTACGCACGCTCCCTCAACATACCCGTGCTCTGCGACAGCTGGATTTACAGCGAGACCATCGACTCCTGCTTCATGAAGATCATCGGGGCTGTGTGGTTCCGCAAGCGGCACCAGCGCCGCATTGTCCTCGCCGAGCTGGTAGGCCGCAGGGGCGGAGCCCCAGGGGGTCGCAATAGCCGCCAGAGCAGCGACTGGATGTACCAGGCGCAAGGGGCAGGCGACCCGCACCTCGGGTGGAATAAGTTTGTACACCACGTGCTCGGGGAGGACTGGCAGGTATGCGCGGCGGCTTCACAATATGGGGTGGGTTATTTCACGTTGTGGTTCTCTCCAGTCACGGCATTTGACACCCACTCTGATGTCGCCACCACCTGTCTGGTCTGCATACCCCACACCCACACCTCTCCCCCCCTCTCTGCAGGAGGCCAAAAACCTGATGTACCACGTCTGCGATTCGGAGTCTTCGAAGGTGTATGCACAGCTGTGCAACGCCATCAGCCATAAGGAGTATACCGTGCCGGAGATTCTGTACCACTGACGTTGCCCTGCAGCTCATGATCTGATGGGTGGGTCTTCCCGTGCACCCAGGTTTGTGCGTGATTGGGCCTGTGTGTCCTACATGGTGTATCGCAACAGCCCAGAGCAGGAGCAGGAAGTTGTGGGGAGTGCGAGGGACGGGAGGAAGAAACGTTATCGGAACGAAATCTTATCACCCCCCCGCTCTTTTGTGTTGTGTGATTTTTTCAAAACCGCACTTTTGATGCGAGCGAAAAGTAAAATAAAAGTGTCACGTGCTGATCCGTGTCATTCGTGATTCATTTCCCCCAACGCGCTCCAGAGTAACGAAGGCAGCGATCATAGGTGTGCGGATCCGTCAACCTATACCGGAAAACGGAAGCAATGTTGCTGAATACAGCAGTGTATATCTCAGTGACGCTTCCAACTTGCAAAATATGTTGCCCGACACTTATTCGGGCAGGGTGTGTGCTGACGAGGGCCCCCTGCATTTATCTGAAAAAAAATATCTTGCGAAATTCCGTCTCTCCCTCCCCCTCCGAGAAGAGCAAAATGCCAGACATTGTCTGTTCCAGCAACCGCAGAGGAGCGAAAACCTGCACGAGCCTGGGTCTGCAGATGCCCAAGCCCCCCTCACTTTTGTTGAGACATGCCGGCAAAACGCGCAGCCCCTCTGCAATCACCCCCTCCCTCCCTCTTTCTGCGTCCCTGCTGGGCAGTTCATCCATTTTCAGCTTGCCCCACCCGCCCACCCCCCGAGCAAGCATTGTGTCTCTTTCCCCTTTCAGTTGACCGGTCTGGACTTCGTCTCTTGGTGTGTGTGCCATGGCATGTGACCCCCCCCCCCCCCCCCGCTCCCCACGTACTGCTCTGTGTAATTCAGGTGACGTCTATCCACAAGCCTCTTCCTCACTGATCTTGCCGTTCCTCCCTCAACTCATCCCGTTCTACAACTCTACAATCCGAACCACCTGGCTGCATGAGGTGTATGCAGCTGAACAGATGCAACGTTGTGAATAGAATGTGTCTTGACACATTCACAAGAATGTGTCTGATAAGAACCGGCGGCCGTCTTTATTGCACCATCCAGACACCTGGTATCAAGCGAAAGAAGACAGCCATCAGCGCATGTGGTCAAGTCAATGTACAGTACTGCGCGACACAGATCACGACGCCAGCGCACACAAGGAAATGGGGCATTTGATTTATATTATGCTTTTCACCCCCTCCACTTCCATGTGGTATGTTTTGTGTTGCTGTCCGTTAAGTTGGCTGCCCCCCCCCCCCCAAAGCCCGCAGAGGCAAGACCATCTGCCCAGCTCTGCCCATCTCTGCCCCCCCCCCCAAGGTATCCCTTGAGCCGCAACGAAGCTGCCAAAGCAAACGGCACGTAGAGGGGGGGGCCGCTTTTCTCGTTGTGAGTTTCGGCCCCTCCAACACGACAACCACCCCTGGCAGGCCTTAGCAGGCATCGCCAGGATCAAGGGAAGCCTGGGGTGGCGAGCCTCAGGCCAAAACGGGCGGCCCCACCTTCCTCCCCACTCGCTTGGGGGCGGTTTCTGCGTTGACGCTTCCACACCCTCGCCTGTGTGACCTGCCTCAAGAAAGTGTCAGAATATTCTGCCCAGCATCTATTGTAGTTTGTCAGCGGGCTGGCGTCGCACAGTGAGCCCCCCGGAGTATCCAACGTGAGAAACGTGGGGCAAACGCAAAGAAACAGCTGTGGCCCTTCTCGTGGGGGGAGGGGGGCAGTCCACGTCTTTGGAGCAAGCAACCCCTTGCTCGCCCTCTACTACACAAACCCCCTACTCCACCCCCACCCCCCCTTTCCACTCCCCATGCTCAGACTTGGGGGTGTGCAGCACTCTCTTGCCGGCCGAGCTCAGTTTTTATTCTCCCTCCCTGCGGCTGCGGCTGCGGCTGCATCCCATCCCCGCCCCCCCCCCCCCCCCCCCCCCCCCGGATCGATCTCGTTTTCCAACACAACACATCACAGTTGTCGTGTGGTGCGGCAGCTATTTTACTCCACACATGTTTTACCCCCACCCCCCCCCCCCGGAACAATCACGGTGGGATCTTGTAAATTTTACATGTAAAAATACCGATTTTTACATGTATTTTACATGTATAATACTTGCATGTCAACTATTATACATGTATAATACATGTATATGCCTGAAATATACATGTAAAATACATGTATATCAAGTAAAAATACATGTATAATAGTTGCATGTCAACTATTATACATGTATTTTTACTTGATATACATGTATTTTACATGTATATTTCATGCATTTACATGTATTTTACATGTATAATACTTGTCATGCAAGTATTATACATGTAAAATACTTGCATGACAAGTAAAATACTTGCATGCAAGTAAAATACATGTATTTTACTTGCGTGCAAGTATTTTACTTGTCATGCAAGTATTATACATGTATTTGAACGATTTTGAACGATTTTTGGCCGTGCTCGTAGCATTCCCCGTTGAGGGGGTCGCTATTTCGTGTTCTCCTGGCCGCACGGAGGCATTGCCTTTCGTCGCCTCTTCCTCTTTTCCTTTGGTGGTGTGTTGGTCTGGCACAGAGGGCGGGACCGTGCTGATATGCACAGTGACGACTCTCCCTTTTGTTTTGTGCCCGCCTCCACCGAGATTCGGCTGATGCCTCTCAGACTGGGGGCGGGCGGTCGCCGACCCTTTTCTGTACGAGGTTTTCCACAGGCTGCACACCTGCCCCGCGGCTGTGTGGCAGTCTTCGCGGAGTGCAATGCGAAGGTCTGGCCTGACGTGGTGTGACTATTTAGACTCCAGGTGTCTCCACCCTTCCTGGTCTGGGGAGCCTCGGTACCCAAGCAGTTTTCGGTCATGCCCTGGACCACGGCCGTGCTAGACTCCTGGTGCAGGCACCCGTCATGGTCCGGGGACGGCCCCCCCAGGCAGTTTAACGTCTTACCCAGGACCTTGGTAGCAGAGGTAGGTATTTTACTTGTCGTGCAAGTATTTTACATGTATAATACTTGCATGACAAGTATTATACATGTAAAATACATGTAAATGCATGAGATATACATGTAAAATACATGTATATCAAGTAAAAATACATGTATAATAGTTGACATGCAACTATTATACATGTATTTTTGCTTGATATACATGTATTTTACATGTATATTTCAGGCATATACATGTATTATACATGTATAATAGTTGACATGCAAGTATTATACATGTATAATACATGTAAAAATCGGTATTTTTACATGTAAAATTTACAAGATCCCACCGTGATCGAACGCGCCCCCCTGCTCGCTGCTGGCCTACACCGTGCCGGTTGTGTTGGGTGGGAGTCGACGATCGGGTTTAACCCTTTAAACACCAGGGGGGGGTCGACTTTATTTTCCGTTTTTGCGACCTTTTCTCATTGAGCCCGAAGCCGCAACCCCGCATTTTTTCATCCGAAAAGTAGGTAATCGGGTGTATTTTGACTCGCGGAATCCACCATCGCAAGAAATTTTGAAAAATAATGCGAAGAAAAACCCTGAAATGGGACTCCTTTACGCACCCCCAAAAAGGCCTATTTTCACCCCAAAATTGGGGGTTGATGAGTTTCTCCTGAAAAAATCCGAGGCGGTGGCATGAAATGGCGGAACCAGGGGCAATCTGGGACAGAATCAGCCCAGCGGAATCCGAGATACAAAAAAAATCTCAATTTGATGGAGTAGAACACCCCTGGGTGCCAGCCCGCAATGGCAGGTCCCGTTGTGCCGACCTGCTCAACCACCCTCAGGGGGGTATCTGACGTGTGGAGCGGGTTGAGGACCGGTCATCCGTTTTTTCCAGATCAGCCTCAGTACCCTGGGGGAATTTTGAACAGCGGAATCCACGATCGCAAGAGATTCTGAAAAATATTGAACAGAAAATTCCTGAAATGGGGCTCCTTTGCGCGCGTCCTCAAAAATGCCCAAATCCCCCTGGAAATCGGGGAGCCGTCTGATATTCCCTGAAAAATGCTGGATGGTATCGAGCTTGGCGCAACCGCAGGCAATATGTGACAGAATCAGCACGGAAGATTCCGAGACAGCAAAAAAATCGATCAAAATGGTGAAGTGGAGCCCCGGGGTGCCCGTTCCCAATTGCAGGTCACATGAGCACCGACCTGCGGAAATGCAAGAAGGGCCGGGGTGTGAGGGGTGGACGGGAATTGAGCGGTCTTGTGTCCAGCCCTCGAATTCCTCCACATCAGTCTCAAGTACCCATAATTTGTGCAGGGCTCAGTTGCACACTACTGTTTCTGGGTGCTGGCTGGGCGCCGTCGACACTCTCCTGTGGAGGTGGTATTGCCTGTCTTGGAACGGTCCTTCTCAGGGTGCATCGTTCTTGGCAAGGCCGAGGGAGACACGCATTACAAACGGCAGTCGAACACGTGCCACTGGCATTTGTATTCAAGCGAGGAAGCGGTCGAGGCCGGTTGTACCTCTGTTCGATGAATACTGGCGAACTGATGGTGGTGCCAAAAACAGGAAAATGGGGGTCTTCGCTCCATCCGCCAAAAAAAACCAAAAAAAACCGGAAAAACCCGGAAAAAACCCGTGAAAAAGTCGGAAAAAAAGAGTGTGGGGAGTTGGGTCCAGTTTAGCAAAGTGAGCTTATTTTTCGAAAATTGAAAAATTGGGGACACCAAAAGTCCCCAGAAAAATCTTCGACTTGGCCCGCAGAGTGATTTTTTTTGGTGAAAAACGATTTCAACAGTTGTCCAACAGTTGCTGTACAAGACGGCACACCGTTCTCTGCGCATGGGCTGCTGCACGTGAATCATTTGGATGTCCGAGGGGCTATCGGAACGAGGAGGGCCACGCGCCTGAACTACCCGCCAGCAGTGATCCCGTGCCAGGGCTGGCAGGGGGCCGCGGCCCCACCTCCCTTTTTCTGTAATTGTTTGGGAGGGTGGGCCGCCAGGGGTGGCATGGCCCTACCCTCGGCCCTACCTCCCGGGTCAGATTTTGGGGCTTTTGGGTTCGGCCTTGTGGCCGAGTTTTCATGCGCCGCAGCGTATGAAAACCCAACGGCATGCTGGGGGCTTGATGGTGTTCATCGAAGCGCACCTCATCATGCCCCAAGCGAAGGACCATCCCCGCCTGGAATGTGCAACAGCACCAACCGGTGTGGGGACTAGCCTTCGAAGACTTTCAGGATGTTCACTACCGTGGCCTCCGGCGGCTGGGGGGCTGGATTCCTGATTTTTGATCCAGCAGGACGACCAAAGGCAGCAACATCCGGTGCCTCTCGAATTGGGGGAAAATGTTGTGGCCGTGCATTCGATCCTGTTTGCATCATACCACGGGAAGTCGGGGCGGGGTTGGGCTGCACTTTTTTTCCCGCGAGCTCGGCCACCCTGTGCCCGACCTCTTTTTTGGTTTGCCCGACCCCCAGCGAGATCACTGGCAGCCAGACCTTGTTCAACATAAACAGCAGACAAGAGCAGAACGGAGTGTGGGGCAGCTGCCGTGCTCCCACACAAAAACATCGCACCTCTCGCGCTGCCTGCACGAAAGGGACGGGTAACCTGCAGGTCACCCACAGCAGCCTACTGCCTACGTTCTATACAAGATCAGCGCCGACCACACGAAAGGCTGTTCGACCTGCGGCGGAACAAGAAGCTCCGGTGGGAACAGAACTGAGCGGCAACAGGATGCAATGCAGGCCCACATCCGTTGCCCTGCGGCAAGAGCAGTCACATCGATATCGTTGACAGGGCCTGCCCACCGGTGTGTGACGGGGTGACCTGCAGATGGTGACCTGGCCCACGGCAGAACACCTGGGACGGGGGATGGCTGCGACTGGGCATTACCTAACTCTTCATGATGCAGGACTGCGGACAAAATGGTCCAAGAGAGCAAGTACGGCTCCCGCTCAGCTCTCACTGAAGCTGAACCAGATGCAAGTGGTGGGAGGAGGAGGGTGTCCCGGGGGAGGACACACCGGCCGGCAACCCACGAGGACTGGCCCGTCCCAGTCGACAGAAGAACAAAGCAGGAACACGGACTCACCTGAAACGACATACTGAAGTGTGGGAGGAGGAGGCGAGCACAAAAGGGCGTCGGCTACCGCACGCCCTTTGAGCGCAGCCGACGACGACCGAACCGGCCACCGGCCGGGAGGTGCGTGTGGCGTGGGGGGCGAAGCCCCCCACGCAAGGGGGGTCCGGGGGGCGAAGCCCCCCGGAAAAAAATTTGGGGTTTTTTGGCCTATTTTTGGCCATTTTCCGCTGCATTTGTTTGGTTTTGGGTCGGGAAAGGTATGTGACCCAAGCTGACCCAGATTGACCCGGAGCGAAGCCCCCCATTTTCCTAAGGTGAAAAACCCCAGGGTGACCCAAATTGACCCAAGTTGACCCAAATTGACCCGGAGCGAAGACCCCCATGTTCGTTCCCATAGGAAAAAAATTTGGGGTTTTTTGGCCTATTTTTGGCCATTTTCCGCTGCATTTGTTTGGTTTTGGGTCGGGAAAGGTATGTGACCCAAGCTGACCCAGATTGACCCGGAGCGAAGCCCCCCATTTTCCTAAGGTGAAAAACCCCAGGGTGACCCAAATTGACCCGGAGCGAAGACCCCCATGTTCGTTCCCATAGGAAAAAAAATTGGGGTTTTTTGGCCTATTTTTGGCCATTTTCCGCTGCATTTGTTTGGTTTTGGGTCGGGAAAGGTATGTGACCCAAGCTGACCCAGATTGACCCGGAGCGAAGCCCCCCATTTTCCTAAGGTGAAAAACCCCAGGGTGACCCAAATTGACCCGGAGCGAAGACCCCCATGTTCGTTCCCATAGGAAAAAAATTTGGGGTTTTTTGGCCTATTTTTGGCCATTTTCCGCTGCATTTGTTTGGTTTTGGGTCGGGAAAGGTATGTGACCCAAGCTGACCCAGATTGACCCGGAGCGAAGCCCCCCATTTTCCTAAGGTGAAAAACCCCAGGGTGACCCAAATTGACCCGGAGCGAAGACCCCCATGTTCGTTCCCATAGGAAAAAAAATTGGGGTTTTTTGGCCTATTTTTGGCCATTTTCCGCTGCATTTGTTTGGTTTTGGGTCGGGAAAGGTATGTGACCCAAGCTGACCCAGATTGACCCGGAGCGAAGCCCCCCATTTTCCTAAGGTGAAAAACCCCAGGGTGACCCAAATTGACCCAAGTTGACCCAAATTGACCCGGAGCGAAGACCCCCATGTTCGTTCCCATAGGAAAAAAATTTGGGGTTTTTTGGCCTATTTTTGGCCATTTTCCGCTGCATTTGTTTGGTTTTGGGTCGGGAAAGGTATGTGACCCAAGCTGACCCAGATTGACCCGGAGCGAAGCCCCCCATTTTCCTAAGGTGAAAAACCCCAGGGTGACCCAAATTGACCCGGAGCGAAGACCCCCATGTTCGTTCCCATAGGAAAAAAAATTGGGGTTTTTTGGCCTATTTTTGGCCATTTTCCGCTGCATTTGTTTGGTTTTGGGTCGGGAAAGGTATGTGACCCAAGCTGACCCAGATTGACCCGGAGCGAAGCCCCCCATTTTCCTAAGGTGAAAAACCCCAGGGTGACCCAAATTGACCCAAGTTGACCCAAATTGACCCGGAGCGAAGACCCCCATGTTCGTTCCCATAGGAAAAAAATTTGGGGTTTTTTGGCCTATTTTTGGCCATTTTCCGCTGCATTTGTTTGGTTTTGGGTCGGGAAAGGTATGTGACCCAAGCTGACCCAGATTGACCCGGAGCGAAGCCCCCCATTTTCCTAAGGTGAAAAACCCCAGGGTGACCCAAATTGACCCGGAGCGAAGACCCCCATGTTCGTTCCCATAGGAAAAAAAATTGGGGTTTTTTGGCCTATTTTTGGCCATTTTCCGCTGCATTTGTTTGGTTTTGGGTCGGGAAAGGTATGTGACCCAAGCTGACCCAGATTGACCCGGAGCGAAGCCCCCCATTTTCCTAAGGTGAAAAACCCCAGGGTGACCCAAATTGACCCGGAGCGAAGACCCCCATGTTCGTTCCCATAGGAAAAAAATTTGGGGTTTTTTGGCCTATTTTTGGCCATTTTCCGCTGCATTTGTTTGGTTTTGGGTCGGGAAAGGTATGTGACCCAAGCTGACCCAGATTGACCCGGAGCGAAGCCCCCCATTTTCCTAAGGTGAAAAACCCCAGGGTGACCCAAATTGACCCGGAGCGAAGACCCCCATGTTCGTTCCCATAGGAAAAAAATTTGGGGTTTTTTGGCCTATTTTTGGCCATTTTCCGCTGCATTTGTTTGGTTTTGGGTCGGGAAAGGTATGTGACCCAAGCTGACCCAGATTGACCCGGAGCGAAGCCCCCCATTTTCCTAAGGTGAAAAACCCCAGGGTGACCCAAATTGACCCGGAGCGAAGACCCCCATGTTCGTTCCCATAGGAAAAAAAATTGGGGTTTTTTGGCCTATTTTTGGCCATTTTCCGCTGCATTTGTTTGGTTTTGGGTCGGGAAAGGTATGGCCAGGAAGTGGGAAAAATTGAGGAAAAAGTCGGAAATTTTCAGGTTTGCCCATATAAACCATGGGTCACAGATTCCGATTTTTGGGTCAGACTCCAAGTTTGACACAAGGGAAAATAGGCAAAAATTTTCACCTATTTTTGGTCACCTAAGGGGGGGCTTCGCTCCGGGTCACTGACCCAAGCTGACCCAGATTGACCCGGAGCGAAGCCCCCCATTTTCCTAAGGTGAAAAACCCCAGGGTGACCCAAATTGACCCAAGTTGACCCAAATTGACCCGGAGCGAAGACCCCCAATATAGTGGAAAAAGTGACCAAAAACCGATTTTTGACCAAATTCTCCTTCAAACCTAAAACTAGTTCTGCTCCATCTTTCTCGCCGAAACTGGTCGCATTTGATTCCGCTGCTCTGAAAGATTTCACCATAAAAAAATCGGTGAAAAATTCCACGATCCGACCCCATAGGTGCCCAAGGAATATTATCCCACCCCGTACGGGGTGGTTGGTGCTTAAAGGGTTAAGGGTGATTTAGTCACTTCCCCCCACAGCCCCCCCCCCCCCCTCCCATGACAGACACAACCTGCATAACGAGTGGAGGGTGATCATTCTTGTGTCTCCCTTCTACTTCGATTTCACTACCCCCTCCCATGACCCGGCCCCCCGTCAGGTCATGCCGCTTGTCGTGCGCTCTTTTTTCACCCGGGTTTGAGGGTTTGAGGGGCCACACAAACAACGCCGCGTCTATTTTTTTGTAGCTCGCCTGTTTTGTGCTCCCTGCATCAAAAGTGGGTTGCCAAAAGGCGGATGCTCCGAAGCCGGAGCCGCCCCACTTTGGCAGCCCCCCCCCACCCCCCAGAGGTTGACAGCTTGGGCACAAAAAACCAACCCCGAGGAGTGCTGAGATCATGCATTCTCCCCCGAGACCACCTGGGGCCATGGGCATTGGTCAGAGTAATGAGCAGGCCCCCCTTCAAAACATGCAAATGCGGATTTTTTTAAAACATTATTGGTTCGGCCCGTGATGCCCATTCATCCCGAGTCGTGCCTTGTGGCATACCAGCCTGGCTTTTTTTTTGGGGGGAGTGGCGTTGGGCTATCTCTATCTTTACTGCAGAGAATAACACTCACATGGTGCGAGATAATGCGGGCAAAACACCTTCAGTTTCTCTCGGCTGTCTTGATGCCGCCCTGCAAATGTGGGTGGAACGGATAGGCTCCGGGGTAGACCGGTGAGCGACAAGTGGGTGTGTGCCCGGTTCTGTAGACTGTACCAAATATTCTTTTTCTTCGCCAAAAAAACAAAAATGATGTGTCTGTGTGTGGGGCGACGGGGGTGGGGAGGGGGGTGTGTGTGGCTGCGGTTTGTTTTACCCCCACCCAGGCCACCCCCCCCCCCCCTCCCCATCGCACTGCCCTCCTGTCTCCCTTCACCCCGTTCTTTTGCTTACTGCGAGATGTTTCTACTGCTCGATGTGATTGATTCATGCTTTCTGGGTCGGGAGGGGAGGGTGCCTGCTCGCTCACTGTGTGTGTCAAAAGCTGTGTCACCTCATGAATGTACGTTACGGCGACGTTGCGTATTCCAAACCCGTTTTGTGGGAACACGGTTGTTACGCTACAGCAGGGTTCCTGTCAGTGTCAAAAAATACAGCAGGCAGCGCTTTTGGGTAACAAAGGCAGCCCTCCTCATTACTGCGGAGCTGCTTTTGTTTTGCCCGTCAGTTGGCGCACGCAGCACAGAGCAGCACAGCACAACAGTCCCAGGCACAGCTCACTCTTTTCTCACTTCTTTTCTGCATTTCTGAGAGCAGAGGATCATCCCCCCCCCCCCTCACTGTTTGTTTACGCCACGCAGCAAAAGGACTGGAAAGCCACAGGGTGGAGTGCAAGGGAGCAACAAAGAAGGGCAGCCCTCCCTCCCCGCACCGCAGCAGCGGCAGGGAGACGGGTGGGGGTGCCGGTTTTCTGTTTGCCGGGAGGATAATTTGCGTGTAAAAACAGTAGCCCCTGTCGCTGTGTATTTATGCACACAGGTGGCAGAATATCCTCTCGTGAAACAAAAAAAATGTTTCACACCCTCTCCTCTCCTCTCCTCTCTGCTCTGCTCTCTCTTGGACGCAATAGCGTAGCGTTGCGAAGAGAACTTGTTTTGTGCGTCACATATATCACACACTGCGTATGCAGGAGGTGCCGGGGAGCTACACGCGGAGACTGCCCCGCCCTAGCTTCCCACCCAAGCATCATCTGTATTGACCTCTTCTGTCCTCACGCAACAAACACATTACAAAACAAGTTCTCTCTCTCTCTCTTTATCTCAACCCACGCCTGCCCTGCCCCAGACGGTGCCCGCCTCCACACTCATCCAGTCCGAGAGTGATGTGTGACATGTGCGTGATCACTCGGTTTGCAATCTACACGGAGCCAAAATATGTGTGATTCACGTGTGTCTCAGATACAACTCGGCTCTCTCTCTCTTCTGAAATACTCGATAGCGTGCCGCTGGCGTGCCTGCCCTCCCGCTGAAGCCCCAGCCAAAGCTAACGGCACGTAGTAGAGGGGGGGGCCGCCTTTTTCGTTGTGAGTTTCGGCCCCTCCAACACGACAACCACCCCTGGCAGGCCTTAGCAGGTATCGCCAGGATCAAGGGAAGCCTGGGGTGGCGAGCCTCAGGCCAAAACGGGTGCACCACCACCCCCTTTAGGGGGGAAGCCAGACAGTGTTGGGGGTTTCTTTCTTCTCTCTATTTTTTTCTTCTCTCCGTTCTCCCCTTTGGTATTATTTTTTGGTAAAACACACCCCGTGTGGTAGAGAAAATACGGCAAGAGTCTCGGTGGGTCGGAAGAGCAGATGGTTCCCGCAACAGCTCCCGGGGAGCGGCGGGTATTTCGCATAGGATGCCGGATGTGTGAACACGTTTGTGCGGTTTGCCCTGTGTTGTGTGAACATATGTGTATGTGTGTGTGTATGCTCCACCCAACCCGACACATTTTCTGTACTTCAGACACACGGTGGACTCCAGCGGGGGTAGGGTAACCCTTTTCGGGAGTCTCAACTAGGGGGAGTCCAACTCCCGCTAGCGGGAGTCTATACTCCCGCTAGGGGGAGTCTGACTCCCCCTAGCGGGAGTCTTTTCACCTATTTTCACTCATTTTTCCCATGATACCTATGCAATGTGGCACTCGTCACTGAAGTACAGCCACACCAAACGAAACGGACGTTTCCACCCATCCCAGCTCGCAGACCTGATTCACAAAAATGGGGAAGACGACAACGAAGCCGGCAGCGAAGCCGGCGGCAAAGTCGATTAAGAAGAAGAAGAGCGCAGAGAGTCCCGAGGCTGCGGAGGCGACGAACATTGTGCATGATTTTTGCACGGCCTTCCCTGTTAAAAAAGGGGGCAGTGTGCTGACACTGGGATCCATTAGAAGGCTCCTAGCAACGGTGTTGAGCAAGGAGCTCCACCAGCACAGCACCCAGGTGGCCAACGCAATCATCGCCATGTCTTCCCTGACATGGATAAGTTCGCTGTCAGGGAAGTCGCAACGATGCGGAAGGAGGGCGCTCTCCGTCATATACAAGGTGGAGGCGAAGTATGGCAAGGTGCAGGATACAAACGTGTCGTCGGGGGCAGCCTGAAGCCGCGAATGATCGCGACACGGGCGAACGGCTTGGCACCGTGGGTCTGGATAGATGCTGGAGTTCGGCCGGGTGAAACCGGAAGTCGCAGCAAAATTTGCCCCCCCAGATTTCTTCCTCAAACCCACCCGTGGGCTGATCCGGCCTTGCACGGTGGACTCCAGCGGGGGTAGGGTACCACTACCGGGTTTAACCCTTTTCGGGAGTCTCAACTAGGGGGAGTCCAACTCCCGCTAGCGGGAGTATAGATCAGCAGTGGGCAACAATGAGGCGATGCGGGGGGCGAGGGCACCGATGCTCACTGTGCGACATCCCAGAAGAACGCTGGTATCAACAGGTGCATCGATACCCGCACCTGACTCTCTCTGAGATGAAAGAGGCTGGCTACCCCTCCCTCTTGGCAGGTGTGCTTCCCAATGCCCGCTACGTCACCCCAGCACTCCATGACTGCAAGGGGCTCGCCATGCGGCTGATCAGGGTACTGGATGACAGGGGTGGAGCTTGGGGGTTTTTTCGGGTCAGCTGACCTGATTTTCTGCAGGCCCTCACAAAAAATCAGGTCAGGGGTAAAAAGAAAAAAAAATATAGATTTTCGGGAAACCGGAAAAGTTGGCTCCTCGCCTTGGGGCCTCAAGGTGACCAGGAGGCGTTTCGTGAGCAAAGTGACCCCAGCGACATGAGCACAGGCCTCAAACAGTCACAATAGAGGACAAATGAAGCTGCCCAACCCGTACCGTGCAACAGACGTTTACTACCGTGGCCTCCGGTGGCTGGGGGGCTCCGCCCCCCAGACCCCCCTGTGGCATGTGCCTGTCTTGTACCCAAGCCCTTTACATCAGGGAATCTCAGTATCCTCAGGAGGACGCAGCCAACTCACACAGAATCCGTACGCCCGCAAGTCACAGATGTTCACTACCGTGGCCTCCGGCGGCTGGGAGCTCCGCCTCCCAGACCCCCCCTACGGCATGTGTTTGTCTTGTAACCAAGTCCTTGCGCGTCCGGGGCTGCATATCGGTTCCGGTACCTCGCGGGAGGCTGGGCCTGAGCACTGATCTCTGAGACGAACCGGGGGGGAACCCATAAGAAAAAATTGGCTGACCCGATCTGACCCGATCCAGCCCGCAACCCCATATTTCAAGCTCCACCCCTGCTGGATGAGACAACAAAAAAATATTCGACAAGACCTGTACAAACCTTGCACTGAATGTGTCGCAGCATGGGACAGGTGCTCAGTTCCGGAAGGTCGTGCTTGCCTGTCACAGGACACACCTACAAGGGCTTGTTCCGCTACCTCTTTGTCTCCCTTGCAGACCTCATGCATTTCCGGTATGCAGACATCCCCTGGCGCTTCTGGGGATGCAAGGATGAGTCAGCCCGGATTCCCTTCTTGCGTGCTCGGATCTCAGGGCATATATTTCACTGGTTGATGGAGCATGCCGAAAAGGGATCAACGCGGAATGCCTACGTACACAGTCTCCATCATTGGTGGGCTCCAGAAGATGCAGTGCCTCTGCAGAACAACGACGAATTTGAAGAAGCAGAGAACGGACATCGCAAGAAAGATGCCGTTACAATCGCCAGCTCCGCAACTTACGAGAGAGATCTTGCGATGGCAGAAGAGAAGCGGCGCGCATCGGGCATGCCTTGGAAGGTTGCGCACCTGTCGCAGGACGGGATCCTCGGGTATAGAGAAGTCATCCTGTGTCCGTGTCTGCACACCCGACACGCTCATAGATTGGCTGTGTATGTTCTTTGCACACAGTTGACACAGCTGCAGAAGGGGTTTGTGCACTGCAACACACAGGACTTCGTTGAACCCATCAGCGCGCCCTACTTCCTGTTCCGGTTCCCCGAAGGACACCGCAAATTATCGCTCTGCTTGTGCAAAATGCCAATCCCGCTGGGGGCGACTTTCACACCATTCGTGTCATCCGAGGCGACTTTGAGCACGCTTGACCAACGCGCACAGCAGGAGGGGGATGACAGTTCTGACGAAGAAGATGAGGCCTGCAGGATGGCTTGTCTTGCCCAAGGTGTAACACAACTACGACAGGCGATGGCCGCACTTTGACACCTCAAATTCTAACCGCTCACCTCCGCAGGTGTAGCCGCTACCAGGAGGATAGGTAGGTAGTCCAGAGTCCGGGGAAACTGACAGAAGCAAAACAAGCCCCTCCCCATCCCTCTTCCACCATGATTTTACCCCCCACGCCAGTAGACTGTAACTATATCATGGGAAAAATGGATGAAAATAGGTGAAAAGACTCCCGCTAGGGGGAGTCAGACTCCCCCTAGCGGGAGTATAGACTCCCGCTAGCGGGAGTCTGGACTCCCGCTAGCGGGAGTCTTTGACACCCGCTCAGACTCCCGCTCCCAGACTCCCGCTAGGGCCGCTGGAGTCCACCGTGCAGGTAAGGTCACTCGACACGCGGGGGGGGGGTTTTTTTTTGTGTGTGTTTTTTCTGCCAGCCGACATCACTAGCGCCAGCGAGAAAAAAAAAATAAAATAAAAAAATAAAAAAGCGCCCTATCACTTCACAACTACAACCGCTCTGATGAATTTCCTTTTGTTTGTTGCGTTGACGCTTCTACACACAAAACCCTGAACTGATCACACCCTGAGCCTGATGAAGGGTGGGGTTAGTGTATAGAGCACGTTTGGTTGCAGCTGTGGTGGGGCGCTTTCCGCTCACACGAGTGTGCTTAAAAAGCGCCCTATCACTTCACAACTACAACCGCTCTGATGAATTTCCTTTTGTTTGTTGCGTTGACGCTTCTACACCAGGACCCTCATCCGGAGGGACGTGTCCGTCTCGTTCTCAACGAGGCGGGCGCGCTGGTAAAAGTGTGGGTGGCATCGACACTGGTGGCAACTCCACGGGGTGTGTGGCCTGCGTCCCTCGCGTGTACGCGTCTGCGCGTTGGTCGTGGGTCGCAACCCAGTGTGGAATCAGTCGTATCTGCTGGCGGCGCGCTGTTGTGTATATCTCCTGCAGCAGAAGGTTGCCTCGGTAGTTGGCGCAGTGGCCCTTCCGGAGCGCGAACACCAGGCCGAGGTTGTCTATGTGGCAGGTCACGCTTGCCTCCCTCACACGCTGCATCATGCGCACCCCCTGCCACACTGCATACGCTTCCTTCAGGAAGATGTTCGTGTCCGCGACGCTCCCTTCGAACGCACCTTGGGACACTGACTCCCCTCCCGGTAACACGAGCACCGCCGCCCACGCCGTGGATGACGCGTCTGTCCAGAGCTCAATGGTCGGTGGCGGGTTCTGCGGCGTATACCACTCGTTGTCCTCGATGAGTCGTGTCCGCGCCACTGTCTCCGCCTGCACTGACGGAGGTACTGCGACCCTGGAGTCCCATCGGGCGTTGTTCGAGTGAGTCTGCTTCGCGATGCGCCGCACGAAGGACAACACGGCTGGCATGTAACACATCGGTGTCCGCATCACATACGACTGCCAGACGAAAGACCCGAATACTCTGAACGCCCTGCGTGGTGTCGTGTGGCCGTTGACGACTTCCTTGTACTCTTCGCGTCCGAGGACTTTTTGCACCCAGGCTGTGTCCATGCGGAAACGGTGTCGCGTCAGGTCGAAGTGGATCCCGAACACTGTGAAGTCCTGCAGCGGCACGCCGTGTTGTGTGTCGTCGAAGTTCAGGGCGGCCCCCACCTTCTCGCAGCGGCTGATGAAGTCGGCGTACCTCGCCTGTGCCTCTGGTAGGGAGTCTCCGACAGCGATGAAGTTGTCAATCCAGACTATTCCGTGCTCTGGCGGGAGCAGCACGCGTGCGCTGCGGTTCGCGATTGCCGGGGAATGTGACCACCCCATGCACATGACAGTCAGGAAGGTCTTCACGAATGTCTTTCTCTCCCCGCCTAGGCGCACTTCGAAGTAGCGTTGGATCTCCTTGTGTACGGGGAACTGGTAGAACCAGCTGCGTGCATCTGCCATCACCACCCAGCTCGCCGCGGCCACTCGCTGTGTCACCTCCGTGATGTCCTGCAAACGCATGTCCGGTGGGCGTGTCATCAGTGCGTTTAGCCGCCTTGCGTCGACGATGAAACGTTGGCCCCCAGACTTCTTGGACACGGTGAACGCTGGCAGCGTGAGGTACGGGTGTGCATCCGCCTCCGTCAGGACGCCATACTCAACCAAGGTGTCCAGGTGGTGCAACATGTGGCGTGATACCTTCCTCCCCGTTTTACGTAGTTCTTGGCGGGCCTCGGGAAGCAGTGCGTCAGCGAAAGCGGCTGGCTTGGTGATGAGGTCCAGGACCCCCGTCAGTTCACCCTCGCTGTCCAACCGTCGCAGTTCCTTGAGATTGAGGCGTGAGGTGCAGATCTCCGCGATGTAGTCCTCTTCCTCCGGCAGCTCCGTCTTCGCGTTGGCTGGCCGTATCACCTTCCCCCCCGTGCACACACCCAAGTCCTCCCCGTAGAGGTCCTCGACACCCGGACCGTACGACTCTGCGCTATCCACCTCGCTCCACGCTTCCTCATCACTGGGTGGAGGGTCGGACGTGGCTTCGTCGGATGTGGCATCTTCGTAGTAGCGGCGCGCTGCGAACAGCCTCGTGGTCCCCGGGAAGTGGGTTGCTGTCAGGGGTTTTGGCTGTGTGCGCGTAGTCCCCCCTTGCTGTCGTTTTTTCTTCTTCACCACTCGATCTTCGCCGACACCTGTGCTGTCTCGCGCGCGTGTGCGTTTTCCGCCGCTGATACGTAACGCATCACACCGTCGACCGTCGCGTGTCTCGAGAGGAGGCGCACCTCCTCCAGTGGAACGTTCTTCCGCGCAAGCTGTGTGAGTGCCCCCCTCCGCAGAGAGTGTGCCGTGAGCCCCCTCCGTGCCCGCTTGACGGCTTTTACCACGGTCCGGTAGGTGACGTCCGCCGGGAACAGTCTCGTCTCTCCTGCACTGCGCGCCCTGCGGAGGCGGTGTCGGAGGATACGGTGTAGGTCCTTCGGCAGGGAGATTCCTGTGATGTGACCCATGTGGAAAGGGTCCGCCTTCGACTGGGTCCAGCGCACGTATATCGGCTCGCTGCGCTTTTCCGATGTGACGTCCTTCACATCCAAACGCAGTGCGTCCGAAGCCCTTGCCGCACCCCCCCACATGATGCCGAGCAGCAGTTTCACGATGGGACGTGGCTCCTTCGCTAGCGTCTCCCGGATGTTGTGGGCTGTTGCTGGTTCTGCTTGCTTCTGTGGTCGTAGTGCTCCTCCCCGCTTCAGCGCCCGCCTGTAGTCCGCCACAATTTGTCTTCCGTCGAGGGGGAACGCTGCGAAGCGTCTGAGTGCTGCTGCAAGGTTGTTGAGGTACTGGAGGGCGGACTGCACTGATAGCCCGTCCTTCCGTTGCTTCGTGACCCACAGCACCGCCCCTTCGTCGTGTGGCAGTGTCCGCCTCTCCGCTTTCATCCACCCTTCCCGGAACTGCGAGTATCTGTCGTATGTGCGGCGGAGGGCCCCCCAGTATGTGGGTGCGAGGGCTTGGGACAGGGTGTGCTGTAGTTCCTGGCGAATGGTGGTTGCTTCCTCCGGGGTCACGCTCGTCTCGGTCTTGCGGGGGCGTCCTCTTGTTGACGGGGGGGCAGATGGTACTGCCTTCACATACACCACCGCGGCGGGGGGGAGGGTCGTGGCCCGCGGGCGTCCCCTGCTGGTGTCGGGAAGTCACTGTCGCTTGCCTTTCCCCCCCCGTCCTTTGTGGTGGCCCTTTCCCGAGTAGGGCGCGGGGCGGTCCTGCGTGTTACGCTCCTGCAGGAACCGCTCCTGAAACGCGGCCCGCCTCTCCTGCGTGTCGTCCTGCGTGGCCCGCCCCTCCCGGAGTAGGCGCCCGTGTGCCACCGCATCGTACTTCGCTGGGTCCATAATCTTCGCCTTTGCCAGGTAGAGGCGGGCGCCCGCTCGCCCCTTCAGGAGAAAGTGTGAGTTCATAGCGACGATTGTCTTGTGAAGGGCCTCGATAAACCGGTCCGGATCGTCGTCGTCGCGGATCAGCCCCATTGTCTGAAACAGAGAGTCGAAGGCCTGGATGAGCTGGTGTTGCCAGTCCGGTAAACTCGGGGCATCGCTGAGCTCCGCCTGTCGGAAAACCCGGGATACCTCAGCTTTCACCAACCTGCGTCCGGGGGCAGTGGCGATCGACGATCCCCAGGTCGACACGATGTGGGCGGAGAAGTCAGCGGGCAGCTCGGCCTCCGTCCGCTGCAGCGCCTTCTGCAGAGTGGCGATCTGCTTCGCCTGCGTCTCCACGGTCTTCTTCAGCTCCTTCTGCTCCTTCTCCAGCCGGCCTGTCAACTTCAGCAGGTACTCCAGCGAGTTCGCCACGCGGAGATCGGTGTTCGAGTCGGCGGGGTGGTGTGCGTCCCTGTGCTGGAGGCCCGTGCCACTCTGGCTGTCCGCCTCGCTGTACTCCCCGTCCTCGCCTAGCTCGCCCGCCCCTGCTGCCAGGTCCGCCGCGGTCTCCTCGTCGACCGCCTGCCGGACCCATGCGCACTCGGGGCACACCCAGCCCCTGTCCCCTGCGCCCTCGAGCCATTCGGGGACGATGTGCGCCGGGATGTGCTCTCTCATGCACGTCCTGACCGTGGTCCCACCGCAGTCGTGGCAGCTGAATGCGGTCCTGGCTGTGTGCGTTGTATTGCAGGTTTCGAATATGCACTCGGGGCGACGCTCTGCTGGCTCGTTGTCGGGGTGGGCGGGGTCGGGAACCTTCAGGGTGTCCCAATCCAGAGTGGCCATCTTCTCTGTTACGCAGCTCGGCGTAGTTACTGTCCCTCTCTGTTTGTTACACGCAGCACGGCGTTGTTACTGTCCCTCTCTGTAAGATACACGCAGCTCGGCGTAGTTACTGTCCCTCTCTGTTTGTTACACGCAGCACGGCGTTGTTACTGCCCCTCTCTGTAAGATACACGCAGCTCGGCGTAGTTACTGTCCCTCTCTGACCTCAAAATACGCGCAGCTCGGCGTACTCCCTCAGCCCGTAGTTACGCACGGCGTAGTTACTGTCCCTCTCTCTTCAGAACAACCACGCAGCTCGGCGTACTCTGTCCGCTTCTGTCACTCTTGCCCCCCTCTTGATTCTCTCGCCTGCTGCGTTGACGCTTCTACACACAAAACCCTGAACTGATCACACCCTGAGCCTGATGAAGGGTGGGGTTAGTGTATAGAGCACGTTTGGTTGCAGCTGTGGTGGGGCGCTTTCCGCTCACACGAGTGTGCTTAATAAAAAAAATACTACGAGAAACACTTGGCCTCTATGCTGTGAGTGTTGCATTGGACGCTTCCACCTGTTGAACGGGCTCCACCTCTTGCACTTTGAAACCCCCCCCCCCATATTTTTTTTTGATTTGACAACTCCGGTTTGGTGTACCTCGATTAGCTTACCTTACCTTGTCGTCGGACACAACATATCATCGTTGTCCCAAACCCCGTAACCCACGTGAAGTGGATCATCTGAAGTGCAGAATGAGGTGGAGCAGGTGGAGCACGAAACATAAGTAAACCATAGCAAGAGAGGCCAGCAGCAGTCCCGAGTCCATCGCGTTCCTCGTAGCATTTCCCGTACCACACAGGTGTGTTATGTGCAAAATACTACGAGAAACACTTGGCCTCTATGCTGTGAGTGTTGCATTGGACGCTTCCACCCAGGACCCTTAGGACCCAAGGACTTAGGGACGCCGCGCGAACGGTCTACTATTGAAGTGATCAGGCTCCGTCGCCCATCGTATGCATCCCTCCGATGGTAATGTACCGCTTTCTACGTTGTCACGAGCACCTTGTACGGAAAACGATCGAACCTCACTCGCTGAGGGGATCCGCCTGCCTCGGCCGTGTGCCGCCGTCGTGTGGTCAGCCTCGTGATCCTTGGTGTGCCCTATCGACAACATGCCTGTCTCTCCAGTTGCCGCACCCGGCGAGAGAGTTGATGCGTCTCAACCCGGCGAAACTAAGGGGGCAAAGGTTGCACACAGCCCCGCCTGTGCTGCAACCACCCGCTCTTGGCTGACCCCCGACGTCTGGTGCGTTTCCCACTCCGGGTATTTGAATCCTCACCCTGTACCTCTTCAGGATCCTCTATCCCCTGGGGAACCCTTCCCCTCGAGGCTTCTTCACGTCTCCGACATATTGGTGTGTGCCCACATGACCCTTCTTCCTGACATCCTCGATGTCGTTTTGCACCCCGGGCGATGCACTGAGACGGCCGTATCCAGGTAGTCAGTGGCCATGCCCAGCCCCTCAGCGTGACAGTCCTCTGGTGCGCTCCCAGCACCACCACCGCGACGCTCGTGCATATTCAGCCACCATGACCCGGCAGCTCTCGCCTGGGGACAGGGCTCGGCGGATCGAGAAATCACAGTCTGAAACTCGCCTCCCAGCTCCTCCGCAGCAGTCTACTGTCCGGCCGTCTTAAACTCTCGCCCTTCGGGAGCCCGGCCAACACCCGGTGCTTTCCGGCGTGATCTCGATCGCTCTGTGGCTCTCTGTGTCCTCTCCGGTCTTCGCTGGCTGCGAGCGAGTTGCGGGGTGAAGCCCAACGCGCCTCTTCATGGCGCACTGGAGACGCTGCATGGAGTGCCCAGGGGTAGGTGTGAGAGGTGCCGGCCCTTCTGGGTGAAAGAGGGCGATCGCGCGCACTGTCGTCTCCTGAACTCCGCTCGAGCGGTGGACAACACGTTCCTGCGGCCCCCTTCCCACTGGGCTGATCCCCACTGTACCTGCCCCATCGCCCGCCTCGTAGACAGCGCATCAAACGGGGGCCCTGTGGCCCCACGTGGCGTCGATTCAGTGGTAACGCCCGGACTCAGTGTGGAGGGCGTATTTCCCGGTGCGTGAGGAAATTCGAGGCCCTGGAGGTGTGGGCATGCCAGAAGGATTCTCGGAGTCGCCTTCTTAATGAGAGAGGTGAGTCCCCGCGGACCGGAGCTTGTCGCACGCTGCAGTCGCTGTTCGGGCTTGTCGAGTAGGCTGCTGGGTACTCGGGAAGACTGGCCGACTGCCCCCCAACCTTGTGGAATGATCTCGGCCCGCTGCCATGGCTGCGGTTTCGGTGGACCCCCTCAGCGGCGGCACCGCTGACACAGGCGATGCGGACGCGTCTCTCAGTCGCTGCTTCTTTTGCTCCCCGAGCAGTGCAGCTTGGGAGAGCGTCTCGGCTGTGTTGGATACCTGATCTCTGTGTATGTCCCACGGCACCTCGCAGGTGTCCAGTCAGCAGCTCCCCTTCCCTGCATGGAACTGTGAGGTCGTACGTCTCAACACCGGGCCACAGACGCCCGGAACTCCCCCTGACCCCTGTGAATAATGCAGGCTTGAATGTGTGTCCCCCGGCAGGGAGACTATGCTTCGACGGAGTATGCCCCGCTTGGGGCGTGTGCGGGCATCCGCTTGACGCCGGGGTGCGCGTAGTCGGCATTCGCGCAGATAAGCTGGGCACGACAGACGTGCCGGCTTCTCAGGGGCGTGTCCGGGGGCGTTGCATTGGTACACGAAAACTGTCGCCCTCGGAAAGCTCACGTCGCGTCACCGTGCTCGAGCTGGATCTGGCAGGCTGTGTGTGACAGGCCACCCTTCCGCCTTCAGGTGCCGTCGCTCGGGCAAAAAAGGTGTATTTCTCAATCAAGAGAGTATGCCCCTCACGATTGTGGCACGATTGTGTCTCCCCGGGTCAGGCTCGGTATTCCAGTCGAAAGCGTAAATGCCCCTCGGCACTGTGCTGGGCGGGGTTGTGTCTCGGTCAGGAGAGGAGGTGCCCCTCAGGCAAAATCCTGCGTCTCGCGGTCGGGAGTGAGTGCCCCTCGGCAGGAATGTGTCTCGGCCAGGTGTCCCTCAGGCAGGGAATGTAATGTCTCGGCCCGGTGTCCCTCGGGCATGAATGTGCGTCTTGGCCAGGTGCCCCTCAGGCAGGGTGCCCCGTAGGCGGAAGTGTATGTCGCGGCCAGATGCCCCTCAGGCAGGGTGCCCCGTAGGCGGAAATGTATGTCTTGACCAGGTGCCCCTCGGGCAGGGTGCCTCGTAGGCGGAAGTGTATGTCTTGGCCAGGTGCCCCTCGGGCAGGGTGCCTCGTAGGCGGAAGTGTATGTCTTGGCCAGGTGCCCCTCGGGCAGGGTGCCTCGTAGGCGGAAGTGTCTGTCTTGGCCAGGTGCCCCTCGGGCAGGGTGCCTCGTAGGCGGAAGTGTATGTCTTGGCCAGGTGCCCCTCGGGCAGGGTGCCTCGTAGGCAGAGGTGTCTGTCTTGGCCAGGTGCCCCTCGGGCAGGGTGCCCCGTAGGCGGAAGTGTGTGTCTTGACCAGGTGCCCCTCGGGCAGGGTGCCTCGTAGGCGGAAATGTATGTCTTGGCCAGGTGCTCCTCAGGCAGGGTGCCCCGCAAGCGTAAGCTGTAGGTATGTCGTGGCCAGGTGCCCCTCAGGCAGGTAATGTCTCGGCGAGATGCCCCTCGGGCAGGAAAAATGCGTCTCGGCTAGGTGCCCCTCAGGCAGAAGTGGGTGTCTCGGTCCGATGCTCCTCGGCAAGATCGTGTCTCGGTCAGGAAAGTAGGAGTTGGATATCACTGACGTCACTTTGCTGCATCAGTATCGACCCATTTATCAGCACCCGACTGTTGCTCTTGGTCCCGCCTTTGTCAGCGCCTCTGTGACGGAACCTCCAGCTGAAGTATGCGTTTGGAAACCTTGAGCGCGATCAAGCGTGAAGCAGGTTTTCGGCGAGGCGCGGTGATAGTCTCGATGGCTGATGGGAATGTCCTCAATCCGCTGCGGCCACGGGCGCAGCGCTGTCCCGCTGTCACGTTCATAAGCGGCGGAGGACCACCTTGAACACCACGGCGTCATCATCCCCATCTTTTTGCGCCCCTCCTTCGTGCTGATCCCCCCGTGCACCTCGCCGTCATTTATTAGAACCAGTGCGTGGGGGTGTTGTTGTCCTCAACCGCGGCTTCGGCCCTCTTGAGACCTGACACGAGCATGGTGTGAGGGTCGTCTTCTCGGTCGGGATTTGGTGCCCCTCGGGCAAGATTGTGTATCTCTCGGTCGGGAGAGCGGGTGCCCCTCGGGCAAATTTTTTGTCTCGGTCAGGAGAACAGGTGCCCCTCGGGCGAGATGCTGCGTCTCTCGGTCGGGAGAGTGGGTGCCCCTCGGGCATAGTTTTGTCTCGGTCAGGATAACGGGTGCCCCTCGGGCAAAACTGCGTGTCTCTCGGTCGGGAGAGTGAGTGCCCCTCGGGCAGAATATTGTCTCGGTCAGGAGAACAGGTGCCCCTCGGGCGAGATGCTGCGTCTCTCGGTCGGGAGAGTGGATGCCCCTCGGGCAGAATATTGTCTCGGTCAGGAGAACAGGTGCCCCTCGGGCAAGACTGCGTGTCTCTCGGTCGGGAGAGTGGGTGCCCCTCGGGCAAAATTTTTGTCTCGGTCAGGAGAACAGGTGCCCCTCGGGCGAGATGCTGCGTCTCTCGGTCGGGAGAGTGGGTGCCCCTCGGGCAGAATATTGTCTCGGTCAGGAGAACAGGTGCCCCTCGGGCAAAACTGCGTGTCTCTCGATCGGGAGAGTGAGTGCCCCTCGGGCAGAATATTGTCTCGGTCAGGAGAACAGGTGCCCCTCGGGCAAGACTGCGTGTCTCTCGGTCGGGAGAGTGGGTGCCCCTCGGGCAAAATTTTTGTCTCGGTCAGGAGAACAGGTGCCCCTCGGGCGAGATGCTGCGTCTCTCGGTCGGGAGAGTGGGTGCCCCTCGGGCAGAATATTGTCTCGGTCAGGAGAACAGGTGCCCCTCGGGCAAAACTGCGTGTCTCTCGGTCGGGAGAGTGAGTGCCCCTCGGGCAGAATATTGTCTCGGTCAGGAAACCAGGTGCCCCTCGGGCAAGACTGCGTGTCTCTCGGTCAGGAGAGTGGGTGCCCCTCGGGCAGGGTAGAATGCTGCGTCTCTCGGACGGTCAGATCGTGTGTCCCTCAGTCAGGAGAGGAGGTCTCGGTCGCTAAAAACGCGCCCCCTCGGGCAGAGTGATTGTGTCATCGCTGTTGTGTCACACCAATTGCCTCTCGGGCGGTGTGTCTTTTTTGATTTGACAACTCCGGTTTGGTGTACCTCGATGAGCTTACCTTACCTTGTCGTCGGACACAACATATCATCGTTGTCCCAAACCCCGTAACCCACGTGAAGTGGATCATCTGAAGTGCAGAATGAGGTGGAGCAGGTGGAGCACGAAACATAAGTAAACCATAGCAAGAGAGGCCAGCAGCAGTCCCGAGTCCATCGCGTTCCTCGTAGCATTTCCCGTACCACACAGGTGTGTTATGTGCAAAATAAAGCGATTTACTAATCGCCAACTCGCGATCAGGCGTTTCCAGGCAGAAAACAGTGCGTGCTAGATCACGGTTTGTTACGACAGAGCAACCAGAGCAGACTTCGACGCAGGTGCTAGATCACCGCCTTTTACCACAGAGCGACCAGAGCAGACTTCGACGCAGGTGCTAGATCACCGAATTTTTTACGACAGAGCGATCAGAGCAGACTCGACGTAGGTGCTAGATCACCCCTTTTACCACAGAGCGACCAGAGCAGACTTCGACGCAGGTGCTAAATCACCGAGTTTTTTACGACAGAGCGATCAGAGCAGACTCGACGTAGGTGCTAGATCACCGCTTTTTACCACAGAGCGACCAGAGCAGACTTCGACGCAGGTGCTAGATCACCGAATTTTTCTACGACAGAGCGATCAGAGCAGACTCGACGCAGGTGCTAGATCACCCATGTCGGACATGCACCCCCACGACATGGACTGGTTGGGGGTGCCAGTCGTGACGGGGTACGGGGATCCGGAAGTGGCAGTGGACACCTGCGTGTTCACGCCACACTGCCAGGCGGAGCACACCTCGCGGGGAAGGGGCCATTGCAGCACTTGCGGGCGGGCGGCCTGTAAGACCTGCATCCGGGCTTTCCTCCCGAAAAACGTGTCTGGGGATTTTGTGCAGGGTTTGGGGGAACCGACGTGGGTGTGCCCGATGTGCGCGATGGAGCAACATCGCGACAATCCCCCGGGGGACACTCGGGATCCCGACTCCCTGTCCCTCTCGGAGGACCCCCACGACGCGTCGCTGGGGGCGTCGGACGACGAGTCGTCGCTGAGGCAGCCGGGTGTCGACACACAGGGGGAACTGCGCGCGACGATCGCCGCTTTGGCAAAACGGGTGGACACGCTAGAGCGCGAGAAGCCCCCCCTCCTTTTGCGGATCCAGCAACTGGAGTTTGAGACTAAAAATCTCAAAAAGCAGCTGGGGGCCACCCTGGCACCGGAGTTCTCGCCTCACACAGTGGGGACATGGCGGGACCTGGAGGTGCCCGCGATCCGGGAGAAGATCCGGGACAGATGCAGGAAGGCCTTCAGGGAAGACGCCCTGCCCGTGAACATCGAGGACGCGAAGGCGTACGAGTACGACGTCGCACAGTATCTCAGCACACTGACGAACACACTGGACCTCATCACCGACGGCGAACCCCCGAAGGAGGGCATCATCCGCATGCTGCACTCCAACATCAACCAGCTGACAGGGATTACGCAGCTGGGGCTGTACGGCCCGAAGCACCGGAGGGAGTACGTGGCGAGGGCTGAAATCATCGCGCCAAAGGATTTCTCGGAGACGGCCCAGCGGCGCCTGCTGAAAGGAGTGGCTGAAGAGGCAAAGAAGGAGGGGGAGCACCGCGGACGGGACGGGGACAGGAGGGACCGTGACTACCGGAACTCACGCCAGCAGAGGTCCGTCCCGGCCCACAGCCGCGACAGGAAGCAGGCAGCACCACCTACGACTCGCGATCGTGACTGGGACAGAAAGGCGCCGGGCGGAAAGCCGGGAAAGGACCGGCAGTGACTGGCCTTGAGGCCGGTCCCTCCACCTCCCGCACCGATGCAGCGGGAAGCAACAGAACCCCCCCTGACAACAACTCAGCGAGAGAAGATTTTAAGATCGGCAAGGCAGACACTGGCGGACTGCCTCTCGGAGTCATATTGGCGCAGCATCAGGAGCTGTTACAGACGGTACCGAAGGTTCAAGGAAAACTGGGAAAAGGGGCGGGGGCGGATCTCCCACGACATGGCAATCATCCTCTGGACGGCAAAACTCCGATGCATCGACTCGAGGACACGGAGCACAGCGCTGCAGTACACGGTCAACATCGGAGCGGCACTGAAGCGGTACGAGGGGGTGCAGCTCGGGGAGAGCCAGGAACTCATGGATTACAGAAGGGGACTCAAGAAACAGGGTGCTCTGCGGGCCCAGCAGCAGAAGCCCCCTGCGACGGCCCCGGAGGTGGAAGACATCATCGAAGCGGAGAGGCGGAGTTTAGTACAGCTGGCCATCTCAATCTGCTGGGCGGGGGCGGCGCGTCTGGCAGACGTGCGGGGTTTGTTGGCGAAGGAGGTGCGTATCCGGGCGGACGGGGTGGTGGCGGTGCAGTGGTGCAACACAAAGGGGGACCCATGGAAGCTCGGTCGTTTCACGGGTCTGGAGCTGCCACCAAAACAGCTCGGACGTCTCCGCCGCCTCCTGTCATCCACAACGAGCCCCCTGCAGTGCCTTTTCGAGGGGGTGTCTTACCACAAGGTGGCCAGGGCGGTGAAACGCATCAACCCTGCTCTGACCCCACATTCACTACGTCGGGGAGCGATACATCATTTGGCCCTGCAGGGGACGCCGTTGGACGACATCCAAACACTGAGCAGACACGCAACAAAGGAGGCCATGTTGAGGTACTGCCCGACAGCGGCGCTGGAGCAGGTGTCACGCACGGCAGCCACGTCCCGAAAAATGCGCGGAACGGGGACACAGTGACCAATCACCTTCTGCGGGCAAAGATCCCCTCGCTGTCCTGGCTACCTAGAACGCGAAAGTACGTGAGGGACGGCAGCATTCCACCAGAGGGGTCACAGGAGCAGGTCGATGCCTCGGGTCTGCATGACGACACGTTTGGGCCTGGCCTGGACACGCTGTACGACGACTGCTTCGCAGTGAGGGTATCATCTCGGAGGGCGCGGCCCCCCGCCACTAGATCCACACCGGCGCCGGGCACGGACTACATCGCGCCGATCTGCAGCAGTTTCTTGAACCTCGACAGGCTGCGGGAGCTGGACACCACAGGGGAGCTTGACGGCGTCCTCGACATGATCACGGACCCCGCGGCATTCTACTCGAAGTTCATCCCGGGTGCCATCAAGCGGATTAAATCACAGCCCGACGCGTGCGACAAAGTCTCAAGACATCTGCGGACACACCTCAGCGCTTTGATCGGTTTCGAAGTCCTCGAGACCGCCCCGCAGAGTTTGGTGCTGCACGCATTCACAGTGCCAAAGAAGTCGGGGGGTTTGCGTTTCGTGCTGGATGGAAGACCACTCAACGCCCTCATGACGCACCCATTCGACATGCGCCTCCCTCCGATCACCGACGTGATAGATCAAATTACATCGCACAGCTGGGCAGCACTGGCTGATGGGAAGAGCTGGTTCTACCAGTTTCCCGTGCACCCGGAAATCCGCGAATACTTCGGGGTGAACGTGGGTGACCGTCGAGGGGATTATGTCCGCACACGTCTGAAAGCGTTGTGCATGGGGTGGTCATTCGCACCCTGCATCGCGCACCGCTCCGCCCGGGTCCTCCTGCCACAGGAAGAGGGGGCCACGTGGGTGGATAACTTCATTGTGTTGGGGGGGTCGGAGGAAGGAGTACAGAGTTCGTTTGACGCTTTCCTCCACCGGTGCGCCGAGACCAACGCTGTGATGAACCTCGATGACCCAGACTACGGGCACCCGGTGCAGCGATTCACCTCGTTCGGGATCGCGTTCGATCTGAGAAACCACCGCTACAGATCAGACGAATCATGGCTGGAGAAGTTCCTGTCGGGGACAGAGTTGAGGGCAGTTGTCGGGGGGAAGCCCGCTACACCAAGAGAGATCTTCAAAGTCGTGGGGGGTTTGGTGTGGCATGCCTACACGACGAAGGCCCACCTGTGTTTCCTCCCGTCAACCCTGACTTTCATGAAGGACATTGCAGCTGCCTCAGTCGATGACCGGGGCGCGTGGGATCGCCAGGTGGCGGTCCGACCCTCAGTGCGAGCCGAGATCAAGATGCGTACTCACCGCATGCGGGCCAACTTTTGGGTACTTCGACCGCCGACGGACGCAGTAACAGTGTGGTCTGACGCGTCATCGACGCGCTGGGGGGTTCTCATCGACACAGCCGCCCCGCTCGTGGCATACGAAGATTTCCAGGGGCCGAGTTCCGGGCACCACATATACCTGAAGGAGGCACACGCGGCGCGCCAGGCAGTACGCCTTACCGCCCTACACTATACGAACAAGCGGGTACGTCTGATGGTCGACAACCTACCCCTCGTGCACTCAATACAGCGGGGGCATTCGTCATCGTTCGTGGCAAACGGAATACTTGCGGATCTCTTCACGGTTGCACAGGGCGCTGAGCTCTGCATCGAATGCATGTGGGTCCCAACTGATGAGCAGAAAGCAGATCAGTACACCCGGGGGTCGTCATCAGAGCACTACGTCCGCATTCCGCCCTAGACTCCACCGGCCATCTAACAAAACGCGTGGCGTCCCTTGGCCCAAGGGCCCTCAGGGTCCTAGGTGGAAGCGATCAATGCAAAAATCATCTGAAAGGAAGACTCGAGAGACTGCTGCTGTATTTTGGTAAAACACACCCCGTGTGGTAGAGAAAATACGGCAAGAGTCTCGGTGGGTCGGAAGAGCAGATGGTTCCCGCAACAGCTCCCGGGGAGCGGCGGGTATTTCGCATAGGATGCCGGATGTGTGAACACGTTTGTGCGGTTTGCCCTGTGTTGTGTGAACATATGTGTATGTGTGTGTGTATGCTCCACCCAACCCGACACATTTTCTGTACTTCAGACAGGTAAGGTCACTCGACACGCGGGGGGGGGGGGTTTTTTGTGTGTGTTTTTTCTGCCAGCCGACATCACTAGCGCCAGCGAGAAAAAAAAACGCGTGACGAGTGACGGGTTGAGGTGGAAGCGATCAATGCAAAAATCATCTGAAAGGAAGACTCGAGAGACTGCTGCTGTATTTTTTGCAGTGCGTGGCACATCATGCCAGCCAGAGCAGAAACGGCACGGGGAACCGACACAGCTTTGGCGCAGACGCGAAGGCACTCGACAGGCATCCTCAAACTGCACCCCACCCCCCACCCCACGGTGGCCTGTTGTTACGGTTTTGACCAGGGGGGTTGCAGCCCATTTTTCCCTGCACCCCTGGTCATGTCCAGGCTACTGACCAGCCCCCCCCCTTTTTTTTTGACCAGGGACAGACCTGGTCAAAATTAACCCAGGCTCTTTCGAGGCCACCATGTCAACACGCAACTCCCACCCTGCCAGCCTCCAGGCCTCGCCAGGGTTGGGGGAGAAGAAAGCCCCCTCTTTTGTGACCCCCTACTTTCTCCTTCAACTGCGCCTCCCAAGGAAGGGGTTGAGGCCAACCGGATTGGCGTTGGGCTCGCCCGTGTGTGCGGACAGGGTTGTGTGATGGCCCTCGCTCCGTCCGCCCCTCTCTAGCGTGCAGGAGGAGAGGGGGTGGGGAGTGCAACAAAATACGTTCTGTCGGGGGGTTGATTCCGAGCGACAAGCTGGAAGAGGGGGGGGAGGGGTGTGATGAGAGTTGGTGCGTGCGGAAGAGCATTCGGGGTTGAAGAAGGTCATGCCGCCACCCCGCCCACCCCTCATGCGGATTCCACAACCGGATTTTTTTTGTGTCAAACGCACCGTGCTCATGGAAGGCGTTCAGAACTAAAAAGGTTGCAGTGGGAGCAATGTTTTGTTCACCTACACTCCACGCCCCGATGCAGGTGACCAGAAGGTTGCAAATCAAAAACTATCTGTGCCCCCGCTGGATCGTAAAGTGACAGCAAAACGAGACAACAAACCAATTACTGCCGAAAGTTGTTTTGTTGGAACGCAGACCCCACTCTTTGTGTACACCACTCCCCGGTCTGATGAAGTGGTGTGAGTGGGGACGCACGATCCAGCTAAAGGCACAGAAAGTTTCCCCAGTTGGCTACGCCGAACTAACAAAAACAAAACAAAAGAAACCCGGCAATCCTACTTCTTTTTGCACACTTGTGAGCAGACACACTACTTTCCGAATATCACGCACACAAACCCCACCCCTCCACAGGGATCGGCCCCTCCCCCACCCCCACACCAATGGCTGGGGTGTTGCCAGCAGCGCGGCAGACATGGGGTGGCCTGGACCGACCCGCAACCCTGTCTGTTGATGAGGTGTGGTTTGACAGCCTGACCCTTGTCCTCCCGAAGTACGCGGATGCACAGGGCGTGGTCCCAGAGCTCTACAGGATCCGCCTCGTGTGCCAGGAGTCGCACAGCCTGCAGGGGCACGCCAGGCGGGCAGACCTGAAGCGCTCCTCCGGCCGCCTCCGTGTGACACACCTCCGCCCCGCAACGTGGTACACCGTGGAGGTGCGTCTCTCCAACACCGAGTCCCCTAGCGAGACACTCCGGGTCAGAACCGCAGCCCCGCTCACACTCGCGCAGGGCGTGGTCCACCCCCACCGCATCCACGTCCTGTGGAGCCTGCCCGACGCGGAGATTGTGTCGGAGGACGCCACCCTCACCGCACCGCTCAGCACCTTCGCGCGGGGGGGTGTGCTGGAGCTGGATGTGCACCTCAAAGACACCGGCGTGCTGACCAACCCTGTGCAAGTCGTGAGGGCCGCCGTGCCGCCTGGCTGCGCCTCCGGCGAGATCGTGGTGGAGGGGCTCGGCCCCAACACGCCTTACTTCATCTCCGCCAGGCTGGGCCTCGGGCCTCAGGCAGCCCCCCTCCTCGGCGACCACTCTGGGGAGGACTACCAGCCCCTGGCGAGCACAGGCGACCACCACCACCACCACCACCCTGCTCAACCCGGGCAGCCTGATGCTGGGGCTGCCCGCCCCGCCCACCTCCCAGCCCCTGGAGGTGTCCGGTTCACCCCGGAAGGTGGCGAGGGTGAGGGGGAGGGGGAGGGGGGTCTGCTGGAGCCGCTGGAGTCGGGTTGTCCGCAGGAGGAGGTGGGGCGGATTCTCGGTGGGGGTGGAGGTGGGGGTGTGTCGGCAGCAGTGGGCCTTCTCGAGGGGAGGCAGAGCCTCGGCGAGGAGGGGGAGACGTCGACACCGCCGTCGTCAGCTCATTCATCCTGCTCGGCTCTGCCGGCGTGCCTGATTCCGACTATCCCGGAGACCGAAGGAGGCGGAGCGGGAGGTGGGGGCGGGGTGGAAGTCGCCCCGGGGGGGGAGAGTGGCTGCTTCGGCCCGTGGGGCCCCGCTCTCCGCGCCCTCACGCTGCCCTACGTCAGCTTCAGGGTGGCGGAGGTGGGTGCGGACTTCGTCAAGTTGGCGTGGCACCGCCCGAAGCCCCCGCATGAGCTGCACCCCTGCTGCGGCAGCGCCGCCGTCACATCCTCCTCCTCCTCGGGTGTTGACGATGCCTGCGCGAGCGACGGAACCTCTTCCTGCGACTCCCTCTGCGAAGGCTGCGAAGCAGCTGCCATCCCATTGGAGCAGGGCACCACCGGTGGTGGTGATGGTGAGAATGGAAGCACGGAGGCACCCCAAACTGCGGCAGGGAAGACCCGGCGTTGGAAGCGTCTGCTCCCCGACCTGTCGAGGTTTGGGAAGCGCGATTCGCTCATCGCTTCGACGCGGGTGGAGGTGTGGGAGGATCCGACGTGGCTGATCCGGCGCAACGCGCTCCGGAGGTCGAAGCACCGCAGCCCGAAGCAGCCGGAGATGTTCCGGGCAGAGGTGACCGCATCCGAGTCGCGGCCATACTCATTCAACGAGATCACCATAAAGGGTATGGCGTCTGATAAGGCCTACTTCATGACAGTCTCCCACCGGAACTCTGTAGGGGATTGGAGCAACCCCCGCCGCATCCGCTTCGCAACCCCTCGCGAGCCGGAGATTGTCACGCTCGACATCGGGCAATCCAGCATCTCCGTCACCGCAACCCCCGCGGTGGCGCCGAGGCTCCCCTTCTGCAACCTGGATGTCCGGTTCCCCGCCCCGACCGTCTTCCCCAACGACACATCCGGGAACAGCATGGATCCTCCGGAGGGCCTCAAACTGGATCCCTCGGGGAGGACATACACCGGGGAGGGGGCGCGGCGGCTGCCCGATGGGGGGAGGTGGCAGTCTGTCACCGGGGGGGCGCCTCCCTCGCGCTACGCCCTGAAATGCGTCGATGTCGACACCGGGGCTGCCACCATAAAATCCGCCACAGCTTCCGAGGCGATCGACCCCGCCGATGGGCTCCTCCGACTCGCCGTGTCTGGGCTCCGCTCCGGGATTGCCTACCTTCTCTCCTCAAGGTGCCTCTCGGGCTCGACATGGAGCGAGTGGGTTCCGGCCCTCCTCGTCACGACTGTCCACCCCCTCCGCCTCCGCGTCGTCACCCGATCGGAGTCGGAGCTCACACTCCGCTGGGGGCGCACTCCGGTATCCACCGCCCTCCCCATTCCAAGGCAAGGGAGTGGTGGCGATTCCTCCGTGAGGCTGCAAAGCAGGCTGAGCTCCCCATCCTCCAATGCATATTATTATGACGAATGGGCTGACCCAGGCGTCTTCTCCGGAGAGCCAGATGCTGACGGGCGTCGTGCGGAGGAGGAAGAGGCTGAAGAAGCGGAGACCCGCCTCCGCGGAGTGCTCCAGGAGGAGCCCGATTCTGCAAAGGTGATGGGGTGCGACCTGACAATGGTTCCATTTCAAGAGGAGGTTGTGCAGAGGAGTGATGCGAAGGAGAGGCTGGCAGCGAGGAGGCCGGATTATAGGAATATTCTCAAGATATCCTCCTTCTTGCAGGGTGTGGCTGGGAGGTATGTTTCGGACTCGGATTCCGATGAATACACAGAGGTGAACCAGGCGGATGAGGCGAAGGCGGCAGGGCTCGGCGATGGATTGCGGCGGAGGTTGATTCGGGAACAACCCTGCCTCAGCACGGAGCACCATATAGTCAGGAGGGGGAGATCGATCCCACCTCCGCGGCAGCGCTGCCAGAATGTGGGTCACATCGCGCTTGCCCTGTGGAGGGAGGGCGGGGCCTTGCCGGAGGAGGATGACAACGACGAGATCCACGAGCTGTTCCCCGAGCAGGCGGATGAGGCGCGGTGCGATGCAGAGGAGAACGCCTACCAGAAGCTTCTGGAGGCGTGGGGGCAGGGGACCCTGGAGGGGCACGGGGTTGCCGATCCGTTCTCCATAATCACGTCTGCGGAGAGGTCGAAGCAGACCGTGGTGCTGCGGTGCGACAAGGAGAGCCACGTCTTCACAAACCTCGCGGAGAACACGCTCTACTCATGCCGGCTCGCGGTAAGGGGGGAGTCCGGGGTGTGGCACACCTGCGACACCGCCTGCGGAACCACCCTCATGAAGGGGTGCTCTCTAGGGTCCCTCTACCCCGTGACGCGGCAGAACTGCATGGTGGGTGCCGTACCCTCCTCCCCCTCCGCGTTGGTGACCTGCACCGCGCATCTCCTAAGGAAGCACCGCCGGGAGATGTCGCACCGGTCGGACGGGAGGGGCAGCTGTCCACCCGGCGCGGAGGTGGAGGAGGAGGAGATCTCGCTGTATGTCGACGATGTGACGGAGTCCTTCGCGCGGCTGTCGTGGCATATCTCTGAGGCTGTGCTGCGCAGCCTCGACGACCCGCAGGGGAGAAAGAAGACCGCCGTGGAGGTCCGCAGGCAGAAGCGCGCTGCGAAGGGCGAATCTCACCCGGAGGGTGACGCGTGGTTCCGTGAGGAGCGCCTGCATTACCTCTCCGCCGCACGCTCCACGCAAAGCCACGGCGAAGATGGGAGGAAGTCTATAAGCTGCATCCTGGCAGCTCCACGGTGTGGGGGTTCCCAGCACCGGGATCATGTGGAGGGCGTGTCGGGGGATGGAGAGGAGTGGCTTTCCGATGGGAGCAGCTCCACCGTTTCGACGGCATCGGAGTCGGAGCCGGAGGGGGAGGGGGGGGTTGTGCTGACGCACCCCGTCACCTCGGATATGTATCAAGACGCGATAAACTGGAGGGAAGTTGCCTCTCTGCCGGAGGGGGTCGCGGGGGAGCAGAGGCGGCAGCGCCGCCGCGCGAAGCACGCCGCAAAGGTGACACACCGCAGGCGGCAGACACGCCGGGGGAAGGGGCACCTCCACCACCACACACACACACCCTGTGGAGGAGAGGGTGGGTTTCCCGACGCGCTCCCGCCCCGCGGGGGGTGCGAGGGCACCTCCTCGGCGCAGAGCATCCACAGCGCATCCGACAGCAGCAACCCCACCACCCCACACGGAGCTTCGGCCGCCCCGCGCCCTGCCACCAAGCTCCGCAGGAGGCGCGGCATGGAGCCAGCCACTGTCCCGCGGAGGACCCTCCTTCCCCCCGAGGGGGCGGAGGGGGGCAGGGGTGGGGGTCCTGGAGGGGACAGCGCTGCCCCAGGTTGGAGACTGGAGGAGGTCACGGCGGATCGATTCCACAACGTCCCTCTGAGGGAGTACAAGGTCGAGCTCACTGCCTTAGGGGATGGGGGTGACGCGGGGGCGGGGTCGTTTGAGGGATCCGGCGGGGTCCGCACGATCTACTTCCGGGCTGCGCTCAGCAGGGTGCATCTCACGGGGCTCCGCCCCGACATGCGCTACCGCGCCGTCCTGTCGCTCTACGACCCCCACGCAGATGAATGGGGTTTCCACAGCGGTGCTGTGGAGCTGCGCGCGCTTCACGCAGCCTCCCTCCGCATATCCGACATCCACAAAGACCTCAT
This sequence comes from Rhynchopus euleeides, assembly GCA_963210315.1. Classification (NCBI taxonomy): domain Eukaryota; phylum Euglenozoa; class Diplonemea; order Diplonemida; family Diplonemidae; genus Rhynchopus; species Rhynchopus euleeides. Next base: position 2,162,912 of record OY723258.1, read on the forward strand.
CGCATTCTCGTGGGACAGGCAGAAGGCATGGCCTGCAGCACACGGGGGAGCGAGCCTCACTGGGATGTCGGGGGGGCGGCAACCCCCATCCACCACCCTCGACTCGTCACACTATGCACGCCGCGCCTCCGAAGCGGATCCCCCTCTGGGGGTGAGGTGCTATAAGGTGGTCCTCACGGCAAAGCCCCCGTCTCTCCCATGCGGCGGTGACTCTCCCCCGGAGGACGCGTTGCCTCCACCGGAGGTGATAGAGAAGCAGGTTGTCGCGCAGGCGGGGTGCACCCACAGGCTTTACTCCCTCCTCCCCTCGACAGTCTACTCCGCGACAGTGAGGCCTCTATATGAAGGGGGGTTCTGGGGGTCCCCGAGCCCTCCGGTTGACTTCTTCTACGCATATGTTGTGGCGAACATCGATGCGGTGACGAGTGATCAGGTCCATCTGTCGTGGCATCTCCCTTCGGAGCCTGCAGGCGCTGCGGCAGGCGGGGCGGAGGCGAGTGGTGGTGGTGGTGGTGGTGGTGCTCCGCGTTCCCCCCCCGCTCCGCCCTACCGAGGGAAGGTGATCCTGCAGATCGAGGGGCCTGGGATTGATGTCTGCACAGAGCTTGCGGCGGGGACGGAGACACACCATGTGTCGCAGCTCGTTCCGGACACAGAGTATACCGCAACGATCGTCGTGGCGCAGCAGGTTTCAGAGAACGGGCCGCCCGCCCTCCCCCTGCCGCCTCAGGAGGGTCGGGGCGGCGGTGGGGGGGGCGGGGGGGGTGCGGCAGGCCCACCCCTCCCCTCCTCCCTGCGCTTCCGCACCTCCAGCGTCCCGACGCCGCAGCTCGAGTCGCTCGGGGAGGACTTCTCCGTGGTGGCCCTCCCGGTTGTCTTCATCCCCGTCTCCAACCCCAAGCCCTCCGCTGGAGACCCCTGCCCCTCAGGCGCCAGGAAGAAGCTCTCTGGCCTCCCCCGGCAGGAGGTCTTAGGAAGGGTCTACGCTCCTGACCATGCCTCTAGGGGGAAGGAAAATCAGGGCGGTGGCCACCAGCAGAGGCAGATTTTGGAGGAGGCGGTGCCGCAGGGGTCTCCGTTGGTCATCCCGGCGTCACCGAGGGGTGTCCCGGATGGGTTTAAGAAGATTGTGTCTCCGAGCGGCGGGGCTGGGGGTGTCGGGTTTGTAAACAAGACTGTCGGAACCGCGGCGGGGTGCGAAGTGTCAGCTCTCTGCCTCCAGGTCAGGGTCTCACAGACCCACACCCGGACAACCCGGGTGGATACAATGCACATCCCTCTGATCGACGCGGAGGGGTCGGGGCCTGCCGTGGAGAATGTCACGGTGCACGTCGGATGCCTCCGCCCTAACACCGCATACCTTCTACAGTTCAGGCATGAGCTGGCCTGCTCAACCTTTGGGGCATGGAGCCAGGAGCTGCCTATCAGCACACTCTCCCCGCTCGTCCCCTCCATCACCTCTGTTGGGGAGCAGTTTGCGGTGTTGGCGTGGGATCGCGAGGCGGGGCTGAATGAATACATCAAGCACATGCCGCAGATCTACCAGGTTGTGGTTCAGGAGACCTCCCTGCAGCCCGCCAGCGGGGCGGAGCCCCGCGGCGCTGCAGCACCGCCACCCCCGCCACCAGCGCTGTCTGCCGGCAGCGCTTCCTCCACGCCTCTGTCGGTGTCGCCTGAGTCGTCCCCCGCCGTGACAACGCCGAGCAGCACCCAAGGGGGTTCGCTGGTGGAGGGTAGTGGGGAGGTGGTGGATGCGTCCCCCGGGCAAACAGGCACCCCCTCTGCCCTGCAGCTCCGGATCATGCCGAGGGGTGCCGGGGGCGTGGGGGCTGTTGCGATGCCGAGCCTGGCGTTGGATGTCCCGGCAACCCCGGATGCCTCCTGCTCCGCGACGCCGGGATCTGATTCGGTGGGGTCGGAGGTGGGGGGCTCCGGGCAGCTCTTCCACACCTGTGTGCAGACCACGCAGAGCTGTGCGGTTATCACCGGGTTGAAGCCGCGGACATCATACCGCGCCAAAGCAAGGCAGAGGACGAGCCTGCGGGAGAACGAATGGGGGGTCTGGTCGGATGAGGTTGCCCTCACAACGCTTCCCGATATGATCCCAAGCGTTGTCTCCAGGGGGCAGGACTACCTGCAGATCGCCTGGGCGAGGGAGAGGAAGACTGCAAGGCAGACACACCCATGCCTTGCAATCTGCTATGACGACGTGTGGCAGAGGCAGCTCTCACCGCTAGTGGGATGTACCCTCCGCATATCGGATCATGGCAGCGGGGAGCTCGTGGAGGAGTCGGAGGTTCCCTGCACGGAGGGGGATTCTGAGAGCAGGGTGTTCACCACATCGGGGGCGCTGCAGCCGGACACGATATACAGTGTTTCGGTGCTCATGAGGTATAACCCGGTCTGCGCGGGGGTGGTGCAGGAGGGGATGCAAAGCGCATGGTGCCACAAGGCCTGCGTCCCGACCCTCCCCATGGTCTGCCTCCGCGTTGCGGAATCGAGGGAGACGTCTATGATGTTCTCATGGGGGAGGCCAAGCCTCAACACGGCGGCGCTGTATCAGAGGCTGAAATACACGGAGGCTCAGAAGCTGTTGGAGAGGCACGACTTCGACCCGACAGGCCCGGTGCTGACCTACCCTGAGGGCGGAGGAAATGCGGGATACCACCTCGCGCCGCCCCCCCAAGGGGGTCCTGACGCTGCGGGGCACCGCCGGGCGCTCCTCTGCGGGCCACCCGCAGTGGCTGCCGTTGGGAGCCCCGCGCCTCACTCCGCGACCCCACACCCCGCCGGGGCTGCGTTCTCAGCCTCCGGAGGCGCGGGAGCTGCTGCTGTGCGTGGGGTGGGGGCGGCAGGAGGGCTCTGGAGTCCCGAGGGGGCAGGGGGTGGCGGTGGCGGCGACCCCACGGGGGACTGCCCTGCGGGGTATGGGTACCTCCCGGAGCCGGACCCGGCGCTGATCCCGCCGATAGAGTGCGGCGGGGTGGTGCCGGAGGTGGATAAGTGGCTCGTCGAGGTGGAGGCCATCGCCCCTCCGGGGGGGCACCAGCCCCCAGAGGCGGAAGTGGGGTCTTCTGCGGGGGCCCTCGTCGTGCCTGGTGGGGGTGTTGATGCCGGCGGCGACGCGGAGGGTGTGGGGGGCGTGGTGGCGGTGGCGGGGGAGGGCGCAGTGGCCTCGCCCTTCTTCAACAGCGTGGGGTACCTCGCGGATGGGCTGCCCCCCGACGCGCAGCACGACTGGGTTCTGCACGTCGAGGATTCCCCCGAAGGGGGGCCGCGCCACATCCTCCGCGCAACCATCGCGGGCTGCGGTGCTGCATTCTGCGATGCGGTTGCCGTCCTGCTGCTTATGCCCGACCAGGTCTACTCCGTGCGTGTCAAGCTTGTGGATGGGCTTGGCAGGGAGGGCCCCTGGTCCCACAGGGTTTTTGCCACCACCCTGCCCATCCCGGAGGTGACGGTGGGGCGGGTCTCCGAAACCACGGCGGAGATCTCCTGGGTTCGCCCGGCACCCTCTTGCAGCGACAGGCTGCTGCAGGGGTGGCCCCCACAGCACCAGCAGCAGCAGCAGCAGCAGGCAGGCTTCCCCCACGCTGGAGTCGACACGTCGTGCCAACTCATCGTCGTCTCCCCAGGCACAGGGGGGCGAGCCGCCTCCCCAGGTGGGGGTGGGAAGGGTGTTGGCGAGCAGGAGGAGGAGGAGAAGGCGAATCAGGCGGGGTCGGCAGAGCATTGCCTCGTCGACACAGTCATCAGCCAGGCGGACCGGCAGGCCTTCCGGGTGTCGGGGCTGATCCCCGGGGCGCGATACTCTGTTCTGGTGAGGTTCTGCAACTCAAAGGATGGTGGAGCCACATCACACTACGGGCCGTGGTCCGCCATCACGAGGTTCGCAACACTCACCGGGGTGTGGGAGGATCTAGATGTAGTGGATATCGGCCAGGACTACTGCCGCATCTCGTGGTCCGCACCGACGCTTTGGAGGAAGCAGCAAACCCCTCCTGTGGGTGCGGACGGGGGGGAGGCGAATCGGAACCCTCACGGGGTGGGTGGGGCAGGTGCATCCCCACGCCGTGCCGCCCCCTGCAGCGGCTGGGGGGAGTCGCTCCCGCAAGGGGGAACCTTCGTGTCGGCAGCGGAGCTGCAGAGGGCCTGCGGTGCCTACAGGGGTTCCACGCTGCAGTTCGCCCTGGAGAGGGCGTTTGTCGCGGATCCCGAGGCTGCGGATGTGGCGGGTGTCTGCGTGAGGGCCGTTCCGGAGTTGAAGTGCGACCAGGCAGGGGGCGCGCAGCAGAGCGCATCCACCGGGGTGGCCGGAGCGGCAGGATCCGGGGGAGATGCGGGCTGCCCTCCAAACGGCGCGGACGCGCCTCCCGCAGGGTCCGGGCTCGACAAGCACCCCGTCCCCCTGCAGTGGGGGCTGAGCATGTCCGGCGGTGCCCCGCTCCCCAAAGGGCTGAAGCGGGTTCCGGGTGGGGCTTCCGGGACGGCGCGCTGGGAGTACACCCTGCAGGGGTTGACCCCACACACCGTCTACCAGCTTGGGTTGAAGTATGTCGCGGGGGAGGGGGTTGGGGGAAGGGGTCTTTGGTTCGTGCCGTGGATGCTTTGGTGGAAGTGTCTGTTTCTCATAGTGTTGTGTGGGCATGCCCATGCAGAACCCTGGGGTAATGGGGGTCTCCTCTCCCGCGCGTGTCATCATCTCACGCTGTGTGCTGTGTGTCATACCCCCTGCCTTGCCACAGGTCGGAGTACGCGGAGGATGCCTGCACAGGGGTGTGGGGTGGCGGCTCTGGAAAGCCCTGCCTCCGCTTCGTGACGATGCAGATGTTCGAGTTCCAGGTCATCAGCATCGGGGAGACGTGGGGGCATTTCGGGGTCCGGGTCCCCCCACAGCCTGCCGAGCCGGGCGTTTCCACCCCGGTGCGCGACACGCCGTGCACCTTCGAGATCCTGCTGAACGACCTGCAGATGCCGCAGTGGCTCAGGATGGGCATCCCACCTACCACCTACTCAGACCTGAAGCTCCGCAAGCTGCGCCGCGACTCGATGTACTCCGTGCGCCTCCGTGAGACGCGCTTCGGCAGGCCCTGGGGGAGCTGGCTCCCGATGGCCACCTTCTCAACACAACCCCACCCCCCTCAGGTCGGCGAGCTGATGGAGTGCAGAGACGGGTGGATGTCCTTCAACTGGTGTGTTTTCGACCCGAAAAAAGGTGCCGGTGTCAAGCTCCAAGGCGACGACGTCCCGAAGGAGTATATGTTCAGCGTCGACGTCCGCAGGGTGAAGCCGAAGGACCCAGTCGTCTCCGGAAAGAGGAGGAGCGTGCATGACATCCTCACAAACTCCGAGGAGTATTTCAACAAATCAAAGGGGGGTGCTGGGCCCTCTGCCCACGGGGGTGATGTCACCAACGCGTCCTTCCACGCCCTCTCCCCCAAGTCTAAAGGAGGCACTGCGGGGCAGCGGCAGCACACCCTGAAGTCGAAGCAGACTCAGAAACACCCCGGGGCTGGGGGAAACGCCCTTGCCGGAGGAAAGCCGCAGGGCACGACAAACCTTCTGAGCACCATACGGTCGAACTACGTCCCCCAGGGTGACCAGGCGAAATCCTCCTCGTCAGAACCCCCCTTCCCGGGGCTGGTGTGGGAGGGCGACTGGGAGGGGGTGGGGATCACGGAGAAGCCCTTCATCCGGCTGCCGCTGCAGGGGGATATCGCAGAGTTCTTCTTCAGGGTGCGGCTGAGCAAACACTTTGTGGGGCAGAAGGGGAAGCTGATCCCGACCTGGGGGGAGTACGGCATGCTGTTCCACTGGACAAAACCCTCGCCTCCGCGGCCAGCGCAGAGGCTCAGGGTTGAAGATCTCACGTCGACGTCTGCGCTCATCGCGTGGGATCCCCCACGGAACTACCCGACGCAGCCCCGGCTGCTGTTTGACGTGTTTCTGGACACCGCGCCGCGCGACTCCCACCCGCAGTGGAGGCTGCTCCACACGACTGACACGACGACATTCGCATTCGACAACCTCAACCCCTCGCAGCACTACCGCGTCGCCGTGAGGGCCGAGTCGGCGTTTGGAAAAGCCCTCAAATCCAACGTCCTCTCCTTCACAACACATGTCATCGGCGCTGCCCCGGGGCACCAGAGGCAGCACGCCCTGAAGGAACGCCTCCCCCACACCCACCTCCGATCGCCCCCGCTCACCGCCTCACCCGGGTTCCGCCCCTCGACAGCCCCGACGGGCGCAGCCGCAATGTCCCCCGTGGCATCCCCCGCTGCGGTTGGGCTGAGGAGTGCCACGCCTGGCGTGCTGCACCCCGATGCCGGGGTGCAGGGGCAGGGCGGTGGGTTGGGTCATGGGGGTGGCGGGTTTGGTGCCACCTACCCCGTGCCTGCGGTGCTGCGGGGTGGGGGTGGCGGGGCTGTGTTCGACCCGGGCAGCGCGCAGGCCTCGCATGGGAAGCGGAGGAATATCGAGCTGCGTGCTGCGCGGGAGCTGAAGAAGCGCGGGCAGGAGGTGCACGGGATACCGGGGGTGCTGCCTCCGGCACGTCCGAACAACCTCTACGATAAATACCGCGTGCAGAAGGATAGGAAGCAGTGTGTGCTGGAGAACCTCGGCGCGAAGAAATACCAAATGTCAGAGAGGGGGAAGACGATCATGCAGGTGGTTCGGAAGGGCATGGCCTTCATGGCGGACGACAGCCCCGACCGGGCGTCTAATCCGACAGGGGCTGCGCGGCCCCTGCAGGGGTTTTCATTCCTGCTGGCTGGGGCGAAGAAGGCTGCAGCGAGGAATGCCGGGGAGGTGGCGCAGGGTGCCGGAGGAGGTGACAGCGGTGTCGCCCAAGTGGCAGCGAAGTTTCTCCCCGACATGCAGTCGGGCGAGAGAGGCGGTTCAGGAGAGCAGGGGAAGTGAATTGTGGAGGGGGGGGGGGGGGGGAGGAGGGAGAGGGGGGGGGGGGGTGTTTCGTTTTGAGTCCCGAGAGATCCCCACCCCGCAGTCGGGTTGTGGAGGAGGAGGGCGTGCAACAAGGCTCGTGAGCCCCTGTTTGTTTTGTGGGATCGTCAACGTGTCAAATAAGGAGAGTTCCTCAGGAAGGAGAAAAAAAATCGCGGTTGGTTTGCCACGCTTTTCACACGGCTTTGCTTTAAGATGTCTTGTGTGGGTGGCGCAGCCGGCTAACCATCATTATGTTTCGCCACGTCTTGCTAACATGTGTCTCGTGCTTCTGCACAACGCCCGCGCATGCCGCGTGCCGTGCTCCCGGAACCCTCTAAGATATGTGCCCCTTTGCGCGGACACCGTTCCCTGCCGGCGGCCCTTCCGGGCCGCCCAGAGGTAAATGACCCTGAAGTTTTTCCCCTTGCCTTTCGGCATGCCTGGTCTGGGATGACGAAGATGATTAATTATCTCGAGCGATCCTGGAGGGCGGGACGCAGTTATCCAGGCGAACCACCCATCCCCGCCCTGACCCCAACCCAGACCCCCCCTCCCCCCCCCCCCCCGAAACAATCGCTAAAGTGTATAGGGTCACATCGCATCGCATCCACTCGCCACTCTTCTTGATAGGAAGGGAGGCTAACACTGACACCAACACCAACCGCCACTGTCACGCATGCACCCACCCAGCCGCCCTGCAGAGAGCATCCACATCACCCTCCTTGAGGGCCTTACGCGCGGGAACTCTCGCAGGCAGCCGTAGCTGCCCACTAGGCAAGGCATTGCGGCAGGGATCAGCAGAGGAGCAGGACTGGATGTCCGGGAAAGAGCGTGATGGCGGCGGCAGAGGCAGCCGCGGCCGCGGCACGGGGAGCGGGCGGAGCGGGGGCCGTGGCGCGCGGCGGGACAACAGCGGCGAGTGGGGCGAGCGCGAGCCCTGGAATGAGAAGACGGGGGTCGTTGCTGTGAGCGTGAAGACTGGTGGGAAGGAGTCGCGCGGGCGCCACTATGATGACGATGAGGGCCGCCAGACGGAGAAGTACACCCATGACTACGACTACACACCCCGCGACAAGAAGGACCGCACCTACGACCGCAAACGGGGCGAGGAGCGTCGGACCAGCCAGCGGGAAGGCCGCTCGTCCTACGACTACGACTGGGGGCAGGCCGCGACTCGTCCCTCGGAGCCTGCTTCTGAGGCGCCGCGCACCGGCAAGGGCGAGCGTTCCTACTCCCGCGAGGAGGAGGATTACCGTGGTGCCCGCAAGGGCGGCAGCTCGTGGGGGGGCGGGCGCCACGAGAGCTGGGGGAACGACTGGGCTGAGGGTTCCGGCAGCAAGGGCGGGAAGAACGGGTACCAGGGGCGGCGCGAGGGGAAGGGTGCGAAGGGGCACGGCCAGAAGGATTCGCTCATGGACAGGGGCCCTGCGCTGCCGCAGGATGTGTGTGTCGTTCCGCAGTTCCTTGACAGCGTGACGGAGCAGACCTGCGTTGAGACGCTGGACGAGGGTTTCTGGTGGCCGCACGACCAGATCAAGGGGCGTGCCTGCCAGCACTTTGGGTACCAGTACGACGAGGACCAGAAGAAGGCGCACGAGGTGGAGATCCCTGTTCCCGACTTCCTGCACGACGAGGTGATCCAGCTGCTGAAGGACGTGCCGCGTTCAGGGAGCTCATTCCCCCTCGACATCACACCCGACCACGTGCTGGCGGTTGAGCAGGACTGGAACCTTTCGCAGAAGGGCACGCAGCCCATCAACCCGATCTGCATCCGGGGGTGCAGTGCCTTCATGCCTGGTGTTGCTGTCGTGTGCCTCAACGCGCCGTGCACATTCCTCTTCAGCGAGGGTGGGAAGGACGTCAGTGTGGACGTGCAGCCCCGCTCGGCTCTGCTGCTGCGTGGGGAGGCGCTGGACAACGTGACTGGTGTGCTGAAGAAGAGCGCCGAGGAAGAAAGGAGCGTGCTCCTCGTGATCCGCGAACTGCAGCCGGGCTTCCTGGGTGGGCCGCGTGAGGGTGTGTGGGCAGGCCCCAACCGCCCTGCCCTGCCCTGGTCTGCGGAGAAGCTCCAGCAGCACTACGACATGATGTCGGAGATGAAGCGCCGCGGCAAGGAGTGCGGTGTTGCGAAGAAGCTGCGGAAGGACCGCCTTGAGAAGCTGCGTGTGCGTATGGAGCAGCTGGAGGAGGAGGCCCGTGCAAACGCCCTGAATGAGCGCAAGGAACGCGAGGCTGCAGAGGAGCGTGCGCAGCAGGCGCTGGAGATCCCTGCTGGGCCCCCTCCGACGACGGAGCCTGCGCCGCCGCCGACGGTCGCGCCCCCGCACCAGCCACACCAGGGGCACCAGCACCACCAGCAGCAGCAGCAGCATCAGCACCAACAGCACCAGGCGCACCACCCGGCACACCAGGGGCCGCCGCACCACCAGCACCAGGAGGAGCCGCCGTCGTCGGACAAGGCACTCCTGCACCTGCCCCCGCCCAGCGTGCTGAACCCCATTGGAACACCCACAGCGACCGAGCCTCCGCAGCAGTCCCACCAGCAGCCGCCGCACCACCACCACCACCACCAGCAGCAACAGCAACAGCAGCAGCAGCCGCCGCCGCCGCACCACCAGCACCACCAGCACCAGCAGCAGCAGCAGCAACAACAGCAGCAGCACCATCACTCGCAGCACCAGCAGCAGCACCACCAGCAGCACGTGCCGCACCTGCAGCACCACCAGGAGCAGGAGCACATGCCGCCCCGCCAGTACCCTCCCACGAGAGGGCCTGCTTCGGGACCGGGTCCGGTTCCTGGGCCGCCCGGCGCACCTGCCGGTGCACCAGGGCAGTCCAGCGCGCCTGGGGCACCGCACTCGGGTCCGCAGGAGCACAGCAACTTCCCTCCGCACTCGCAGTCGCACGGCCCCCCGCCGCAGCGCCAGCACCCGATGCCGCAGGGTCCGCCGCAGGGCCCGCCGGAGTCGCGTTTCGAGCCGCATGTGCACCACCAGAACCCGCCGCCGCACCAGCACCAGCATCAGCACCAGCAGCAGCAGCAACAGCAGCAGCAGGGTGCGTACCACTCGACCCCGCCGAACCTGCAGCCCGCCCCCGGGCACGACAGAAACATGCGCGAGCAGGGCCCCCAGCACCCGCAGTACGAACAGTACGGGAGCCACCATGGGCATGGTATGGCGAAGCCTCAACAACAGCCCCAACCACCGCAGGTCTCATCGCCACCAGAACCCCGTATGCCCTGTGCCAGCCAGCCAGGGGTCTGCTGGAATTCTCGACGCATATGCACGAACGTCACCGGGATTTGTGCCTAAACAAGCTTGCTTGGCACAGCGAAAGCGTCGGTGGGAGCGTGTGCAGTGTTTTGAGGCAGCAACACAAAACCAACTTAACACAGCAACGCCGCCTTCGCAGGGGCCACATCACACTACCGCTCGTACGCACAAACAAAACCTTGGATATTTTTTCATTTGGTGATTTTAGTGCAGGGCATAAGATAGCTTTTCTGACCGGGGCCCAATAGGTGGGGGTTAGGTGGGGGTAGCGCGCGCGCGGCTTCGCCGCGCGCCTCGTGCACTGACTCGTCAGTTTGCACCACGGTCGTTTCACTGATGGTGTCGACCGTCTCCAGCTCCTCACTGCATTCATGAACTCCTGCAACTCGTTGAATGAGCTGTACTTGAGGGTGCGCGGCTTACTGAGGAAACGTGCCACGTACTGCCCCATGGCTGCCTGTGTGATACCCCCTCAGCGTCGATCAGAAGGAGGCTCTCCATCGTCAGGTCGAGGAGGGAGCCTCTGAGACATGGTTTCACCCATTTCATCAAACTGAACACCCTCTCGACCCCAGCAGTTGAGAGGGGCAGAGAGAGAGCTATCTCGCAAGGACTTGGTTACTAGACGGGCACACGCTACATGGGGGTCTGGGGGGCGGAGCCCCCCAGTCGCCGGAGGCCACGGTAGTGAACATGTGTTCATTGTGGGCGTAGATTCTGTGTGAGTTGGCGCGTCCTCCTGAGGCCTGAGGCTACTGGAGCGGTTGGATTCCCTGACCTGCTGGGTATCGAAGGATCCAGGGGGGTCTGGGGGGCGGAGCCCCCCAGCCGCCGGAGGCCACGGTAGTGAGCATCTGTTCCTGTAAAACCATGCTCTCTTCGACGTCGACCGTCGAACCAGTGTAACCGGGTTGACGCTCTTCTATGGGGGGTGGAAACCCAAACCACCCCCACCAGCAATCATGGGCGATCGGGGGGTTTTTTTTTAAGCACACTCGTGTGAGCGGAAAGCGCCCCACCACAGCTGCAACCAAACGTGCTCTATACACTAACCCCACCCTTCATCAGGCTCAGGGTGTGATCAGTTCAGGTTTTGTGTGTAGAAGCGTCAACGCAACAAACAAAAGGAAATTCATCAGAGCGGTTGTAGCTGTGAAGTGATAGGGCGCTTTTTAGTGGGGGCGGCTACCCCCACCTAATCCGCCGCTCAGCCCGCCAACTGGGGCTAGCCCCCCTAGCCCCACCGCTATCTTTTCCCCTGTTTTAGTGCCGAGGCACAAATATCCCAGGGCAACACATGTTGGCACGTCCCAGATCCTTCAGGCCAGTGTTGTGTCCTGAAGGGTTTGGTCTTACACCACTTCACCCCCACACACCCATGCAGAGTACTACTCCAGCAACTCGAACTACCAGCAGGGCCCGTCAGTGCCTCAGCAGCGTCCCATCGGTGTGCAGCGGATCCAGCACGGCCCTCCCCATGTGCACGGTGGCAGCGAGCCCATGTCTGTGCCGACCGCGCACCAGAACCAGTCGTCGCAGCAGCAGCCGCCCCAGCAGCAGATGCGCATGCTGTCTGGCCCGCAGCAGCCGCCGAGCCTGAGCCAGCATCAGCCCATGCCGCCGCCGCCGCAGCAGCAGCAGCAGGGTCCGCCGCCCACATCCCACATGCAGCAGGGCCCGCCGCAGCTGGCAGGCCAGCAGGCGCCTGGTGGGGATGTGCGTGCGGGGTGGGGGCAGAAGCCGGGTGTTCCGAGTGCACCGGGCGCGCAGGGTGTGGACAAAAACGGCGGTCTGAATGTCAACGCCAAGCCATTCACCCCCGACACGCCGTCGCACGAGCCGTCGCATGAGCCGCCGCCGACGGAGCACCTTGGGCAGCCGTCGTCGCAGGCCTTCGAGGTCTCGCCCCCTGCCCGGCAGTACCCGCCGATGCCTTCGGGCCCGCCGCCTCAGCAGCAGCAGCAGCAGCAGCAGCAACAGCAGCAGCCACCCCAGCAGCCGCCCCAGCAGCAGCAGCAGCAGATGCCGCCTGCATCGCACCACTCGCAGGTATGCACGCGTGATCAGAGGAACCGGCAGGCCAGTAGGGGGGGAATCGCCTGCTGCACCGCAACACACCACACCTCGGCAGCATGTGCAGGGTGGGTACTCGCAGAGCGTGCAGCAGATGCCTCCTCAGCAGCAGCAGCAGCAACAGCAACAGCAACAGCAGTACCAGCCGCAATCTGGCCAGTCCCAGCAGGTCGTGCAGCGGTACTACTCCAACAGCGGGGTGGTGCTCACACAGCAGGGTGGGAATGTGCAGGTATGTCGCTACAGGGCAAACCTGCGTGCTTGCCACCCCCCTACAGGCAGGCCACTCACACCGCATGCTCCTGGCGACACTACCCCACCACACCACACCCACCCACAACAGATGCAGAGCGAGCGCACATACATGCAGCGCGTGCAGCGCAGCGTGGCGCCCTCCGGCGGGCCGCGTGCCTACTCTATGATCCCCCAGCAGACGGTGCTGAGCACCAAGGGCGTGCCGCCGCAGGGGCAGGGGCAGCAGGGCCCTCCGGCACAGCAGCGCATCGTCACCTTCCAGCAGCAGCCGGGCCCGCCCCCGCCACAGCAGCAGCAGCGCTTCATGTCCTACCAGCAGGGGCAGCACGAGCAGCAGCAGGGGATCCCGCCGCAGGGCGGGCACCAGGTGCAGCAGATGCCGCCGCACCGCCTGATGCAGCAGCAGCAGCAGGGCATCGCGCCTGTGCAGCAGCAGCAGCAGCAGCAGCACCCGTCGCAGGTGGGGCCGCCCCGCCCGCAGTACTCTGGTCCGCCAGGCGTTGGTGGGCAGCACCCTCGCGCCGTGGGGCCGCAGGGCCCGAGGGGACCTCCTGGGCAGGGCCCTATGTCGCAGCAGTCTCAGCCGCCTGCAACGGCGCAGCAGCCGCAGGGGCTCATGAACAGGTGCCTTCCTGGGCAGAACGCCCCGATGCAGCAGCCGCAGCAGCAGCAGCAGCCGCCGCCGCAACAACAGCAGCAGCAGCCCCCGCCGCAGCAGCAGCAGCAGCAGCCGCCGTCTGAGCCGCACACACCGACCCAGGCCCCGGAGCCCCAGGGCAACGTTGGGTCCGGCCAGTAATGATGATGTGTGAAATGTTGAATTGGGGGGGGGGGGGGTGGGTGGGTGGGGTGGGGTGGATTGCTTTTTTTTTCTAGACAAAAATGCAAATCGGGGTGTGTGTGTGGAAAAGGCGTTCCAAAAAAAAATGCAGCTCTCTCAGCACAGATGACAGGAAGTGTCTCGTGGGTTCTCGTGGTTTCACTATGCTGTGTATTTTTTTGTGAGAATCGTGAAGAAGACATCCTGCGGATGTCGTGGGGGGAGGGGAGGGAGGGGGGGCGGGGGCGGCATTTCCTTTTTGTTGTGTCTGCTAGCTCAGAGGAGGCGGGGAGGGGGGAGAGGGGGGGGGGTTTTTTTTTGATGACTTATTACATTGGCTGTGGCCCTCCACACCGGCACCTTGGCACCAGATCTAAAAAGACTGGCCTGAAGGGGGTTGGTGATGGGCGGAGAAGGAAAAATGGGACCGGGGAAACCGGCAACAATCAAGCGAAATATCACCCGGGATCTGTATCGGGCCTGGTGAAAAACTCTAAAGCTTTCCCACACCCGGGTATTGAAAGAGGCTGTGGTTGCGGGCGAATTGCTTCTCTTTATCGTCAGTGAGGCCAAGGCCATCATGGTATCAGTGGAAAAAAGTTGAAGAAGGCACACACACCTGTATGGTGTAGACTCGTGCGTTCAGCAAGGCAAGTATTAATTGCCGTTGGAGAACAGAGGAGCCGAAGGGAGGGATGGAGGGAGGGGGTTCGGAGCGCATGCTGTTGGAAGGTTGTCGGACTATTTTCACGATCCAGGCAAACATAAAACCCACACCCACCCACCCCCCCTTCTCCTGGTGGAAAGCAAATGTAATCGAATCGCCGGAGCGAGTTCGGGGGGTGTGTGGGGGGGAGGGTGGGGGGGTTCGAGCAAACGAAATTGCTGCAAAACAAATAACGTCAGGCACCGCCCTGGACGTCCTCTCTCTCTCTCTCGCACGTCCGTCTGGTGGGAAAATAAAGCCGCGGTTTTCGTCTCGTGCATCAGGGCTGTGGTCGATACCAATAGAAATGCGGGGGGGGGAGGTGGTGGAGGCTACTGCCAATAAAATCAACCTGTGCGTCGGTACTCCTCCTCCCTCAACTTGTACTTTCTGTAACTTTTCGGCTTTGCCACATGGCAAAACGTGATAAAATAATCGATCTTCTCTGGTGGTGTTCGACGAGACGTGACGAAAATGGTGCCTTTTTGGTGCGTTTTTGTGTCCAAGTTTTTGTGGGGAAAAGAATGCCCCAAACATGTTCGAACCTGTTAGCGAAGACCCCATTTGGTTCAAACGGGGGTATGGGCGTTCACCAAAACCCGGCCAGAGCTGGTTTTTCCCACCTCTCTCGGCCCTCAGAAGCAAATTAAGCACAGACTGCCGCTTGGGATGTATCAAGCTCCCCCAACGGGAGCGAGGCAGCGCAAACGCAACACGGGGAAAATATCAAAAAAAAATACAATAATTGCAACAAGCGAAGATGCGCATTGAGTGTCCTCCCCCCCCCCCCCCCCACCCCCCCAACCACCACCATCACCGTCACCGCCACCCCACTCCACGTCATGTTATCTGACTGGCGTGCCCACCCAAACTCTCGGTATAATCCCTGTCAGGAGCACCAAAGTCCTGGGTAAGACGTTAAACTGCCTGGGGGGGCCGTCCCCGGACCATGACGGGTGCCTGCACCAGGAGTCTAGCACGGCCGTGGTCCGGAGCATGACCTAAAACGGCTTGGGTACCGAGGCTCCCCAGACCAGGAAGGGTGGAGACACCTGGAGTCTAAATAGTCACACCACGTCAGGCCAGACCTTCGCATTGCACTCCGCGAAGACTGCCACACAGCCGCGGGGCAGGTGTGCAGCCTGTGGATGACCTCGTACAGAGAAGACTGTAAGGGACGACAGCCCCGCCGAGGCGATACAGCGCCAGACGCGGCCCGAGTTTCTGGAGACCGACTGGGGAACTGGAACGTCTTCAGGATAAGCGCCTCACAGAGGACTGATCCTCACCTGTGTGAACTGAGAACCCCCAGCCCCAAGATGCTGGTGTGGAGCGGGTGCCTCGACCTCTTTTCGGGTTCTTTATTTCTTTATTTCCTTTTGGATGCGTCCACCAAAGAAAACGTGGCCACCCACTCGCAGAGGCTCCCGAAAGCTCCAGCATCAGCTAGCGGTTCATAGTGTAGATCGGTGTCTCCAGAAGGGGATGTCCGGTCGCAGAAGAAAAACGACGAAGACAACCACACAGGCCGCAAAAAAAAAACCCCGGCCAGAGCTGGTTTTTCCCACCTCTCTCGGCCCTCAGAAGCAAATTAAGCACAGACTGCCGCTTGGGATGTATCAAGCTCCCCCAACGGGAGCGAGGCAGCGCAAACGCAACACGGGGAAAATATCAAAAAAAAATACAATAATTGCAACAAGCGAAGATGCGCATTGAGTGTCCTCCCCCCCCCCACCCCCCCAACCACCACCATCACCGTCACCGCCACCCCACTCCACGTCATGTTATCTGACTGGCGTGCCCACCCAAACTCTCGGTATAATGATGGGTGGATCACACACCGATGAACCTGCGAGTTTTTGCCGGGGCCCCTATCTACTCCGGGGCTTCACGAATTTCTCATTGTGCGACTGCGTGTGCTCGAGTGTTAGAGCGTGGGAGGAGTGTGGGATGTGTCGGTGTGGACAGTGGAGGCCACATCAAGAGTGGCTGCTCTCGGTGTGCTCGACACAACTCGTCTCCTATAAAAAAGACATATGGGTGTGGGTTGACTGGCTATTTTTTTCTAGGATACCGTGAGAAGGTCGTATCTCGGTGGGCAATGCGTCTGGCTGTACATTTCGTCGTTCCACCCCCAAACCGCCCGCCGACCCTGCCGTCTCAGCATGAGTCGTGGGAGTTGTGTGTGCGGCATCGTCAAGTCTACTCAAGACATAAAAAGACAGCAGGAACTCTTTTTTAAATGGAAATCAGATGGAAGTTTCTTTGATTCAACTCAACCCAGCAGCACAAGGGCAGAGAACGTCTTGCGCCTGGGGAGTTGTGCTGCTCTCGCGGAGGGTATGTGTTGGAATTCTGCTGGCCTGCCGCCACAAAAGTGCAGCATAAATATAGAGTTTCAACCAGATATTGGTTTTCAGGGGAGGAGTGGTGCCCGGGGTGTGGCCAACCTTGCACAGGGGAGGGGGGGCGACCAAGACTAACAAGGTGGGAAAGCGTTCGTGCGCTTCCCCCCAACAAGCATTCTTCGTTTTTTTTTCTTTTCTTTCAAAAAACACAATGCAGCACCCGTCTGCCATGAGCACAGCACACAGGCAATGCTGGTGGTGGTGGTGGTTTGGCAGGCTGAGGTGTGAATGCTATATTTTCAATTTTTTTTATTCCAATTGGCTGTTGCCTATTTTGCAAATAGGCGGGTGGTCTTGATGTGTCTTCTGCCACTGAGTTGAATATATATACAGACCAACCAACGCGCTGGTGACCCACATCAAGACCAGGGTGCTCTCACTGCAGTGGAAGGTAGTAGGGGCGCCACAAATAAATGCAAGGTTCATGTGGTTTGTGTGTGCATGTGCCTGCTTTGCTGAGGGCGCTCTCTGAAATAAGAATAAAAAAAATTTCTAAAAAAAAAATAGCTTCGGCTGGAGGCGCGTGTGTGAGAGATCTAAGGTAAACAAAGCATCTCCGCGATGAGACTATCAAGCAAATAAAATAAAATAAGATACCTACCACCCCCCGTGTATATGTCACCCCCCAAAAGGGGTGTGTTTATGTCACCCCCAAGCGGCCCTGGCGAGGGGTGACATACACTAACCTACCACCCCCCGTGTATATGTCACCCCCTAAAAGGTGTGTTCATGTCACCCCCCTCCCGATTTTTGCACCTGGGGGGGGTGACATATACACGGGGGGTGGTAGGTAACCAAAAAAAACAACCTGGGATAGAGCGACGCATGGCTCGGGGGCGAAGAAAAGATGATGGGGCAGGAGGGGGCGGGTGGGGTGGGTGGGGTGGGGAATTGGCTTGGTCGCAAGAGCTTGGCGGTGTGCATAGACGCTCACAAAACCTCGTATAAAGAACAAAGGGAGGGGTTATCGGGAGGTTCATCCTACTTGTACTTACTAGCGGGGTTAGCCCCGGGCTGTGGTGTCACAGCCACGAGGCCTCAGGAGGGAAGGTGGGAGGGAAGGCACCACGTGCCCATCCAACTATGTGTGAAAAACAAGCAAAAGGCGAGAAGTTAAGGGGGCGCAGAGACCCCAACCATCAAGGAAAAAGTAGCAGAAAAGGTGCACTTACAGGAAAAGCAGAGGCACCACAAAAGGGTGGGTACCAGGGCGGGAAAAGAAGAACGAAAAGCGAGAGGCGAAGCGAGCGCGGGTTAGTGTAACCTAATTCAGAGGATGTGTGGATTCTAAGAAAGTAGAAGTCAACAAATCAAACCGGAGACACACCCGGTCACCGCCTTGGCTCCAAACTCCTGCCGATTCCCTTAGCTAAACACTCCGAGAATTGGCTTGGTCGCAAGAGCTTGGCGGTGTGCATAGACGCTCACAAAACCTCGTATAAAGAACAAAGGGAGGGGTTATCGGGAGGTTCATCCTACTTGTACTTACTAGCGGGGTTAGCCCCGGGCTGTGGTGTCACAGCCACGAGGCCTCTCCGCCAGCCCCGTCGCAAGTTAGGAGTTGTTTAGGAACCGCCCCACCGCCAGTGACACTTCACGGAAATGTGAAGGTGTAGAAAGCTCGGCCTTGGAGACACGTGACGGAAGGTCGGCAGGGTTGTCAGCAGACTTAACATACGCAAGTGAAAATGAGGCTTTGAGGGACCGAAGCGTCTCCAAAGCCTGCACCACCGCGTCGTTTATGATTCGGTTCTTTATGCAGGACCTACGGCGGGCCACACCTAAAACGGTGGTGTTATCAATGAAGACAGAAAAGGAAAAAGAGGAAAAAGAAGAGGGGACAGAAGCCATCGTATTTTTAAAAGCCAGCGCTTCCAGCTGGTTGATATGGAGGCCGCGCGCCTGGCCTTTCCAAGCGCCGCCGACAATCGCAATCTCTGCCGTCGCATCATTAACTACCACGCCGCCCCAGCCGTCGAGCGAGGCATCCACAAAAACAGTCGCGCTCGGTGTCCCCGACACCACTCGGCACAGCGCTCTAGAAACCATCACCGCCCGCCTCCAGCTCGAGAGGGACGCGCGCACCGACGGGGGAACTGACACCGCGTCGTGAGGGTGCAGGATCCCGCGATTCATGTTGTTGGTAACCCTGCGCGCGTATTTCAAGGCGAACCAGAACTGGCCTGGTGAGACGCCTGCGATGGCACTCGAGTGCAAGAGCCGTCCCAGCGTTGACTCCACCTCACCTGCAGTGCACGACCCAAAATCCACGCCCCACAGTTTCTGCCGTAGGCGGGATGCCACCGCAACAGTCCCGAGGGTGTGGTCGAAGCGTACCCCAAGGAAGTCGTATACACGGGCCGCCGTCTCAGAATCCGAGTCCTTCCACGTCACCCCGAATTCAAAAGCCCTCGCATCCAGGAGGGCGGTCTCCCGTCGCACTGCGCCTTCTTCCCCGGAGAAGCGGATGTTGTCGATCCACACATGGGTCATGACGCCGCGCACCACCAGCTCCTCTCTGATGTACGCCGGGTCGCCGGCCATCACCCCTGCCAGGGAGTGCATCAGCTCAGGCGCGCAACAGTGTCCCATGGGGAGGCGCGACAACTCGTACCAGGAGCCGTCATCCGCCTGGAACCGGAACAGCCAACGCGCGTCCGCAGGGACCTCGATCGCGAAGAATCCCGTTCTGAAATCCCGCAGGGAACTCACAGGCTCGTGAACGGCGTCGAGGTATTCAGAAATGTGCCCGATGGGCACGTCCGCCACATAACCGTCCCGGTCAAGCCTCTCGTTGGCCTGTTTTGTCCAGAGAATAAACCTCTGGCGCATCCCCGATTCCTTCTCCTCCAACACGGTGAAGGGGACAGTTTCCATGAACCCAGGCCCGGTCGCCCGCTGCGCCACACCACATTGAACCAGCAGCCTCGCATGTGCAGCTTGGAATGCACTACGCCCGCTGGCCCAGTCACCCGACCCACACCCATCCAAGTCGGGGTAAAACGTCCGTTTCCACACCTCATCGAAGCGGCGTGCCCTGCTCGCCGACATGCGCCCCCTAAGCCCATCCACATCCATGGGGGTGATGGGCGTGACGTGAAGGGGGGAGTCCCGCTCCTCGGCGGTCATCGGCAAGCGCGTCTTGCTGGCCCGGCGCGTGACGCTGTGCCCCCTCCACGGACCACTCTTCAGAGGTGCACCGTCACGTCCCCCGTCCTCAGCGCCCGGGCGAGGGCCACCCGGTTTCCTCCGTACCGGATGGTGAGGCGCGACCAATCCGACTGCGTCTCGTGTTTCCCCAGGCGCGCCAGCAGGGCCGGGGGAATCTCCACCCCGGACGACATCAGCCCGAGCAGGTGGGAGATCGCCCCCCGCTTGATGCTGTGGGCGGTGTACCCACACATCACTGCCGAAGCCCCCCACAGCGCATCCAAGCCCGCAGTCGACACGTCCGTGATCCTGGTGAACGGGCGCAGCGCCCCCAACAGGCTGGCAATCACGTCCGTATGCGGTCCCCGGATCACCACGAACTTCGCGGCCGTGAAGGGGTCCTGGCGGCGCCCCTTTGTGCTCCTCCCCCAGTCCAATATCACCTCGGACCCGGAGCACTCCAGCACCTGTGACGACGTCAGGGCAATCACATCTCCCCACCTCGAAGCCGTCTTCCACGCCAGGAGGCACGCCAGCTTGAGGGTCGGGGGCTGCAGATACGCCCACGCCAGCAAGGTCTCCCGCGGGATGGGGTCGGCCTGGTGGATCGGCACCGCCGCCCCCACGGCCCGCAGCGCCGAGGCGTACGAGAGCAGGGGCTGGTTGGGGAGTCCCAGGTGCCTGAACGTCCCCGACAGCGTCTTGGTGTAGGACAGCTGCCCCTGCGGTTTTACACCTGTCGCCGCCACAAAAAGCACCGCCGTGTCCGCTGACAGGGTGCGGTCCACCTGATCCATCCACCTCAACATGCGGGACCACAGGCTCTGCCGGTTCTGCACCGTCGTCTTCGCCCACATGTTCGCCACAACACCTCGCACCCGCGCCTCCGCGTCGTCCTCGTCCACCGAGTGCTCCCCGACGGTCCGGTGGCGGATGGCTCCCAGCCGGGCCTGCACGAGGTCCAGCACCATACCTCCGATCATTGAAGTAGGCCGCCCGGATCCGTCGCCTGCCGCAGGCGAAGTTGTGCGACACTCGTACACGTGTTTTGGGGGGGGAGAGGGGATGGGAAGGGAGAGGGGTTGTGGGGAAAGGATTCCGGAGAGAAATAACGGGGAAATTGCTTGACTGACGATGTAGTTGAGGCCGGGAAAGAAGTAGTCACTTGTGCCCCTTCCCGGCCCGGCCGTTTCCCGAAAAACCACCTTTCCCCCCACGACCCGAGGGCTGTCTCGCCGGGGGGGGCCGCACCGTCGCCGCGACCCGGGTCACCTCGTGGACCTCGCAGTCCGCCGCCGCCAGCTTCCGCTCGAGGTCCCGACGAGGAACCTTGTTCCGCACAAATTCGTGTTGTATTAACACGTGGCGGAACAAGACATTTCCGAGCTCATGTTGGGGTGTGTCGATCCACTCCGGCATCCACGAACACGCGAGCACCCACAGCCGCAACATCCCAAACATGTCGTCCAGCGTCTTCCCTCCCGGAAGATGCTGGAGCCCCGACAGCAACCGGCCCTCCAGCTGCATGAGCAGGAGCTGGTGGTCGGTGAGGATGTCCTTCCTCCAGGCCTTGACGTCGGCGGCGGTGGCGGGGTGCTTAAATGAGGGTGGGGAGGGGGCCTCAGCCGCCTTCCCCGTGTCCACCCGCATCGCGTCCAGCGGCTGGCTGCTGCTCGCTGCGGGAGCCGGCGCCCCCTCCCTCCGAGCTGCCGCCAGCTCCTCGTCCTTGAGCGCGGCGGTTGCGCGCATCTCCCTCCGCAACGCAACCAGCTCCTGCTCGAGCTGGGACACCTTCGCGTCGCGCTCCTCGACCGCCTTCCTGGCCTGCCCCTCCATCTGGCCCATCGCCGCGCGTGCAGCCTCCGTTTGGTGCACCGCAAGTGACACCAAGCGGCTGTACGTCCAGCCCGCTGCTGGAACCTCCCACAGCTCGTCGGGACCCTGGTGCGCTTCACAACCCTCAGCGTGGTTGTAGCACGACGACCGCAGCAGAATGCACGAACTCCCCGCAGCCATCAGCTTCCCTGCGTACCGCTTGACGGCGTGAGTCCCGGGAGGAGCTGCGGAGAGGACCACCACTTGCCCCATCAACCCAGACGCCTGCTCGCTGAGCTGCCACCCTTTCATGGCAGCAGGGGCTGGCACCTCCCCTTCCCCTGCGGTGGCGTGCGGCGTCTGACGATGTGCATCCTCAGCCTGCGCGTGGCTGACCGACTTGTTGAGGGGGATCGCGGTGGAGTCGGCCCCTGCCTCGGCGGAGTTCTTCACCAGGTGGATGGCCGCCAGCACCCTGACGGCCACCCACTTGCCCACATCGGGCAATCCATCCCCGCACAGGGCCTGCAGCTGCGTCGTCAGGAACTCCGGGGGTACCTCCTCCTCCTGGCATTCGGACACCAGCTCGACAAACGTCGCCTGCAGTGACCGGAAGGGGCACCATGCCGACTTCCCCAGAGCCGCTGCCACGGGGGCCGGCAAGCCCGCGCCCTCGACGTCGGGTGGCGCGTTGTACTTGTAGCGGTGGCCAGCCGCTACCCCCTCCTCCAGCTGCGTCGACAGCGCTTGGAGGTTGGCGGGGAGTGTAGCCATGGAGGACATATTAAGGGAAGGAGGGTAAAAAAGAAGAACGAAAAGCGAGAGGCGAAGCGAGCGCGGGTTAGTGTAACCTAATTCAGAGGATGTGTGGATTCTAAGAAAGTAGAAGTCAACAAATCAAACCGGAGACACACCCGGTCACCGCCTTGGCTCCAAACTTCTGCCGATTCCCTTAGCTAAACACTCCGAGGGCGGGTGGGGTGGGTGGGGTGGGTGGGGTGGGTGGGGCAGGAGGGGGCGGGTGGGGCGGGTGGGGTGGGTGGGGTGGGTGGGGCAGGAGGGGGCGGGTGGGGTGGGTGGGGTGGGTGGGGCAGGAGGGGGCGGGTGGGGTGGGTGGGGTGGGTGGGGTGGGTGGGGCAGGAGGGGGCGGGTGGGGCGGGTGGGGTGGGTGGGGTGGGTGGGGTGGGTGGGGTGGGTGGGGTGGGTGGGGCAGGAGGGGGCGGGTGGGGTGGGTGGGGTGGGTGGGGCAGGAGGGGGCGGGTGGGGTGGGTGGGGTGGGGAGCGAGGGAGAAGGGTTGGTCTCTCCCTCTTCTCACCCCACCACCTTCCCAGCCAACCAGCCAGGCGTCGCGCCCCCCCCCCCCCCCCAATCCCCCCACCCCCCCCCCCCCCAAAGCCTCAGGCATGCGCCTTCCAGGGGTGCCGAAGAAGCAGCGCCAGAGCTAAACGATAGGGGAGTTTGACGTGGCAGCGAAAACAACTGTGTGGCTGACCCGGCCCCCCCTCTCCCCCCATCCCCCCCGCCCTCACCCCGCGTCTTACCTATCGCCCCCACTGCCGTATCACTTCGTCTGCTGGAAGCTCTGCTCAAATATTCGCGTTCCGGTGGAAGCGTCACTGCATCAAATCAGAGAGAGGAAAAGGGAAAGAAACTCACGGTGTTTTGCTCCGATTTTTTTTTGTTGTGGAAGCGTCACGCAAAAATGCGAGATATTTTCTGCAGTCCCCAGAGGCCAGAGCGATAAAACCCCCGAGATACCAAAGGGTATTTTGCGGGACATCTTCTTCTCTCCCCCATCTCCAACCAACTGCATCCACCCCTCCAACACCAACAGGGAAGGCGGGACCGCCGGGACCCGGCGTGCAGTGCACCCCCTACACACCCCCGTGACCCCGCACCCCACCCCAGGCCCCCCCCTGCCCGCTCCCCCCCGCTGATGTCTGCCTGTGTTCGATAGGCAGGGGCGGGGCTGGTGTGTGTCACCACACCCCCCGCCTTGCCTCCCCCACCCACACCAGCACACTTCCTTCTTCTGGCGAAGCCTGCAGTGCCCATCCCTCCCTCCCTCCCACCCCCCCTCCCCAAGCACATTTCTGAGCTGCCCATTCCCCTGAAGGCTTTGCTTTAGGGCATCCTTCCCTCCACTTTTTCCTCTTCCTCTCCTCCCCCGCAATGTCTTCGAAAGGGCTTCGGCACCTGCGGTGCCCTCCTTTGGACCACGGGAGAGGTGCGTCCTGCAGCGACCCTTTCGAGCGTGCGGCACGCCCTTTAGGAGGGAGGGACAACATCGTGAGCAGTGCGAAGTATGCCTGTTCGCCCCCTCCTGGGAGGGTCATGCCTGCGCCGGATCAGGCGAAGCGTCGGGTTGTGTCCCCTGTGCTGTCGCCTGTGCTGCACCCCGACCCGCCACCGCTGGTTCTGGCGCATGTTGCTGTCGTTGCTGCGGTGCAGAAGGGCCCGCCGCAGCAGCTGCCGCCGATCGACCATGCGAATCTCATCACGCCGACGGCAGACCTGCAGGCCTGGGTCACGCAGCGCCGCGTCGCGCAGTGCGCTGCAGAGGAGGCTGACGCACGCAGGTGCATCGGCACCGATGCAGCGAAGCTGCGCCACGGCTGCGCCGTGCGCTTCCTCACTGGCGCTGTCGGCATCCTGGAGGCAGCAGGGCGGGGTGCTGTGGCGTGTGCCGAGGGGCAGGTGCGGGTGAGGGCCTGCAGGCGGTATGCCCAGCAAGGCGCGCTGCTGGTGTTGGCGGGGCGGACTGCGGCGGTGGGGCGGCGGCGTGTCTACGCTGCGCTGGCGTCGCACGCCAGGATGGCGCGCCTGCAGCGGGAGGAGCGTGCTAAGCGCACGGCGTACTGCCCCTCACAGATGTCTGCCAAGCAGCTGCGGCACAGGCAGGCGGTGCTGGAGGAGGCTGACGGGCGTGCAGGCGTGGCAAAGGAGGAGGGTGCTGCCTTTGCTTCGCTGTGCCGTGGCATAGGCCCAGCGGTGCGTGCCCTGGCGGGGGAGCTGGATGACGGGCAGTGGGCGGAGCGCCTGAAGACGAATGAGCGGGTTGATGCCGGGAGGATCCTTGCGATGGAGAAGGCGGTGCGGACGCATCTGCGGAAGGAGTTTATGGATCACGGGGCGAAGACTGTGCTGCGCGAGGGACGGCTGTATCCGCTGCTGGTGCGGAACCGCAACCGCCTCGTGCAGAGGTATTACCAGCGCTGGCGGCGCACAGCGCGCGCGAGGCATGTGGTGGAGGCGCTGGCGGTGCACAGCGAGGCGGCGCACATTCGGCTCCGCTTCACACACCTCCTCAGGAGGGCGGTTGCGTCGCGCAACACGCGCCTGGCGCACCGCACGGCGGCATGTGCGAGCCTGATGCAGAAGACGATGTCTGCGGTGCTGAGGCGGTACCTCGAGAGGTGGGACACATGGCACCACAGGCGTGTTATGGTTCGGCACGTTGCGCATATGGAGGCCGTTAACGTGAAGAGCTTTGCGCGGCGCTACTTCCGTTTGTTTGCGAAGCAGCCGATGATCCGGATCAACCTGGGGCGCATGGAACACCGCAACAACAACATTGTGCGGCAGTGCGTCTTCTCGAAGTGGCGCAGGCTGCGCGCCACGGTGTGGCGCTCGCTGCGCCCCCAGCAGAAGCAGTACCGCGTTATGGAGGTGCTGGCGAAGCCCTGCTTCCTGCGGTGGTACCGCTACCTTGCGCTGCACGCGATGAGGCAGCGTGCGGCACGTGCCGTGTCCGCGCCCTGCTACAGCAGGTGGCGTCGGTGGGCGCACCGGCACTCCCAGCTCCGAGAGGTGCTGCGTACCAACGCCGTGGAGCACCGTCGGGGCCGCTTCCACGTGTGGCAGAGATTCGCTCGCAGGTCGAAACGCCTGCGCGAGTCCCTGGCGACGCTGTCGCACCGATCAACCGTGGCACACCTGCAGCGCATCTACGAGTTGTTCCACACCGTCACCACCAATTCTGCAAAGCTCCGGCGCGTGCAGGAGGAGAAGTCGATGCGCGCCGCGTTCCTGTCACGCATCATGAGGACCAGCACCTACTCTGTGTACCGCAAGGTGTGGTCCCGACTGCTGCTGCGTGTGGTGCATCGAGAGCAGCAGCGCCGCGCCTCTGCCAGTGGGAGTGTCAGCCAAGCGTATGCTCACCTTGCATTTCAGTGCACACATTGGCGATCGATTTTGGTTTCTTTTCGTGGAAGCGCCGCCGCGCTTCCCCTGACTTGTCGGCACGGTATCCGCATCGCGGCAACTGCGTGCCGCAAACTCAAACCTTTTGTATGATTCTACTCTCCGTGTTGCACCACACACCCACTCACCCCCACCCCGCACTACAGGCGTGTCGTGCGTCGCTACTTCAAAGTGTGGATCCGATGGTGCATTCGACGCATCGCAATCATGGACCTATCGTCCGACTCTGACGATGAGTGACCGAATCGACGCACCCCCACGCAGGGGGGGGGGGGGGTCCGGGGTGCGTGGGACAAGCGGCAGTCCCCACCACCACCACCACCCTCCCGGCCCTTTCGGGCGGGGAGGGTGGCGGTGGTGGGGGAGGCGCAGGCCAGAATAGCGGCCAGGACATGCACATAGTGCACTGTAGCCACCGGGCATTGCTGTCGCGGTGAGAGCGACATGTTGTGTGTGTGTTGCCCACTTTCGGATCAAGTAGGCACAGGCGCCTCCCGACACCTCCAACTTTTTTTCCCGTGTCGAGGTGGGCCGATGGTGTCGGGGCGAGGGAGGGAGGGAAGTGCAGGCACTTCATCCTTGCCAGGCCGAAGGGTTGCCGTGCACTCGCCCAACACACCCCACCCGCATTGCCTCACGGTGCCCCACCCCCCTGTTCAGGCTGAGAGCAGCCCAGGCTGCGCCTGACATTCCGGAACTTGGCGTGCGTTAGTGAGTTATTCAGTCCCAAACCCCACCCTCCGTTCCACCCACCCACCCCGCCCTTCTTTTGTCAACCCCGCGACGACTGATCAGTCGCTGTCTGCTGCGGGACACCAAGTTCTCATATGCCGCAGTGTTCGGCAGGGTGAGGTGGTCCATGGCTTCGTATGCCTTTGACCGCTGCACCTGGGCGACTGATCCAGTGTGAGAGTATCATGTACGGCATCTCGGCAGGGCTCACAGCCGAGGATGTTTGCGCGCTGTTTGGCGAATGTACATATCCCAAGAAAGAGGATATATCTCCGTGCCAGTCCCTCGTACCCCGAGCCACTTGAGGATGCGGTAGTCGCTGGCGGCGGCGCGGAATTCCTTGCTGTCGGGTGTAGGGGGCATGCAGTGACGGTGCGACTCCGCACCGGTACGTTGGCTGAACTCTTCGGGCTGTTGGCCAGTGTGCATGACGGATCGATGTAGATGCTGGCCCCTCCGCTGGAGTTGGAACTCAGCCTTTTCGAAAAATGCCTTTCCGATCGAAACGTGCTCCTCGATGAGATGAAGCTTACACTCCAGCTCTGCCATCATGTCCCTTTGATAGTCCTTTGTCTCGGGGTTATCCACTTCCCTATTCGCGATGCTCAGGATAACATGCCTTGCATTGTCCGGGACATCGCAGTTCTCTCGATGACGTCCAGCCTGTCCGAGCCAGGGGGTAATTTCCCCCCTGGCTTCCCAACAAAGGCGGGGGTAATTTACCCCCTCCCAGGGCAAAAGGGGTAGTTGCCACCCCTTTATCTGGCTGCCCCTTTCTTGGTGTGTTGATGATTCTTGCCAGCCACCCCAAAACAAACTGCCCCTGTCTTGGTTTTGGATGCCACTGTTTTGCACCGCCCCTGGATGAACACCACCGCCCCACAATATTGCATCAGGACACAGCAAGGGCCGGGTGTTGCTGTGCGCCGCGCGACACAATGGCAGCCCGGAAGAGCAAGAAGGATGTCCTGCACGACATGGAGAAGCTGATGGACGCACCCGTCAACGTCAGGCTTGCAGGCGGGAGGGAAGTGACAGGTGTGCTGAAGGGCTTCGACGGGTCCCTCAACCTTGTGCTGGATGAGACCCGTGAGTACGTGAGGGATCCGAAGGTATGCCTCTCCACGATTTGACTCACGATCCGTTGTGTGGTGGTGCATGGCCGCTCCTGGTTGGTGGAGTGATTTGTCTGGTTGATTCCGTTACAGGGGGGGGGCGAATAGAATTACTAAGTAATACTATTCAAAATGGCATGTTTGAAAAATTCCCAAATTTTGGGTTGGGCGCATTCCCCAGTAAGTGGTATTCCACTCCACCGAAATCGAAAAAAGTGTCACTGCGCTTTGTTCGGCACTTTTTGCTTTGGTTTCTTTTTTGCGTTGACGCTTCCACACTCACACTCCTGCTGATGATGGTGTCGTGAGTGAGGAGCACAAGGGCACGAACAAGCACGCGACACTTTCCGCCCACATCGAAGTGTGCTGAAAAAGTGTCACTGCGCTTTGTTCGGCACTTTTTGCTTTGGTTTCTTTTTTGCGTTGACGCTTCCACACTACCCTCGTCCGAGGGGCGCTGTTGTGGAAGACAGCGGTCTGGTTTGCTGCATTTGGTCTAAGGGTGACATCGAGTGGGATCGGCGCCGGATGGACGGCCCCTCTCGTATAGCAGTCCGCGCGTTGCTCTGTCGTCGGGACCCACACCGCATCCAGCGTGAGATTCTTAGCCGTCGCAGTGTTCACGATGTGTTGTAGCAGGATATTTCCCCGAAAGTTGCTGCAGTGTCCCTTTACGAGGCAGTGCACCAGCGGCAGGTTGTCGATGTAGCAGCGCGCTGTGCACCCACTCGCGATGATGAGTCTGAGTCCCTGTAGGGCAGCGTAAGCCTCCTTCAGGAAGATGTGCGCCCCGCGTTCCTGCTCGGAGAACACTCCCTGCGACACCCTCTCTGACGTCCCCTCGATCGCGATCGCCGCCCACGCTGTGCTCGACGCGTCGCTCCAGACCGAGGCGCCTCGTGTGTGTGGCACACATGTCAGCCAGCTATTCTGTTCGAGGAAGGACATTCGCAGGCGCAGCTCGTGCCGCACCGAGGGTGGTACCACCGCCTTTAAGTCCCACTTTCCCTTATCTTCCAGCGTTGTCCGGGCAATCCTCCTGATGTAGGACAGCATCGCTGGCGCGAAACAGAGCGGGCTGCGCGTCACGTAACTCTGCCACACCACACTACCGAAAATCTTGAAGGCGCGCCTCGGCGTTACGTCTCCTGCGATCATCTCGGCCAGCTCCAAACGATCGGCCAGCTTCTTCACCCACGCCGGGTCCATCCTCAATGAGTGGGTCAGCAGATCAAAGTCAATCCCGAACGCCACGAAACGCTGCGTCGGGGCGCCGCAGTGTCGTCCATGTTCAGCTCCACGTTGCATGCTTTGCACCGCCCCAGGAGGTCCCGATACCGCTGATCTGCCTCTGCGTGGCTCGACGCTACGATGCAAAAATTGTCGATCCACACCTCGCCGTGCGGCTGCGGGAGAAGCACCCGCGCGCTCCTGTGCGCAATAGCTGGGGAGTACGGCCAACCCATGCACAGTACCTGCAGGCGAGCGTCGACGAAATCGTTCCGCTTGCCACCGATACGCACCCCGAAGAACTTCTGTATATCCTCCGCCACCGGGAACTGGTAGAACCAGCTGCGCGCATCGGCCAATACAACCCAGTCAGCGTTAGCCAGCCTCTGCGCCACTCTCGTGATGGAATTTAGACTATGTCGGGCGGGGGCTTCATCGCCTTGTTCAGCGTCCTGGCGTCCACTATAAACCTGAGGCCACCGCTCTTTTTGGCCACGGTGTAGGCCGGGTGGATCAGCGTTGATTCTTCTTGCACCAAGACCCCGTAGTCCTCCAGCTGCCCGAGGTGCTGGAGCATGTGTCTGGACACCTTTCGCTTCTCCCTCGCGAACGCCCCTTCACGCCCCGCCAGCAGTGCCTCGCGGAACACCGCCGTGTCCGTTATCATGTCGATGACCCCGTCCAGCTCCCCGTCCGTGTCGAGTTGTCTCAATGCACCGATGTCCAGTCGTGGAGTCCCGCTGGGGGCGAGCTTCTGATGTTGTCCCGTGTCTCCCTGCTCGTGTGGTCGAACAGTCGTATCCCCCAGAGGCACTCCGATCTCTTCTCCGTATATGTGTTCCACTGCCGGCCCGTAGTCCGCGTCCTCCTGTCCGCTGCTCCAGTTTTCGTTGCCCCAGTCTCCCTCCACCGTCTTGCGCTGTGGCACCCGTGGTGGTGAAAGACGCCCTCGCTCGTCGTCGTCATCCGGTGTCGCGTCGTACATCGGGGCTGCGGCTAGAAGCCGCCTCATCTTCTTTTGCATAGGAGGGAAATGGGATGCCACGATGTCTCCGTCGCGACGCCGCCGCTTTGCCCTGCGCTTTTTAGACCTCACCAAGCCAGTCGGCTCGACACTGCCTCGGTCTCTGTGATCCGAATGTTCTCCGCCGCGTCGATGTAGCGCACCACCCCCTCGATGGTGCTGTGTCGGGACAGCAACCTGATCTCTTCTAGCGGCAGCCCGAGCCTCGCGAGGTGCGTCAGTGCCCCCCGTCTCAACGAGTGTGGTGTCAGCGTCAGCTTCACCCGCTTCACCGCCGCCGCTATGGATGCATAAGTCACAGTCTGTGGAAACACCTTTTTCTCTCGCGGACGCGCCGTCGTGCGCAGGTGCTCTGTGAGGAGCTCGTAGTAGCGTCGAGGCATTCGCAACCCTGTCATCCGTCCGACTCTGTATGGATCGGACTTCGACTGCGTCCACCGTACTGCCACCTGTCCGTTCCCCATCGGCTTGACATCGTCCCTGTCCAAACGCAGGACATCTGAGCTCCGAGCTGCCCCCGCCCACGTCAGACTCAGCGCAATCTTCACCACGTCCCTGGGCTCTCGCTGCATGGCTTCCTTTGCCTCCTCTCGCGTTGCGGGCACGGCGTGTTTCTGGGGTTTCAGTGCCCCTCTCCGCTTTAGCGCTCTCCTGAAGTCCCGCAAAATGCTGCTGTGTTCGAGGTGGATGCCGGCGAGCCTGCGGAGCGCCGCCACCAGGTTGTTGCTGTACTGCAGCGCCGACTGCACTGACAGCCCCTCCGCCTGGAGGTGTGCCATCCACCGCATCACGCCTTCGTCGTGCGACTCGACACACACCTTCTCCTGTCACACTTCCAGGAAATCCCCGTACCGCTCCATGGTCCGCGACAGTGTTTTCCAGTAGTTTGGGGAGAGTGCGTCTCCCAAGATGCCCCTCAGCGTCGCTCGCACCACGATGCGCGCCTTCTCGGTCAGTGGGGCTTGTGTTTTCTTCTTGCGTCCCGTGCTTTTGTTGCTCCTTTCTGTCGGTAGTTGGCGGTGCAGGGTCTGAAGAGGTAAGGTTGGGCGGGCGGGTGTTTGCTTGAGTCATTGCTTTGATCTCTTTGACCCGGTGTGCCCCTTCCCCCTTCCCTTCCCCTTTCCCGACGGTGTGTGATACGGTTCGTAGCGCCAGTCTCGCTGTTGAGGAAAAGCGGCTGAGCGGGACCTCTCCGCTTGCTCCTCCCGCGACGCTGCATCCACGGCGTCCTTCACAAATTTGTGGTGTAGAACAGCGGAGATACCCGCGAACCCCGCATCAAAGCATTTCTGCTCGTACACCCCTCGGGCCGTTTTCCCCCGCACCACCGTCAGCGCCGACAACCTTGCCACTGCGTGGTGCAGGCCCTTGCGGTGAGCCTGGTTTAGCCCGGTGCTGTTGACGAGGAGGAGGATGTTGTCCAGAGTCTCGAAAGCCCGCTTGAGGTGATCCAGCCAGTCTGCCTTGTTCTCGCTGATCGCGCCGATCGCCGCCTCGTTAAAAGCTGTAGACAGCTTGTTCCTCACCTCCCTTCTCATATGGGCTAAAGCCATGGTGCCCCACGTTGCGACTACGTGGGGACTGAAAACTGCGGGTAGCTCCTCCTCCTCTGCCTGCAGGCGGTCACCCATCCCCTTCAAAGCCTTCTCCATGTCGATCACCCTGGCCTCCAGTTTCGTGTTTTGCTTCTTGATGGTGACGAGCTCCGCGAGGACTTGGTCCAGCTTGTCTGATCCCTCGTGCGCGCTGGCAGACTGCTCCGGTTGGTTCATGTCCCCCTCCTGCTGCGCGTCGTCTTCCCAGTCATCAGGCCTGCATCTTCCCGTCGTGCGGGGTCTCTCACAGCGCGACCATCACGTGCTACCGATGTGGGTGCCGCACGACAAAGTCGTGCATGAAAAAGCACACGACGGCCGGCACCGCCGAGCTGTTTATGCAGACGGCGGGGGAGCCCCACTGGATATGTCCGGCGTGCTCCTGGCTGGCCAGCCCCGACGCGTTGCCGGAGGAACACCCTGTAGAGCAGTCTCCCCGGTAGGAAGGTCCTGCCTCTTGGTCTCCTTTGCGGACAGTCTCCCCGGTAGGAAGGTTGTGCCCTCTTCGTCCCCTTGATACCTCGTTCGTTGATACCTCGTTCGTACACAGAGTACAGTCTCCCCGGTAGGAAGGTCCTGCCTCTTGGTATCCTTTGCGGACAGTCTCCCCGGTAGGAAGGTTGTGCCCTCTTCGTCCCCTTGATACCTCGTTCGTACACAGAGTACAGTCTCCCCGGTAGGAAGGTCCTGCCTCTTGGTCTCCTTGATACCCCTTGTTTTGTCTCCCTGATGCCGCTCCTCTTCGGTCAGTCGTAGCTTTCACTTCTACGTGTTGATGATTCTCGATATGTTTGCGTTGACGCTTCCACACTCACACTCCTGCTGATGATGGTGTCGTGAGTGAGGAGCACAAGGGCACGAACAAGCACGCGACACTTTCCGCCCACATCGAAGTGTGCTGAAAAAAAGTTGATCGTGAACTGCGCTGGTTCAGGCCAGTTCACGATCAACTTTTTTTTCGATTTCGGTGGAGTGGAATACCACTTATTGGGGAATGCGCCCAACCCAAAATTTGGGAATTTTTCAAACATGCCATTTTGAATAGTATTACTTAGTAATTCTATTCGCCCCCCCCCTGTAACGAACGAGATCTCGACCCTTAAATAGGTGAGCCTGTTGTCCGCACATGCTTCTCCGCTATCCGTCTGAACGCTATGGGGAAAATACCTGCCAATAGTAGCTCGGCGTTCCCCTAGCTACCGGGGCCTCAAACCCATGACCAGTGGGTGTGGAAGCGTCCACAATGCAGCTCTCAGTGCAGAGGCCAAAGAGTATCCAGTATCCAGTAGTATTTTGGTGGTGCGTCAAGCGCATCGAATTAGGAGGGGGAAATAATCACGGTTGGTTGCCCCGGATTTTTTCACACACCCTCCTTCAAACCTGACAGGACTTCAGCAAACGGAGCCTCATCCCTGACCCTGAGGACCCCGAGGCGCTGATCGAGGAGACCCGCCTGCTGAACGTTGCAGTGGTGAAGGGCACTCTTGTCGAGGTGATCTCGCCTTACGACGGCACTGAAGAGATAGAACAGCCTTTCGCAGATGAGGAGGGCTGAGCGCTGGGTCCGCATGGGCAACACTAAGGGTCGCGGTGAGGGGGCACAGCCAGCTGCCTCTGATACGTTGTGTTTCGCAGGCATTCCAGCTTGTGCGGTTGACGGGACTTAATACGGCTTCCCTGGATGTGGGTCCCCAGCGCTGCAACAACGGGGTGGCGGCGCAGGGTCCTGTGTTGCCAGGGGCGGGGACGGGGGGAGGGGGGCACTGTGTGCATGGGGGGTTCCCTGGCTTGCTGGGCGCAAGCAGGGGTGGGGAGCGATGCAGCGGCAGTTCTAGCCCCTGGCACTGCAGCACACCAAGTGACATGGTCGCAGCGCAGTGCGGTGCTGCGTCAGGCGGATACCGACCTGATGGAGGAACCTCACGGCGGGTAGTTATGAATCGCAGCACGGCCCCTCCATACCCCCTTCTTTCTTGTCACACATTCGCCTTGGTTGGGTCTTCCTCTGGCTGTGATGCGGATGTGGAGCTTTCCAATGATTACATCGTGCATGTCGAGATCTTATGAGAGCGGCCTTGTGCCGCGTGATTCCAACACCCACGTTCATTACAACCAAGATCTATGAGGCAGGCTTTGCGGCATGGCGGTGGGGGGATGTGTTGGCGTGGCGTGCCCCGATGATTACACAAACAAAGGTCGAGATAATGAGCCCAGGCCCTGATTCCAACACCTGTTCGTTCAACCAAGATCTATGAGGACACACCCCCCTGTCTGTGCCTGTGTCCGTGTGTTGCCTCCTCTCTCTGAGTGCCGGCCCCGATGCCGTCACCCACCACACCACGCCATACACCCTCCGCCCTCCACAGATTCTACACGTGACATAACACAGCCCCTCCTCTGTGGTGTCCAGACCCACGCCCCGCGCCCCCCCCCCCCCCCCACCCCTTTCTCCTTTCCTTCCCGCTTCATTCCACCCCACCCCACCCCCCTAAACCAATGACCTCGGCACTGCCGAATCTGACCAGCAGCAATGCTGGCAGGTATAGGGACCGTGCGCCCAGGCTGACTGCCGCAGGGAAGGTGACGAGCGACCCACGTGAGAACGTGGCGAGCTGTGTGAAGTTCACCTCAGAGAGGCCACCGACACCGGAGACCATCGCGCCGTACCGCAAGAGCAAGCAGGAGGTGGGGAAGACAGTGATGACGAAGGGCCGTGCACGCGACACGCCACCGCCTGATATCCGCTTCGGGAAGAAAAATGTGTACAACGAAGACGCACACACCCTGATCCAGGCGGACACGCGCTCCCTCTTCCTTCAGAAGCAGCAGGACCTGAAGGAGAGTATCTACGCGACAGCCAAGGCCGAGCCTCTGGGGCAGACGCGCAAGGCAGAGCTGCACGGCAGGGCGAAGGATCCTGACACACGGTTTGGCCGTGTCACGAAGACGTCGGAGAACTCGAAGGATGTGATCTACCCGTTCAACGCGGAGGGGGCGGAGGAGGAGTCGATGAACCACGCCCGGTACTGCCGCACGCACAACAGCTACGATGCGGGGGAGCAGAAGTCGCGCGACTACAACTGGAATAGCCATGGTGTGAACCCCTCCAACCACCGCTTCGGGTTTGTGAAGGAGCGTGAGGTGGATGGGGTGCGCCAGGCGCTGGTTCACGGGCGGGAAGCGAAGACGGTGATCGTGCCGAAGCTGATTGAGGACTTCAAAGATGTGACACGCGATGACCTGGGCAGGCCCCGGAACCAGGGCTTCGGCAATGAGCGCAGCCTCCCCCCGAACTTCACCTTTGGGAAGCGGAATGTGGCGGACGAGTGGGGTGTGCGTGAGTGCATGACCAAGCCGTCCCCCGGCTCGGAAGGCGACATGGCAGACAAGGACCTCGGGAAATCGCTGCGTCCCGGATTCCGCAACGACACCTCCGGTGACAGGACCTTCGGTGTCCCCTCCGTGCGGACAGACATCCCGCCCCCGCGCAACAAGAAGGTGACGGACTCCGTCAACTATGGGGACGATTCCAACGCCATCGCCCTGCTGTGCCCCTCGAAGTACGCCGCCACCAACGTGCATGAGGAGGTATGCTCGGAGAGAGGGCTGCAGGGTTTGCCGTGCCGCCCCAACCCACCCACCACACCCACCCACCCCACCTACACATTGCAGGACTTCCTCGAGCCTGTGGCACGCGAAAGGATGTACGACCTTGCCTCAAAGTGCAAGTTTGATCTCTCCGACGAGGAGTTCGACCAGGTGTGTGCCAGCTTCACCCGCGTCATTTGTGACTGATAGGAGGGTGTCCTAAATTTAGGAATTTTTTGAAAAATTTGGAAAAATTTGGGGGATTTTTTGAAAAAATGGCGAAAAAAAGGGTGTGGGGAGTTGGGTCCAGTTTAGCAAAGTCCGTGTATTTGGACGCGGCCCCTCAGATAAGGAAGCCGCGTCTCAGGTGCAGGATGTGGGGTGTTGTCGATTTTTCAGGGTTCGACATTCTCGGGCTGGACGGAGAGAAACGGTGGGTGCAACTCTGATCAGAAAAAACTTCAACCGAAAAAACGGGGTGTAGCTCCCTGACTGACGAGCAGCGGGAGGTGGCGAAGAGAAGCTCCTCATGCGTGGCGGCCTCCCTCGTTCGCGGCGGGTGAGGCATGCGGGGGTACGAGAGCGGCACCTGCCTGAGTTCTTTATGGAACCCACAAACCTGGGTGGTAGCCGGCCTCACGGATGTGAGGTTGGAAATGCTCCGGGAGACAGCCGATGGCGCCTCAACGCCACAGGCTATCGTTGCCGGCTTGGTGCCCATATGATGCAAGATGAGCGGCGGAATCCGCGAACTTCGGGAACTATCAGGTAGTTTGAACGCTGAAGACTGCCCCGCCAGGCTGAATGGGAGTCACAACGCGATGAGGAACAAGGATCAGCAGCGCCCTTTGCGGCAAACACAGGGCAGCTCTCACTGAGCAGCTGGGAATGAAACGGGACGGAACTAACGAGCAGCAGCGAAAATGGTGCAGAGCACCAGTAACCACAACGAGTCCATGACACAAGTGGAACTGCAGACACGGGGCAGCCAAGAAACGGACGCAGTCGCGGAGACCACCTCCACTGTCAGAACGAGCAGAACTGAGAGACACTCAATGGGATGGAGCGGAATCACTGTAACGGGGACACACTGATGGCACACAGGACAGACAGACAGAAGTCAGAGTGAAACGGTTGTACAAAGGGCTCGGCTTTACCGACGTCCTTAGTACAGAGTGAAACGACGACGCCGCCGAAGGCGGCCAATCCGCCGCCCGAAGGGCGGCGGAAAATTTTTTGGGGTGTTTTTGGGTGAAAAACCGGGCAACCTGGGCCCTTTGGGACCACATAGGCCAGGAAAGGCCAAAATTTTCGATTTTTTTCGGAAATTTTTCGGTTTTTCAGAGTGTGGCAGTCCGCAGATACAGATTTTCGGGTCGGAAAAAAAAATTTTTTTCGACCCAAAAAAATCGGATTTTTTCGGGGAGGGTCTCCGGTGGCCCCCCCTGGATTTCCTGATTTTTCCCGATTTTTCCTGATTTTCGGATTTTGCTCGAAATTTGCCCTTGTGTCAACCAGTGGCAAAATTTTCGGAAAATCGGGAAAAATCAGGAAAATCCGGAGAACCGGACACCCTCCATACTCTCGATGTTCAGCACTCTGCACGGGCGGTGGGGGGGGGGGGGGCGGGGTCATGAGGGGGGGCGCGTGTACACAAACAGCCTGTCTCAGCAGTCCATGCTGACAACACCACCCATCCCTCTGCCGCTACAGTGCTGGACTCTTGCAGAAACTTACACGACCAATGGAAGCGTGTCGATAGAGACATTCCGCCGTGCCGTTGACGAGCTCGGGTACTGATGTGAAGGGGGCAAGCATGCCTCAGCAGCACGCTCCTCGACAGAGAATCGTCTCCTCTGACTCGAGCTTGTCGCAATACACTGTAGATGCTCCTGGGGGCTGCTCGCTAGCTTCTTCAGGCATTGTACCTGTAACCCAGGGCAAAACATGCTGAGCTTCAGGCATTCCTGTGGCCAGCTCACCGCCACTGGAGATGCGAAGATCATTGGGAATATCACGGGATGAGGTTGACTCACCCCAACAGGTTGGATATGTGACCCAGGAGGCCCCTACCAGGAGGTCTCTGGGGTCAACGTGTTGACCTCCCCCTGCCTGCGTCCCGTGGTGTGGGGTTGGCCTGATTGGGAATTTGTTTGAGTTTTGGTGCCTTCTTCAGGGGCTTAGCTTGGATTTTGGGGTTGGGGCCGAAACTCGGTCAGACTCGGTCACGGTACACACGCAGTTGATTTGCCCCGTTGATTTGCTCCCCACCACCTGGTTCACCCAGAATTCGACGTTGCTGCCTTCCCGGTTCCCCCCCCTTCTTATCTGGAACACCAGCTCAGCAACCAGGTTTGCAGCCTCAACCTGGGTTGCTTTGTTGCCTTTGTAGGTGTGCATTGGCAGCTTCCCGCCAGTGGCGGATGCAGTCTCGGCAGCGCAGATAGTCCTGAAGTGGGCTGAAAAAGAGCTTTGTTGGTGCTTCCGTGAAATTTTCCATATACCTCGGATACCCGGAGAGAATGTCACCCCCCCTCGGCCTCCGCTTGGGCTCCAACGGCCACCCTGTACAGAGGGGGTGACATTCTTCAATGGTTGCCCTGTGTAGCAGCTGGGAAGAATGTCACCCCCCCTCGGCCCTGGGCCCTCGAGGGGGGTGACATTATCTCGGGGTACCCTAGGACCTCGCAAGAGTGGGTTTCTTCGGGGATACCCTGTGAATCTTCGCGACATTCCACTCCACAAAGTACATTTGCAAGGCTTTCGCTGCTCAGTTGGCGAAGCCTGGTGGAGACAAGGCGGAGCTTGGAAAACAAGCGTTCAACAGAAGCAGTGCCCAGCGGAAGGACAGATGCAAGCTGGAGTAGCCTGCATGTTGCTGGGTACGTGAGAGCGAGGTTTCCCGAGGTAAACCGCTGAACAACCTCCTGCAGATCACGCAGGCCCAACCTTCGAATCTCGGAACAGACACCCGGGCACCTTGCAGAAGGGCAGTCTTGTGCGCCTGTGCCCACTTCGGTGGGTGTGCTGGGGCATTGAAGTCCGGGCAAGGGTACGCGCCAGTGATCCCCGGGAGAGGTGCCAGGTAATGGTCAGCGATGTAGCCCAGAGCCTCCTGCACCTGCGTGCCCACCATGTTGCCGGGAGACGGAATTCGAGACTGCTGACGTTATTCTTACGCTAGCGACGAATACGGGACAGAAGGAGAATGGGGTGTTCGCGTTCGCTCGCACGCGTGCTTCACCTCCTGTGCTGCTGCACCCCAAGAAAAATCCGCTTTTTTCCCCGAAAATTTATACTTTTTTTTTGTTTTTTGAGCTGACCGAGTTTTTTTCCGGGTTTGGCTGAAACTCGGTCAGCTGACCGAGTTTACCCCCCCAAGCTAAGCCTCTGGCCTTCTTGGCGGTCAACAGAATAAGGTCCGCGAATTTCCATTTTCGGTCCGTTTTGACTCGTCAGGGTTAGTCCGCCGGCTGGGTGGACGAAGTATGTCAGGGTTCGGAACGTCACAGTGGCAGGCAAATGGACAGCCCCCTCCCACCTATGCCGAATTATGAGAAACGACCCCGCAAGGGCCTCCCGCATTCTTTGATATGACATCCTCTCATTGCAGACATCAGGAAGGGGCTCACACGTGAATCTCAAGATGTTACTCGCACTGGTGAGTGCGGGCGTGCTGGGTGCCTGTCAACTGACGGAATGGGAGCAGCTGATCCTCGACCAGCACAACACGTGGCGTGCTTCTACATCGCCACCTGCGAAGGACATGCTGAAGGTGCGTTGGGACACCAACATTGCGAAGAACATGGCGAGCTGGCTGAGCAGCTGTGACCCCAACTGGCCACACTCCAACCAGAACAAGAACCGCAAGGATGTTGGTGGGTACGAGTACCTGGGCGAGAACCTGGCGTACTGTGCTGGGACTGGGTGCCCTGACAAGCTCGCTGACGGGACGGTTGCATACATCGGAAAGGGTTGGTGGAATGAGAAGGACGACTACGACTACGCAAACGACAAGTCGTCGGGTGTCACGTCGCACTACACACAGATGGCGTCGTCCAACATCTACGCCATGGGGTGTGCTGCGCAGAAGTGCGGAGGTCCTGGACCGTCGGGCTGGAAGGGCACGTGGTGGTGGATCGGGTGCCAGTACGGAGAGCGCGGGAGGGGGTACTGGTCTGGGACGAAGCCGTACGAGCAGGGTTCGGGTGGTCTTATCGAGCCGCCTGCCTCTGTCTTCACGAAGAACCCTGGTCTGTGCAAGGATGGTGGTGTGCCTCCTCCTCCTGCACCTGCTGTTGACGAGTGCGCCGCCGACCCCTGTGGGAAGGGACAGACTTGCAATGACCCTAACCAGAAGAAGGAGAAGGACTTCACGTGCACGTGCGACACTGACCCGAAGGTGAAGCAGACTGGCAGCCCTGCGACTTGTCCCTCTGCACCTGCACCACCTGTTCCTGGCGGCAGCCCTTCCAGCAGTTCGTGTGCACTCACCGAGTGGGAGCAGTTGATCCTCGAGCAGCACAACACGTGGCGTGCTTCTACATCACCACCTGCGAAGGACATGCTGAAGGTGCGTTGGGACACCAACATCGCGAAGAACATGGCGAGCTGGCTGAGCAGCTGCAACCCCAAGTGGCCGCACTCCAAGCAGGAAAATCACCGGAAGGACGTGGGTGGGTACAAGTATCTTGGTGAGAACCTGGCGTACTGCGCTGGGACTGGGTGTCCCGACAAGCTTGCTGACGGGACGGTTGCGTTCATCGGGAAGGGTTGGTGGAATGAGAACAAGGACTACGACTACGCCAACGACAAGTCGAAAGGTGTCACGTCGCACTACACACAGATGGCGTCGTCCAACATCTACGCCATGGGCTGTGCTGCGCAGAAGTGCGGAGGTCCTGGACCGTCGGGCTGGAAGGGCACGTGGTGGTGGATCGGGTGCCAGTACGGAGAGCGCGGGAGGGGGTACTGGTCTGGGACGAAGCCGTACGAGCAGGGTTCGGGTGGTCTTGTGGAGCCGCCTGCCTCTGTCTTCACGAAGAACCCTGGTCTCTGCAAGGATGGTGGGACACCGCCTGCAACTGTGTCTGTCACTCCGGCACCCATTGCAGACGGTGATGATCGAGGCAGCTCTGCCAGCATCATCGGGATTTCCCTCCTGAGTGTCTTTGCTGCCGCGCCTGTCTTCTTGTTTTAGGACCACAGCCGCAATAAAACGTTTCGGGGAGCGGCACAAGGGTGCTTAGAGTGTGGCCCAACTCGCGTTTCTGTCTCAAGACATTGGCAGTGCCTGAGGGGTTCATTCCGGATTCTTCCCCTGGTTTTTTGTCTCCTACGCATTGTCCAAGACTGGCTGCGCAGCACATCACCTCCCTCTTGCTGTCGGTTGCCAAACAGTGCTTGATTTTTAGTTGTCGGCGCTCACCGAGATATGTCTGTCTCACACTTTGCGTTCACTGCGCCACCTATCTTCCGTCGGCTGCTGGCTGCCAGTCGGAAGAGCGAGGTTGCCTCGCAGGTGGTGTATTCATGTGTGTTGAGATCGGCTGTCCTCGGCATCGTCTTTATATTTCCGTGGTGCGTGCGTGCAGTGAGTAGCGATTGCCACTGATGTTTCCTGATGTGCTCGCCCTGTCTTTGCCACTGTCTTGGTCTCATGCAGGCCTGCCTGCGCACAGAGACGGTTTACTCCGCCACCTGCCTTCCGTTGGCTGCTGGCTCGCCTTTCGGAAGAACTTGTGTCTGGTTCTGTGATGTGGTCGCCTCTGTGCGTCAACGCGACACCGCCAGGCACATGCCGCATCTATGAGCGGCCCTGTTGGCCCTGCTGCCCACCTGCAGTTGCAGACCCCGTGTCTCGATCGCAGGCAGGCAGCACACAGAAGAACACCACAGTCTGTCTGGCTGACACACGTACACATACCTCTCTGAGCGCGCCCCTTTCACGTGGATCCGTGGAGGCGTGCGTGCCTGTGCGATCACATATATTGCTGTCAACTCACCTGTTTCCCCTTGTGTTTGTGCCGGGATCATGTCACGCTGTGTGCTCACGGCAACTCCGTGGGATCGCTGCTTCAACACGACCCCTGAATCACACTCCATCGAATCTCGAGCTCGAGGGTGTTCGCTCGCCCTCAAGCCAATGCATATTGGGTGCTGCGTACCATGCTTGTGTCCTGCTTGCCTGCAGGCTCGTACTGTCCACGCGTTACATCGCTTTCTTTCGCAGCTGAACTGTCGATGTGGCGTTCCGCTGGGCAAGGCACAACCAAGGGAAGGATACAGGCTTTGCCTGTCGGAAGAGGGCAGGTGTCCTTGTCTCACATGAAATTCTGTACCATTGCAACTCTTGGAGGGTGAAAACCTCTCCCCCCCACCCACCCACCACCACGCCTCATCACCCTCTTCCCCCCGCCGCCCCCTCCTGGAAGAACGCGTTTTTTCTTTCGAGCTTCCGGGGAGGAGGAGTCGAGGTGTCACGCCATGGCCAGCCTTCCCGCCAACTCACCGCACGCAGGGTTACGTTTTGGTCCCGCCATGAGCCGCACCGCGGATGTCGTCGTCTTGGGCTCAGGCATCTTGGGGTCGATGCACGCGCGCGCTGCGCGGCGTGCAGGGCTGTCCGTCGTGTGCGTAGACCGCGACGCCATGCCGAGCGGCGCCAGCGTGCGAAACTTCGGGTACCACACGTCGATCAAGGCCAAGCCTGGCACCTTCGAATCCCGCGCGAAGCGCACGGGGGAGATCTACCGGGAGCTTGACGCGGAAGGCGCGCTGAAGTACCACGCGACGGGCGGGATGCAGGTGGCGGAGACGGCGGTGCAGATGGCGCTGCTGGAGGAGTTCGCCGCCCGCGCGGCGGGATGGGGCCACAACGTGAGCCTGCTCTCGCCAGAGGAGACAGTGGAAGCGAACCCGATCCTTGCGGGGAACGGGCTGCACGGCTCGCTCGTCTTCCACGACAACGGCCTCGTGAGCTCGCGCAGGCTGTTCCACACGCTGCACCCGCACCTCGAGGCGCAGGGCGTTGCGTTCCGCAAGGGGGTCGAGGCCAAGCGCATCCGTACGACTGGCGCCAGCGGGGCAGACGTGACGCTTTCGTCTGGG
Organism: Rhynchopus euleeides; assembly: GCA_963210315.1. Lineage (NCBI taxonomy): Eukaryota > Euglenozoa > Diplonemea > Diplonemida > Diplonemidae > Rhynchopus > Rhynchopus euleeides. The sequence goes on from OY723258.1 coordinate 2,204,960, forward strand.
GAGGTGCTGTCTGCCGGGCATGTCATTTGCTCCCTCGGCGCCCACGCGCCGATGCTGCGCCCCCTCCGCGTCGCCAGCGGGCTGCAGGACGAGTTCCGCATCGTGAAGCTCCAGATGATGCGAGTGAAGGTCCCTCAAGGGTCGCTGCGGATCCCCGTCACCGGGAGCCGCACGCTGCTGTTCTACCCGCTGTTCCACCGGTGCGAGGCGTTCGCCGCGGTCGAGGCGGAGCTCAGCAACCCGACGTGCGACTTCGAGCGGTACCACATCCACAACATCTTCCGCCCCGCGCCGTCCGAGGCCGGAGAGTACTCCTCGCTTGGCGACGACACGCTCACCCAGGACGAGGCGATCCTTGGGGACTCGCACGCCTACACACACATCGACAACGCCCACAGCCTCGACGACATGCTCGAGGAGAAGATCACCGATGCGATCCTCCGCAGCGCCTCGCGGTTTGCGTCAGGCTTGGGGCGCGACGGGGTACTGAAGCAGTGGGTCGGCTACTACGAGGTGCCGCCCACGATGCACTACCACCACCGCTTCGCGGCAGTGGACACCCTTGCTGGGAAGGCCGAGGTCGGGGAGGACGGCCCCGTGCACTATGTCGGGCTTGCGGGGAACGGCATGACGTTCGGGGCTGCCGTTGCGGAAGAGACGGTGGCGTCCATCACCGCCTGAGGCTGGTGTTGCCTGTTATTGCCCCTTGCCCCCTCCCCACCCCGCAACTCCACGCAAGAAGCTCAACCAGGAGGCTCGAACAAATGAAAGCGGCGAGTAGGTGGGGCTCGCGCCGCATACTCTCGGCATAAAAAACGTACTGCATGAACAACAATGGTCTAGGCCACCAGGGAAAGCTCCAGCCAGGATACTGGCTGCCACCCGCTCGGCCCCATTTTCTTTTGTAGCCTCATGCGTTGAAGGAGGAAATGGAACACGGTGTGTGCGGTTCACCACAACCACTCCCCTCCCCGTTCCCCCGTGTTGGTGACATGTGTTGATGTTCCATTTCTGCCCCCCTTGTCTGTCTTCTTTTGGATATTCCAGCTCGATGGGGACCGCGGTGGGGCCATTTCCTATTTTTTTATTGTGTAGCCTCATGCAATGAAGGAGGAAATGGAACACGGAGAAAGCAGGTCCGATTTGAGTTTACGGTACGCGTAGTGCCGTATTTGCAGGGCCACATCTCACCTCATCACAGGTCGAGGTGTGTGCGTTTCACCACAACCTCTCCCCTCCCCATTCCCCCGTGTGCAGTGACATGTGTCGATAGTGTTCCATTTTGCACGATGCGTAAAAGTGGAGGAGTGCTTCCGACGACCTGATTATTTTCTGTGTGTCTTGCTATTTCGTGTTCACATGTGCTCCCCACATCAAAGCAGCAGGCTAGGGTGGTGGAAGCGTCAACGCATCATCAATCAGGAAGAAGGAAGCACGGTTACGCTTTTTACAGTCAAAATGTGTCTGAGTTCAGGCGACATCTCCTCGTACAGGTTCCCACCCAACTTATTTTAAGCACACTCGTGTGAGCGGAAAGCGACCACCACAGCTGCAACCATGCACATAGGGTTTTGTGCAGAAGCGTCAACGCAACAAACAAAAGGAAATTCATCAGAGCGGTTGGAGCTGTGAAGTGATAGGGCGCTTTTTTCGTGTTTGTTTAGAGTTGTGCTCGCAACGCAGGAAACTGTGCCCGTGCAAATGTTTGCAGAACATCACCACGCTTCATGACAGGTGCGTGGGGTGTTCTCGCGATCGACGAATGCTCTTTGGTTCTTCTCTTTGTTTCTCTTCCAGATTTGCACTACTACAGTTTTTTCCCCAAAAAGGTTTAGATACGCATCGAAACGTAAACAACCCCCTGTGCTGGCCGGCACGAGCAAAGAAGCGAGGGGAGCGGAGGGGGAAGGGGAGCGAAGAGACGTTTTGCCGAAAGAGAACATCTCCCCACCCACCGCCACGCCCGGGGAGATCTATATCTCGCCCGTCGGAAGAGGGCAGGTGTCCTTGTTTCCCATGAAATTCTGTACCATTGCAACTTATGGAGGGCGGAACATTACCACACCACGACAACCAGGTTACAGCTTCGACACGAGGACCTAAACAACCACTCTCACAGAGCAGATGATGTTACTCGCACTGGTGAGTGCGGGTGTGCTGGGTGCGTGTCAACTGACGGAATGGGAGCAGTTGATCCTCGACCAGCACAACACGTGGCGTGCTTCTACAGCCCCACCTGCGAAGGACATGCTGAAGGTGCGTTGGGACACCAACATTGCGAAGAACATGGCGAGCTGGCTGAGCAGCTGTTACCCCAACTGGCCGCACTCCGACCAGAAGAAGAACCGCAAGGATGTTGGTGGGTACGAGTACCTTGGTGAGAACCTGGCGTACTGTGCTGGGACTGCGTGTCCTGACAAGCTTGCTGACGGGACGATTGCACACGTCGGTCAGGGCTGGTGGGACGAGAAGGACGACTACGACTACGCCAACGACAGGTCGACCGGTGGCGTCACGTCGCACTACACACAGATGGCGTCGTCCAACATCTACGCCATGGGGTGTGCTGCACAGAAGTGCAACAGTCCTGGTCCTTACGGGTGGCAGGGCGAGTGGTGGTGGGTCGGGTGCCAGTACGGAGAGCGTGGACAGGGTTACTGGGTTGGGACGAAGCCGTACGAGCAGGGTTCGGGTGGTCTTATCGAGCCGCCTGCCTCTGTCTTCACGAAGAACCCTGGTCTGTGCAAGGATGGTGGTGTGCCTCCTGCTCCTACACTTACACCGCCTGTTCCTGCCCCACCTGCACCTGGTGGCAGTCCTTCCAGCAGCCCGTGCCCCCGTACCGAATGGGAACAGTTGATCCTCGACCAGCACAACACGTGGCGTGCTTCCACATCCCCACCTGCGAAGGACATGCTGAAGGTGCGTTGGGACACCAACATTGCGAAGAACATGGCGAGCTGGCTGAGCAGCTGTGATTCCAACTGGCCACACTCTGACCAGAAGAAGAACCGCAAGGATGTTGGTGGGTACGAGTTCCTTGGTGAGAACCTGGCGTACTGTGCTGGGACTGCGTGTCCTGACAAGCTTGCTGACGGGACGATTGCACACGTCGGTCAGGGCTGGTGGGATGAGAAGGACGACTACAACTACGCGACTGACAGCTCCACCGGTGGCATGACGGCACACTACACACAGATGGCGTCGTCCAACATCTACGCCATGGGGTGTGCTGCACAGAAGTGCAACAGTCCTGGTCCTTACGGGTGGCAGGGCGAGTGGTGGTGGATCGGGTGCCAGTACGGGGAGCGTGGCCAGGGTTACTGGGTTGGGACGAAGCCGTACGAGCAGGGTTCGGGTGGCCTTATCGAGCCGCCTGCCTCTGTCTTCACGAAGAACCCTGGTCTGTGCAAGGATGGTGGTGTGCCTCCTCCTCCTGCACCTGCTGTTGACGAGTGCGCAGCCGACCCCTGTGGGAAGGGACAAACTTGCAAGGACCCTGACCAGCTGAAGGAGAAGGACTTCACGTGCGAGTGCGACACTGACCCGAAGGTAAAGCGGACTGGAAGCCCTGCGACGTGCCCCTCTGCACCTGCACCTGGCGGCAGCCCTTCCAGCAGTTCGTGCCCCCTTACGGAGTGGGAGCAACTGATCCTCGACCAGCACAACACGTGGCGTGCTTCCACATCGCCACCTGCGAAGGACATGCTGAAGGTGCGTTGGGACACCAACATTGCGAAGAACATGGCGAGCTGGCTGAGCAGCTGTGACCCCAACTGGCCGCACTCCGACCAGAAGAAGAACCGCAAGGATGTTGGTGGGTACGAGTACCTTGGTGAGAACCTGGCGTACTGTGCTGGGACTGCGTGTCCTGACAAGCTTGCTGACGGGACGATTGCACACGTCGGTCAGGGCTGGTGGGATGAGAAGGACGACTACGACTACGCGACTGACAGCTCAACTGGCGGCATGACGGCACACTACACACAGATGGCATCGTCCAACATCTACGCCATGGGGTGTGCTGCACAGAAGTGCAACAGTCCTGGTCCTTACGGGTGGCAGGGCGAGTGGTGGTGGGTCGGGTGCCAGTACGGAGAGCGTGGACAGGGTTACTGGGTTGGGACGAAGCCGTACGAGCAGGGTTCGGGTGGTCTTATCGAGCCGCCTGCCTCTGTCTTCACGAAGAACCCTGGTCTGTGCAAGGATGGTGGTGTGCCTCCTGCTCCTACACCTGCTATTGACGAGTGCGCCGCCGACCCCTGTGGGAAGGGACAGACTTGCAATGACCCTAACCAGAAGAAGGAGACGGACTTCACGTGCACGTGCGACACTGACCCGAAGGTGAAGCAGACTGGAAGCCCGGCGACGTGCCCCTCTGCTCCCGCACCTTGTGGCAGTCCTTCCAGCAGCTCGTGCCCCCTTACCGAATGGGAGCAGCTGATTCTCGACCAGCACAACACGTGGCGTGCTTCCACATCGCCACCTGCGAAGGACATGCTGAAGGTGCGTTGGGACACCAACATCGCGAAGAACATGGCGAGCTGGCTGAGCAGCTGTGATTCCAACTGGCCACACTCCGACCAGAAGAAGAACCGCAAGGATGTGGGTGGGTACGAGTTCCTTGGTGAGAACCTGGCGTACTGTGCTGGGACTGCGTGTCCTGACAAGCTTGCTGACGGGACGATTGCACACGTCGGTCAGGGCTGGTGGGATGAGAAGGACGACTACAACTACGCGACTGACAGCTCCACCGGTGGCATCACGTCGCACTACACACAGATGGCGTCGTCCAACATCTACGCCATGGGGTGTGCTGCACAGAAGTGCAACAGTCCTGGTCCTTACGGGTGGCAGGGCGAGTGGTGGTGGGTCGGGTGCCAGTACGGAGAGCGTGGACAGGGTTACTGGGTTGGGACGAAGCCGTACGAGCAGGGTTCGGGTGGTCTTGTCGAGCCGCCTGCCTCTGTCTTCACGAAGAACCCTGGTCTGTGCAACGACGGTGGGGCACCGCCTGCACCGTCGACGCTGGCACCCGTCACAGCTTCCCCTTCCACACCTGCACCGCCTGTATCTCGGAAGCCTTCCACCCCGGCACCTGTGGCAGCCGTACCTTTGACGAGTGCTCCGACAACACTGGCACCGTTGACCGTGTCTCCCTTATCTTCGGCACCTGCAACGCCTGCACCGTCGACGCTGGCACCCGACACAGCTTCCCCTCCCACACCGCCACCGTCTACTCCTGTTCCCGCAACACGGGCGCCTTTGACAGTTGTGACACCTGCCCCTTCGACGACTGCTCCGACAACACTGCCACCGTCCCCTGCAACATCTGTCCCTGCCACTGCGTCCCCTGGACACCCTGGCTCTTTGACAGCAGCACCTGCAACACCCCAGACGCTTGCGCCTGTACCTGCACCTGCTATTGACGAGTGCGCCGCCGACCCCTGTGGGAAGGGACAGACTTGCAATGACCCTAACCAGAAGAAGGAGACGGACTTCACGTGCACGTGCGACACTGACCCGAAGGTGAAGCAGACTGGAAGCCCGGCGACGTGCCCCTCTGCTCCCGCACCTTGTGGCAGTCCTTCCAGCAGCTCGTGCCCCCTTACCGAATGGGAGCAGCTGATTCTCGACCAGCACAACACGTGGCGTGCTTCCACATCACCACCTGCGAAGGACATGCTGAAGGTGCGTTGGGACACCAACATTGCGAAGAACATGGCGAGCTGGATGAGCAGCTGTGACCCCAACTGGCCGCACTCCGACCAGAAGAAGAACCGCAAGGATGTTGGTGGGTACGAGTTCCTTGGTGAGAACCTGGCGTACTGTGCTGGGACTGCGTGTCCTGACAAGCTTGCTGACGGGACGATTGCACACGTCGGTCAGGGCTGGTGGGATGAGAAGGACGACTACAACTACGCGACTGACAGCTCCACCGGTGGCATCACGTCGCACTACACACAGATGGCGTCGTCCAACATCTACGCCATGGGGTGTGCTGCACAGAAGTGCAACAGTCCTGGTCCTTACGGGTGGCAGGGCGAGTGGTGGTGGGTCGGGTGCCAGTACGGAGAGCGTGGACAGGGTTACTGGGTTGGGACGAAGCCGTACGAGCAGGGTTCGGGTGGTCTTGTCGAGCCGCCTGCCTCTGTCTTCACGAAGAACCCTGGTCTCTGCAAGGATGGTGGCGCACCGCCTGCACCTGCAACACCTGCACCGTCGACGCTGGCACCTGTCACAGCTTCCCCTTCCACACCTGCACCGTCTACTCCTGTTCCTGCAACTGTGAAACCTTCCACTCCGGCACCTGTGGCAGCCGGCCCTTTGACGAGTGCTCCGACAACACTGCCACCGTCCCCTGCAACATCTGTCCCTGCCACTGCGTCCCCTGGACACCCTGGCTCTTTGACAGCAGCACCCGCAACACCCCAGACGCTTGCGCCTGTACCTGCACCTGCTGTTGACGAGTGCGCAGCCGATCCCTGTGGGAAGGGACAGACTTGCAAGGATCCTGACCAGAAGAAGGAGAAGGACTTCACGTGCACGTGTGACACAGATGCGAAGGTGACGCAGACTGGAAGCCCTGCTGCGTGTACCCAGTTCCCAACTTCTGCACCTCTGTCGATCTCTCCGACTGACCTGACCTCTCCACCGCTCGTGGGATCGCCTTCGCCACTCCCTTTGACTCTCACGCCGACTGTGATGAGTGCAATGCCTGGGGCAACGTCCTATCCCGTCTCCACGCCCACACCCATGACCCCTGTGCTTTCACCTGCACCAGTTCCAGTCACTCCTGCACCACTGTTCGCCTCCGGAGCGCCCGTGGTGACGTCATCCCCTGCACCCGCCACTGATGCCTCAGCTGTGATCACCGCTGCCCCGGGCGGGACCCTCACACCTCAGGGCACGGTGCCCCCGCCTGCACCTGTCACCGGCACGGTGGTCTCCGTGACGAAGGGCCCGTTTGACAAGGAGGAGCACAGGCGCACCGTGGCACGCCTGACGGGGCGGCCCCTCGGCACCATCGATGCCACCGAGGAGGCGATGCCTGACGGTTCCACGCAGGTCACCACCACCTTCACTGGCGAAGGCGGCCCTGACGGTGCTGGCGTGCTTGCCGCTGCTGTGTCCTCCGGCGAAGTTGCGGGACACCGCCCTGTTCCCACGGTCCCCGCCGACGACGATGGCGACACGCCGTCTCCTCTCGTGTGGATTGCCGTGGCGATTGCAACCATTGCGGTCTGCCTTGGTCTCCTTGTGTTCGCACTCCATCGGCGTTCCTCGGATTCTGTCTCGCTGGAGGAGCTGCTGGAACTGGAGGAGGAAACAGACAACCTCCAACCGCAGTCTGCAGACCAGGACGGATCCTACGTGAGGGTGTGAGGTCTCCTGTACTGTGTTCGTTGAGACGGGATCCTGGTCGGCTTATTGTCGGTCCAGGCAACCGCCTCTCGACTCTCGTGCAGGCCTGCATACAGAGGCGGTTCACTCTACCACCCGTCTTCCATCAGCTGCTGGCTGCTATTCGGAAGAGCGAGCTCGCCTCGCAGGCGGTGTATTCTCATGTGTTGATTTCGGCTCTCATCGGTGTCGTCTTTATCTTTCCATGTTGCGTGCGTGCCACATGCGGTGATTGTTGACTGCCGCTGCTGTTTCGTGATGTGCCCACCTTGCCTCAGACGAACTCTCCACCGGGGTGCTGCACACACTATAGACGCTTACTATGATCTTTGCCGTCTTGGCACTCGTGCAGGCCTGCCTGCACACAGAGGCGGTTTACTCCGCCACCTGCCTTCCGTCGGCTTCTGGCTGTCATTCGGAAGAGCGAGGTTGCCTACGTGCGAGCTATGCTTGTATAAGTCTTAAACGTGTGCCTGGTTCTGTGCTGTGGCCGCACCTCTGCGTCAACGCGACACCGCCAGGCACATGCCGCATCTATGAGCGGCCCTGTTGGCCCTGCTGCCCACCTGCAGTTGCAGACCCCGTGTCTCGATCGCAGGCAGGCAGCACACAGAAGAACACCACAGTCTGTCTGGCTGACACACGTACACATACCTCTCTGAGCGCGCCCCTTTCACGTGGATCCGTGGAGGCGTGCGTGCCTGTGCGATCACATATATTGCTGTCAACTCACCTGTTTCCCCTTGTGCTTGTGCCGGGATCATGTCACGCTGTGTGCTCACGACAACTCTGTGGGCTCGCTGCTTCAACACGACCCCTGAATCACACTCCACTGAATCTCGAGCTCGAGGGTGTTCGCTCGCCCTCAAGCCAGTGCACATTGGGTGCTGCGGTACCTCGCTTGTGTCCGGTGGATGCCGCCACAGGCGCGGGCACTGCCACCCAATTAGGGAACCCCCTTGCCTTTGCCTTCTTGCCCCCCCCCCCCCACCTTCCCTTTGCTCCTCCCACCCCCTTGCTATCATCTCTCCCCGCTCCCTCATTTCCCCTTCTCCCCACCCTCGTTGCGGCGCCACGCCCCGCCATCCCCACTTCTTTTTGCACTAGGGGCCTTCTGCCTGACCACACGCGAGACCTCTGCCTTTTCCAGGACACCCCACAGCAATGCCTTGCCGCCATGGTGAACGTTACACCCCGCGCAGGCAGCACGCAGGGAGCCATCCTGGGCACAACCTTCTGCCTCGCTAGTGTGCCATCTGGCCTCTCCTTTTGATCGGTGGTGTGCGCTGCGGAGGAGCACGACCCACTGTGCAGCCTTAGCAGCAGAGTGCGAGTTGGCGTAATCTGCCAGACGCACACCCCCTCCCCCTCACCACCCCCGTTCTCTCATCTGCCGCACGCGGCCTCTGTGGGCCATGCGGCCTATGTGTGTGGGCTGTGTGCTGCGCGCATTCTCTTTTCCCTTCGTTTCTCCCCTGCTGCCCCGCCACAAAAGGCATGATCTGTGATGCAGCCTGACAAGACGAACGCAACCCCCTCACCCACCCCACTCCGCCCCACGCACCCTCGACGGGGAGTGGGGAGTGGGGCAAATATACTCCCACAGGGTCTACCTGCGAAAAGCTTGTGAACACCGCACACACACCCCCGCCACCATGCAGGCACCACACGCGGACAGGCCACCCTCCCGCAGAATTTACACACACACACACACCCCTTTGATTGTGTCGCTCTACTGATTCGGTCAACGCGGTGCGCTTCTCTCTAGGTGCTGCACCCCCCACACCGTTGCGTCCACCCTCCGAAGGGCACTGTGTGCAGATCGGAGTGGAAGGGGGGGGGGGGTGCGGGGGGGGCGCCTGACTGTAATTTCGAGTCCTCCCCGCCCCCCCCCCCCACACAGGCCCAAAGCTTTTGTGATGCCATATCCGGTGCCACGGCTGGGGCTCTGAAGACGTGTTGCCTGTTGCTCTGACACACACACACACGGTAATCTTTTTAGTTTGGTGCTCCCGTGTAGCTCAACCCTTGTGCTCCCTTCTACGTCTGCTTCATTACCCCCCTCTGCTCTGCCCCGCCACGATGTACAACTTCGCCTCGGTGCAGCGGAAGCCGTCCACCCCGATGCAGGAGGGTTCCATGCGGTGCCGGCGTGGTCACACTGACATCCATGCCAAGCCCGTTGGGCCTTCTGCAGCCCTGCCAATCCTGAAGGCGGTGGGGTGCGGCGACGCGACGCAGGGGAAGGGGGCGCCTGCACCGGTGACATCGCCTCCTGCCGACAGCACTCACCTGCGGAGGAGGTCGTTGGTGTCGGGGAAGACGGTGGTCCGGAGGGACGGGCAGCCGGCGAAGCTGCAAGTTTACCTTTCGCCGCTCTACTTCAAGCCGTTCTTCTCGTATGCCGTGGATCTGATGGCGAAGGGGGGTGCGGCGGTCAGCCCCTACCCCGTCATCGTGTCGCGCCTCGGCGAAGGGGGCTTCCCGTCACACGCAGGGGGGCAGGGGTCTCCCTGCACCGCGCAGCGGTTTCTCTACTTCGTCGCGCAGTCGCTCGCCCCTGCAGTGTTGGACAGGCTGCCGAATGTGCCGCAGACGCAGATCCTGTCGCACTACCCGCGGTCCGAGCTGATATGTGACAAGGTTTGTGCATACCCCCCGCTTGTTGTGTGGCATCCTCGTGTGATTCGTCTTCTCTGCAGGTATCCCTTGCGGTGCTGCTCTCTGCACTGCGAGCCGTCGACCCTCCAGAGTGGGACTTCGCCCCTACAACCTGCACATCGCGAGAGGAGTACGAGGTATGGACATGGCACAGCAAGCCCACCTGGCTGCCTTGAGCTGGACTTTCATTGTCATTTCGGTGGAGCCAACTCCGGATGATTTTCACCTTTTTTCAGATTTCTCTTTCGAGCAGTGCCTCGGTGGGAGTCGTCATCATTTCGAATAGTGCTAAAACCGTTGTTGCCCCCCCTCCCCCGGGGGCTTGCAAATCCACCACCACCACCACCACCACAACACCTACACCCACAGCTGGAGAAGAGACGCCACCCCGACAGCTGCTGGGTTGTGAAGGAGGACCGCGGCCAGCAGGGTCAGGGCATCCAGCTGACATACGACGTGCGCGAGGAGGCCTTCAAAGAGACCAAATGCCTCGCACAGATGTACATTGCACCGCCTCTCCTGATGGACGGCCGCCGGTTCGACCTCCGTGTCTACGTCCTGGTCACCTCCTACAACCCGCTCCGCGTCTTCATGGCAAAGGACGGCGCAGTCCACCTCTGTGCCGAGCGGTACATCCCCCCGCAGAAGGGCGCCGATTTCGGCCCCATGTTCCGCCACCTCACCAACGTTGCTGTCAACCAGAAGTGCCCGACATACTCGACGGGCAACAAGGAGGGCACCGCAGGCCACATCCGCAGCTTCGCCTGCTTCAACCAGGCCTACCCCGGAGACGTCGTGCAGTGGTGGCGCCAGGTCAAGCTTGCCATCCTCAAGTCGCTCGCTGCGGTGAAGCCGTTTGTCGACGAGGCCCTCACTGCAGAGCCCTCACCCGGCACACCCACGGAGAACGCACCACCCCGGGCCAGCGTGCGCTGCATGGAGCTCTACGGCTACGACGTGATTGGGGACGCGGAGGGGAAGCCGTACATCCTGGAGGTCAACCAGTTCCCCTCCTGGGTGGTGGCGGGGTCGTGGTTCGCCTCCATCAAGACCCGCCTGATGCGCGACATGCTGCAGCTCTGCAACATCATGCACAGATACCCGCAGCAGCCGAGGCGGCGCGGCACGGCGCAGCCGCGCCCCAACGCCCACCCCCACCCAGACGCCCCTCCGGGGCCCCCCCAGCAGCAGCCCCAGGGCCGTGCAGAGGAGGCCGAGGTTCCGGACGCCGTCACACGGTTGGAGGACAATATCATCGCGGGGGATCAGGCGCTGTTTGAGAGGCTGTGGCCGACGTCGCCTGGGGACCCGGCCCCGCCCCCGCGGAGCGCGAGGGCGAAGCGGCTTTCGAAGGGGGTGAATGCGAACGGCGGGTTTACCGGGCCCTACCCCGTGTGGGCGTCAGAGGGGGATGTCGCAGGGGTGCGGCGTGCGCTGTCCCTCTCGAACGAGCTGTTTTCGGGGTATGCGCGGACATTCCCTGCGTCGGGAACCGCGTCGCTGAGCCATGGGGATCCCGTGGCGCATTTCGACTACGGGAGGTGGTGCGCAGAGGGCAGGCGCCCCTGCCACGGCAGCAGCGGGGTGCCGGGCCAGGCCCGGCAGCAGCACCCGTCTCCGCCCCTGCAGTGTGTGTCCCCCTCGACCTGTGGCGGGGGGTCGCCCTCGCTCCCCCCGACGTCGCCGCCGCGGCTGGCGCCGCTCAGCCCGCCGCTCAGCCCGGCGACGGCGCCTGGGGTGGTGCGGCCTGAGAGGATCCGGAGGAGGTCCCCCAGCATTGCTTCGGACAGCCCTGGGCTGAGCCCGATGGCTGCGTCTGGTTCTTCGTCTCTGCTCTACGTCCACCCTGATATAGTGTCGGAGACGATGGAGTGAGGTGATGGGGGGGGGGGGGTGGTGGTGGTGGGGGGGCCACCAGATACTAGAGAAAAAAGGAGCAGCTGCCCGAGCTCAGCCGGGGTGCTCAAAAAATCGTTCCAGCTGATGGGGTACTGGTGGCCCCCCAAGTCGCACTCTGCGAGTGCTCTAACAAGTTAGCTAGGATGGTGGTGGTGGTGGGTGGTTCCCTTTCCGCTTCCTCTCCACGGATTTGTTTGCGACGGGGAGGTGGTGTCGGTGCCGTGTTATTTTGAGGCCCGATTCGTGGTGTATTTCATTGAATCTCTCGGGATGATGTGTGGCTGTGAGAGGGTCTTGGGAAGTGGGGGGTGGTAGGGTGGGGGAGGGTGGTTTGATGATGCGTTTTATATTCTACCCAGCACATTGTTAAAACGGAGCACACACAAAAAAAAGCATAAACGCGCAGAGGACGCCAGCATCCCAGTCTACCCTGAACAGGGATCTTTCTAAAGCAGAGAATGTGGTTTTGCCTGTCTCAACTGATACACGCTTTAGACAGACCAGTGCTGAATGTGGAGACACCGTTTATCATCCTCCTCGGCACCTCGGTGTGAGTTTCCGGTGCAGCTCGTGTGACAGTGTCAAGGTGAGCAAGACCCAAACCAAGGGCCTTGTAGAGACCGCAGGGGGTGAGGGGACCCACACTTCTCCCAGCAGGGCCCGGAAGGTGCCCAAGTGTGATTGTGCATAAGTGATCCGACGTGTGAGGGCAGTCAGGATCGCATCGCAAGAGCAGGGACTTGCGTTCGGCACTGCTGTAAAATAATTTTCAGGCGTCCTTCTTCGTGTCAGAGTGCGGCAACGTGAGAAAAACTGAGCTCGTGTGTGTTTCCGACCAGTTTTTCGAGGTAACTTGGAAACATGAATCAGGGCTGCACTTCCAAGGATTAGCCACAATCTACGCCCCCTGGAGGGGGATCCGTTGTGTTCCGACCTGAGCTGTCACTGAAGAGCCAACTGTCGGCAAACCAGTGCAGCATGCGGTGGGGGAGCAAGGTGTCTCCAGGTGGTGCGTGCTTTATCATCATGGGTTCATCATTACCACGAAGCGCCACTCACCGGGTCCGGCATCATGCTTTCGCACTCGGGAGTCTGCTGCCCAAGTCTTGCCCCCTTGCTGCGACAGTGACATGAACTGGTCACGCCGCCCTAGGTGCTCGGGGGCATTGAGCTCGTGTGTGTGTTTCTGCCTGTTTGCATGGATCTGACGGCGCACGGGCATCCCCGGCGTGGCAGTGGTGTCCACTTTGACAGTGATGAGTGTTGTTGTCGCAGTGGGTATCCGCACCACCGAAAGCAACCCCCCTCCCCCAGTACTCTTACAGAATGTGCACACCCAACCAGCAGTGCCGCTTTCCCCCCAAAGCTGTGTTTTCACACAGCCCCTTTCCCCTGTACCTTACTTTCCCTATGTCACCCCCTCCGCCTCCCCCCGCTTCGTTATCCGTCTTGTGCGCATTGCTTGCACGCCAGTGTATGAATTATATGTGGCAGTGGCGGATCGCATCTAGCGAGAGGAGCTGATGCAAATGCAAAAAGCAGATTGCGAGGCTTCCATGTATGGGCTCAGGGAAAGGGGGGATCGCTAGCTTCGCCGCCTGTCTGCCCAGCCTATCTTCGTTGAGCCGCCGCTCATCATGTGGCGTCTGACTGCCAGTGATGGGGTTCTAAAGTGGTGTGTCGGAAACAGGTGGGGTGGTTGTGCCGGCCTGCCTTCGAAGCCACACGTGTCGCTCTTTTCTCTGAAGTCTGGGAGGAAACCACTGCAACAATTGTTTTAAGGGTCGGGGTGGGGGGGTGGGGTTGACCTTGGGAGCGAGTCGAGTAATAGGTGGCTTCATTCATCGTCACAACAACTTCACCGGCTTAGCTGTCGGTGATACGCTGTGCCGCGTCTGCTTTTTCTGAAGCTTTTCCGGTGCCTGCACACGCTCTGCCTGTACCCCAATCTTCTGTTAAGGATGTTGTCAGTCGTTTTTAAGGTGACAGTAGTAAGTACACCGGCGACCGTGCCTGTTCAGCGTACACTGCATTGCCTGCAACAAGAGGCGTAGCGAATTCGATTCCACGGCAGCTCATCTCAAATTTGGCACGTTGCAGTAGTTTTCCCCTCTCCGCACAGCAGCCGAAGGCCAACACTCGCAACATCCCACTTCCAACTGCAGTATAAACGATCCCTCCGCCCCGCCGGGGGGCCCTCGTTCTCTCTCTCTCAAGTGCTTGACAACGTGTCGCTGCGTGCTGCCCCCCCTGAAGCCCCATCCCACGCAAGCGCGGACCAAAGCAAGCGTCAACCCCCCGTCGGGGTGCCCTCATTGTCTATCCATCTATCTCCCTCTCTCTCTCTCTCTCTCTCTCCCATCCTTTGCCTTCGTCAGGCTCCTGATCATCACCAAAGAAGACGCTTGGGAGCGCATGTGTACCCCCCACACACAAGGTATCGAACCAGCGCAACAATACACATTTCTCTGCAGTGTTCGTTTTCCATAGAGCCGCCCCCCAGGGAACCTGGGCTGGGTTGGCGTCATCGGCGAGTGGTGGTGGTGGTGGCGTTCAACAAAGGGAGACGGGGCGATTCACCCACTCCGCCACCCAGTGTCGATAGCAGTACGGGTGGGGTCGGGAGGGGTGGGGGGTGGGAGGGTTTTAGCCCTTCGGCTCTGTTTCTATCGACAAACCCACTCTCCCCCCCGCCCCGGCGTTCTGTGCCTTTCCCTTTCTCTGCAGACATCGCTCGGATATTCTGAAAAAACCCCCACTCTCGTCACCAGGTCCTGGGTAAGACGTTAAACTGCCTGGGGGGGCCGTCCCCGGACCATGACGGGTGCCTGCACCAGGAGTCTAGCACGGCCGTGGTCCAGGGCATGACCGAAAACTGCTTGGGTACCGAGGCTCCCCAGACCAGGAAGGGTGGAGACACCTGGAGTCTAAATAGTCACACCACGTCAGGCCAGACCTTCGCATTGCACTCCGCGAAGACTGCCACACAGCCGCGGGGCAGGTGTGCAGCCTGTGGAAAACCTCGTACAGAAAAGGGTCGGCGACCGCCCGCCCCCAGTCTGAGAGGCATCAGCCGAATCTCGGTGGAGGCGGGCACAAAACAAAAGGGAGAGTCGTCACTGTGCATATCAGCACGGTCCCGCCCTCTGTGCCAGACCAACACACCACCAAAGGAAAAGAGGAAGAGGCGACGTAAGGCAATGCCTCCGTGCGGCCAGGAGAACACGAAATAGCGACCCCCTCAACGGGGAATGCTACGAGCACGGCCAAAAATCGTTCAAATCGTTCAAAAAGAGATTCACGCGTGTGTTGGTATTCCAGAGATGGACAGTAAAGGTTGGCAGGGATCCGTCCCAGTGTACATTGTTTTGTGTTTGGCAGTTCGGCCGCAGCCCAAACAGGAAACATGCGGGTCGACCCCTTTCTTCAAAAACACATTGTAATCTTGAGGGGAGGGGGGCAGGTGGCGAGGGCAAGTTTGTATGAAGTGTTGTCACATCTCCCAAAGAAGACACACATGGGGGAGGGCCTGCCTTGTCATTACTACGAGGCACACTCCTGCGTTTCACCTCTATGCCCTTTGATCTCCACCCACCCACCCCCCCCTTCCTAGCCCCCACGACGAGTGAAGGGAGGGCAACTCCGTGCCCCGTTCTCTTCCTGCTTCGGAGTTTGGTGGAGTTTGGGCGATCTGCCAAATCAGGTGGACCACCCCCCCACCGTGAACAGCCCACCCAATTCAATTGCGCTTCTTGTTACGCGCTGCGGCTTGTCGCAAGCAACCCATACACTCTAGCAACACCCTCCCGGCAGGTTTTCTGAGGCGCCGTTGAGGTTGCCTCTGCCTCTGCACGCCTGCTGGGATGTCCCCCCCACGCGATGGTGCGACAGGCCAGCTGAAGCGGCGTGTGCAGCACCATGAGTATGTTTCGTCGAAGAATGTGCCACACGAGGTGGACATGGCGCTCAACGGCCTGTTCAAGGCAATGCCGGAGGCGCCTGTCGCATGGCTTGCCGAGTATTTCTGCGACCGTGCGGTGGAGCTGGGCGTGCCGTGTGAGGTCAGCCGGCACAACACCCACGGTGTGCTGGGTCGCCTTGGGGGGGTGGCAGCCATCACCGGTGTGGTGGACATGATGTACACACGCATTGCATCCGACCCGCGTGTCAACCACGTGCTGGGTGGGCTCAGCATCGAGTCTGTGAAGGGCACTACCATCGCAGGGCTTTGCAAGGCGCTGGGGTGCCACGCTGACACGAACCTCCCTCCCGTTGGCAAGCATGTCACGCTGACGGATGACAATGTGTACCAAGCGTTTGTGTCGCATCTGCGCATGTCCCTCGTGGATCTCAACTTCTCGCCGCGTGAGGTGGCTGACATCATCGCAGCGTACGCCTCTCTCCGCAAGGGGGCTGCGAAGGTACTCTTCGAGCGCATCGGCGGCACGAATGCAGTGGACATCGCTGTCGAGAAGTTCTACTCTAAGGTGCTGCAGGATGTGCGTGTCGCCCACTTCTTCTACGGCATCGAAATGCGCGGGCAGCGCAAGAAGCAGAAGTCCTTCCTGACTTACGTCTTCGGGGGTGCCCACCAGTACAGCGCTCGGAACATGCGTGACGGGCACCGGCATATGGTGCGCGACAAGGGGCTCAACGACAAGCACTTTGATGTGATCGTGCAGCTGCTCTCGTCGACCCTGAAGGAACTGGGTGTTGGCGACTCGGACATCGGTGAGGTGCGCCAGATTGCAGAGAGCGTGCGCGACGACGTCCTCTGCAAGGGGGAGGGTCACTCCCGCCCCCTCTACGACCGCATCGGCGGGGCGAAGGCCGTTGACACAGCTGTCGACAAGTTCTACCAGAAGGTGCTGCAGGACGTGCGGGTCGCCCATTTCTTCTACGGTGTGGATATGCGCGGGCAGCGCCAAAAGCAGAAGTCCTTCCTGACATATGTATTCGGCGGCCCCAACAACTACAGTGCCCGCAACATGCGCGACGGGCACCGTCACATGGTTCGCGACAAGGGTCTCAACGACTCACACTTCGATGTGATCGTGCAGCTCCTCTCCAACACGATGAAGGACATGGGCGTTAGCGACAGCGACATCGAACAGATGCGGACCATCGCAGAGAGTGTGCGCAACGACGTGCTCTGCAAGGGAGAGGGGCTTGGCAGCGACACGGCAGACAAGGTGATTCCTGTCGAGTCCCCTGCACCAAGGACGACTGAGGCCAGCAAGATGCCAAGGCCGGCTGAACTGTCGCCTCCTGTTCTTCCTGCACAGCCCGCCTCGCCTGTGCTCACCGTGACAAAGGCGCCTGTGCGTTCCACCGTGCGGCCAGTGATAACCATGCCGCCCAAGTCGCCTATCCACCACCTGGCCTCCGCCATGCCGCGCAGGGACGACACCAAGGAGAGCCTCTACGACCGCCTGGGTGGTGCCGTCGCAGTGGAGGTGGCTGTGGAGCTCTTCTACCAGAAGATCCTTTCCGACACGCGTGTGTCCCGTTTCTATGAGAAGATCAACATGGTGCGCCTCAAGCAGAAGCAGAAGTCCTTCCTGACGTACGTCTTCGGCGGCCCCAACAACTACACCGCACGCAACATGCGTGACGGGCACCGGCTGATGGTGCGCGACAAGGGCATGACTGACGCACACTTCGATGCTGTTGTCGAGCTTCTCGCCTCAACAATGCAGGAGCTGGGTGTGGACGACAGGGACATCCTCGAGGTTGCTGAGGTTGCCGAAGCCGTGCGTGACGATGTGCTGTGCCGGGGAGATGTTGTTCCGAAGAGCCTCTACGAGCGCCTCGGCGGTGCACAGGCGGTGGAGGTTGCGGTCGACAAGTTCTACGGCAAGGTTGTTGCGGACGCACGCCTCTCCCGCTTCTTCGAAGGGGTTGACATGAACGCACAGCGCACAAAGCAGAAGGCCTTCCTCTCGTTTGCCTTTGGCGGTCCCAACCAATACACAGGGAAGAACATGCGTGACGCACACCGCCGCCTCGTCATAGAGCAGGGCCTGGGCGACGTTCACTACGATGCGATTGTGGAGCTTCTGGCGCTGACCCTGAAGGAGCTGGGTGTCCATGTGTCGGATATCGAGCAAGTCGCGACCATCGCTGAGAGTGTGCGTGGTGACATCCTGTGCAAGGGCGAAAAACATGTGAAGCCACTGTTCGAACGCGTCGGTGGCCCGGAAATCGTCGAGAAGGCTGTCGACAAGTATTATGAGAAGGTGCTGGGGGACAACCGTGTCAGGCACTTCTTCGATGGGATCGACATGCGGCGGCAGCGCATCAAGCAGAAGGCGTTCCTCACGTACGCCCTGGGTGGGCTCAGCACCTCCACGCCCCGCAGCCTCCGCGATGCACACCGCAGTCTCGTGGCTGAGAAGGGCCTGAATGACGTGCACTTCAACGCTGTTGTTGAGCTCCTGGGCAGCACGCTGCGCGAGCTCGGCGTGGATGATGCAGACATTGCTGATGTCGGGCGTGTTGTCGAGGGTGTGCGCGACGACGTGCTGTGCAGGGAGGAGAAGCGGGACCACGAGAGCCTCTACGAGCGCCTTGGGGGTGCCGTCGCTGTTGACGTTGCTGTTGACAGGTTCTACGAAAAGGTTCTTTCCGACAAGCGCGTGTGCCACTTTTTTGAGGGCATCGACATGAGGACGCAGAAGCACAAGCAGAAGTCGTTCCTCACAGTCGTCTTCGGCGGCCCCAACAAGTACACGGGGAAGAACATGCGCGACGCACACCGGAGCCTGGTGCGCGACCACGGCCTGTGCGAGAAACACTTCGATGCGATTGTGGAGCATCTCGGGGCAACGCTGCAGGAGTTGGGTGTTGACGACAACGACATTGCCGCTGTAGCGGATGTTGCTTTCAGCATGCGCGACGACATCCTCTGCAAGGACGAGGAGGAGCCCAAGTGCCTGTTCGACAGGATTGGGGGTGCGCCGGCCGTCGACACAGCCGTCGACAAATTCTACGGCAAGGTGCTGTCTGACAAGCGCCTGTACAACTTCTTCCTCGGTGTGGACATCCGGAAGCAGAAGCAGCTTCAGAAGTCGTTCCTCTCCTTCGCATTCGGCGGCCCCAACAGATACACAGGGAAGAACATGCGCGACGCACACCGCCACATGGTGACAGAGAAGGGCCTCAACGACACACACTACGACGCCGTCTGCAAGATTCTGTTCGACACCCTCAAAGAAATGCACGTGCACGAGTCTGACATCGCAGAAGTGGAAGCCATCGTCGAAAGCGTGCGGGGCGACATCCTGTGCAAGGGCGAGGGGCTGTAGGTGCAGTGAGCTCTGCCAAGGGGCTCGTCACATGCACACAGCGTTGCACCTCCAGCCCCCTACACCCCCCACCGAGCTTCTTGCTGGGCTATCTCAACCTGCCCCATCGCGATTTAACAGCGCTGGTGGCCTTCGCTCGCTGTGTGTCAAACTGTGTCAGTATGACCCATACTATTGGGGACCTTCGTCTCTTGTGCCACTGCGTGCCAAGCTGTGCCGCGCTATTCAACGAGTTTTATTTTGCACATAACACACCTGTGTGGTACGGGAAATGCTACGAGGAACGCGATGGACTCGGGACTGCTGCTGGCCTCTCTTGCTATGGTTTACTTATGTTTCGTGCTCCACCTGCTCCACCTCATTCTGCACTTCAGATGATCCACTTCACGTGGGTTACGGGGTTTGGGACAACGATGATATGTTGTGTCCGACGACAAGGTAAGGTAAGCTCATCGAGGTACACCAAACCGGAGTTGTCAAATCAAAAAAGACACACCGCCCGAGAGGCAATTGGTGTGACACAACAGCGATGACACAACCACTCTGCCCGAGGGGGCGCGTTTTTAGCGACCGAGACCTCCTCTCCTGACTGAGGGACACACGATCTGACCGTCCGAGAGACGCAGCATTCTACCCTGCCCGAGGGGCACCCACTCTCCTGACCGAGAGACACGCAGTCTTGCCCGAGGGGCACCTGGTTTCCTGACCGAGACAATATTCTGCCCGAGGGGCACTCACTCTCCCGACCGAGAGACACGCAGTTTTGCCCGAGGGGCACCTGTTCTCCTGACCGAGACAATATTCTGCCCGAGGGGCACCCACTCTCCCGACCGAGAGACGCAGCATCTCGCCCGAGGGGCACCTGTTCTCCTGACCGAGACAAAAATTTTGCCCGAGGGGCACCTACTCTCCCGACCGAGAGACACGCAGTCTTGCCCGAGGGGCACCTGTTCTCCTGACCGAGACAATATTCTGCCCGAGGGGCATCCACTCTCCCGACCGAGAGACGCAGCATCTCGCCCGAGGGGCACCTGTTCTCCTGACCGAGACAATATTCTGCCCGAGGGGCACTCACTCTCCCGACCGAGAGACACGCAGTTTTGCCCGAGGGGCACCCGTTATCCTGACCGAGACAAAACTATGCCCGAGGGGCACCCACTCTCCCGACCGAGAGACGCAGCATCTCGCCCGAGGGGCACCTGTTCTCCTGACCGAGACAAAAATTTTGCCCGAGGGGCACCCGCTCTCCCGACCGAGAGATACACAATCTTGCCCGAGGGGCACCAAATCCCGACCGAGAAGACGACCCTCACACCATGCTCGTGTCAGGTCTCAAGAGGGCCGAAGCCGCGGTTGAGGACAACAACACCCCCACGCACTGGTTCTAATAAATGACGGCGAGGTGCACGGGGGGATCAGCACGAAGGAGGGGCGCAAAAAGATGGGGATGATGACGCCGTGGTGTTCAAGGTGGTCCTCCGCCGCTTATGAACGTGACAGCGGGACAGCGCTGCGCCCGTGGCCGCAGCGGATTGAGGACATTCCCATCAGCCATCGAGACTATCACCGCGCCTCGCCGAAAACCTGCTTCACGCTTGATCGCGCTCAAGGTTTCCAAACGCATACTTCAGCTGGAGGTTCCGTCACAGAGGCGCTGACACAGGCGGGACCAAGAGCAACAGTCGGGTGCTGATAAATGGGTCGATACTGATGCAGCAAAGTGACGTCAGTGATATCCAACTCCTACTTTCCTGACCGAGACACGGTCTTGCCGAGGAGCATCGGACCGAGACACCCACTTCTGCCTGAGGGGCACCTAGCCGAGACGCATTTTTCCTGCCCGAGGGGCATCTCGCCGAGACATTACCTGCCTGAGGGGCACCTGGCCACGACATACCTACAGCTTACGCTTGCGGGGCACCCTGCCTGAGGAGCACCTGGCCAAGACATACATTTCCGCCTACGAGGCACCCTGCCCGAGGGGCACCTGGTCAAGACACACACTTCCGCCTACGGGGCACCCTGCCCGAGGGGCACCTGGCCAAGACAGACACCTCTGCCTACGAGGCACCCTGCCCGAGGGGCACCTGGCCAAGACATACACTTCCGCCTACGAGGCACCCTGCCCGAGGGGCACCTGGCCAAGACATACACTTCCGCCTACGAGGCACCCTGCCCGAGGGGCACCTGGCCAAGACAGACACTTCCGCCTACGAGACACCCTGCCCGAGGGGCACCTGGCCAAGACATACACTTCCGCCTACGAGGCACCCTGCCCGAGGGGCACCTGGCCAAGACATACACTTCCGCCTACGAGGCACCCTGCCCGAGGGGCACCTGGTCAAGACATACATTTCCGCCTACGGGGCACCCTGCCTGAGGGGCATCTGGCCGCGACATACACTTCCGCCTACGGGGCACCCTGCCTGAGGGGCACCTGGCCAAGACGCACATTCATGCCCGAGGGACACCGGGCCGAGACATTACATTCCCTGCCTGAGGGACACCTGGCCGAGACACATTCCTGCCGAGGGGCACTCACTCCCGACCGCGAGACGCAGGATTTTGCCTGAGGGGCACCTCCTCTCCTGACGGAGACACAACCCCGCCCAGCACAGTGCCGAGGGGCATTTACGCTTTCGACTGGAATACCGAGCCTGACCCGGGGAGACACAATCGTGCCACAATCGTGAGGGGCATACTCTCTTGATTGAGAAATACACCCTTTTTGCCCGAGCGACGGCACCTGAAGGCGGAAGGGTGGCCTGTCACACACAGCCTGCCAGATCCAGCTCGAGCACGGTGACGCGACGTGAGCTTTCCGAGGGCGACAGTTTTCGTGTACCAATGCAACGCCCCCGGACACGCCCCCGAGAAGCCGGCACGTCTGTCGTGCCCAGCTTATCTGCGCGAATGCCGACTACGCGCACCCCGGCGTCAAGCGGATGCCCGCACACGCCCCAAGCGGGGCATACTCCGTCGAAGCATAGTCTCCCTGCCGGGGGACACACATTCAAGCCTGCATTATTCACAGGGGTCAGGGGGAGTTCCGGGTGTCTGTGGCCCGGTGTTGAGACGTACGACCTCACAGTTCCATGCAGGGAAGGGGAGCTGCTGACTGGACACCTGCGAGGTGCCGTGGGACATACACAGAGATCAGGTATCCAACACAGCCGAGACGCTCTCCCAAGCTGCACTGCTCGGGGAGCAAAAGAAGCAGCGACTGAGAGACGCGTCCGCATCGCCTGTGTCAGCGGTGCCGCCGCTGAGGGGGTCCACCGAAACCGCAGCCATGGCAGCGGGCCGAGATCATTCCACAAGGTTGGGGGGCAGTCGGCCAGTCTTCCCGAGTACCCAGCAGCCTACTCGACAAGCCCGAACAGCGACTGCAGCGTGCGACAAGCTCCGGTCCGCGGGGACTCACCTCTCTCATTAAGAAGGCGACTCCGAGAATCCTTCTGGCATGCCCACACCTCCAGGGCCTCGAATTTCCTCACGCACCGGGAAATACGCCCTCCACACTGGTGGAAGCGTCCAATGCAACACTCACAGCATAGAGGCCAAGTGTTTCTCGTAGTATTTCTTGCGCACATTGTTGCATTTGTTTCTCATTTTTACATGCAAATCTGAGCGAATTATTCAGAGCGAAGGCCACCACACCACACCACCCCCCGCAAGAGCACCCCCGCTCTCCCCCGCCCCTCCCTGCTGCCAGTCCCACTCTTTATACTTCCAGAGGTGTGTCGCCGTCTCAAATCAAAACACTGGGGGGGGGGGGGGGGGCGGAGGACACCCTTGGTGCATCCCTTTTTGTCCTTCTATGACATTGTATCACAACAAGCAACAGGGCTCGCCCCCCCCCACCCCCTGCCGCTAAAAAAAGGGCTTCTGTTTGGAAACCTATGCCAACACGCACCCTGCATGCCTTTGCGGGGCTGGCGTCAACCGTATCCTGACCCACCCGCAGGATAGCCCTTTGCGTTGGATCAACCCTGCCACAGTTGTCCTTTCCTCAACCCCAGTAAGTCTGTTCTCAGTGTGGCATTCTATGCAATTGCCCAGAGGAATATTCAAATGGTTTTGTGGAAGGGCGTCCCTACTAACTATCTACTAACCATAGCCGTTGTCAGCGTGCTGCATGGTGACCGGAAGGTCGCATGCGACCAGGTGCTCTTCACGCCAGAGTTGAAAGGGCAGGGTTCGTCACACACAGAAGGAGATGCGCCAAAAAAACAAGAGTTGGTGTGGACTGGTGTGTGGTGTGTTGGGCTGGGCCACCATCCACAGTACGCTTTGTCAGCAAGAATTGCCAAAAGTGAAACAAAGTGGAACCCGGAACAAGAGAAAGAAAAGGAAAATACCCTGTGGGGCCTGAATACGGCGAAAAATATGTTTCCACAGCAGGACCTCAGTCAGTGTCAAAAGGGT
Source organism: Rhynchopus euleeides (assembly GCA_963210315.1). Taxonomy (NCBI): domain Eukaryota; phylum Euglenozoa; class Diplonemea; order Diplonemida; family Diplonemidae; genus Rhynchopus; species Rhynchopus euleeides. The sequence goes on from OY723258.1 coordinate 2,228,659, forward strand.
CGCGGGGCTGGGGGCGGGGGGCAGCGCTTTGTGTATGGAAGACGACAGGCAGCATCCACAGCAAAGGCTGCGGAAGTTGATTTTGTTTTTGCCCCCCGGATTTTGGCGTACAAAACAACACACCTGCCCCGGGTTTTTAGCTTCTTTCCCTCTCCTTTGCGGTGAGCTTCTGTCGCGATCTCGCTGCAGCTGACAATCATAATGTGTCTCGATCCTCCGTGACCCGAATGTCGGGTCATCCCGCACGTCAGCCTGGCCTCTGCCGACATGCCAAAAGGACATGCATCCCACGATACCAATGTTTGCGGGCCCGTCTCTACGCAATGTCCCACCGTCTTCTTTTCGTTTTGTTTATCTGAAAATACGATGATACGATTCAGTTGCACAAGAAACTCCGAGTTCTTCCCTTGTGGCTTTCTTCAGGCCACCTCCTCCAAGGGGCATTTGCCCGAGTGAGCAATCCTCACTTCACAGGCAGGCGAGAAACAAAAATCAAATGCGCCAGGATCACAAAGCGCATAATCGCATTTTTCTGTGTGGTTTTTAACCACAACAGGATCTCCTGCCGGGTGTCAAAACATATATTATAGGGGGTGGGGTGGGGGGCAGCGCGCTCGCTTGTGTCAATTTTGGTCTCGTCAATCACCTGGGCAAAGCCACCGCACTTCACAACAGCCCCCTCTGCTGCATTGCTTCCTTCTGGGTATTACACCCCCACCCCCGCCCTGCCCATGACTCTATGCATACCATGCGTTTTCAACAGATCGCTCTTGCCTCATCGCTTCCTCCTCTTTTCCATCGGATCGATCCCACAGCCGTGCGACACCCGCGCCAGTTGCATCCCTGTGGCTTTAGGTGGCTTTGCTTGCCATGACACCCTGTCAGGTGTCGTGACGGCGCCACCTTGGCAACACCACCATGCTGGGGCTCGCCCCCCACCCTCGGGAGGTGCGGCTGCTGCACTACACCAACCAGGGAAATACAGGGCTCTGTTGAAACCTCCGTGGAGATTGTATCGACAGCAGCCGTGCTCGGTGCGTGGGGTGCCATGGTCAGCCTGGCCAACTGGGTGCGTGGGCCTGCTGCTGCAAAATGAGAGGATCGTATTGTCCGGTGAGAAGCGTTGTCCCGTCGCGTCCAAACGAACCCCTATCTATATCCCATCAGCCGTTCCTCAAAGCCCAGATGAAGGAAGTCTCCTGGCATTCCTATGTGGTCATCGCTCCGGTGATGTTTGCGGGTCGATACCCTGCTGCCACACAGTGTTCCCAATACAATGTGCTGGCGGCAAGGCGGCAAGACCTGCGAGCCGCTGACAGCAGAATTTTTTGAACAGCACAGGGTGTGATAACCGGAAACCCTCTTGCCTGTTGCCGATGCTGTGGGTTTTTCGGCACGATCCTGTCGGGCGGCGTCCAAGCAGCGCAACCTGCAGTGCAAAACCACCAGGAATTCAGTGCGGTAGTTGCAACAGCTTGTTCGCATCCCATCGCCCTCTCATCCCGTCGGTTCGTCGTTCTTTTCTTCTGTTCTTGTGTCAGTTTTAACTGTTCTTCTGTTTGTGTCACGCATCGGTTCCCCCACCCCCTCTTTTCGCCTAAGCCCAGCCCAGGCGTTACCTTATGTGTGATTCGCCTGTCGCCTATGCCCAAACCCCCTTGCTCGACACACCGCGCTTCCACCTTACTTCATCACACTGAAGTAATAAAGAAGTGCTGGGCGCTGGAGAGCAGGTGGGGTGCTGTTTCAGTGTGGTGTTCTATGTTGCGAGCAGATCTGATAAAGACGGCCCAAACGGGAGGGCGGGTGCGTGGCTGTTCCCACTGCAAAGTGCCGTCTGTTCAGCAGAAAATAATTGCTGTTCGCGCACCTGTGTGGGAGATCCATGCGCTAATGCTCATTCCTCCTTGTGGGGCAGTCTCGGTGCCCGCAAGGGTCCTCCCCCAAAGCTTCGAGTTTAATTTTATTTCACAACCACCGATGGCCATGGGCTGGAAGTGTTGGAGAGGGCATGTTCAAAGTGGTCCACGTGGTGTTAGTGCTGGCACACGACGCTGCAACACGTTGCCAAGAAGAAGTGAATACACGAGTGAGAGGGGTGCGCCTATGTCACTGTAGCACAAATGGGGCTTAGTCGTTTCTCGCATAGCTCGGTTACGGTTATCTGGTAATCTCGTGAGCCAGGCGCTTTCTGGTCGCGCCATGTCCGCCACTGCCAGGCTGTTGGATGCAGGGGCACTGTGTCCCAAAATCCCGAAAACAGCGGCCCCCCTCTCGCCGGGAGGGGGGTGCTGCGGAGCGCAGCTCAGAAATCGTTTGGTTCGTCCCAACCACATGGTCTGCGTCATTTTCGCATCCGGCTTTCATGGGTTGGCAAAGTGACAGATGGGGGGTCGCGAAGTAACGAAGGCCTCTTTCGGAAAACCGCATGCCATGGTGGCGTAAATCTACTGAGGGGCAATGGCGGGGTCTTGGCTCCGGTGCTCAAAACGGTGCGTATTTTTTGGTGAACTTCCTCCTATCTCCCGGAGAAAGCTGCCGAACTCTCCCGAAAAATTGCTGATAGCAAAGACCTCCCATCTCCCATGGCTTTTTTTCCCCTGCCCCTGTGCACACCTCTCAGCCGCCTCAGGTGGAGACAGGGTGTGCAACTGCACCCACCACCGCTGGCTAACTCGCGGGTCTATTCCTTGTGCCCCAAGTCTGGTGAGCCAGCATCCGCCACACGATCTCCCTGGACCCCCCTATGTGTGCGTGCCCCGTCTCGGGCGCATGCTGTGCCACAAGGCGCTGCCATGCTGCCCATGACACAGCATCAGCACGCCACCAAGAGGCACAGACGCTCCCAGAGGGAGGAGCCTGAAGGCACCCCTCTGGCGGCGCTTGCCCCCGCATGGCTGTGGTGGCGGTGTGTTGACTCTTCCCTGTTCATTCTTTACTTTTTTTTTGCGAAAAGAAACACGGCCAAATTTTTTTTTGGCACACACCAAACACAGCAGCAGCAGCAGCAAAAAGACGCGCCTCTTCAGCGCCGCGTGTTGGGATTCGCTGCTGCCCCCCCTTCCCATCGCACACACCCCTTCCCCATCTCCGCCCCGCCACCCACCCCCGATTCTCAGACAAGGCATCACCACTGGAACTCCCACGCGTCACCACCACCACCACCACCACCACCACCCCACAGGAGCGGCCATGATCTGCATGCCTGAGGCGTGAGGTTGTGCAACGCTGCCATGGACCCAGCTGTGAGGTCACGGGGGGGGCACCCCTCCGCCTTGTCTGTGCCGCGGGGCGGGGAGACCGTGACGGAGGCGGTGCCCCTCGCTGCCTGCGGGGATGCATGCGATGGCGCGGCGGTGGCGGACGGGCCTTGCCCCGAGGTGCCCCCCCCGTCCCCCCCGATGCCCGCCTTTGCAGAGACGCACCCCCGCTGCATGCCGTGCTACGGCAGCCGCCTGCTGGCCAGCCCCATGGTGGGTGTTGTGTTCGGGCTGGCCCTGTTGACCTTCGTGCCCTATGTGGTGCTGAACCCCCACATGGACACCGTCGCGTTGACCTGCAAGGTGGTGCTGACCGCGCTGCTGTCGCTGATGCTGGCGTCCTACGTGCAGTGTGTCTGGATCGACGCGGGCACTGTTCCCAACTGGTGGCTGGAGCGTGCGGAGACTGCGCCCGAGGGGGAGTACCAGCGGTGCCGCAGGACAAACCTGCCGAAGCCTCCCCGTTCACACTACGACTCGTCAACGAAAAGGCTTGTGCTGAACATGGACCACTTCTGCCCGTGGGTTGCAAACACGGTGGGGTTCTACAACCGGAAGTTTTTTGTGCTGTTCCTTATTTACACAACACTCGCCTGCTGCTTTGCGGCGACGACGTCTGTGATGGTGTTCGGTGACATGGTTTTCCCGTCATCCACCTGCAAGAGAACGCACACCTGCACGCGCAGCTCGCTGATGTTGTTTGCCATTGTGATCGATGGGATGTTCGGCATTCTGCTGGTGTTCTTTGCAGGGTTCCACGTCTCCATGGCCCTGACGAACGAGACGACCATAGAGTCCTTTGCGTATGCCCCCCACAACACACACACCGGGCTGTGCACACGGCAGCAGACCACCTGTGCACAGCAATGCACCACAAGAGAGCCACGCCACCAAGGCCTCGTCAACATTCAATCGGGTCTCACCGTAGCGCCACAGAGCAGGGCATGCTCAGCCGTTGGCATGCCACCGTCCATCTTTTGGAATATGTCGATGCCACTCTCTGGACACCTTGATAGGAGACAGGCCTGCAACCCACCTGCCCCACCCACTCTGCCCCACACACAACACGCAACACAGAGGACCCTACGACATCGGTTTCCGTGGCAACTGGGAACAGGTCTTCGGGAAAGACCCGCGTTATTGGTTCCTCCCAGTCTGGGGATCGGGCCCCTCTGGCGATGGCCTGACGTGGCCAGTGGTATGCCAACAAGAGGCATCGTCGGTGGGGTCGTGAGACCCACTGGATGGGCTTGGGCGGGGGGCCACGAGGGAGCTCTTGTGTCTCCTGGCACACGCCATGCCCACAAAGCACATCACACACCCCCTGCAGAACGACCCTGATCTCGTGTGAGCCGTGATTGCTGTGCCAACAAACGCCGTGGGCTAGCCTAGAGGCTTCTGCTCTGCCTCTAGCGAGCAGACACAGCCCCGACCTTACCCGTCTGCTGCACCGCTGATCCTTTTGGGTGTCTCCGTTGCTGCTCCTCTAGCTCTGTGGTGTGGTGCTGCTTTGTGTGACATTCCCACGCCTCCCCCCCCCCCCCCCCCCCCGCCCCCAGCCACCTCTGCAACACACACACGTTGGCAGCAAACAATCTCGCGAAGGCCGTACCCCGCCACCACCCCTCCTCTTCCTCCTCCTCCTCCCGCCCAACCCCACCTCGGAGGGCACTACTTCCAACAAGAAAGAACTCCTGGCACAGGCCACACCACACAGCACCGCACCACCACCCTCCAGCGGGTGGGCCAGGCTGCGAGGCGTAGTCAGCGCAGGGCCGGCAATCCCCCCTCTTGGGCAGCTGCCGGGGGGAGCAGGGGGAAGGGATAAGTGTTTCTCTCGTGCGGCGAGACTTTTGTCTTTTGTGAGGCAGGGCCGTCAAGATGGTGACCGCACCTGTTATCGAGCGGTACAGCCGACAGCGGCCTACTCTGAGCGTGCGGCACATCGACTTTGACACAAACTGGCTTGTCCTGAAGGAAGCGATGGACTGCGTGCTGTCTGACCCTCTGAACAATCCACCGAAGGAAGAGATCCATGTGTACAATGCGATTGTGTATAAGCTGTGCCAGACCACAACTGCGGAGGACGGGCAGACCAAGCTGGAGGGGAAGCTGCGGCACTTCCTCGAGGAGTGCATCGAGCAGCGCATGCTCCCCGCTGTTGAGACGTCCGCCACCTCACACGAGGCGATCCTCGGGAGCTACCTCAGCACGTGGCAGACCTTCCAGCGGGGCATGGAGTACATCGACGCGATGTTCTACATCCACGACAAGAATGCGCACACCCGCTACGTAGGGTACCATCTGTGGCGGAACCTGCTCTACAACCCCGTGTCTGAGCGTCTCATCCAGGCGCTGCTGCACCTGATTGAGCTGGACAGGCTCGGCAACGAGGTGAACTCGGCGCTGCTGAAGGGGGTGCACCAAAGCATCGTGTCGCTCAAGGTGTATGAGGAGCACTTCGAGACCCGCTTCCTGGAAGCCACGGAGCAGTTCTACAACAAGGAGGTTGCGGAGAAGCTGAACGTGCCGGATGTGGACCAGTCACAGGTGCTTCCCGACTACATGCTGTATGTTGAGAACCGTCTGGAAGATGAGCAGCGCCGTCTCGTTCGCTACCTCGACGATTCCACACGGAAAAAGCTGGAGAAGACTCTCGTGAAGGTGACGATCGAGGCGCACATCGAGCAGCTGCTGGAGGCCTGTCTGGAGTGGTTTGAGTTGGACCGCGTGGCGGAGCAGAAGCGTCTGTTCAAGCTGCTGGAGAAGTCTGATGGCGGTCTCGAGCCTTTGCGGAAGATTGTTGAGGATCGCATCGATGACGAAGGCAAGCAGGCAATCCTGAGGACGAAGGCGGAGGCCCTCAAAGACCCCTGTGTGTATGTCGAGAGCATCCTGCAGGTGTACAAGAAGTACTCCCTGATGGTGGCGGACATCTTCCAGAGCCATGAGTATTTCGACGAGGCGCTGAACATCGGGTGCAAAGTGTTCATCAACAAGAATGCGATTGCGACCACCTCGGGTGCCAAGAGTGCTGAGCTGCTGGCGAAGTACGTCCACATGCATCTGAAGCCGTCGTCGCGTGCCGCGAAGCTGCGCTCTGAGGAGGAGATCGAGCAGATCCTCCGTGACGTGCTGACCATCTTCTCCCTCCTCCAAGACAAGGACGTGTTCCAGAAGGTCTACCGCGACAAGTTGTCGCAGCGCCTGATCCAGGGGACATACAACCACGACCTCGAGACGCAAATGATTGACAAGCTGAAGAATGTCTGCGAGTACGAGTTCACCTACAAGCTGCAGCAGATGTTCACAGACATCGGCATCAGTGGCGAGCTGACCAAAGGCTACGAGGCGGTGTGCGACGGCCAGCGGGCCGACCCCAATACGCCACGCGAGCTGGCAGAGTATCTCCCAACAGCACCCCACATGGGCATCAACGTGCTCAAGTCTGTGTCCTGGCCCCAGACAGCGCAGCGCACGTCGTTCACAGTGCCGCGCCAGATCTTGCTGGGGCTGGAGAATTTCGAGGCGTTCTACCGCACGAAGTACCAGGGCAGGTCACTGCAGTGGCTGCACCAGCCGAGCAACGGGGTGCTGCGCACCACATACATCGCGGCAAAGCCCTACGAGCTGCAGGTCTCCACCCACCAGGCAGCGGTGCTGCTGTGCTTCAACGACCCCAGCGTGGTTGAGCAGGACTTCCAATCCCTCACGACACAGACGCGCCTCGCAGAGAAGGAGCTTGAGGGCACACTCCACGTGCTGTCGCGCCTGAAGGTGCTGAACACAACGTCGTCAACGAACATCAAGGGGGCACAGTTCACTGTCAACGACACCTTCCACTCCGCCTCCCGCAAGGTGGCGCTTTTCAACACTGTCCACAAGGAGGGGCACGGGACGGACGAGACCACAACCACCAAGGTGACGGAGGACCGCAAGTACACAATCCAGGTATGATCATCTCAGGACTGCTTGTCACCCCTGAGACACAACCTGCATAACGAGTGAGGGAGATGCAGTGATTGGCAATGTTCATACCTAGGCCCTCGCTCGCTTCAGGGACGGAATCGTCAGACGAGGGGATGCTGAGGCCCCCGATCTGCAGAATCGCGCGGGCTGCACGTGTCTTGTCTCGTCCTCTTCCACATCCACCACCTCCACCACGTCCACGTCGATTGCCTCTGGCTCCCCTGCGAGATACACTTCCCTTTCCTTCACAAGATGCACTCAGGCCCGCTATCTTCCGGCTCTTGACAATGATGTCGGGGGTCACGTCATCCAGGGCTCGGACCACCCACCGCAGGTGCGGCCCTCGGAGCTGGGTGATGCGGTGCGGGGGGACACAATACTTGATATCCTTCTCTGATTTGATGTGCTGCCTTATCCCCCTAGTTTCTTGCGTTTCTTGCCATATCAGCTCCCATCCTCTCGCTTCAGCCGCGCCTTGAAGCTGCTGATGCAGCGGTTGCACCGGTCGCAGCTGGGACGGGAGGACCGCTGCACAATTTGCGACTGGTGCTCCTCCTGTCCCCCAGCCTGTGGGGCAAGTGCAGTCCTCCGTGCTCTCCTTTGTTGTCGGACTGGGACATAGCCGTCGTAGTCATCTTCAGCGTCGTTCACCATCATCTTGTCGTTGTTGTCGTTGTCCCACCCCCCCTTCCCATCCTGCACAAACCCTGATCCTTGTGCTTCTTTCGACTCAAGGCCCACCCCCCACCCTGCACCCACCTGCACACCTCCACACAGGCTGCGATTGTGCGCATCATGAAGACACGGAAGCAGGAGACACACACAACCCTTGTGGCGGAGGTGCTGAAGCAGCTGAGCAGCACATTCGTCCCTGCCCAGCAGGATGTGAAGCGCAACATCGAACTCCTGATCGAGAAGGACTACATCGAGCGCACCAGCGATGGCAAGGCTTACATCTACCAGGCCTAGGCCCTTCCCCCCCCCAGCACTCCCTACACCCTCGACACCCCTCCGCAATCCGCTGTCATGCGGCATCTCGCCTGCCTCAGATCAGATGCTGGTGGGCAGCAACACACGCTTCGCCCGTTGGGGTGGGTCGGGGTGGGGTGGAGAGGAGGAAGCGTACGGGGCGGAGTGGGGAGGTGTCAAATCATGCTTGTGGATGCCTTAGAACAAACCGCCACAGGGTTGCCATAAAACGTCGCATGCAGGGGGGGGGGGGGCACCACGCCTTTGCTCAGAAGCTGCGGAACAGCGCCCGAATCCCAGAGACGGGTCTCGGGTGAGGGCTGCCGCCCTAGCTGTGAGCAGTGGGAGGTGCCTCCTCCGCTCCCCAGTGCAGATGCCTCACTCGCCCCCCCCCCCCTACATTCTTTATTCTGTTTGCTCCGGCAAACGCATATTTTATTGTGGTGTGATTAGATCTGTTCCCCCCCCTCGTTGTTTTGTCTCATAACAAGGGAGAGGAGAGAGAGAGAGATCCTGTCCTATTGCGGCCACATCTGTGGCGAACTGTGTGACTCCAGGGTGGAGGAGGTGGTGGTTCAAGGCGCTTGCCTTTTACAGAAGTCCAACTAAGGTTGGTGGGGTAATAACCCACCAAATTTTTCTGGGACCCCCAAATCAGGGTATAAGATAGACTTTTTTTCTGGCGCCGTTTTCCGGTTTTTCTGGTTTTGAAAAATTTTCGCGCGCGCCTTCGGCGCGCGCGACCCGCGCAAACCCTCCCAGAATCTGAGAGGGCCCGGTGCCTGCGCGCGTCCTGTCGTACTGAGGCTGCTTGGTGGGGCAGGCGCAGCAGCTGCTTTGAAAGTTTGGACTCTCGGTCAAAAAACCGGTCTGGTGCAATTTTCTTACGCAGGGGGGCGGAGCCCCAGCCGCCGGCGGCCACGGTAGTGAACATCTGTTCCCTACTGTCTGGATTCGCTTGTAAGTAGGAAGGCTTCGCTGTATCGCAGCCCGGCCAGCAGGAGATCACTGGTCCTTGAGGGTTCAACCTTCAGGGTGGAGGAGGACGGGGGAGCGACCACTCGCGACAGGTGTGCGTTGTGGGTGAAGTGGGTGCACGACAGAATGGCCAAAGGGTCCACGAGATCTCTGCACACATTCCGTTATCGAGGAGATGGGCACCTAGCTGTGACGACAGGCAACAAACAAATCTCATCTGTTAGTTGCCCCCAATAGGCTTGGCGACCTTCAAGACTGCTTGAAAGTCGTTCGTGTTCTCGTCTCAGCCCTCCAGACAAGCAGATCTGTCTCGATTTGGTGGGCTGTCGCCATGTATTCGATGGCACTGAGTGACGCTGCACAGAGGCAGACGACACGGTGAACTCCAGCGGAAGTTACCCTACCTCCGCTGGAGTACACCGTCACGTGACCGTGTGTCTCCCATGAGTCTCAACTAGCGGGAGTCTTAGCGTACATTAGCTGGACAATAGACTCCCGTCTCCAGTACAGACTGCAGTCTTAGACTCCCTCTTAGACATGGTGGCTGGAGTCCACCATGTGCGCACCTTCAAAACAGAAGAGACCTGCATGACGAGGGCATCACCACCCACCGGGCCACCCGCTAGGTCCATTTTTTCTTCTCCGCTTCTCTGCCTTCTTTGGACTATTTGAGCTCTGTGCGGATCACGATGGGGTCACTTTCTAGTTTTTTATGGCGTTTTTTCTGACTGTTTTACTGTCCCAAAGTCACAAAAAAACCGCCAAAAATGAGACCGACCTTTTTTTTTTTTTCCAGAAAACCGGGAACCGGGAAACCCTGGTTTTGAAAACCGGAAAACGGGTCCTGGGTAAGACGTTAAACTGCCTGGGGGGGCCGTCCCCGGACCATGACGGGTGCCTGCACCAGGAGTCTAGCACGGCCGTGGTCCAGGGCATGACCGAAAACTGCTTGGGTACCGAGGCTCCCCAGACCAGGAAGGGTGGAGACACCTGGAGTCTAAATAGTCACACCACGTCAGGCCAGACCTTCGCATTGCACTCCGCGAAGACTGCCACACAGCCGCGGGGCAGGTGTGCAGCCTGTGGAAAACCTCGTACAGAAAAGGGTCGGCGACCGCCCGCCCCCAGTCTGAGAGGCATCAGCCGAATCTCGGTGGAGGCGGGCACAAAACAAAAGGGAGAGTCGTCACTGTGCATATCAGCACGGTCCCGCCCTCTGTGCCAGACCAACACACCACCAAAGGAAAAGAGGAAGAGGCGACGTAAGGCAATGCCTCCGTGCGGCCAGGAGAACACGAAATAGCGACCCCCTCAACGGGGAATGCTACGAGCACGGCCAAAAATCGTTCAAAATCGTTCAAAACCAGACCTATCTTATCCCCTGCCCAAATCCACCAAATTTTATACCCCACCAAACAATTTACCCCACCAACCTTTGTACCCCACCAACATTACTCGCAATGGTGCAGGCGACTTGGCGTGGGGTCGATCTGAGCGTGGGGGTACCAACCTAGAGGAGGGCGGATGTGCATAGGTGAAAAATGAACACCATGGTGTGTGCAACAGTGTGACAGGATTGGGCTGTGCTGCGTCCGCGCCCCCTGACTGGGCCACCCTCCAAAAATCGACAAGTCTCACGGGCCAACCGTTATAAAGGTTGGTGGGGTAGAAACCCACCAAATTTTTCCGGGACCCCCAAATCCACCAAACTTTGTACCCCACCAACCTTTTTACCCACCAACCTTACTGGGGGGGGGCAATTAATCGTGCATAGTCGAATAATCGTGCATAGTCAAATAATAGTGCCTTTTTGAAACGGGCATTTATAAAGTTTTTTCCGCTGAATAATCGTGGGGTGCACGATTATTCACTTTTGGCTATTTTCGGTCAGTTGTGGAAGAAAAATGAGCAATTTTCCCCGCAGAAATTTCAAAAAACTCGTTCTTTTGAATGTTGGGAGCCCGTGCGGATCGTGGTGGGGTCATTTCGACCATGGGGTGTCTGTCTTCACCCGTGACTGGTCGTCACCATTTTGGCTCATATTCGTCCACATGTCCGGCCTTGTGCCCCCAGTTTCAACACGAAAATGAGCCCAGACGGTGACTGCCAGTAAGGGGTGAAGACAGACACCCCATGGCCAAAATGACCCCACTACGATCCGCACAGATTCCAAATATGCAAACGGACGAGGTTTTTGCGATGTTTGTCCCCAGAACTGACCAGAAAACTTGCAAAAGTGAATAATCGTGCACCCCACGATTATTCCCCCCCGTCAACTTTTTGACTTTTTTTGGGCCCCTCAATTATACCCGCCCGTTCGCCAATTAATAGTGGAGTGCACGATTATTTGCCCCCCCCCAGTAATACCCACCAAACTTGGTTGGACTTCTGTACTGCGAACTTTGCCACAGGCCGGAGGCTGTCGTGACTAAACCGCTCTCGGGGTGGGCTCTCGTTACGGGAATTTTGAGGAAGTTTTCTTTTGTGGGGAAGATAATCGGGCCTTTTTTATTCTTTGTGGATGGTATGGCTAAAACCCACTTTTTCGGTGACCCAAAAAGTACCTAAGAAGTACCCAAATTTGGCTTTTTTTTAGGGGGGGTGTCAAAACTTATTTTCTGCCGGTTTCAGTCTGGATTTGTGGTCAGAGGGACCCCATGGCCAAAATGACCCCACCATGATCCGCACAGATCCCAAACGTTCAAAAGAACGGGGTTATGGAAAATTCGTGAGGGGGGTCCCGCTGGGTGGGTGGGTGGCTGGGGTGGGGCAGCGAGCTGCCTGCCGGGTGGCGACCCCACACACCCTGCACCTGCACCGCCATCCTATACTGTCCTGCCATCCCTACTGTCCCGCCAGCCTATGCTGTACCGCCAATCCTGTTGTTCGAGCATGCCGTAGTACACGGCTCTCTCGCCTCTGCGACATGTGGCCAACAGCACAGTGTGTCGGCTTGCGACCTGCACTGCCACCTGCACCTGCGACCTGATGGATTCCAGTGCAGTGAAGATGAAGTCCGTGTGTGCAGCCGCCAACTATGCGGCACATGACCCTGCCTTCGCCGCATTCCTCGCGAGAGAATGTCCGCATGTAATCAAGGTGTCTGGGCTACTGTGGCAAAAAGCTTCGAACGGCCGCTTCTGCACCACTGCGGCCGCCTGTTGGTCCCTCTCGCAGCTCGTTGGAGGGACCGCGAGACTGTGCGGAGGATGGGAATCTGCTTCGCGCACCTCGTGTACCCCTGCATTCTGTTTGTGTCACGGTTCTCGAAGAGCGAGGCCCAGGCAAGTGACACTTGCCAGCTCGGGTTCTCCTCGGAGTTGTTCCGCTTCCTCGCCTGGCGCTTGTGGCAAGCGGAGGCGAATGCAGAGGACGGGTACCTCCACTGGCTCCAGAGCTGGAGAGATCACCAGGAAGACTGCTTCGGCCAGTCCCTGTGCCTCTCGTTCGAGTCTGCAACGTGCACACTGAAGGGCAGTGTTCCCGAGGAACTGGCGATGACTATGAAAAAATGCATGTACAATTGCTTGCACTGTTAATTTTGACTATCCTCCTCGCCGCACAGGTGTCAGAGGAACAGTTGAACGAGGTTGTCCCCACTCTTCTCGCTGAATCTGGTGTCGCCAAATACTATGGTGCCCAGGGCATCTCGAAGGGTTCGACCCTCTGCCCCAAGGTGGACAAGGCCGACGCTGAGAAGTTTCTCCGCACAGCCATCCACCGTTTTGCTTCCGGTTGCTACTCCGAGTACAAGAGATACTCCCAGTCCACGGAAGGGATGGCTGCAGAGAGAACAGGCGCACTGGGACCTGCGGTCCTGGAAGGGGTCTGCGGCAGGATGTGGAGGGTGTTGATGATGAATGGGGGGGTCGCTATCCGGGATGGTGTCCTCCGCGCCAAGCTCTGTTGCATGCAGCATTGGGTTGATGGCCTCTCCAGGTGTCACAGAGGCCCAGATCTCTTCTCTGGGGGGAAAGCTGGAGGCGGTGCAGGAGAGGAAGCTCCGTATTGGCAAGCTGCGACTTGCGGAACTCGAAGTCGCGAGGATCGCAGACAATAACGCATCTGAACGCAAGCGCAAGCGGACTGCCTTGATTGACAGTATTTGCATTGTATTCCACTGTGATGTGTCGTGGTTAAAGGGGGTGTTGGTGCAGCAAGCCCTGGCATGCGGGATCCTCAACTGCCAGAGTAAAAACAAACCCGCTATTCTTGAACTCATTGAGAGTATGGACCGGTGTTTTACTCTGTCGGAACTGAGGGAATATGCGGAGGCGAGGGAACTCGTAGTCCGCCCAGAGTGGAGTCAGGAAGAGTTACTCGCGAAGCTTCAGGACGACACGGAACACATCGAGATTTCAGAGGTTGAAGAAGGAGAGTAGAGCGTAAACGGTCCAGAGGCTGGAGTAAGTCAGCCCCTCACTTCCTGCCTGCAGGTCCCTTTTTGTTGTAACCCTCAACCAGCAAAGTCCCCCTGAACTGATCTCCCACTCCTCTCCTCCCAGCATTCACAGGCACAACCGCCTGAACCAGACCCGCATTTCACGGGTGAAGTTTGTCACCTAGACCACAAAAATGACCCCACTACGATCCGCGCGGAGTCCAAAAAGTACAATGGGGGAAGAAAATCACGATTCTGGGAGGTCGAATTTTTCCACCCAAGAAAATAAGTTTTGACACCCCCCCCCCCTTTTTCGGTGATCCAAGAAGTACCCAAGAAGTACCCAAATTTGACTTTTTTTGGGCGTCAGCCAGACCAGTGGAACATCAGCGTTTCAAAAAGGGAAAAAAGGGAAAAAAAAGAAAACGTGTTTTCACGGCGCCACGACCGCCTTCTCCCACCCATCCCCGAGGGTGCTCAAACTGATAATTCCTGAAATTCCGACATCGAGACACGCCCCTCATCCCCCCTCTGTCTGTCCGTCTCTCTCTCTCCCTCTCCCTCTTTCGTCGGCGTTGCGCCAGCACACCCCCCTGTCAACCCATCCCACACCCCGTCCTGCGGTTTGGATCTGTCACAGATATATTTCCTTCAGGTGAGGCGGTTTCGTCGTTTTTCTTCTGCCTGTGTTTTTTAAGCTGTGTGTGGATGGCCTGCGAGTAGAGCGCGGGCGGGGGGGGGGGGGGGGCGGAGAAGGGGAGGGAAACACCTGCAATAATCAAATGATAAGCCTTTATACAGGATACGGGGAGAGGGGGTGGGGGTGGGGGGTGGCGGTGATGCTATTTTCCGTTTGGATATTTTGCTGGGAGAAATCTGCCATTTTCCCCACCAGATTCTTTGCCCCACATCGCAAAAAAAAGAAGCCCCAGCAAATAAAAGAACACACCCCCCCCCCCCCTATTTGCTATACAGGGCTAACAAGAAGAACATAACATACCTCCACATGAGCTCTTGTCGGGTGTGGAGCTGCTGTGGGATCCTCCGTCTTCCTTCTGCCGACATCACCGCCTAAAGAACGAACACAGGTGGTCTGAATAGACTCGATATTTGCGCCGGGAGCGGGTGGTGGTGGTGGTGGTGGATATTTCTGGGATGTAAGCGATAGAACGAATCCATTAGGGGGGTGGGGAGGGGGGGTGGGTGTTGGTGGGGGGGGGGGACAGGGCTGGGTGCCTCTCAACCCCACCGCGCCTTGCTATTCCCGGCCTAAGAAACTAACCTGTACATACCGAAAAAAAAATACTGTTTTGTTGACTGTAATAAGAGGAGCGCCACTCGCTGCGCAACGTGAAAGGGGTGGGGGGGTGGGGGGACGCAAAACGGCAACGCTGGAAAATACACACGGCGGACCCCTGATCCCAAAAGGTGGTAAAGGGTAAGGGAGTGGTGGTCGGAGGTTGCTTCGGGTGTGGCCTCACACCCCCCTCTCTCCAACCCACCCACACCCCCGCCCTCTGTCCCAGTCTGGAGAACCACAAGCCGCTTCTTAGCCTGTCGAGGCAAACCGCTCAACCCCATTAAACCAACGGGTGCAAAAGGGTGGGGGGAGAATTTTCAACCATCCGCCTTCTGGCGGTGTTGCGTACAACCCTCTCCTGGCCTTGTCTACCCCAACACCCAGTCTCCGAGCAGCCCCCGTTGCACTAACAACGGATGGGGGTTGGTGGGAGGGTGGGGATGGCGTGCCACCTTCGCTCGGAAGTGACGGATAGCGCATCAGTTCTCGTCGTGCGTGAGTCTTTCGTGGACTTTCTGTATGATGCGGGCCCGCCAATCCTAACATAGCCAACGCTCAGAGGTGAAGATGATTGAGCCGCCTCAGAAAGGAGGAAACAGACTGACAAGGTTTGGCCCATAGCGAAGGCCCCCGTAGGTAGGTAGGTCGGGTTCTTTTCAGGATGGTGACGAGAGATGTGTGTGAGGAAAGTGCCAACACACCGCCAGGGCAAGCCTTTCACATATTATAGGCTTCTCTGGAGGTGTGAGGGGGGGTGTTGTTATCCCACGTCAAATCTTCGTCAGTTTTCAGCGAATTCAACAGGAAATGCGCCATAAATCTACTGACGACCACCCTATAGCGAAGGCTCCCAGAGGGGGTGATGCTGCTGAACGGTGTTGTGACCTTGTGGCAGCTTTATCGCTTTATCGAGGAGGAGGGGAAAGGGGAAGCCCTGGGTCTGGCTAGTGGATGGGTGCCACATCAAAGGAGCTGAGTGCTGTCCTCCGGTGTGTTTCGCGTTGTTTTGCAGCGACAAGCCCAGGCAAAAAGAACATCCTGTGGGTGTGGGTGGGGTGGGGGGGGGGGGGTGTGGGGTGAGCGGGAGTGGTGTTTGTGTTCGGAGATCGCCTCTCCTTTCCCCACCGCCACCTCCGCCACCACCCCCCCCACCCCCCACCCCCCCCACACGCAGTTCCTGTTGGGTCAGCTGTGCGGGTAGGTCGCGACCCCTCTCACTCCCCTCCCCTCCCCCCCCCCCCCTTCACCCAGAATTTACGGCTCCACTCCTCCTTACCCCGTTCCCACCACCCCCACACCGCCACCACCACTACCACCCCCCTCCTCGCCCTGCTAAGGCAACCCCATGCCCCATGCGAAGATCGCATGCCTTCCGCGGAGCGCTGTCGGCAGCATCAGCGCTCTGCGCACAGCAGCAGCAGCAGCACCAGGGTCCCCGCTCCTCCCAGTCTTCCTTCTGGCGCAGCGAGCCACGTGTCGAGCATGGGGAACGCTCCGACGCATGGGGCGCCAGCCGGCTGCAGACGCAGCAGGACCTCACGCTGGAGGGCCTTGAGGAGCGCGGGTATGAGGTAGGGCCGCTGTCGCTGCTTGAGGCTTTCTACCAGGGGAAGTGCAGCTCCGGCAGGCTCCTGCAGGAGAAGGGGAGCCGCGCCAGCAGCGCCTGGAGCGCCGTGCTGTGCGACGCCGCAGCCGCCGCCGCCGGGCTCGGCGACCGGGCCTGCCCAGAGAAGGACACCCTCGAGGCGACACATATCATACAGGCAATGGAGGGACATCTGCCTGACCCCCTCCACCGGGCCCTGCTGGCCTATCTGGCAGGCGCTGTCGAGGGGGCGGAGGCGGAGTGCCTCCGGGGCTGTGCCATGCAGGCAGAGGTGTCTGCGTCGGGGGTTCTGGACAGCAAGCACGCCTCGCTGATGTGCAGGGCGGTGGCGGTTCACACGCATGGCCCTGATGACTTCGAGGCGCTGCTGCAGCACTGCGGGCTGCCGGTGGGCAGGGTTGGTGTGCCCGGTGGGGGGGACGTGCACTACAGCCAAACAGGGGTGCAGCGCCTGCACCTGCAGCGCTACGCGCGGTATGGGGGGTGGCGCGGCACGCCGGGGGATCTGCGTGCCGTGAAGTCGCGTGGCTCCGACCTGCTGAGCAGTGCCATGGTGTCGGGGCTGTGTGCGTCGTCCTGCTTTCACCTCATCGAGGAGGTGGTGCCTGAGGAGGGGCTGGAGGCCTTCCCGCTGACAGCAGCGGCGGTCATCCGGGCGTGTGCCGTGCGCATCCAGGATCCTGATGATGTGTATGGGCGGCTGGGGCTGCGGTGCTTCCGGTCCTGCGATGCGGCCACGGAGGGGCGGAAGGCGCTTGATACCGCGTTAATGCGCATGTATTGCAGCGCGAAGAGTCTCGAGGCATGTCGGAACCTCAAGGTGCACATGCAGCAGCAGCGCAGGCTGTGCCCCGAGATTCTGTCGGAGTTCCGCGGGGCGCTGTTAGCCGACGGCGATTCTGCGGCTGCCCACATTATAGCGTGTGAGATGGAACAGCTGCTCGCAAAGCTGTAGGGTGGGGGGTGGGGCGTATGGAGCGTGGTTGTTGCTGCGAGGTAAGGTTTTGTCCCCACCCATAACCCATCCCCGCCCGCACCCCTGCCCTGTTCCTGTTCCTGCAAGGCTGTGCTGTCCTGCCCACCTGCACCCCACCCCTGCCACCTGCATGCAGGCACACACCGCCACAATGATGAACCCCATCAACCACTACGATGTCCTCGGCGTGCAGCGCGAGGCCAAGACTGTGGACATCAAGAGGGCCTACAAGAAGGCTGCCATGCGGCACCACCCCGACAAGAACCCCCAGGGCGAGAGCATGTTCAAGAAGGTGTGCGGGGCGTACGAGGTGCTGAAGTCCCCGGAGGAGCGGCGCAAGTTCGACAGGCAGCTGGATCAGTTCCAGCACGGGGGCCGTGCCGGGCAGTTCCACCACGCGCAGAACTTCTACCAGGGGCCGCCGCCACAGCAGCCGTTCAGCGCAACTGGGCGGCAGTTCAAGAGCGAGGCGCAGGAGAAGGCGTACCGTGACATGCTGGCACGCCGCGAGCGCGAGGAGCAGAAGCGTCGCAAGCACACGCAGGACTTCATGCAGGGGGGGATGAACTTCGCAGAGTGGTACAAGCAGAAGTTCAACGAGTTTGAGCACATGACCGGCGGCGGCGCCCCCCCTGCAGCCGCTGCCCCGCCGCAGCCGACGCCGCCACCGAAGTCCGCAGCCCCGCCGCGCGCACCGGCGCCTTCTGCAGACTCCGAGAAGAGGTGGCGCGAGGAGGCTGCACGCAAGCAGCAGGAACTCAACGAGATGCTCGCAAAGCAGCGCCGCGACGCCGCAGCCAAGGCTGCGCAGAAGGCCGCTGCCGAGGAGGCACAGGCACGGCAGCAGCAGGAGGCCGCACGCAGGGCAGAGGCTGTGGCAGCGGAGGTCCGCAGGGAGCGCGAGCAGCTGCGCCGCGAGCGCGCGGAGAAGAAGGAGCAGGACCGTGCCGAGGCGGCACGCCGCGAGGCCGCAGCAGCTGCAGCATCCGCCGCAGAGGCGGCTGCCGCCGCCGCCGCCACCCCGGCACCCACCACGCCTCCCCTGCACTCCCGCCGCAAGGCGAAGAAGCAGGACAGGCAGGCACAAGACACAGCAGCCTCCTCCTCCTGCACCTCCCTGCCGCCCCTCACGCCCGCATCGCCTCCGGGACCGGTGCCGCAGCCCCCTGCTGCTGCTGCTCCTGCTGCTGACGCAATGTCGCCACTGGCGCAGGCACACAAGACCGACCGGCAGCGGTGGGAGCAGGAGCGCCACCAGCGCGAGGCCCAGGAGCGTGAGGAGGAGCGGAGGCAGGCGGAGCGGCTGCGGCTGCTGCAGGAGGAGCAGCGGCAGCGGCAGCGCGAGGATGCGGACATCGGGGCGGAGAAGATCGTCACCGTGTCGCGGAACATGACGCAGGAGGTGCGGGACTTCCGCGACGAGCTGCGCAAGGCGCGCGCCAGGCACGAGCGCGACATGGAGGCGATGCGGCGCCACTCCGCAGAGCAGGAGCGGGGCATGCTGGCGAAGCTGGAGCAGGTGCGGCAGGCCAAGCGCGAGGGGAAGCCCATCCCGCACGTCACCCTCGAGCCGCTCCCCACGACACCGCCAATCCTGTCGTCGATGCGGCCCGGCTCCTCAGGCTCCGCCTCGTCGTCCACACCGCTGCCGCCGCTGTCCTCCTCACCGGCATCGCAGCCCGCAGACCTCTGAAAGGGGTGCACAATCCCAGAGAGAGAGAGGTGCGGTGTGAGGGGGGGGAAACAAGTCACAGAAAATAAATGGGGAAGCATCGGTGGATGTGTGGTGTGTTGCGGTGTGCTGCCTGATTGCCGAGTTGGGAAAACCTATCTCTCCCGGATGGAAGCCTTTTTTTTCAGGCAAAACAGAATATACCCCCCGCCGAAATGGAGTGGCAACTCGGGGAGAGGTCGCGAGAAGTGTGTTGGTGTCAGGTTTGAAATTGTGTGTGCTGAGGGGGGGGAAAATCAACCCCCACGTGCGTGCCGCCCCTCGGGCTTCGGTGTATTTTCTCAAGAAAACCCCCCCCCCTGAAGAGGTTGCTTTTGGTTCTTCTCCGTGGGCTGTGACTCGTGCTGCAAAGCCCCCATCAGCCATTTCGCGCAACTCCCCCACCTCATCCCCCCACAACCCTCTCTCTCTCTGCTGTGTGCGGATTCACTATCGGGAAAAAAATCAGCCATATTTTTTTTGTTTGTCTTCCTTTTGCTTTTGGGAACCCTTCACCGTGGGAAGCACGCGTGTGTCGGGTGGAAGGCTATCAAGCGATTCCCTTCCGTGCAGTCCCGCCGGGTCAGGAGCAGGGTGGGAGTGGATCGTTTTGATACACATTGTGTG
The DNA here is from genome assembly GCA_963210315.1 of Rhynchopus euleeides. NCBI lineage: Eukaryota > Euglenozoa > Diplonemea > Diplonemida > Diplonemidae > Rhynchopus > Rhynchopus euleeides. The sequence goes on from OY723258.1 coordinate 2,248,436, forward strand.
ATGCGATGCGTAGCGGAGCTCAGTCTGGGTTGTCCTCTGTGCGCTCTCTCTGAGGAGAGACGGGAGAGAGAGTGCCCAGCGGGACATCTCACAAACAGACTACTGCAGTGCAGTCAAGTCGATGGGGGTATTTTTCTCTCTCGCCGCGACACTTTGTCAAGAAGTGAGAAGAAATCTTCTCACAACAGCGCAAGACCCCCCCCCCGTCAGAGCGGTGATTGAGCCTGAAGATCGGGGATCATTATAGTGCTGTGTGTGAGGGCACATGTTTTGTGCGCTGTGTGTTTGTGCACCCCTACCCCCCTTCTGGCCTCCTCTCTGAGTCCTCTCCCTTTCCCCTGCAGTCAAACACCCCACCCTTCCACCCCATTCTTGTGCTCCCTTCAAATTCGATTTCACTACCCCCCTTCCACCCCCCCCCCCCCCACGGGTGGTGGAGCTGGGGACTGGGTAGCGAGCGAATGGGAGGGTCAACTCTCTGCACCTTCCCCTTCTCTCCAGTTCACTACCCAACCCGACGCCCAATTCTCTATCGCCTCCCGTCCCGCTGCCACGACCCATGGCCTGTGGAGCCCCTGTTGCCTCAGACCCAAGGCTGGGGTGGCAGCTCTGGGTAATACTGCCGTACGTCATGTCAGCCTGGTGTGTCGATACCCCAAAAAAAGAACACAGTCAAGGGGGGGGGCGCTTTGTTAGGGCAAAATGCATGTCGAGGGGAGGGTCCACAGGCCTGACGGGGGTTGTGGCTTTCCTGCTTGTCTCCAAGAAGAGGACTAAATCCCAGGGCAAGGCCATGCGTGTTGTGTGGCGTGTGTTGCCAGAATGACGAGGGGGGAGGGGCTTTAAAAACAACTCGCGTCGCCAGGGTGCCGGAAACGCTGTTTCGTTTTCCCCCTGTTATTGGGAGATCCACCAGCGGATTTGTTCCGAAAAATAGCCACGGCGAAGATATCCCTCCCAGAAGGGGTTTTTGACATGTGTTTTTTTGTGACACCAACGGTTATGTACGTCCCCCGAGTGCGTGTCGTGCGTGCCATGCCCATGCAGTGCGTGTCCCCCATACCACCCTTTCCTTCTTCTTGCCAGACCCGGCCCCCTTTAGTGTGCCGCTGCCCTGTGTGCCGAGCAGGGGGTCAGGCCGTCTTCCTTACTGGGGGGGGGCAAATAATCGTGCACTCCACTATTAATTGGCGAACGGGCGGGTATAATTGAGGGGCCCAAAAAAAGGCAAAAAGTTGACGGGGGGGAATAATCGTGGGGTGCACGATTATTCACTTTTGCAAGTTTTCTGGTCAGTTCTGGGGACAAACATCGCAAAAACCTCGTCCGTTTGCATATTTGGAATCTGTGCGGATCGTGGTGGGGTCATTTTGGCCATGGGGTGTCTGTCTTCACCCCTTACTGTCAGTGACCGTCTGGGCTCATTTTCGTGTTGAAACTGGGGGCTCAAGGCCGGACATGTGGACGAATATGAGCCAAAATGGTGACGACCAGTCACGGGTGAAGACAGACACCCCATGGTCGAAATGACCCCACCACGATCCGCACGGGCTCCCAACATTCAAAAGAACGAGTTTTTTGAAAATTCTGCGGGAAAAATTGCTCATTTTTCTTCCAGAACTGACCGAAAATAGCCAAAAGTGAATAATCGTGCACCCCACGATTATTCAGCGGAAAAAACTTTATAAATGCCTGTTTCAAAAAGGCACGATTATTTGACTATGCACGATTATTCGACTATGCACGATTAATTGCCCCCCCCCCAGTAACAACGTGGTTCTGTTGGCCTCGAAAGGCACCTGCGTCATGGTGTGTAGTGGAAATGTGCTCTGAGCCGCTTCCGACCCGCCTTCCGTGGGAGAAATTTTCACCAAAACAACGAGGTGAAATTGTTTGTGCGGCGAGCGACAAGGCATAGCCAAGTCGCTAAGGGAAATCGTACGACTGACACTTTCGGGTGAGCACCTTCATGCTACTTCTCTGCAGGGAATCAACACCGGCATGAAGCAGTTTGGAGCTGTTTTAAACATCTGCCTGATAGGGTGATTGACCAGCAGAAGCGAAAAGGACTCCGATTTTTGAGCCCAGTTCCTCTGCTGTGTGGGGGGGGGAGGGCGGGGGGGTGTTCTGATCACACCACATCACAGAAACTTGCCCCCTGCTGCCGTGCCCTGCCATTGCCCTGTTCTGTTTGTTTTGTCTTGCTGGCCGGCATTTACACAACTCGAGTCGGCACCCACACCCACTCTCTGGGAGCTCGGGGTGGGGCGCGGCTTGCATGAGCCCCGCAAAATCCGACGGAGCACATTGCCAAATCGGGCAGTGCAGCTTACAGCTCTTTGGGCTGGTGTTGAACTGCCTCCACGCTCTCAGCTATTTATCACCTCTTCACACTGCGCAGTACACACGCTCCGGTGTCGGGTGATTCGCACACTGCTCCGCCCAGACCAAGGCATCAACAGCTTGGCACCCCAGACACACTATCTGGGGCACGGCAGCCGGCAGGCCGTGTTCGCGATGTGAACAACACCCTTCCCCATTGCCCCCTTCCTGTTGCTTCTCCCTCTCCACCTCTCCACCAACCCCGACCCACGAGGCACGGCCCCAGTTCGCCGTGCTCTTTTTGGTTCATTTACACTTGCCGTTGTGTGTGTGTGATGGGACAGTGTCCCATCAACCCTCCCCTGTCTTTCCAATGTGTCCATTTGCTTTGTGACGCAACGTCATGTGGCGCGCTGGCCGGCTGTGCGCCCGGCTGGGGGGGAGGGAAAGAGGGGGAAGTGCCCCCACCTGTCCCGGGCCCCTGGCCAGCAGCGCCTCGTGTGGATGCCCTTTTCACCCCTGCCTGCCCGTGTGGGCCTCTGCCTCAGTTTTGCTTGGCTTGTTCTTTTGGCGGACAGAACATAAAACGTTCAAAACGTTCAGCTCTCCCCCATACGGCAGGCCTCAGGGGGGAGGGTGGGGCGAAAAGGAGTGCAGTGCGGGATGCCTTGCGACCAGCAACCCCGACAGTTCAACAGCCGGAAAGTGCTGCGCGCAAGCGCCGTCCAAACTAGGCCAGGTGGCAGAGCCGTGGCTTAGCCACCCTGCCCCTCGAGGCGCTCTCAGCAAATCTCTGTGGTTTTGAACCCCGCAAGCGGGGAACATACAAACAAAGCCCTTCCCTTTATGCAAGGAAATTTTTATCCTGCACTGCTGAGGGATCTCCCGAGAATGCCTGCTTGAGTCGCCCGCCGCCTTCTCCGTCATCCCGCTTCTCCCCTCCCCTCCCTTCCCGCCCCTACGCTTTGGCATCGCCTGCGATAGACACACGGCACGCCCACCACACATTCATCACCACACGGAGCCCCCTGTCACAACACCAACGCAGGGCGCCTTCCTACACCCCCCCCCCCCCCCCGGTCCGCCCACACCGCATCACCTCGGCTGCAATGGGGAAGGGCGCGAAGCTGTTCGACAGCTATGCGCAGTTCTGGACGCTCATCACGCTGGTGATCCACTTCCTGCACTGCCTGCTGTGCCTGTCCAACTACCTCGACTGGGTCAGGCATCAGGAGGAGACGCTCGGCCTGCGTATCGTGAGGCTCTACCTGGCGCTGACCATCATCGCCATCATCAGCTACCTGCTGTGCTCGTCTGTCTTCTACATGTGGGCGTGGCGCTATGCCAGCAGCGAGGATGCGGCGAAGCGGCGGCGCATCTGGGGCATCGCCATCAACCTGCTGTTCGCAGACTTCCCGCTCTTCTGCGTGGAGGTGGACATCGTGTGGAACGTCGGTTTTGCGACAGGCCTGCAGGGCCTGTCCTTCATCTTCACCTGCCTGTCCTTCTCCTACAGCGCCATTCGCGTGTGGCTGTTTGCGATGGTGCGCGTCATCAAGCGTGCGACGCCCCACGGGCATGTCGGCGGCGTTATGGTGCGGGAGGGTGGCATCATCCCTGCCTCCCCTGTGCGCAGGGATAACCCGTTCGGCCTCGGTGCCTTCGACAGGCAGCCCATCGACCAGTCGCTCCCCACGCAGTCCTTCATGAACAACACTGACGAGGAGCTGGGGCCGACTGTCATATCCGCAGCGCTGGATGACCGCGAGGATGTGCTTGATGAGGCGTCGCACAGAGCAGGTATGTGGGCCGTGGTGTGCTTAGGGGGGCGAAACTGCCTCAGGTGGGTGGGTTGCAAAACACATGTTTCGGTGACGGGGGGGTGGGGTGCAAGGGCAGGCCACCGGCATGCAATTGTTATCACCCCCCCCCGCCCACCCCACCCCACCCCACCCCACCCCACCCCACCCCACCCCACCCCACCCCACCCCACCCCACCCCACCCCACCCCACCCCACCCCACCCCACCCCACCCCACCCCACCCCACCCCACCACAAACTTGTTTGAGCACCGTAGGTGCGTAGGGGGGAGTCGTGAGGTCGAAGGACGGGCGATCTGACCTGCAGTTCCCCGCTCCAGCCCCTCCGCACGCGAACTGATACTACAGCAGAACTGGATGAACTGACCTCCCCCTCCCCCTATCTCCTTTGTATCCTCTGACCGAGCAAGACTCCCCCCCACCCCACCCCACCCCACCCCACCCCACCCCACCCCACCCCACCCCACCCCACCCCACCCCACCCCTCCCTTTGCTCACACAACACATGCACGCGCCACACCACACTGCACCACGACACAGGCGGCATCATCCCTCTGCCCCGCAAGACGATGGACTACCCGGCACCGACACCTGCAGAGGGGATTGTCCCTGCTGGCCATTCATACTCCCAGTCGCGTGCGCCATCCGCATTCCGGTGATGGCAGCACCCAATTGCTGTCACCTCCAGGGGAAGTCCCTGAGGCCGATGCTGCCTCTACGCGCAGCGGCACGGCAGATACTCTTTATTACTCGTTTGACTCCCCACACCGCAACACATCCCCCCTCTGAAGTGTTAGATTGTAGATCGTAGAAAACCCAATATAGAGAACATAAAGATGCTTCTGAATCTGGCTGTCTCGACCGCCAGGACGTGGCCGTTGCCTTTAAAAGGGCGATAATAGTATTCCCCCCCACCACCTCCTCCTCCCCCTTCCAGTCTGCCCACCACGACACCCCCCGCCCCCTGGCCACGTGTTGTTTGTTCAGGCCAAAGGGAACGGTTTCACCCTGCCCAAACAACGCCCAACTTTGTCAGAACAAGAAGAAGAAGAAGAATGGGGCGGTCGTAAGAAATCTGGATCCGCCAACCTTCAGGCATTATGCGTAGGGTGGCGGGATGGTGGGGTGGTCGGGTGGGAATTCGGAGACGGGACCACGGCCCACCAACATACCCATAGAGGGGGGAGCGGAGGAAGTGGATGGCGATTCGGCTTCCCCACGCGACAACCCCGTTCCGGATCGAGGATGGAATCTCCCTCCCCCCTCCCCCCCTCTCACCCAACCAGGAACCAATTGCTTTGCTGTCCCCCCCACAGAACGCAGACTCCGCCGTGGGACAGTGTACTCCCCTCACAACCCCACCGCCTCCCACACCACCCTCTCTCGCTGCAGGCCTCCTCTGCCGCCACCTCTGCTGCCCCCTCCAGGGCAGTAGGCTTGTGTGGGGCGGGGCGGGTGGGGGGGGGGGGGCTGCTGAGGCACCGCCAGCTGCGATGCCGCGCGCCAAGGCCTTCAGCGGGAAGGCCAAGAAGGCGCAGCTGCAGGAGAAGCGCGTGCGCAAGGCGGAGAAGCGGCAGAAGTGGGAGGAGCATATAGAGCGCACCACACGCTTCGACCCCACAGGGGATGGGCTGCCCCCGCCTCCGGTGCTGATCGTCGAGGAGGCTCGCACGGAGGGCACCACCACACGCGAGGGGAAGGTCGTGAAGAGCTCGAAGCGGAGCGTCTTCCGAAAGGAGACAAAGGAGGAGGTGGAAGACCGCAAATACGCCGCGCAGATCGGATACCCCGAGCGCAAGACGAGCCGTGCGGTCGCCTTTGCCGACTGGTGGACCTGGGAGGTGGGCACGGTGCATGCAGGGGAGGGCCCCCGCCCTACCCCCCAGTGGATCTCCCTCCCGAAGCGGCCCCCGTGGTCCCACGGCGACACCGAAGGTGCGATCAACGCTGCGGAGGAGAGGTATTTCCAGAGGTACGTCCGGAGGCTCGATGTGCTGTCGCAGTCGCAGCGCCTCAACCTCTTCGAGCGGAACCTCGAGGTGTGGCGCGAGCTGTGGCGCGTCGCGGAGTCGAGCCATGTCGTCGCGATGATCGCAGACGCGCGCCACCCCCTCTACCACCTGCCACCCTCCCTGGTCCACTACATCACGGATGTCCTCAAGAAGCCCGCCTTCATCGTCCTCAACAAGGTGGACCTGATCCCGGAGGCCGTGCTTCAGCAGTGGGAGGACCTGCTGGGGCAATGGTACCCCGGCATCCCTGTGCTGCACTTCACCTGCAAGCCCAACGAGGGGACTGTCTTCCTGGCGGGTGGGGATGCTGATGGCGGGGCTGAGGATGCATCTCAGCCTGCTGCAGCGATCCGGAAGGACATGCAGTGGCGCAAGAAGCGGGACAGGCAGACGAAGACCGCGATGCACTACCTGGGGGAGGCTGCGGGGAGGTGTGGGGGGCAGCACACTGAAAGCAGCGACGGGGAGCAGAGCGAGATGCTGCTCACGCCGCGGGAATACCGCCACGACAGGCCGAGGCAGGGCGGGCGGTGCGGGGGCAAAAAACCCCGCCACCACAGGCGCCGCCAGGGCAGGAAGGGCGGGGGCAGCAGCAGCAACGCGGCGCAGTCCGACGAGGAAGACGAAACCACGCATGAGGAGCTCTTCTCCCTCCAGCACGGCGGCTCCGCCCTCCTCGCAGCGTCGGACGCAGGCAGCACCGCCAACACCGCAGAGGACGAGGAGGAGGAAGAGGAGGATGATGACGACCTCTCCACAGTCTCCGCGGAGGTCCCTCAGTATTTCTCCTCCGAATCCGACGAGGAGTCCGCCGCACGCTCCCCCGCCCTGAGGCAGAAGAAGCGGAGGCAGTATCAGTCGCAGGCGAGCATCGGTGCCAGGATAAAGCTTCTCGCGTCTGACCCCTCCGTGTCCTACGCATCCTCCGACGGGGAGAGGTTCAAGGGGGAGAAGAAGAACGCTGCGGCGGACAGGCGGAGGCGGGAGGCGCATGAGACGCAGGAAGCGAGGGCGAGGGAGGTGATTGTCAAAATGCTGGATGATATCAAGGCGACGGCGATGCGCCTCGGGAAGCCCGGCGCGCCCGACGGGGCGCAGGTCCTCCTCGGGATGGTCGGCTCCCCCAACGTCGGGAAGAGCTCCGTCATCAACGCGCTCCGCGGGGAGAAGGCCGTCTCCACCTCCGCCACCGCAGGCCACACCAAACGCCTCCAGCACATCCCAATCGACAAAGACCTCATGCTCTGCGACTGCCCTGGTCTCATCTTCCCTGTGCAGAACCTCCCGGTCTACCTCCAGGTCCTCCTCGGGACCTTCTCCCTCGCGCAGAATCGCGAGCCCTACTCCGTGGTGCATTTCCTGGGGTACCACCTGCCTCTGGAGAAGATCTACCACCTCCGCCCACCCAGGGGGAGCGGCCCTGAGGACCCCTGGTGTGGCTACAGCTTCTGCGAGTCGTTTGCGGAGAAGAGCGGCTTCTACATCACGCGCGGGAGGGGGATCCCAGACTCCTACCGCGGAGGGCAGGTTCTCCTGAAGGAGGCGGTGACCGGGGTGCTCCTGATGTTCTTCCTCCCCCCAGACTCTGAGGGGTTCGCGTTGCCTCCGGTGGTGGACTCCGAGTCCCTCCCCCTCGCCTACGGGCCAGGCGAGGCGGAGGATGACGACGACGACGACGGGGAGTGGGCACGCGACGGGGGGTCCTCCACCGGGGAGGAAGAGGGGATTGCCGGTGCGGTGGACGACACATCTGATGAGGCAAGCTCTGATGGGGAGAAGTCTACCAAAGGGGCTGTGGCGGGCGGTGGTGCGGAGAAGGGGAAGGGGAAGAAGAAGAAGGTGTCGCTGGTGGTTCCCTCAGGGGCAGAGGAGGAGGAGGATGGAGCTGAAGCGGAGGCGGAGGCGGAGGCTGCCCGAGAGGAGGCGAGGCGGTGCAAGGGGAGGCACGTTGTGAAGAAGGCGGGGAAGAAGATGAAGCAGGGTTCTGCGGCAGACGGGGGGTCCTCCGGAGGGGAGTTGGACGAGCATATGAAGCTGCATCTCGCGCAGAAGGCGCTGGCGAAGCAGCAGAAGCGGAACAAGCGGCTCGGGAAGAAGGGGAAGGGCAACCCCAGCGGGGCATCCGACAGCGACGACGCCCCCACCCGCAAAAAGGGAGGTGGTGGGCTTGTTGCCGAACTGGAGGGGCTCGGGTTGGACTCGCAGGACACCCAGGCAGCATCTACATCCGGAGGGAAGCGCGGAAAGAAGCGCCGTTGATAACGGCACGGGGGGGGTGGGGGAGGGAGGAGAGAGGTTGTGCGTCTCAGCTGAGGCTTAGCGCCGATGCCCCAGGGTTTTTGGTTTCTCATTTGCTCCCCTGGTTGCCTTGCGGTGGTATGCATGGGGGTGGGGGGGGGGGGTGGGTTTTGGTTTCGGACAGCTGATGTGCATTTATTGTGTTTCGCACAGAAGGTCGCTCCGACACAGCAAGGAGTATACAAAACGTGCTTTCCACAGGCACTGCCCCTCGCCCCTTCTCTGCGTGTGACTTCCGCGCAAAACGGTGTGGCGGGTCTGGCGGGTGCCACAGGACAGCCAAAACAAATCAATGAAACGTGTGTTCAATTCTTTGACACTCAGTGCAGTGGTGGAGGGGGGGTAGGGTGGTGGGGGATGTTTCCGAAATTTTCGCCTTGCCAGGGTGCTCAACCCAACCCCACCCTGTCCTCCCAGCCCTCTCCCGCACCTCTTCTCAGGACGCAGAGCGGAACTGGAGGGGAGGGCCAGGTGGTGATGGTGGGGAGTGGGGTTTCTTGTTGCGGAAGCGTTCACCGCCGCAATTCTCTTAGTGCAGAGTGTGGAAGGGTGTATCTCGTGGAGTGTCTGGGGTGTGGGGTACGGCACAATACTGTGGGGGGGGGGGGGGAAAGTACCCCATACGGAGAACAGCTGCACACCACTCCGCCGACTTCTTTGCACCACGCGGTGGGTGACTCTCTTTACTCTAGCCCTTTGGTTGTGTCTGGCCTTGCCCCGAGGCAGCAAATAGATTCGGCAACCCACCCCTTGTCGTTTGCTGGGCGCCCCTCCTCAGCCCCGCGCTTTGTTTGTGCGGTGAAGCAAGGAGGTGGCGCCGTGGGGTGGGGTGGGGTGTGGGAATAGGCAACGCAAACCCCGCATTGCAGATGGAACAAACATGCGTTCGGCAGAGGCTTCAGAGAGGATGAGACGTCCACCCCCGCCTACCACCCCACCACCCCCTCGCATGGCGAAGCATCCCAAACAGCGGTACCGTACAGCGAGTTCCGTTGTTGCCCTTCCCTTTCCGGGTTCCCGCCAAAATGTGTTGTGATGGTCATTGTTGCACCATGAATTCTGTACACCACTACCCTGACTCAGGTGAGTCCGAAGGCTGGGTGATTGTCTCGAGATGGAGGTCACCGTCAAGGATGTGGACAGCGGGCGCAGCTGTGTCGTCGATGTTTCTGACTCTGATACCGTGCTCGAGCTCAAGGCCCGGGCATTAAAGGAGATGTTCGCGGATTCCAGCAAAATTTGCCAAGAGGCAATCCCAGCGGCGCGCATTGCAGGGTGTGGGGAAGATCTGGACGACGTGCAACGTGTTTCCGACACACATCTGGAGGGCGGGGGTGTGGTGGAGCTGTTATCGCGCTGGGTGGAGGTCAAGGAGCAAACCCACGCTGTCGGGGACATCGATAGCAACATGCAGCACATCTCGCTGACAAAATGCGGGAGGCTGTGTGCGGCAAGCAACACCGGCGGGAAAATTCTTGTGTTTGAGACGAGCACCTCGGATGTGGTCGCAGAGCTCACCCACGGCAACCAAGAGGTGTGGGGAAACGCATTTTCAGTGTGCGGCACGTGGTTGGCGACATGCTCGGATATCACCATCTGTGTGTGGCAGACAGCGACGTGGGAGCTTGCGTGGGATGTGCAAGTCAGCACCGCGCCTGCGTGGAGTGTGATCTGGACGCAGTGTGGAAGCCTGATATCCGGGGATTCAAAAGATGTGAGCGTGTGGGCCTTTGCCGGCGAGGGCAAACCAAGCGCGACACTGCTGACGGGGCACACCGAGGCTGTGTACGGGCTTGCGGTGTCAGACACGACCATCTACAGCGGATCCAGAGATCACACCATCCGTGTGTGGGACCTTGCTGACACCAGGCACACCAACACCCTGGATAGTCAAGACAGTGCAGTGAACCACCTTGTCCTGACCAGCGACAACTCTCGCCTGGTGTCGTGCTTCGACAGATATGTGAAGGTATGGTGCACGGCCACACTCACCTGCACCTGCACGGTGGAGTTCAACCAGACTGTCTACTTGCTGGCTGTGTCGCAGCCAGGTGACGTTGTGGCAGCTCTGGGGGATACACGCACCGTCCTGGTGCGCCTCAGCACAGGGGAGTGCGTGGGGCAATTGCCCTCAGAAGCAGAGGGCCTTGCACTCAGCCCCTGTGGGCGCTGGGTGTTCACACCAGATGGTCAAGCTGTCGTCGTGTCCGCTGTGCACAGCGCGGGTCCTTATGTTGACGAGGACGAATCATAACATTCCTGTGTCTTGCCTCCCAGTGTATTTCCTAGCCTGCCTGGAGGCAGCACAAAAAGTGGTTCGGAGCTGCTTTTTTTTGTGCAGTGTTGCTGGGCAGGGTGTTTCTCTACCGGAAGGCGAATGGAGTACGATTCCCCATTTTTTGTGTTTCTTCTACTGCAAAATACTGTCCCCACCACCCCACCCCTGCCTGCCTCTCCCGGAGGGCAGAATGGGGATCCAAAAAGAAAACAATATTGTCGGCCCACCCAACAACAAAGCAATCCCACCCCCCCGTGCCCGCCGCATCAACTGCAACGTGGAGGCAGACAATGCGTATACATTCGAGGATCCCTCACGTGGGACGCCATCTCTTCCCGAGCTGTTGTCGCTGGCACCGAGGTGGCCCATGCTCTAGCCTGGTGGGACATTTGCTGCTAGCGGCTCTGGCCTTCTGTGTGCGTGCTATCCCATTTCTGTGTGTGTATCACAACTGCGACTGCACCCACATCAAGGCAGCAGGCTCTGAGGGCTCCCCCTGAACGCTTTCCCGTGATCTCGGTGCGTTTGGTATAACACGCCCATCACACCCATTCAGTAAACTTGTTTAGGACGAGAGAAGACGACTTCCCTGTGCGTGCTTGTTTTTGTGTCAAACGCACCGTGCTCACGGAAGGCGTTCAGAACTAAAAAGGTTGCAGTGGGAGCATTGTTTTGTTCACCGACACTCCACGCCCCAACGTGCAGGTGACCAGAAGGTTGCACAAACAAAAATGCAACAACCGTTTTCTTGCAAGGTTGGAAGGGGGGCGAACGGAACAAACAGCACCCTTCATCAGGCCAACGAGTGGTGTTTTGCTCCCTGCCTTCGCCCCTCCGTACGTCAGTTTTTGCACTGAACGGTGCCTAATGCAGGAAAAGCAGTGGCGGAGCTGCCCCCCATCTCCCACGAGACGCGTTTTTTTGATATTGATGTTTTGTGCAGGGGCTTAGCTTGGATTTTGGGGTTGGGGCCGAAACTCGGTCAGACTCGGTCACAGTACACACGCAGTTGATTTGCCCCGTTGATTTGCTCCCCACCACCTGGTTCACCCAGAATTCGACGTTGCTGCCTTCCCGGTTCCCCCCCCTTCTTATCTGGAACACCAGCTCAGCAACCAGGTTTGCAGCCTCAACCTGGGTTGCTTTGTTGCCTTTGTAGGTGTGCATTGGCAGCTTCCCGCCAGTGGCGGATGCAGTCTCGGCAGCGCAGATAGTCCTGAAGTGGGCTGAAAAAGAGCTTTGTTGGTGCTTCCGTGAAATTTTCCATATACCTCGGATACCCGGAGAGAATGTCACCCCCCCTCGGCCTCCGCTTGGGCTCCAACGGCCACCCTGTACAGAGGGGGTGACATTCTTCAATGGTTGCCCTGTGTAGCAGCTGGGAAGAATGTCACCCCCCCTCGGCCCTGGGCCCTCGAGGGGGGTGACATTATCTCGGGGTACCCTAGGACCTCGCAAGAGTGGGTTTCTTCGGGGATACCCTGTGAATCTTCGCGACATTCCACTCCACAAAGTACATTTGCAAGGCTTTCGCTGCTCAGTTGGCGAAGCCTGGTGGAGACAAGGCGGAGCTTGGAAAACAAGCGTTCAACAGAAGCAGTGCCCAGCGGAAGGACAGATGCAAGCTGGAGTAGCCTGCATGTTGCTGGGTACGTGAGAGCGAGGTTTCCCGAGGTAAACCGCTGAACAACCTCCTGCAGATCACGCAGGCCCAACCTTCGAATCTCGGAACAGACACCCGGGCACCTTGCAGAAGGGCAGTCTTGTGCGCCTGTGCCCACTTCGGTGGGTGTGCTGGGGCATTGAAGTCCGGGCAAGGGTACGCGCCAGTGATCCCCGGGAGAGGTGCCAGGTAATGGTCAGCGATGTAGCCCAGAGCCTCCTGCACCTGCGTGCCCACCATGTTGCCGGGAGACGGAATTCGAGACTGCTGACGTTATTCTTACGCTAGCGACGAATACGGGACAGAAGGAGAATGGGGTGTTCGCGTTCGCTCGCACGCGTGCTTCACCTCCTGTGCTGCTGCACCCCAAGAAAAATCCGCTTTTTTCCCCGAAAATTTATAAAGGGGGGTCACAGCTATTGTTTACCTGGCTTCATGTAAATAGTAGATGTGCATGTAAATAATAGCTGTGAATAATATTCACTGTAAACAATACGTGTAAATGATTTTACACGCACGTACTGTTTACATAGTTCAGCATTTTTTTTCGAAACCTGTGCGGAATCGCGATTTTCCACTTCCATTGTCCTTTTCGGACTCCGTGCGGATCGTAGTGGGGTCATTTTGGTGGTATCGGTGCCAAGATTCATCCATGAAATGTTGGTCTGATTCAGTGACTGGGAGGCAGCTAGCCCACCACACCACCCACCCAGGCGGGACCCCCTCACCGGGCTTTCCAAACCCGGTTCTTTTGAACGTTTGGAACCTGCGCGGATCCTGGTGGGGTCACTTTGGTGACAGAGGCACCAAGTCTCACTCCTCAGAGCACCTTGGAAATATTTTTGAACCCCCCGAAAAATAAAATAATTGCACGTAAATAATAATCGGATGTAAACAATACATGTAAATAATTTTATGTAAACAATACCTGTAGGTAAACAATAGTCGTGAGGGGGGTTTACTTTTTTTTTGTTTTTTGAGCTGACCGAGTTTTTTTCCGGGTTTGGCTGAAACTCGGTCAGCTGACCGAGTTTACCCCCCCAAGCTAAGCCTCTGGTTTTGTGTCTTCTGTCCGACCGAAGACTCCTCAGCACACCCATCACACCCCCTACTCTAGAATGTGACCACCACTCCACCTCCACCTCCACACACCCATCCTGGAACAGGTCCATTTGGTCCCGTTCCAGGAGACTTCCGTTCCGTTTCATTTCCGTTAAAGGTAAGAAGGCTTCTTAGGGCGGCGGGGGTCCACCCGAATCGCTTGATCCCTGCCTTTTTGAACCACCACCACGGCGCCCTCCTACAACGGCCGCCCCCAGCCTGTCGGCCCCTGTCTGGAGCCGCTTTTCTCGATGTCCCCTGCTGTCCCCTGCGCTATGACGCGGTGCGAGCCGCTTTTTCTTGCTGTCTCCTGTATGCCCGTGCCAGACGCGGTGCGAGCCGCTTCTCTCGATGTCCCCCGGACACTGCCCTGCTCTGCGCACACGCCACAGCCAGCGCGACCCGCCCCCCGTCCGCCGAGACCTGTGATCGTCCTGCCCCCCCCCCCCGCCCAAACAACCATCCACTCAGCACAGACACACATCCACACACGTGTCCCCCCCTGCTCTTGGGACATCCCCGACCCCTCCCACCCCCCAGAATGTTCTCAGGCTGACCGCGCCCTGCACCCCCCCGCTCTACATGCCTGACCCCGAGAGTCTCTGGCACGGGGAACGCAGCCGGCGCGCACACAGCACATCCACCTCGTCATGCCTACAGGCAGGCGCCGTGTCTGGGCAGAGCGCAACGCCCGTCTCGCTGTGGCGCATCACGGGGCGGAGCGGCAGCGACCCCTCGATGTTCGCCCGCACCCGCAAGGTGGTGAAGCGGTGCCCCGACTGGTCCGTCCGGCACATCCTGGCATGGGCTGCCCTCGGGTTCGACCACCAGAAGCAGCTGCGCTGGGAGGTGCTCCGCGGGAGATTCCTCACTGAATACACCGTTGGCAAGCAGTTCCTCGTCCTGGGCAGCGTGCTGGCCTCCACGGAGTCCCTCGGGGCGAGAGGCAAGCTCTACCTGATGAAGGGCGTCTCGGATGAGATCGAGAAGTGGGCCACGGCGCTGCCGAAGGTGGGGCGGACGGACAGCATCAGCCGCACGACCTACCTGTGGCTGTACCGCCGCATCGTGAACATCCTCCTCCCCTGCATCTCGGAGGATGACGCGATGATGCTCGTCGTGACGGACTGGCTGCAGGACACGCGCGACTCCGTCAGCACCGACACCATCTCCAAGCCGCAGTTCAAATGGGCCCTCCTGGGCCTCGCCACCGTGTGGGTGGAGTCGGGCACCGAGGGCGAGTGTGTGGAGTTCATCCGCACCCTGCGTGTCATGATCCAGACGGAGCGCCCCTCCGCCCTGTCCTACCGCGAGGCGGACCTGACCCCCGCCGTGGTCGCGGCTGCGGCCCAACGCATGCAGCTGAACCTCAACTCCTTCCACCAGGCATTTGCCTCATACAACGCTGCGCGGGGGGCGGGCGGCACAGCCACAGCCAGGGGCCGCACACACCCCACCCCCAGCGCCAAGGCTGCCGCCGCCACCACCACCACCACCCCCCTACACCCACTCCGCCAGGCGCCGCGCACCCTCGACTGCAACACCGGAGGCGGTGCGGCGGGCGCGCCGACTGCGCCATCTGGGGGCGACGCGCCACCAGCCAGGTCCAGGGGGGGTGTCGGGGGTGGCGGCGGCGGCGTCGTCGCACCCGCCTACATCCCTGTGCATCAGGCGGCGGTGTGGTGTGTGCTGCTCGGGTCCTCCACGCGGAGCGGCTTCGCCGCGTTGGACCTTACAAGCCTCTACTATTCGGACTACGCCACTGCCGGTGCGGAGGCTGCGGCGGGCGAGGCGGGAGCGGGGTGTGTGCGGCCCGCAGTGCCCCCCGGCGCGGCGGGGCCCGGTGGCGGTGTGCCGCGCAGCGGCGCTGCGGCGCAGGCCGGGGGCACCGCGAAGGGGGGGCACAGTGGCGGCGCGGCGAAGGCGCTCCACCAGCCGCGCCTCCACCGCGGGATGGCGCCGCGGAAGATCAAAGTGTCGGTGGATGTCGACAACGTCAAGGCGTCGTGGGTGCATATGCCTCCCCAATGCAGCAGCAGTAGCAGCGGCGGTGGTGGCGGCATCGCCCCGCTGCCCCCCCAGGCGATCTGCCCTCAGGCAGCCCACTCTGTGGGGCGGGCGGGCGCAACCAACGGTGCCACCGATGCGCGCCACCTCTCCCCGCTGAGCTGCGGCTCCGCGCAGGGGGTGCAGGGGTGTGGTGGTGGCGGTGGGAGTGTCGGTGCGAATGCCACTGGCCTCCTGCTGTTCCGCAGCAGGGATGCTGTGCTGACCGCCTCCCGGCGTGGCGGGAGCCCGACCCACACCCTCAGCCCCGCAGTGGCAGCAGCATCTGGCACGTAGCGTGCTGTGTAGGGGGTGCAGGGTGTAGGGCGTATACTTCTCCCGGAGGCAGGAAATTTACTATTCCCCACAGCGCTTCTCTCTAGGCTGTGTCATCATGCTGCATTCACTCCGCCACCCCCTACCCACCCCCCTCCCCCCTCCTCCTTGTGTAGTGAAGGGAGATCATCCTTGTGCTTCCCTCTACTTCTATTTCAACACCCCCCCCCCCCTTCCTCCCCGGCCTCCCCTTTCCAGGGCCAGCGGAGAGGGCGGGTCGCGCTTCTGTTCCCAGCGGAGGGTTTGCCATGCCCCAGGGGGCGGGTGCCGTGCCACAATGCCACACCCCTGATCGAGCTGATTCCCGACACACCCCCACACACACCCACGCACCCACTCCCTCCTCTTGTCTCGCGCCCAGCACCTGCGATGGCGCTGCTATGCCCTGCCGCAGTGCAGCACCGCCACCCTCCGTCACAGGGAAAGGGATACCCCCCCCCCCCTGTCTTCTGCGAGGATGTCTGCGGCAATGCTGCCCCCGTCGATCGACGAGGTTGTCGCGGAGTGGATCAAGCACGACATCCCCTCATTCGATGTCGGGGGCCACGTCGTGGGGACCGGGCAGAACACCGCTGTGTTCTACGCGAAGAGCACCATGGTGACTGCGGGGTACCCCTTCGTTGAGGCCATCTTCAGATACTGCGGCTGCCAGGTGTCGTGGAAGGTGCAGGAGGGCACCTACATCCGCGCATCCGGGAAGGACCGCGTGGTGCTGGGTGAGGTGACGGGCCCCGTGAACCGCATCCTGCAGGGGGAGCGCACGGCGCTGGAGGTGATGACGCGCTGCAGCAGCGTTGCCTACCAGATGCACCTCGCCTCCACCGTTGCGAAGCAGCAGGGGTGGTCCGGCAAGATCGCCGGGACGCGCAAGACCACGCCTGGCACCTTCCGCCTCGTCGATAAATACGGCCTGCTCGTGGGTGGTGGGGACCCCCACCGCTACAGCTTGAGTGCGATGACCATGCTGAAGGACAACCACGTCGACGCCGCGGGCAGCATCACCGCGGCGGTGAAGGGTGCCAAGGCTGTGGGCGGGTTCTCGATGAAGGTGGAGGTGGAGGCGCGCAACGTGGCTGAGGCCACCGAGGCCTGCGCGGCGGGGGCGGATGTCGTCATGCTGGACAACTTCACCCCGGCGCAGCTGGAGGTGGAGGCCCCTGCGCTGAAGCAGGTGTACCCCAACGTCATCTTCGAGGTGTCAGGGGGCATCACCCACGAGACGCTCCGCACCTTCCTGGTGGAGGGGGTGGACATTCTCAGCATGGGCTGCCTCACACACGGCCCCCCTGCTGTTGACGTCTCCCTCAAGATCAAGAAGAGCGCGCTTGTTGCGAAGATGTGATTTTGATAGTCGGGAGAGGGGGGTTGGGAGTGGGAGTGGAAAGGACTTCGAATAGAAGGGGTGGGGGGGCGGTGCAACGTGCCGGTAAAAAGGTGGTGGGGGAGGGAGGAGGGGGGTGTTTGCAGTTGTGTTGGTGATGTGCAGGCTCAGGCAGGCTCTAACCCCTTGCACACAGCACAGACGATAACTGGCTTGACGGGAGGGGGGGGAGGGCGTGGGGAGGGGGAGATTTTGTTGTCAAAATCCACGCGGTGTTTCTTCCGTGTGGGGGTGTTCATGCTGCAGCACGTTTTGTCAGGAGGTGGTCAAAAAAATCACAAAAAAAAGCGCATTTTTTCCAGTGACAAAAATAAAGCAAAGCAGTGATCGGCTGTGCTGACCACGGGGGGCGCTTTGGTGTTGCGAGTGCAGCATGCATGACACCTCCGGGCCAGCCCACAAGCCACCCTCCCCCCACCTCCATCATCAGAGGAGTGGCGAGCTGCGGGCACGTGAGGCGCGCCACCTGCTGGGGCTAAAGCACGTTGTGTGCGCAGCAGGGAGCCATCTGCCCTGCGGAGGTGTCGGATGGAGATGAAGTATATTGCTCGGGTGGCGAACGGCCGCTCGACCCACGACCGCCCTCTCTCCCCCCCACCGCTTCGATTCAGGGAAGGGGTACTGAGCGTAAGGCGGCTGACCCACAGATGCAACACACCTCGAGACAGGTTATACACAGGCGGCCCCCCGTTGCATTACACATTTACACCTGCGTGGCACGGCACGGCACTGCTGACCTTCTGCATCCACCAGCCTGTCGGTCGAAGTAAGCAGAAGGAGGCCCAGAGTGGGTTGGAGGCGCAGAGACAGGCAAGCCGTCCGGCATGTCGAAGAAGGGCGATGGCAAGCGCAAGCCTAAGGGCGTGAAGGTATGCTTCCAGGGCTGCGGGGGGGGGGGGGTGTGTGGGTGTCCGGCAGGTCATCTCGTCGGCATTGATTGCAACAGTATCTCAGGATGTTCGCTGTGCATCTGCTACAATCCAACGTTTTTATTGTCCGAACCCACGGACACCTGTCCCCTGCGCTGCGGCTACTGGGCGCTCACCGGATAGTGTCATGGGCGGTCATTCATGCACTCCCTATTTGTTATCAGCCAGGCTGTGACGAATGAGGTCACCGTAACCGCAACCACAACCAACCCTGCAGATCGGCGTGCTCGAACCTGGTGAAGACCCACGCATGGAGCCGCTGGAGCTGAAGGAGCTTCAAATTGCGAGAGCTCTCCTGAAGGTATTGCGACTGAAACGCTACTGCTAGCCAACCACCTTCCTCTCCCCACCCTCCACACCGCGCCACCCCCTGCCTGCAGAAGGAATGTCTCGAAGAAGAGTTTGTGATCCGGAAGAACCTGCGCCTGGAGGCACACCAGGAGGAGCAGGAGCTGCGAGAGCGGCTTGCTCAGCTGGAGGCCGACCACGCTGCACAGAAGGGGGAGCGATACGACATCATCAGCGACTTCACGCGGCAGAACAAGAACATGCAGGACGAGCTGATCGTGCGCATCAACGACCTGGAGAGCACAATATGCAATCTGAAAGACCAGCTGGAGCTCAGTAAGATCGCGCTGGACGAAATCCGACACGAGCGGGACCAGCAGATCAAGCAGAAGGAACGAGAGATCACGGAGCAGAGTGAGAAGATGGAGGACATGTCGCAGGAGTTCCACGCGATGCTGAAGGAGACGCTCGAGAAGATGAACGAGCGGATCGACGAGAAGCACAAGGACGACGCGGATCAGAAGGCCGACCCAGACCTTCCTGCCGACCCCGCTTCTGCGGCACAGCCTTCCACACCGCCTGCAGGGGGAGGGGAATCGGATCCGGCGACACCTGCAGCAGAGTCGACGGGAGAGTAGGGGATGTGGCAGCATTTACACAACACGCCAACAGACCCTGTCTTCTGCTGTGCCCTGCAGGGTTGCGGAGGAGCTGCTGCTGAGAGAGACCCCGTGAGGGAGGCATGGGTGGGTCTTCTGCAAAACCCTCGCGTGGTTGCAAGCACGCTGCGGCGTGTGGCACCATGTGGAGCTGTGCGGGCAGCAGGGAGAGCGGGGGGGCCTGTGGTGGTGGGGGTGGAGTGAGGCACTGAGGTTGTTTCGGTCTGGAGACAGGCTGTGTGCGGCCTCGTGTCGTTTCCCCCGGGGTGCCACGGTGTTGCTGTGTGTTGCGGTGGGGGTGGGGTGATTCTAAGAGGGGTGTGGCTGTCTTCTAGAGACAGTCGTAGAGAGGTGGGCTGTCTGCCGCCTGTGTGCAAGGCGTGGGGTGTCCACCACTTCCGCGCACACCCCTCCCCTCCCCATCCTGCTGCCTCGCCCTGTTGAACAATTCGCTGGCGTTTGTTGTGTGTGCTGCTTTGTTTGTTTGTTTCTTGTTTTGCTGTCTCTGGCTGTCTGCAACACACGGCAGCACATATTGTGCACCGCCCACACAGGAGCATCCACCCGTTCCACACACCGCGCTAGGACCCAGGGGTCGTTGTATCAGCGCCGCATCAATCAACCGCCTGAGTGGCGTGCTCGGCAGTGTCGGGTGGCGGAGTTGGACTTGACGTCGTGAGTATAAGTCAGGCAAGATGATGTACAAGGGTGAGATCGAGAATGGGCAGATGCACGGGAAGGGGTGTCTCGTGTACCCCAACAACGAGAAGGTGTGTACCTGGGCCTGCCTATTGTGCCAACACTACCCCCCACCAACAGTACGACGGCGACTGGGTGTACGGCAAGCGCCACGGCCAAGGCACCTACTTCTACGGTGACGGGAGCACGTACGAGGGTGAGTGGGTGGATGACAAGGTGCACAACAGGGGTACGTGCACATATGCGTCGGGCAACAAGTACGTTGGTGAGTGGTCGTACGGCAAGATCAACGGTCGGGGTGCGCTCCACTACGTCGATGGCGACAGGTATGCAGCCGCTGTGCAGTTGCCGCACCCATCCCAATCACACACACAGGTACGAGGGCGAGTGGAAGGATGGGAAGATGCACAACAAGGGTACGTACTACTACAGCAACGGTGACCGCTACGAGGGTGAGTGGCGGGACGACAAGCGCCACGGTAAGGGTATTGTGACCTACGCGGGGCCGAACGGCACAGTGCAGGAGAAGTACGAGGGTGACTGGGTCGACGGCAAGATGCACGGGTGGGGCAAGTACTTCTACGCAGACGCCGGGTATGATGCCTTGTGACAACACACAGCCACACCACCCACAATACAGCGTGTACGAGGGTGAGTGGGTTGACGGCAAGATGCACGGCAAGGGTGTGTATGTGTTCCCCAACGGCAACAAATACGACGGTGAGTGGGTGGACGATGTGAAGGAGGGCTACGGTACACTGACCTACGTCAACGGCGAGCGCTACGAGGGGTACTGGCGTGACGACAAGGCACACGGCAAGGGCAGTCTGACATACATCCACGGCGACCGCTACGTCGGCGACTGGGTTGCGGGCAAGAAGCACGGGCAGGGCACGCTCACATACGCCAACGGCGACACCTACGAGGGCGACTGGCGCAACGACTCTGCGACGGGCTACGGTATCCTCTCCTACGCCAACGGCTGCCGCTACCAGGTATGCTGCACCCTCGCTGAATTGTTCGAACACTCGCAGAGTGCGACTTGGGTGGGCACACTAGCACCACCTTTGTACAGTGCACATCCCCTTGGGTGGCTGTTGCGTCTTTTGTTTTACCAAACACGCCACCACCACCACCACCACCACCACCACAGGGTAACTGGGTTGAGGACCGCAGGAACGGCGAGGGTATCCTGTCGCTCCCCGACGGGTCGGTGTACGAGGGCGGGTGGGTGAACGGCAGGAAGGAGGGCAAGGCGCAGATCTCGCTCCCCGACGGGTCGCGGTTTGTCGGCCCCTTCAAAGACGGCCGCGTTGCAGGGCCCGGCGAGTTCTTCCTGTCCCCCGAGTCCGACCTCAACAACCCCGACTACTAGAGCCTGCAACGAACAGTGCCACGAACTAAAGTTTGTCTATCATCAGTTGACAGTGTAGCCTCCCGAAAGACATCTGTTTTTCCAGAGTTTGTACAAAGTATTCGTCCATCCCGTGTCTGTGCCCCCCCCTCACACACCCACACCCCTCCCCTTCCCCTCCCTCCGCAGGCCTCCAAAGCCCGTGCGGTGTAGCGTCTCCCTCTCTGTTTGTAAGGCGAGTTTCTTTGGGTGCTGCTGCACGAGGCAAATAAAATACCCTCGCACTGCATTGTGCGGGGCGAGGCTTTTTTCGTGCAGGGCTGCACACAAAAAGAGAAAGGCGAAGGGGCGAGAGCGTTAGAAAAGGAGAGAGAGAGAGAGAGCAAAAAAAGAGCAGCGAAGGAACGGCGCGCATTTCCTTGTTCGTTCCACCCCCCCCCCCTTCCCCCCCGGCGGTGCTAGGTGCACGGCCACTATGTTACCCCCCACACAAATAGCACACCCCATCCCATACCAGCCCCCTCCTTCCCCACTCACCCACCCCAAAGTCTTTTGTGTTGTTACTAAACCCCCAAAAAAAAACCCGGGATGTCAATCCGCTCTGTAAGCTGAACAGAACTGTGCCGGCTTCTTTACTGTCTCCGAAACATGCGAGGCAGTGGTTTCGCACTCTTTCTTCTGTGCTGTTCTGAGCGTGGTGGCAAATCCTGCCAAAAAAAATCCCCACCCTCGAGGCAAAAACTCCTCCCACAATGTGCTGCCGCTGTTCACCGCCTGTATCCCCCTAAATTAAGGGGGATCGGTGTGCGTGGACACGGGCATGTTTGCCCCCCCCCTCCCCCCACCCTCTTTATGTAAGCTGCCTTCTACACCTGCCCTCTTCCTGCAGGCAAGCTTTTCTCTGTTCTCTCTGCTGTTTCCCCCCCCCCCCCCCCCGTGCCCCCTCCCCCTCCCTCTCTCTCTCTCCCCCCGCCCCCACCCCATTTCCCTATCCCTTAGAGTTGTTTCACCCCCACCCCCCCCAACGCACCAGTGCCTTCTGGTGCCTTGGCTTCTCTGATCTGACATGACGGTCAATTGATAGTCAATTTTTCCCCTGCCCCCCTCCCAATCCCCCCCCCTCCCAGCCCCCAGCCACCCCCATTTTTTGAGCCAGTGCCCAGGCACAGGGTGTATTTTTTCAGAAGGGGGGGGGGGGGGGAGGGGGGGGGGGGTATTTTTTTCTGAAAACGGTGGGTTTCCTCCTATTTTGATAGGTTGAAAATTGCCGGGATTTTACTGCCGAATTGGCGGAGTCATCCCCTCCTCCCCCACGGGACAAAAAAAACAGGATGGACTCGATTGGAGGGAAAAGAAGACAGGGTGGTGGTTTCTTCTGAGAGTTCTGCTTCTCCACGCTACGAGGCTGAGGACAACATAATCTGCGCATGCTATAGTATAGTAGTCTGTGGGTTGGAGACACAACGAGGCTCTTCTGAAAAGATTTGTGCACGCCACAGTCTGCTCGTCAGGCTGGTGGACTGTCGATCCCAAAAAGAAGAAGAGTGGTGATGCCACTTTGGAGTGTGCGGTGTTGCAGCAGGGGGGCGGTATCGAGACACACTCCGCATGACTTGGTGAGGAGCAATCGGGGCATCCCGGATCGACAGACAACAAGATGAAGGCTTGGTGTGCAGTGAGGCGGGCCCTGTTTGTGTTTTGTCGGGGGAGAAGAGGTGTTCATCTTGTTTGGCACAGTATTCACAGATCATGACTCGCGTGTGTGGGGTGGGGGTGGGGGGTCTGGTTTTGGAAGGGGCTGTGTAAGGTTGTGGTGGATGGGGGAGTGACAGCGACCTGTCCATGTGTCTGACACCCCCAGAAGTAGCAGTTGAATGAGGGGACGGCCCGTATAAAGCAAGGGGACGTCGCATTGGAGGTTCGAAACGAGACGGCAATTAACGCGCGTGGAGTTCGTACTAGTCATGATGCAACACGTTGTCAAGAACTTTTGAAGAAGGTGAAAACAAGTGTAACCGTCTTGAACCCTAGGTGCGGGGAGGAGGTGACATTGTGCATGTCACTGCCTGGTCGTCTATACGTCAGGTAGGGGTTCGTCGACGCCAAACAAAATACGATCGGGAGGGCAACAACGGTACAGAAACCCGCTCCCACAACCCTTTGACTCCCCCCCCCTCGTCCCCCACACACAACGCTATTTATTGGGTATCACACAGGCCGCAAAGCACACCTACCGCCCCGCCCTCATGAGATGCACCAACACCCAGCACTGCGTCGCACCGGCCCACTCTCATTTCCCTTAACCTGGTTCCCCCGTTCCCGTCCCACCCACACACACATACATCCCTCCTCCCCATTTTTCTGCCTAGACAGAACAGCTGTGTCCGGTCTGGAGGGGGTGCGGGGGGGTCCATTGCCCCTTTCCCCTCCCTGCCAGCTGTGCTGAAGACGTAAAATGTTGGCACATCCAATTCTATCTTCACCCCCGAATCGCCGCCGTGGCACACCACACACCCACACACACCCACACCGCTTTTTTTTGTCACTTCGGCTTCACGTGGCTCTCCGTGGAAACGAGTGTAGCTCAGCCCAGGGTTTAAGTCACGCGATGCTAGATCTGGCGTGTTTTTTTTGGGCGAGCAGGTCGCCATTTTTGTGGTGTGGTGGCCGTGGGTGGGGGGCCGCTTGGTGTGCCGTGTGCTGCCTGTGTGTATGGGAGCAACAGGAGTGTGGGTGGGCCCTCCCCCAGCCTCAGGCCGCAGCCCCACCAACCCACCCCACTCCTCCCCCTCCCTCAAGACCCATTTTTCACGACGCTGCGATGGTGAGCACAGCGCCCACCGCCCGCCTTCTCTTTTCCCTATGCACCTCATTTCTACTTTACTCCCGCCACCACTCCACACACACACACAGGGCACCCCGACACCACACGCGACGCCCTGCACCGGCATGCCTGATGGTGGTGGCTACACGGAGATCGATGATGCCCCTGCGGGGAAGAAGTCTCACTCCGCACGAGACACCCGCCCCCGTGGGTTTGAGGACGAGCTGAAACGCGTGTCCGGCCTGAAGGACGTTTCCCCGCTGCTGCTTCATGAGGGGGGCCCGAGGCTGCAGCTGTGCTTCCAGGGTCGCGACGTGCGTCACGGGCAGAACATCCTCCTCAAGCACACGAATAAGGCACCCACAATGTACATCCATGGCGCCCTGCCTGACAAGGCTTACTGTGTCTTGTGCTATGACCCTGATGCGCCCTTCGTGTCGTGGCCCTTCCTCAGCGACATCCCACACGCCTTCGCATGGAACTGCGACACGCCGGACGCATCTGGGAGGATCGACTGCGCCACAGGCGACACGCTTGTGTCCTGGCGCCCCCCGAGACCCCCCACCGGCACGCACCGCTACATCTTCCTGCTGTGCGAGCAGAGCACGGGGGTTGGGCTCCCCCCCCAGGTGCCTGCCAGGTTCCGTGAGAGCGTGCCGCACTACCTCAGTAAGCATGACCTCGGGGTGATCAGCGCGACGTATTTCACAGCGTCACGGAGGTGGTGCTGCTGCGGCGGTGCAGGTATGGTGGGGAGGCGGTGGCATCCTGACCAACGGGGCGGCCTTTGCTGTGGTTTGGTTTGAGGGGGCAGGTGAGGCGCTCTGCACCGTCTGCCACCCTGCTGACCTGCATGTAGGTGCAAGCTACAGCGCCCCAGCTTGGCGGCCAGTAGCACGCCCGCGTCGTGGCCCACATGTCCTTGGCAGTAATCGGACTATTTACCATGTGTTCCAGTTCCTCCTTACACTGCCTGAGGTTACACAATTGTACGAGGTGGTGATGGTTCAAGGTGGCCATCACTCGGGGCCCTGCCATCTAAGTCACCACAACCCTTCCCCCCTCCGCCCCACTCCTACCACCCCCTCACAGACACCCTCGAGTAGCGTGCAGTCGTCGTGGGCGATAGGGGCGCAGCGATCGCCACGGTCTCCACGACCGCATCGAAGAACAGTGCCATTTGCCCTTTGCCACCCCTCTGTGCCCTTGCTTTATTGCTGCGGCTGCCTTCGGCGCCCATGGCAGGGCTGGCAGGATGTGTGCCTGTTACGGTGATAGACGGCAGCCCGGGCCGAGAGGTGGGGACACAAATTTCATTATTTGCCCTCCCCCCCTCTCGACGTGTAGAGCTCGGCATCTCAAGGCCCCTCCGCCCGAGGCCCTTCTTTTGTCTTGCTGGCCTGGCCTGATCCCTGAATGTGTGCACATTTCTGCTGTGGCGGTGGTGTTATTTTTTCTGGCTCTGTTCCAACATCGCATCTTCATTGTTTCTGAGGGTGGGAGGGGTGGATGGGTCGGGTGTGCCTTAAACATTATTCAAACCGCTTGACGGCCACGACCCTGTTGCTTGACGCTGCAAGGCACAACGATGCCTGCGTTTCTCGCGTATTTTGGGTCGAAGGGGGCGCGTGTTCGCTCTGCCAACAGTTTTTCCACGCCAATCGAATGTCCCTTTTGTTTCGCTTCAATACCCTTTTTGTATTTTCTGGCTGAACCCGCCGAAGCCCAGCCCAACCCACGGTTGGCTGGGATCCCGTTCGCGGTAAATATTCTTCGCACATCACAAACCTACTAACCCAATTGTATTCTCAACGACCAACTAATGAAGGGATACCTCTTCGTTTTGACCGTTCGGTGCCTCGAACTGGGGGATCAATTCCTGTGCCTTTATTGCTGGATCTTGCGATCGCCCCTCCACTCACACCGGAGGTGGTGTGCACAAAGACTGGATGTCTGCATTCCAACAAAGATAACGACAAAGTGTGCTCAGTCTTGATTACTCGCGTGCGTTTCTGACAGGCCACCCGCATGACTACTGGCATCAGGATGCCCTTGGGGTCCCATGGGGCCTTGGTTTTCATTCCCTGAAGCGCAGCTCTTCGGGACTATCGGCGGCCCATGCGCTTTCCTTTGGCTCCGCGGAGTCCTCCTGGCGCAGAGGCTGCCTGAGCTTCGAGTCTTCAGAAGAATTTCGAGAGAGCCTGGCATATCAACCAGCGCAAAACGGAGGACCCTCTCGACCTCCAGCAAATCTGTGGCCATCACAATAATATATTCGCGTGTTGCTCTCTCCCACATGTTTCGTTCTCCGTGTGCAACATCAGGTTTTGGATGTTTTGACTGATCGATTCGGGCGCTTGTTCCCGTCGCAATTAACTGCTGTGTGTGCTTCGCATTGGCTTGAAGGGCGTGCTTCAATCCGTGTCTGCGGGGAACGATACATGGCGCCCCCGTTGTGTAAGACGCTGCCGGATTATCACTCAATCGCGGGTGCCCCCCCGCTCCTTCTTATTTCGTTCAACACCATTGGCAGCAGTGTTGTGTGACGTGCGTGTTGGAGCGTGAGCAGAAAAGTATCTCTCTGACACCCCAAGGGGATCGGAGAGGAACTGCTGGTTGTTCTCCCGGAAATATCTGGTCCTTCCTTTCCCCCCCAAACCACCACCCCCCCACCCCGCATAACGCCACGATTCCTTTGCAAAATCCCAAGGTCCCTTCATCTTTCGATGCATTCGCATGATCCCGAAGCCACACCACACCCCACAGGCACGCGGGGTACTCACCCACAGCCACCCCTTTCCCCTCCCAGATGCCTGCCCTTGCCCGCTGGGGGAAGCGTGCCGCGGCCGTGGCTGCCGTGGGTGCCACAGGCTACGCAATCGACAAGCACTGCTGCTACTCGGTGGGATTCCGCAGCCTGCGCGTCGCCGCCACAGGTGTATACCTTCTGTATGAATACAAGCTGGTGTGGACACCCGAGAACTCTTCTGAGGTGCACCGCAGGGTGGCGCAGGCTATCGTCACCTGCCTCAACAACAACGAGGGGATGTACATCAAGTTCGGGCAGCAGCTGACCACCATGTCGCACGTCCTCCCCCCTGAGTACCAGGAGGAGCTGCGCGTGCTCTACGACAAGGCAAGCGTCTACAGCGGCACTGAGATGCGCGTCGTCATCGAAAGAGCCCTCGGCCGGCCTGTCGACGAAGTGTTCCCAGAGTTCGGCGACGACGCCATCGCCTCCGCCTCCATGGCACAGGTGCACAAGGCACGCCTCCCCGACGGCACTGACGTCGCTGTGAAGGTGCAGAAACCCCCCATCCCCTTCACAGTCGACATCGACTTCTTCATGGCATACGTGGTCCTCAACGTGGTAGAGTACACCTTTGGTATCCCGCTGGTGTGGTCTTACGAATACACAGCCAGCAAATACAAGACAGAGGTTGACTTCAGGCTCGAGGCGAAGAACACCATTGCAGCGAAGAAGGACTTTGAGTGGAACCAGCAGGTCTACATCCCGAAGGTGTACGAAGACCTCTCCTCGAAGACCGTGCTGGTGACAGAGTGGATCGACAATGCGGTGCGCATCGACGACACGGAGGGGATGCGCGCGATGGGGGTCGACATCCCCGACATGCTGCGCTGTGCGCTGGGCATCTTCTCCTACCAGATCTTCCAGTCGGGCGCGGTGCACTGCGACCCACACCCGGGCAACCTCCTGGTGCGGAAGTGCAGCGACCCCACCCGCCGTGTCCCCTTTGAGCTCGTCCTGCTGGACCATGGCCTGTATGTCGACCTGCCGGAGGAGCTGCGGCAGGACTATGCGGCATTCTGGTGCTCCATGATTCTGTCTGACAAGCGGCGTCTCGCGAGCCTGACGGAGAAGTGGGGCATTAGCGATCCGGACTTCTTTGCGTCGATGGTGCAGATGCGGCCCTATTCTGCGTCGAAGGGGATGAATCAGCTGGAGAAGCGTGCCTTCAAGCCGAGCCACGAGGATCTGGTGAAGATCCAGCTCAAGATCAAGGAGAAGATCGTGCACATCCTCAGCGACACCGCGCAGTTTCCGAAGGAGCTTCTCTTCGTGGGGCGCTGCCTGAACTACCTGCGGTCGCACAACTGGTGCCATGGGAGCGTGCTCAACAGGATCAAGATCCTCGGTGTCTCTGCATCCAAGGGCCTGAGTGTGACGGAGCAGGTGCGTTTCCACCTGACTCTCAACTTCCTGCAGACCCTCGAGAGCATCAAGGTCGGGCTTCCGTCCTGCTGGGCACTGCTTCTGTGGGTGATGCCGCGCTCGGTGTCGGACTTCCTCGTGGGTTTCGGAAATCTTATCGATGCGGCGCCTGACCTCCCCAGTGATCTCTGAGTCGTTCTGCTGCTGGGCGGCCTTGCTTATCTATCTACCCTACCCTAGCTTCCTCTTACCGTCCCACCCTGAGATTCACCCTGAGCCTGGGCCATTCCGACTTTGTGATCAACCATCAAGACGAATGAAAGAGGCAATGGAGTGGAACAGCGCGTCTGGTTGTCATGCAGGAGTCTCTTGTTGGGGCTTTCTGTTCGATGCTGAACAGCTGATCCAACATTGCTGATGGTCAACAAGCGAAGATCTGAGAGGGGTGGCATTCCTGTGAACCCCGGCGCTGCATTCGATGCAGCACCGGGCTCTCGCTTTGGCCCTGTCCCGGGAAACAGCTTTGTTGTGCGTCTTCCTCTCTCGGGTCCTTTGCACCGCCCTGTGCAACCCCTCCTGTCACATGCAAAGGGTTGCATGAAACCTGCTGATTTCGATTGACATATCCCATTAGTGAGGGCATGGGAGATGCCGAGGCGGATCGATGCTTTGTATTTCTGCATGTCCTTCACACCACTCTCGATGTTTCGTGCGACCCAACAACACTACTTCCTTCTTTCCTGCGTTGACGCTTCCGCCACCCCCAAGAGCCTGCTGCCTTGACGTGGGTGTGGTCGCAGTTGTGATACACACACAGAAATGATCAGGGTTTCCGGAAGCACTCCGACACTTTTCAACATCATGGAATTGCCATTGAATGGCCGGATGGTCGGAAAAAGACTTGGATTCGTACGATTGATGTTTGTGCCTGTAGGTAGGATGCTGTTGTCACGAGGCTTTTTCGTGTGAAAATGTTAGCTTTCTGCCGAAAAAAGCTCATGGGCCGGGTTCAGTATCCTGCAAACATGTGAAGATGCACCAAGTCCCTTTTGTGTCGTGATATTCTGTCCTGCCATGCTAAGTGTTCAGGATTAGGACCGCTGCCAGTCCGCTAGCCTACAGCAGCAGCTCCCAGGAGCTGCTGCTGATTGTCTTGATGTGAATCCTCAACATAGCGCCTGCTGGTGCTCATCCAGTTGTCCAGTGCCTTCAACCTTGTGCGTGTTGTATTTTGGCCTGTGTTCGTTCATGTGTTGACGCACGCCCTGATCCGAGAGGGCTGATTCTCGGTAAACCCCTGGCGTGGAGCTGCCTGGGCGGGCCACTGCTGTGGCTAGTTGCCTGCCCTGGGTCAAGGCCGCTTTCAGAGAGCGACCACTATCTGTGCCCCCAGGAAGGGGGTAACCATTACGTTCGGCATGTGCTGTTCCTGAGGAGCCAACTGTCGGCAAACCAGTGCAGCATGCGGTGGGGGGCGGGCAAGGCATGTCTCCAGGTTGGTGCGTGCGTTATCATCATGGGTCATGCATGCACGCGGCTGAAGTGCGGGCAGACAAATACCACCCACTCTACCCTGTGGCTGCAGGAATCACACAGCGCATCGGTGTCGATCCCCCCCCACCCCACCCCACCCCACCCCACCCCACCCCACCCCACCCCACCCCACCCCACCCCACCCCCCACCACACGCCTTAGAGTCACCTGCAGGCTGGCATCCTAGATCACCACACCACTCCCTCACCCCCTCACCCAGGACCTCCGTTGGTGGGCAGCGCTACACAGAACCGTGCGCACTCGAGCGCAGTTGGTGTAGCAATGGGCGACACGAACAATGAGCAGCTGATGCGGCGCTGCATCCTGTGCTGCCGGCTCTACCAAAGCGATGCCACGGTGTACGCGGTGGCACAGCCTGATGCTGACTGGACGAGCCTCCCCTGCACCAAGTGCGAGTCGACCATCTGGTACATCAGCAATGCTGGCGGTGCGTGCGTCAGCTGCTGGAACTGCCGATACGTCAACGCCACAAACGAGGCGACTGCCCAGGAGGCGACGACCGCACGCAGGCAGAGCACAGCGTCAAACCTGCCGCTGCACCCCTCCCCACCCGACACCGCAGCCACCGCCGCTGCCTCCCCCAAGGGCCTGTTCGGGATGTCCTTCCTGCGGACGCGCCGCAGGAGCCAGACGCAGCTGCAGCCGGCGCGCCACCGCGAGTGCAAGAAGGAGGGGCTGTGCTCCCCATGCACCATGCGGGGGGCGGGGATCGACGACGCCTCCAAGCAGACGAGGACCGACGACAAGGACAAAGACGATGCGGATGTGCGCCCGCCGACACCTCCGTCGCCAACATCGCTCGAGTCGTGCATCACAGCACTGCTGGACACAGAATGGTCGCTGCGCCGCTTATACACAGAAGACGAGCAGGCAGAGCGCCATGTCCTCCTCAAGCAGTACAACAGAAGCCCGACGGAGCGCACACTCGAGAGGGACGCGCCGAGCGAGGCTGCAGCTGGTGTGGACGTGCATGTGGATGTGGCACAGGAGACACACGGCACGCCTGCCTGCGACAGCCTGCCCGATGAGGGCGAGAGGGAGGCCTCCCCTGCGTCGACGGCGCACCGCCTCGCTTTGCACAACACCGCGATCGAGCCGGGCACACCGGAGTCCTGCGTGCTGTCGCCCGATGCGTCGCCCGTGGCAGGTGCAGGGGGGCGTGCTGAGGGCACTGAGGGGCTTGCCAGTCCAACAGAACCCCCGTAGCGAGCCTGGCGCACAGCGGGCGGGCTTCGGAGCAGCGAGCGGTGGTCATTCGCACAGTGCGCAAGGCGGTGGGGGAGTGGCGGTGGTGTCCGTCGGGTCGATCCACGTGTCGGGTTGTACACATATATTCTTATAACAGTGTTCTCCTCTTGCGACTCCCCCAGCGCCGCGATTGAAGCTCATTTGACTTATTCATTTCGTGCGTGTTTCATTTTTCAAGATCTGAGACCCCACGGTTTTAACACGGGGTGGGGGGGGGGGGCGGGATGGGTGGGGGGGGGGGGTGGGGGGCACTTTGTATTGTTGCCGTCACTGCATATCAACGGATGGGGCGCCATACGTTAACATATGGAGCGCCAATCACGGCTGGGGTGCGATTCTTCGTTCTCGCAAACATTATCGTTTTCGGCACTTACCCACACCCCTCTGTGTGCGTCGAGTGCGGGTGGGGTGAGTGGGAGGGGCAAGCACATGACCCGGCCCACTCTTCTGGACCCTGAGAGTGAACATACGCTGCCACATTTTGCCTTGAAGAATGGCAGTGTGTATCGAGAGAACCCGGAAGAAATGAACTGAACACAAGAGGTTACCCAACGAAGCAAAAAATCACGTGAGGGTTTCTCAAGCAGCAACTCTTCCAGCATATCGCCAGCAGACGTTTTGTTAGTGCCACCCTCACAGCACCCGGCCTATATCAGGCCATGTGCATGTGGACACGTCAACGCAATGAGGAAACCGAATCGGAAGCAAAAGAAACGTGCATACTCAAACCCCCCCCACAGCACTTTTTTCGCAGCTGTTTCTCATGGTTGCATAGCGGCCGTTTTAAAAAATCCCTTGTATTTTGTGGACTTGCAAAAACGGCCGCTGATTTTCAGCATTTTAAAAAACGGCCGTTTTTTTACCTGGGAATTTTGTATGGGGCGTGGGTCAGCAGGCGAGATCCCACCGCCAGGAGTGCCTCCCCACTGCAAGGGATACCCTGCAGCAAGCATTGTGAGTGCGCCTTCAAGTATGATGCGAAGAGTTCAGACTTCGTGGACCACTTTGACGGACCGCGCCATATCAAGAAGAAGAAGAACGCAGCGTTGAAAGTGCAGAGCCAGGGAAACAGCTGGCGCTGTCGGAGTGCGATACCCTCAGTGGCAGGCTTGCAACTTCGGATCGCCCGGGGTGCGTTGTTCACCGGATCACCGGCTGGCATGGTGCATGATGCTGTCAAGAAGTGTGCCCCGAGGAGGGGCTGAACATGGTTGCGGCCAATCTAGGCACGTGTGTCGTGGATGACCGTGCAGGCAGAGGTGGGTGTCGCTCACTGGCATCAGGGCTCTTCCGACAGAGCTTTCCCTTGATCTCGGCGACAGCACCCCGGATGAGAAGGACACCGCCTTCGCTGATTTATTCCCGAAGGCACGGGCGATCATCCCGGGCAATATGCAGCACCAGCTGGAGGGGTTCACGACCGCACTGGCGCTGAAGGATGTGCTGTGCCACATCTCTGACGCAGCTGAGAGGGAGAAGCAGGCGAGCAAGACGGCACCACCGGCCGTGCGATCCCGCTTCTCTCCGACACACACTACCTGCACCGCTTGAGTGGATCTGCACCTTGCACCACGTCCCCGGGCATTTATACAATCTTCCGGGCCCGCTGCAGGACAGCGGCCCTGCTACGTGTGCGTCGCTTCTGCGGTTGGCAGAGATGCCCACGAAATCGCTGGGCTGGAGTCCCACCTGCAGGCCGCCGTCCGCCTGACGGCACCCCTCGCATCGCTGCTCCAGAAGTACTGCGATGCGCAGCTGGGTGTGCCAACGGCGTGCCCCTGTCGACGCAGTGTACACCGACATTGAGAATGTCATCGAGAAAGTGTCTGACGTGGGGAAGTACGACCCCCCCGTGCCCCTGGCAGGGGAGCTGGCCTGGGCTGGCGACCGCATGCGCAGAAGGTGGGACGGCACGGAATCAGGGAAGTCCTTCTGGTTTGTGGTCCGCCGTCTGTGCCCGAGCGCGTACGGCCGCATGAGTCGTAGGGGTGTCAGAACTCCGGTGCCACCTCCCCTCTGTTTCGGGGAGGTCACGAGCAGGGCCTGGGTGATCTACGACTAGGCCACCACGTTCCGAGGGTGTGCTGGATTTCTGGGACAACCCGGGGGCGAACCGGGCTGCTACACTCCTCTCTGCTCTCGGGTGTCTGCTGCTTGTCGAGCGACAGGCAGGGCGGAAGCCATTTTTCTTTGTACAGTCGACAGGGAATCGCAGTGCCCAATGTCATGTGCAGGCAACAGGGAGTTGTCAAGTGTGTTTCCTCAGCTCGGTACGGTAAGCAGGAGGCGAATCTCCAAAGGAAAATAGGAGGGGGGGAAAAACGGCCGTTTTTTCGCCAACAAAACATGAAAACGGCCGTTTTTATATTTCGGTAGCGGGAACTGAGGTAGTGAATTCTCAGAAAATCCACTCCCTCCATGACGGCCGTTATGACACTATGGTTTCTGATTTTTTTTGCTGAGGGAACTCCTGTAAACTTCCGAGTAAAGTGCACCCCCCCACCCCCACCCCCTAATGAAATAACTGGGGAGGGCGGGAGGGGCGTGTGTACGACAGTAGAGAATCACATCAAATGTGTCTCCGCTTCTTACAAACAGAACCACGTGTATGTGTGTGCGATGTGCGGTTGGAGACCTCCGCCCTGCCGACAACCGGCTTTGAACGATTTGAACGATTTTTGGCCGTGCTCGTAGCATTCCCCGTTGAGGGGGTCGCTATTTCGTGTTCTCCTGGCCGCACGGAGGCATTGCCTTACGTCGCCTCTTCCTCTTTTCCTTTGGTGGTGTGTTGGTCTGGCACAGAGGGCGGGACCGTGCTGATATGCACAGTGACGACTCTCCCTTTTGTTTTGTGCCCGCCTCCACCGAGATTCGGCTGATGCCTCTCAGACTGGGGGCGGGCGGTCGCCGACCCTTTTCTGTACGAGGTTTTCCACAGGCTGCACACCTGCCCCGCGGCTGTGTGGCAGTCTTCGCGGAGTGCAATGCGAAGGTCTGGCCTGACGTGGTGTGACTATTTAGACTCCAGGTGTCTCCACCCTTCCTGGTCTGGGGAGCCTCGGTACCCAAGCAGTTTTCGGTCATGCCCTGGACCACGGCCGTGCTAGACTCCTGGTGCAGGCACCCGTCATGGTCCGGGGACGGCCCCCCCAGGCAGTTTAACGTCTTACCCAGGACCTGGTGCGAGGTGCCAGGCTTTTCTGCATAACAGTGTCTATCTGCCTCGCTCTTGTGGGACGTAATACGAATCGTTTTGCTGAGAGAACTTTGCTTTGTGCATCACGGCACTATCGCACGCCGGGTTTCAGGGCTTGGCCAGTCACATCTTTCTGACTCGCCAACAGGGATTTTTTTGACACTCGCCACGCCCTTGACTAACCCTATCACCTCGGGTGGGATGGGGGGGTGCGGGGGGGCATCCACACACGCAGCGGACAGGACGCCCCCCCCATTCTTGCTCCCGCCGCCCCAATCCACATTTCAGAGATATTTGTGTCGGAGGCCATCCGTTATTGATTTGCCACACACAGTTTCCCCCCTCAGCGAAGGAACTGTGCCCTTCTGCTCCCCACGTGGGAGATCTCCTTTTCCGACAAAACATGTTCCGTCAGTTGGTTTTGTTGTGTCCTATTTTCAGGGCTGGCGCCGTCTTCCATATCCTCACGCTGCCATGCCGATCCCAAAATCAGACGACAAAACCCATGTCTGATAGAGACGCACGGACTGGAAGACATGCCACTGCCATCTCTCTCTCCCCCCCCCCCCCCCCCTATCCACGACAATACCTTCGCTAAATCGGTAAATCTTCTTCGGGCATTCTGCAGCGTTTTCCTCAAACCAAACATAGGATCCTGATAACGCGAACACAGGTTCGGAGCCTAGGCCAGCGTCATGTTGGACCCAACGGGGCGGGAGACCTTTCTACTGTGCATCCCAACTCAACTTCCCCGCGTCGCGCGGGCGCTGGGGGTGGGGTGGGGTGGGGTGGGGGGGGGGTGGGGGTCAGGTGCACTGAGGGATGGGGGATACCACAGCAGGTCGAGATAGTTTCGAGGCTCGCGTGTGGGACTTCCACTGCACAATAAGATTAACCTGTGCGTTGTGGAGGGGATGGGGTGTGTGTCGTATGTATGCCGAGTGCAACACATGGGGTGGGGGGGGGGGGTGGTGTGTCTGGGGTATTGCCCGCCACCCCTCTTCTCGGCCCCTTCGCGCCGTTGGCTCGCCTGTCAACCCCCCCTTTTGTTCCAGCATGGTGTAGCCTTTTTGCCTCCGGCACCCCTCCCCCCCCCCTCTGGTAACCCCCCTGTCTGCAGGTCTCATGTGCACTCTAGCAAACACCTCTCGTTGCCCTCCCCCCCCCCCCCCCCCACCCATCCAGGGCAAGGGGTGGGAAGTGGGGGTGGGGCAGCGGACCGTCTCGAAGTCGTTATATAAAGAAATACGCGTACTCGACGTCCTTGTGTCTGTGAATGTTTGATGATCTGGACAAACAAAATAGGGGAACGAAAAAGGAATGTTTTGTTGACCGCTTCCACCACTCCTCTGCACAAATCTCACGACCGTGTGTTGTGTGTTTGTGTTGTCTGAAGTACAGAAGGTGTGGTGGAGCACGAAGAAATGGAAACCATGACAGAGGTAATGACGCCAGTCCTTCTCGTATCGTATTTCCTCCAATACACAGCTGCGCTGTGTTTTGGATGGTATAACAAAAAAGGCTGCAGGCTGGGTGCGTGTTTATCTCCCCCCCCCCCCCCCCCCTCCTGAAGATCCGTTAATGCCCAGCTTGGTGGTCGCTGTAGAGTTTTGTCTCCTGCATCTTGTGCCGTGGTGTGGGAGCAGCTGTCTTGCAAGGTAGTAAGGGTAAGCCCCGCTTTCTTCCATCCGAGCTGTCCACACTTTGTGACCCATCTCTCCCCTTCTCTCTGTGCACCCCACCCCATTATTGCATCTTATCTGTCAGGGCGCTGTCTCCCCGGGAAGGGGATAGGGGGGGGGGGGGGGTCGGTTACACCCACCCGCCCTGCCGCCCGCGCCTCGCGCTGTGTGCCCACAGCCCACCCGCCATACTACAGAGGCAGCGCGGGAGGCAACGATGCTGCGTGCGACATTTGTTGCGCTTTGCCGTGGGGCGCATGCTGCAGGGGGCGCTGCTGCTTCGGATGCGACGTTCACCTCAGGGGTGCAGCGCTTCGCAGGGGGGTGCCTGTGTGGCACGGTGCAGTATGTTGTGGACGGGCCGCCCGACTGGGTTGCTGTGGACCACAGCAGCTTCTACCGGGTCAGCCACGGGGCGATGAACGTTGCGCTTGCAGGGGTGCGTCCCAGAAATCTCTTTATCGAAGAGGGGGAGGGGTACCTGCATCGGAAGGCGTTTGACACGGTGTACAAACATACCTGCAAGAAGTGCGGGACGCATGTGTACGACGACTGGCTGAGCCACCACAAGAAGATCATCTTCCCTTCCCAGCTGCAGTGCCTCGGCAAGGCACACCGTGTGACGGCAGACTGGCAGGCCCTGCACCCCCAGTTCCACCTGAACTACAACTCAGCGGTATGCGTGGCGAGGATATTTTATGATTTTGCAGAGGCACACAGTTGTGTCCGTGGAGCGGCAGAGCCACGGCCTGTCTGTGCAATATGTCGCTTTAATGTGGAGCTCCCCACCGTACCCCACCCCCTCGCAGTTGCTGCCTGTTTACGACGGGCTGCCGAAGTTCTCATCCCTGCCGAAGCAGTGGCGTGGCGGCACCGGTGAGATGGTATGTCGCTAACCTGCTTCACACTTGCTGCAACATATCATTGTATCGGCAGGGTGATTTGTGCGGCAGTCACACACGCTGCACGCAACACCACCACCCTCCCCACGCAGCTGACTGAGGATTTCCCCGAGGTGCAGACACGGGCTTACCAAGGGGATGGCCAGGGCAGCGGATCCAATGCAAGCGATGTATCTTAGCGCCGCAGGGCTACGCTATGTGTCCGGTTTGTCTCATCTGTATTGGTGCCGCACCGCACTGCCCCACCCACCCACCCACCCTCCCCCTTGGCCTCTGAACGGCAGGGGGTGTGAGTGTGTGGCACAGGGCTTTGCTAGCTTTGTTGTCTGCGCTCTTGAGTGCAGGCATGTAGTGCGGTGTGGCACCCATGCTTCCCTCCTAGCCCCTGGTGGTTCTGCCATCAGATGTAGTAGTGGCGTTGTGGCGTTGTCCGTTGCGCCCGCCCACGCATTGCAGTCGCCTCTGGTGGCGCAGCGGGTTTGTGTGTCGAGGGGTTCCATCATGACCCACACAGTGCAGGGCGTCTCGAAGGGCCAATCAATAGAATCCCCTTCCACAGGAGGCGTGCCCGGTGCACAGAAGCACATCAAACTGGTGCGACACGTCGTGTGCTCAGCGTGGTATTGCCGCTTCTGAGTCACGAATCATCCCTTCTCCTCTCCTCGGCCCTGCTCGGCCCCCCGTTGCTGATGCAGCAATTGCTTGGCACACATCTCAGAAGAAGAAAGTTGGGCGGGGGGGTGGGATGGGGTGGGTGTTGTGTTGGTTTGCAAAAGAACGAAACAGCGAAAGCATGAACGATACCCCGCCCCTCTCTCTCCGGCTCCCCGGTCGGACACCTGACACACCCCAGGAAACACATCCCCTTGTGCGCCGCTTGAGTCACTGCCCGCACACACACCCAACATGTGGCGGGATGTCGCACGCACCCCACACACAGGATACCGTATACGTAAATATTATGGAACGTAAATATTATGGAACGGGCCCATTTTTGGCCGGTCCGTTCCATAATATTTACGTTCCAAAATATTTACAGGGCCAGTTGGGGACTCGGTGGTGAGGACGGCTTGCGTCAGGAATCGCGCGAAAAGTGCACGAGTAGGTCCCGTCAGGGACTCTGCATGCCGTCCGATCACCTGGTCCAAGTCCCCGAGTCGCAGAAAGCCCTGTAAATATTATGGAACGAAAAAAATCTGGAACGCCAACCCACCAGCGTTCCAAAATATTTACGTTCCATAATATTTACGTTCCATAATATTTACGTTCCAAAATATTTACGTATACGGTATATATCTGTCACAGTTCTCTCTCTCAATCAATGGTCCCGCGAAGCCTCCTTGCAGCATGTGCGCTGCTGGCCGCTGCCACGACAGCACACGGCGCCCTGCTGGTTGAGGTGTACCTGCCCTCTCCCGGGACGGAGCTGCTGGACTTCCCACAGTTCGACCAGATGACGCCTGTCCTGACACGCGAGGTGGAGACAGTGTCCTTCGTGGGTGCTGGGGGCCTCTTCACGTGGGAGGTGGCGGGGACACCCCTGTCGAAGGACTTCGCGATGCGCATCACGGGGCGCATCTACACCAGCACGGCGGGGACGCACACATTCTACCTGACGTCGGACGACGGGTCGCTGCTGAAGATCGACGGGAACCAGGTTGTGGACAACGGGGGCGCGCACTTCTCGCAGGAGAGGCAGGGGATGGCGCAGCTGACGCAGGGGTGGCACGCCATCGAGGTGCAGTACTTCCAGCGCGACCTGGGTGCCTCGCTGTCGCTGGAGTGGTCGACCCCCAGCACGGGGCGTGTGCTCATCCCTGCAGCGGCCTTTGCAGAGGCGTCCCCTCCCGCCCCGGGGCTGAACGTGGCTGTGTACGTGTCTGCGTCGCCGTGGGTGGGCCTCACCTTCCCCGACTTCGACGCGCTGGTCCCTGCGGCTGTCGGGAAGGTCGGGTCGGTGGCGTTCCCCACCCTCGCGTCGTTCGCCGCCCTGCCAGGTGGCCTCACGCTGG
Source organism: Rhynchopus euleeides (assembly GCA_963210315.1). Classification (NCBI taxonomy): domain Eukaryota; phylum Euglenozoa; class Diplonemea; order Diplonemida; family Diplonemidae; genus Rhynchopus; species Rhynchopus euleeides. The sequence goes on from OY723258.1 coordinate 2,287,214, forward strand.
CGAACAACTTCGCGCTGCGCTTCGTCGGGAGCGTCAAGGTGGAGGTGGCGGGGCTGCACACCTTCTTCCTGACGTCTGACGACGGGTCGCTGCTCTTCATCGCAGGGGCCCTGGTGGTGGACAACGGGGGTACGCACTTCTCGCAGGAGCGGACGGGTGCGGTGGAGCTGGCCGCGGGTTGGCACGCGCTGGAGCTGCACTACTTCCAGTTTAACCTGGAGGCGGCCCTGACGATGGAGTGGCAGGCGCCGGGGGCGGCACGCACGGTCCTGTCCGGGGACAGCCTGTGGGACGCCGTGGTGGAGGGGTCGGCACCCCCGACGCCGGCAGCCACGCCGGTGCCGACACCAGTGCCGACACCGTCACCGACACCGGTGCCTCCTCCCGGGCAGACGCTTGTCGCGGAGGTGTTTGTGGCAGCGCCGAATGTGGTGCTGGCGGACTTCCCGCAGTTCCACCGCTTGACCCCGGACCGGGTGATGGGTGTGGAGGCGGTGTCCTTCACGGAAGCGCAGCTCTTCGCCGTGGAGGTGGCAGGTGTGCCGCTCAACACAAACTTTGCACTTCGCATCCGCGGCAGCTTGTGGGTCGCCACGGGGGGGCGCACACCTTCTACCTGACATCGGACGACGGGTCGCTGCTGGTGCTGGACGGGGAGCAGGTGGTCTTCAACGGGGGGTGGCACCTTGCCGTGGTGCGTGAGGTCACGCTGCAGCTGACGCAGGGGTGGCACGCCATCGAGGTGCACTACTTCCAGGCTGGCCTCGGTGCGGTGCTTGGGCTGGAGTGGACGACCCCCACCACGGCACGCGCCGTCATCCCTGCCAGCAGCTACGGGGCAGCCTCGGAGAGCAGCCTGATGGTGGGGCAGAAGTTCGCCCGGGTCGGGTCAGTGTCCCCCACGTTCTATTTCGGGGTCATCCCGTTGCACATGGCGGTGCTGCCCGACGGGCGTGTGATCGGGTTCGGGTCGTCGTTGACTGTGGCGGACCAGGTCGGCGGGGACGTGTCGCTGTACGACCCGGCAACCGGGGCCTTCGCGCACATCCCCGGGGTGTTTGAGTTCAACTCCTTCTGCAGCTCTGTGGTGTACAGCACGCGCGACGACCAGCTGGCGGTGGTCGGGGGCAACACGAAGATCAAGGACGCGGACCGGGCTGTGAGCTTCTTCGACCACAACACCAACGCTGCGGCGGGGGCCGTGTCGCTGACATACCCGCGCTGGTACGGGAGCCTGGTGGTGATGCACGACGGGCGCATCGTGGTGCTCGGGGGCTGCACGGGGCTCATCCCCGCAGGCTTCCATGACATGGTGGACGAGGACGTATCGGAGATCCCGGAGATCTACGACCCTGCGACGAAGCTGTGGACCCCGCTGGACGCCGCAGGCTCGCACAGCGCCTACGGGCTGACGGACGTGGCCTGGTGGTACCCGCGTGCCTACGCCGCCCCGTCGGTGTCCCCCACAGACGACATGAAGGTGTTCGGGATATCCGGGAAGCAGCTGTGGGTGCTGGACGTCACCGGTGGCGGGCGCACCACAGTGATGGAGGAGACGCTGCACTTCTACGCAGGCGGGTCGTGTGCGTCTGTGATGTACACCCCTGGGAAGATCCTGGTGATGGGCGGGGGGCAGCCTACCAACGGGGACTTGGCGGAGGCCACGGGCGAGACCGCCATTGTGGAGTACAACAGCGCAAAATCCACGGTGTCGTCGCGCCGCGCCGCCCCGATGCAGTTCGCACGCAACTGGGGGACGGCCGTGGTGCTGCCCAACGGCGAGGTTGCTGTGCTCGGGGGTACCCGCAGGCACACGAGCTACGCCACCGCTGACTGGGTCAGGGAGATCGAGGTGTGGACCCCGCCTGCCGAGGGCACCGACGGTGTCGGGTCGTGGCGCACGGCCGCCAAGATCAACAAGGCGCGCCTGTACCACTCGGCAGCGGTGCTGCTGCCCGACGCGACGGTGCTGCTGGGCGGTGGCGGTGTCCCTCCGTTTGACAACTCCCCCGGCGCGTTCCACGGTGTGTACGGTGGGGAGGTGCCTGTGGACCCTGTGCCCTACCGCGACGTGGAGCTGTACACCCCGTGGTACCTCTTCAACGCCGACGGGAGCCCTGCCACCCGCCCGCAGGTGACATACACAGGCCCGCAGCCTGCCTTCGGGGCCTCCATCGTTGTGTCTCTCGACAGCGCGTCCCACACGGTGGCCAGCGTCTCCGTCGTCAGCCTCCCTGCCGTGACCCACAGCCACAACAACGCCCAGACCTTCACCACCATCGCCTTCACGCAGACAGGCACCTCTCTGACAATCCAGATCCCGGACAGGACCCACCTGCCCCCTGGTGCGTACTACATCTTCATCGTCAACGACAAGGGTGTGCCTTCTGAGGCTCTGCGTATTGCGGGTGATGTTGTGTTGAAGCTGAAGCCGTAACCTGTACGTTTTTTCCGCAAAGCGCATTGCCATTTGTACAATCATCATTAACAGGCGGCAAAGCCAAATTCTATTTTTTGTTGTTTACATTGTTTCTTTGCATCACCCCACCCACCCTTCCTCCTCTCCTATTTTTTTACGCACACTTGTGAGCAGAAAATGTCACTTCACCACAGCCAAACGTGCTCCGCACACCACTAGCCTCCCCCATCACAGGAGTTGAGGTTTTGTGTGTGGAAGCGTCAACGCATCACAAACAATACGAGTAAAGAGCGGCTGTACTGGAGTGACATTTTCTTCTCCATCCCAGCTTCCCCACCCCACCCCACCCCACCCCACCTTCCCACACGGTGGACTACAGCCGGCGGAGCAGGTGGTCTGAAGGCGGTGAAAGCGGGTCTTCGCGGGTGTCTGTCACCCACCAACGAGACCTGCTTTTCAGGCCCCAAAACAACGGACGGGATCTTGCTGTCCAGGGAAACCGCCTTACGGGGTATCGGCTGACACCCGATACCCCGCCACCCGCTTCGACACTGTTCCCGCCCGGCTGAAGCCCACTCGTGAAGAGCATCCATACCCCGTCTCTCTCCATTCCTCTCTCTGCCCATCTTTCTGTCATGCCTTTCGCGCACCTCCGGCGGAACCACAATCACCGCGACTGAGCAGGTGCGCATCTCTGTGGGCGGATGCACGTCAGTGATCCGATTCTATGCGACATCAAAGAGGCCTGCACGTCCTGCATGTCAGGCCGCTTCCCCTCCCCCAAAAGATAGTGAGGCTGGCAGCTCTCTTCTGTTGCGCTGTGGCCTTCCAAATCCAACTCAAAGCAAAACATCCGTCACAACAAGTTACTGGGGTTCAGGTCCGAGCTGTACGGCTTCTATTCTACTTTTTAGGTTTTTGGAGGTATTTTCTGCAGGAAACACCTCCAGAAACCCAGGCGTTTGAATCGATGCCGTGCGGCTTGTATTTGAAACCCCCCCTCCCCACCCCCCCAGCAATGTGTGTGGGAGGCCTGCGGAAAAACCTCCACCTCCCTGCACAATCTCCCCCCTTCCCCTTCCCCTCTGCTCACCCCCACCCATTCCTTCCTACTCAATTCAGCATTGGCATGTCCTCTGCACCCCTTGCTGCTGTTCTTTGGAATTCTGTTCTTCTCCGGCCATCTCTACTATCCTGCTTTCCATCTGCCGGCAGATTCTGTTGCGCATGTTCTTATATATCGCATTGCTGCAGTGGCGCCCCCTCTGCACACCTACCCCCCCTCTTCTATCATCGTGGTGCCCTCTCTGTTGCAGGGTGTGTGTTGTTGAGAGCGGGCACAATCGCTTCTCTGCCGCAGCACACAGCGATGATGTTGACATGACAGGATGGGGTGGTGTTGTCGAGGCGGTGGCACTGCAAAGCCCTGCTGCTCGAGTCGGCAGGGAGGGCATCTGCCCGCGTGTGTTCAGCGGAAGTAGCACCAGGGTTCGCTCGGTGCGACGAAGCAACGATGTCAAGGTGTGGGGTGATTATCTGCATGTGTTGCGCATGTTCCCTCTCTCTCTTGCAACGAACCTGTGTGGCACATGCACCACCACACACGATGACGCGTCTCATCTTCCTCTCTGTCATTTAGCATCTTTTTCTATCCTCTCGGAAGTTTCCAATCCCAGGTTCCGAGACAATGTGTGGGAAGAGAACACAGGAAGGCTGTGATACGCACTTTGCATTGCACAGGCCCCGTCTGAGGGCAACATCGGCGTCTGTGGAAAAGGGGTGTGGTGGTGCAGCGCACCACCAACAACACCCGCCCTTGGAGTTCGACATTTTGTCTTCAAGACGACATCAAGTGCGTTGTCTGTGTGTGGCGTGTGGCGTGTGTCGTCTTTCCGATGGACCACCTGCTCCATGCCCCTCCCCCACCACGATATTGCATCTCATTGATTTTTGTGAACGTGTTACGAGCGACGAAGTGTAGCGGAGTCGCTGTTGTAACTCGGGAAGCTGTACGACTGAAGCTTTCGGATTAGCACTTCACAGGGCCTCAAAGACAGCCTTGAGACAGCAAGTGTGCACTCAGCAAAAGGTGGCCTGGATCTGTCTTCGCACAGTTGCTGGGCAGGGTGCAGACCGTATCCGCGGAAGGAGTACACTCCCTCTCTGCCTCTCTGACTCTCTGTCCCTTTCTCTCTCTCACTCTCCCGGCATCCATCCGACACCGATCTTCTGGAAGAACAGCGAAGTTTTCGCCCTGAAAAGACTCGTGGCAGCGTTCGGTAGCCTGCGCACATCAGGTAGCAGGCACCGTTCGTTCCAAGAGTCGCATCTCTTCCGACTTCGGCACATGACACCTTTCCGGTGCACCCGCATCAGCAAACTTAGCATCCCCTCATACCCCATGCACTGGCGTTGCCCGTAACCAGGCGGCCCTTGCCAGCCTCTGCTTTCAATCCCCACCCCATTCCAGCCGATTGCCTTGTATTTCCGCATGTTGGCGCCACTGCCACTGCCCCTGACAACAAGGTCGCAGCGATAGGATACGATCAATTGTTGCGATGTGTCATTTGTCAGGGTGGGATGCACCGCAGGCATATCGTTAACGGCTCAGACCCACATCCCCCTTCCCCCTTCCCGCCCCTCTCTCCCTTCCCTCCCCCCTCACCCACCCACCCACCCATCACCCGCCCTGCTCACCATCCCCATCCCCATCCCCGTTCCAGTTGTTGTTCATTTGATTTATGTTTTTCCGCACACTCGTGTGAGCAGAAAGTCACCCACCACAGCAAGCATCCAAACGTGCTCTATACACTAACCCCACCCTTCATCAGGCTCAGGGTGTGATTATCATTTCAGGGTTTGTGTGTAGAAGCGTCAACGCATCAAACAAACAAAATACAGGCTAAGAGCGGTTGCTGCTGAATGGTGAAGTGACTTTTGGGGGTCTTTGCTCTTGCCAAGTTGTCGGCAAAGTTCGTTGACTTCCTCCTACAAATAGGAGGCACTATGCAACAGAGACACGCCGTGATCAGTACCGCAGCGAAGACCCTCGACAGTGAGCGAGAAGACTAAAGAAGTAAAAATGCAGATCAGAGTGATGCTCCATTGTAACAGGCTCCTGTCAGTATCAAAAAGATAGCAGGCGGCGCTTTGGGCAACACGTACAACCTCTGCTCCTCCGAGTCCTACGATGCGGAGTTGCCTTTGTGTTTTGCCCGGATTTGCCGCACAAGCAACAGCCTTATCTTTTGGAGGCCATCCTGCCGCCCCCGTGTGCTCCAGCTACCTTCGGGAGAGGGAGGGAAGCCGTTGAGGCTGTCTGCCCGGCAGCTGCAGGTTGACTCTGACAAGCACTACTTGATATGCGAGGCTGGCTATACCCGATACAACGTAAACCATCCGGATTTGCTGGTGTTCACGAGCTTTCAAAGCCGTGATCAGGAAGCAAATCGACAGGCATGGCAAAAGTGGCCCATACACAATGGGTGCTTTTTGGGTTTCAGCCTGGCACTCGCAGCTTGTGACTGTGGGCAACAACCACAGAGGGGATGATGAGCCCCATAGCGAACTCTGAACGAAGACGGAATCCGAGAGAACGAAGCGAGAAACGAAAGCCTACAACGAAGGCAACGAAAGAAAGACACGCAACGGTTGGCCAGGCCCCACCCCACCGTCCCATCCCACGCAGCCCCACCTCAGACCAGGTCTGTCTTACACTCTGCTGCTGTATCTGCATCCACATACACACGCTACCACACCACCCGCACAACACAGCTTTCCACACCAACTGGAACCACAGTCAACCAGCCTTCCCACCGGCACCCGACACCCGACACTTCACACCTCACACCATGTCCACATTCGACGTCGTGGAGCTCGCCACGCAGCTTGTCGAGCTGCGGAAACAGAAGAAGAGCGCAGAGGCGGTGGAGCGGTTCGTCCTCGAGACCACGGTGATGGAGACGCCTGCGATGTTTGGGTCGGATACCTTCAAGGGGAAGGCGAAGATCCTGAAGAAGTGGAAGGAGCAGGACAAGGACGGGTTGAAGATCATCGAGGCGGAGCCGTTCAAGCTGGTGAAGCCTGGGGTGGTGTCGCGCAAGGTGACGGCAGAGGTGCTTGTCTTCAACATGTCCGTGCAGCACACCATCCACTTCAACGCAACTGGGAAGATCGACAAGATGACGGTGAAGAAGCTGTGAGTGCGTTGGCCTTGCACCGTTGCATGCACATGTGTTTATGGTGCAGCCATCCTCCTTGTGTGCCGGCATGCACAGCGCATCGACGTGTGGTCTGCACAACGCACATCACATCTGAGCCCTGACGCACCAATCCTTCCCTACTCTTCTCTCTTGGTGACGTAGTTATCAGCGACCAGACATCATCGACACAATGCAACACAAGTTTGTCCGACACACACACACCCACGTGTCTGTGCATGCGCGTGTATCTATCCATGTGTGTGTGTGTCATCTCCATGCAGGGCACAATCCATGCATGGTGCGGCACACACGAACCTAGCCCCGTCCTCTCGCCTGTGCACGGTGCTGCCTGTGCCAGCTGCGCTTGTCTTATCTTGTCCTTGGCAGCAGCTGGCGGTTGGCACTGAGTGTATCGAACCGTTGTTCCACGGCGCTGTGCGCCTTCCTTGACTGCTGGCATGTGCCTGTGGCTCTGTGGGGTGTGCATGCGTGCCTGTGCCTGTGCACATGCGGTGTACATGCGCCACGTGTCCTGTGCCTTGCCTTGTTTCTGCCTATCAACACCAGTCTTCTCTTCTGCGGGGTGAGACCCCCACATGCCCTACCTTCGCACTAGCCTCACTAGCCTGCAGCCCTGCTGCCAAGCGTATCAAGCCACGAACAGCGAACACTGAACACGCAACAAGCGAACAGCCACCAACCGATGTCCCACTGCCACACCGCACCTGGACCTGCCCACCCCGACAAGGCGGACCATTTTCGGGAGAGTTGTCAGGAGTATCAGACGAGGGTTTCACGACTTGCTTCACAACACCCTGCGTCCTTGGTGGGGCGTCCCCTCAACGGGATTTGCCCACAAACCGTGACAAATTGTTGGCAGTGTATCAATCATTGAGCCAACACCAAGGCCTTGTCCTATCTTACTCCATGCTGTGTGATGCTGTTCACTTCTCGCTGCACACCCACACCAACGCCTCCACCAGGGAGGGCGGGGTCCCCGTCACAGCGCACAACCCTATCCCCAGCCTGGTGACGAAGGCCCCGTTTGGTCTTATTTGCTTTGCTCCTGCCTAGCACTAAGCCGCCCCCGGTGTGCTGAGGTGTGCTGCACTGCTGCGCAGTGGGGGTCAGGCTTCACCGTGGTGTGTCAGTGAGACCACACCAAGAGCAAGTGTTTGGTGTTGTGTACACTAATATAAAAAGGTTGTGTGCCGCGCGATGAAGCGTCGCGGCATCGGTCGCGGCTATGTCGACAAGAAGAAGGAGGCGGACCGCAACATGGCGAACCTCGGAGAGGAGGTCTCCAAGCAGCGCATCGACGCGGCGAAGGAGCGGCTCGACACATTCAAGCAGAAACTGCAGGAGTTTGCGGTGTCCCACGGGCAGAGAATACGCGACGACCCGCAGTTCCGCTACCAGTTCAACACGATGTGTGCCAAGGCGGGGGTGGACCCCCTGGGGAGCTCCAAAGGCTTCTGGGCCAGCACGCTGGGTATCGGGGATTTCTACTATGAGCTGGGCGTGCAGGTCACACAGGTCTGCCTCGTGACACGCACCGTGAACGGGGGTGTGATCGAGCTGTCTGAGCTGACGGAGCGGGTGCGGAAGAAGCGCCCCGCCGCGCAGCGCGACAGCATCTCCTCCGACGACATCCTGCAGGCCGTCTCCAAGCTGACCTGCCTCAGCCCCAGCTTCAAGGTGCTGCAGCTTGGGGAGAGCAAGACACGCTTCGTGCAGTCTGTGCCTGTCGAGCTCAGCACTGACGGCCTCACCGTCATCACCTACCTGACGGAGCGGGGCAGCACCGACACCCACCCTGTGGGGTGCACCTCCCTGGCAGACATGCAGCAGCACTTCGGGTGGACGCAGCAGCGTGTGACGCGTGCCTCGGAAGACCTCTTGGCACAGAGCCTCCTGTGGGAGGACGCGCACAACACCACCCTCTGGGCCCCCACCGTGTACGGGCTGGACTCCTAGCAGGGGTCGTGGAGGAGGGGGTGGTGGTGGTGGTGGTGGGGTGTTCCCCCCAGAGCAGCTCAAGGGTGCTGCCCCGGTCTTGTCCAAATAGAAGGCTGGAGGAGGAGCGGGCACCTGTGTTGCGGGGGGTGGGGGGGTCGGGATGCAAGGGGATGGAGGGGGCAACCCGGAGCGCAGTTCGTTCTTCAGATGCAATGTGTGCTCGGTGATGTCGATACACTGCGACAAAAGAGAAGTGTCGCCGTCTCTCTCTCTCTCTCTCTCTGTCTCACGGGTAGCAGGTAGGGCCCTGCTCAGTGTGCCGCCCTTCTTGTGGTGTTGTTGGGGTCACTCGCTTTGGAGCGAACGAATGTCCCCAGAGCTAGCTTTGATCTGTCGAACGCTTTCCAAAAAAGATTCGTGTGTGTGGAGGGTCTATATGTGGTGTGTGCCCCTGTGCCTTTGTGTTTCTGCTGCGCCGGGTGTGTGTGTGTGTGTGGCTTCTGTGGACCGACGTCCCACCTGTGCCCCTCGCCTTGCTGCATAATCACACACGGGAGGGCCTGCCGTGTGGCATCGCATGCCTCCCTACCACTCTGACACACCGCAACACTACCCGGCAGGCACACGGACACTGCTAAATTACACATAGCCAAGGAAAGGAGCAGGTCTCCCCTGTGTGCGTGAGTGTTGAGTCGGCAGGCCAAGTCGGGTCAGACAGAACAGCAGAAATGACGCAAGCAGAGGCACCGCCTGCGCTGGCGCGGGTGATGACGCTGACATACAATGGTATGGCCGCAGACAGCAAAGGGGTGGTGCAGATATTTCACGGCAGCACATCAGTCCCATGCGTGGGGGGTTTGAACTGTTGCCAGCATGGCATCTGATGACTGCACGTCACGGGTGGCGGGGGGGGGTTTTCAGGCAGCACACCACCGCCACCGCCACAGGTCCCGTGCCGTACCCTGGCAAGGAGGTGACGCTGCCCACGCCGGATGAGCAGTTTGAGAAGCACCAGAAGCAGCAGGAGGTGTGTTTGCCTGTTCGCATCAGAGCTGCATGTCCCTCCCTCCCCACAGGCGCTCGACGCGAGCCGCGAGGCGGCGCTGAAGGAGGAGCAGACGAAGGCGAAGACGGGGGGTCTCATGGGGAAGTTTGGCGCCATGGCGAAGAACGTGGCGCACTCGGCGACGAAGGCGGCGAATCAGCTGCACGGCACCGTGGAGTCCAGTATGCTAGCCATCGCTGCCTCACACCCCCGCCACCGCTCTGTGCATGTCGTCATGATGCGAAAAGGGCACACCCCACCGAACACCCCCCCCCCCCCCCCACAGAGGTGCGGTCCGAGCTGAAGGACAAGGAAAAAGCGAAGTGGCAAAAGGACTTCCCCGACCAGGCGGCAGCACACTACGTGTGCTCCTACACCTGCTTCGTGATGCACGGCGGGCAGCTGGTGGAGGGGACGCTGTCGCTGTCGAGCACGCATGTGAACTTCAGGAACCTGCACGTCTCGGAGAGCATCCCCCTGGACACCGTGCTGTGCCTGCAGCGCTCTGTCGTGCTTCCCACCCATGCGGGCGGCCCGCCCTACATCCTGCCGTGCCCTGCTGAGCACGTCATCCCGCAGTGCGTCCAGATCTTCACCAAGAACCGCCAGCTGTTCCAGTTCCTGAACTTTGCGAACACCGCCACCTCGACGTCTGCGCACTTCACGACCTCCATCCAGGGCAACGCCTTCGAGCGGTGCTACAACTTCCTCGACCACGCCTGGCGTGCGGCAACACAGGTGCCCCAGCCGGGTACCGACTACCTGCCGCCCCCCCAGTAACACTGCCAACACACCCACGGCTGCTGAGGTGCAGTGCTGCAGCGGTGTTCTGTGGGGCAGCGGGGCAGCCCTCCTCGATGAGTCGGGCGCCTCGCCACCCGCGTGCGGTGTGGGGGTGGGGTGGGATGTGCAATAAGCCTGGTACTGCGGTAGCCCAGCACCCCTTGCAGGTTGCAGGGGTGGGGGGGGGGGGGGTGTGGAGTGGATCCAGCGGAGGGGGGCCGCCTCCCATCGGCAGGGTGGTGGTGGGTTGCGTTCTGTCCTGGCTGCAGAAGGGAAGGTAAGAAAGAGGCCCTTAGAGGGGGGGTCATGCGTGGGGGGGGAGGTGCCTGTGTGGGGTGTGAGCGGGAGGGGGGTGGGGGGGGGGTGGTTTTCAGTATTCATTTGTTTGCGCCCCTCCGGCAGCTTTGCCCCGATATCTCTTGCACCGTGCGCCACCAAGCAAGGCAAAGTACAACCCACCATCCTAAGACGAGAAGGCACCGTATATTTTTGTTACGCACACGACTTTCGCGCGGAAAGTGTCATTCAGCTCTGCCAAACGTGCTCTACACACCACCCCCTTCATCAGGCAAGTGGGTTTGTAAGTGTGTGTGGAAGCGTCAACGCATCAAACGAAGTATCAACAGTAGAGAAAGAGCGGCAGAGTTGAAGTGACACTTTTGTTGGCATGACGCTCGCCGTTCACCGTTCACCGTTCACCCCCGCCCTCCTCAAATGTTCAGAAGCGATGATATTGCCACCAAACGCTCTCTCCTCTGAGAGAACTCTAGCCTCGTTTTGTGCACCTTTTTTTTCAAGTACATTTTCTCCTGCACTCCTGGTGTGCCGTGTTTTTCCGGTAGGAGAATCGATTCGAAAAATACTCCCGGGTCTGGTGTGTTGTGTCGGACGGACAACGCGTCGCCCAACGCCGCAATAGAGAGGGAGGAACGCTGTAAAAGAACGTCGAATCAGAACCCGTCACAGGCAGGTGTACAGAATGCGTGGGATGCTGGGTCGGGTCACAATGAATGTCAACGGCAATCTTATTGCTTCGCTCTGCGGGTGTGTAAGCCCACCGCCCCCCCCAACCCGTGTCTTCCAAAGAGGCCGGGGTTCTATTCCACTGGGCTGAGGGTGACTCGTTGGTGACCTTGTCTGTGTCCTTCTCTGGCTGTGCGTTGGCTCTGCTGGCCCCCATACACCGGGCAGTCCCGTGAGTAGGAACCATATTTTTAGTTTCATTCGTGCTCGCCCGGCTGTATTCTCTAAAGAGGTGTTCCAAATATAAATAACATTTGCTGGTGCTGGCTGCTGAAGCGACCTTCAAGGGGTGACGAAACGGACTCAGGTTGGTGTGTGTGTGTGCACCTGAGGACTCCGTGGCGTGGGGTGAGGTCAATCGTCAGAATGCCACACGGTGCTCTGTTGCGAACCCGACTCTTTTGTGGTGTGTTGACCTTTCACCGAGACGGTATAGTCCGCCAGCTTGGGTCGTGTGATGGCACGGTTGCAGGAGATGGGTGGCATTTTTTGCGGGAAAGTACTTTCTTGATGAACCCTATTTGCCCTCCGGTGGTTCAGCCAGGTATGAACGAGTCTTTTTAAAAAGAAACCAGCAAAGGAGCTTTTTTATTCCGCCAACGGGAAACACAAGACCGGATGTCGTCCAAACCGCTGAATGCAAACAGCGCAGGACTCAGCGGGAGGGTGGGGGGGGTGGGGAATGCGGTTCAAAAAAAACAGCAAACAACACAAAACAAAGGCAGAATGAGGATGTCCAACGAGCGGTGCCCGCCATCACCACCGAGTGAAACCTGCCCCTTCCCCCACCACCCCACCACCACCCACACCACCAACTTGCCCAAATGAACAAGCCAAGGCAACCCCGCCCCACCGGCAAACATCTTTCCATCCAGCAGACACACCCAAGCAGGCAGGCAGGCATCCCCGCCCCCTCTCTGCCTGGACTGTCTTGCAGATGGAGGCGTTTATCGTCGATGGGGTGGCCCCGACGCAGATGGAGTATGAACTGAAGGACCGAACACGCGAGCTCCGACAAGTCCGGGCGGGGAAGCGGGAGGGGTCCGAGCTGGATGCGTTGAAGGCGATGATCCGCGCGACGGTGCGGCACTTCTGCAACATCCCCGACGCGCACCGCGGGGTGCACAACAAGGTGGAGACGCTGCAGCGCGGCATCCTCGAGGCTGAGAAGTGCTACGAGAGCGACACGGAGTGCCTCCACCTGTCCGTCCTCCTCAACCACCTCTACCGCCTCAAGAACCCCAACCCCTTCCAGACCAGCGCCAGCGTGCACCGCCTGAAGGAACGCACCGGCCGCCTGCTGGCCGCCTTCCCCGACAACGCGCAAGTCGAGCAGCTCGTGGCGGAGGTGGTTATCGACTCTGCAGATGTGACGTGGTGGGAGCGCATCCTCTACTCCTACCCGCTGCCGCCGTCATCCCTCGAGGCTGTGCCGCTGCTGCAGAAGGCCTACGACAGAGAGGCGACGCAGCGCGGCGCCATGCTGCTGGGCGAGGCGTATGCCCTCGCGGGCGAGAGGGCCGCGTCGCGTGAGCACCTCCAGCAGTGTGCCGAGTGGAAGGGGTCGTCGGTGCTGCACAACGCCTACCAGGCGGAGTGCGTCACCCTGCTGGCGAAGTGGCTGTGAGTGCGGAGACTGGCCGGGCCTGTTTGTGGCGTGTCTTGTTGTGTTCCAGCGGGAGGGGTGGGGTGGGGTGGCGTGTGACATGGGGGTGGGCTGTGGCATCAACAGCAGGGGAAAGGTGCTCAGCCCGGTGCTGCCCACCAACGTGTAACGTGTGTGTGTGTGTGTGGGGAGTCGCACGCTGCTGCGACCCGCCTCTCTCTGCATGCACACAGCATCACTCGATATTTTGGGCTCGCGCTCTGCGTCACTTGGGTGGGATTGGGTATGAGGGGGGAGGGGCTGCCTCCTCCCCCAGGGGTATATGTTGGAATATGCGGCCCATATTTTTGCCGGGCACGGCCCTAGCCCCGTTACCGACGCACCAAGCATGGCGGTTTTCCTGGCTTTGTGGGTCGGTGGCGGACGAACCAAAGCACGATGCGTCACAGCGCACAGCAGGCTTCTGGATGGCCCCTCCCCCCCCCCCCCCCTTGGGTTTGAATACTGGCCCAGCAACACGCCATCGCTCTCGGCGCGGCTGGCCTCTTTGGCTTCGCCACTGCCACACCACCTCCACCTCCACCCCCTCGGCACAACAGGGGCTCCTCCTGTGGGGGGGCAGCACACGCGACTGCCCCTGCAGCCCCAGCTGCACCAGGCTGATGTCGGTGCGCAGGGCTGCAGCGGACCCCCACATGCCCCCGCTAGCGCTGTGCGGCGCAGTGTTGCGCGTCCCCCTCCGCGCCGCCGCCACCACCCGCCGCACCGCGGCACGCCGCACCGCCGCACACCCGGCTGCCTCCATGCCCCCACCCCGGCCCCGCCTCCTCCGGGCACCCCGCAGCAGGCAGGGCCTGGCGGGCCTGCTGCCCGCAGCACACCCCCCTGCCGCACGCTCCTCCGCCTTCTCCTCCCCGGCTCGCCAGGCGCGTCGCTACCACGACAGCGTCAGTCGCCCCCCGCCAGACAAGATGATGGTCGTGCAGTATGGGCACCAGCTGGATGTGGTCTACACATGGCTGAAGCGGGGGCAGCACTGCGTGTGGCTGGGTGACTTCGGCGTCGGGATGGAGGTTTACGCCAGCCTCGACAGGCGCCTGGAGGCAGAATGGGTCGCCCGCAACGGGGGCACCGCCCCCGCAACCTTCGAGGAGTATCTCGACTATGCGGGGCAGAAGCGGGTGTTCGACAACCTGTGGATCCCCAACCCCTTCACGGTTCTCCCCAACGCATACAACGACAGCGCCCTGACGCAGTGGATTGCCACACGGTACCCTCCCGCGAACTTTGAATACCTCCCCTTCTCCGTCTATGCTTCTCTTGTGCGGAGCTACCACCGGACACGCTACGGCTATCCCTACTCCTCACTGGGCATGCAGAACAACGTCCCACGCATGGTGAAGGTGCTCCACGGGGTAGACCCGGTGCCCGTGACGCACCCCCCGGCACGGCTTCTCAAAAACTTCCTCATCCCACGCCTGAAGGGGTCCGGCTCACCTGGTGAGATGATCCGCTCCAGGAACCTCAGGGTGCTGTGCCCCAACGCCGGGCGGCTTGCCGGAGTGATCCCCCTCACAATTCTGAATTTGAAGCACTTCAGAGGGTCGATGCACTGCATCGATGCCGACGAGGATTCGGTTGACAACATCCGGTTCAACCACACCCGGCTGAAGCACAGCCACGACCCCTCGAGCAATAGGTTCCGGAGTCTGAAGGCAGAGGTTAGCCACCGTCTCCTTCCGCGGAAGAGCCTCTTCAAGAGGTTCAACATGGCGGTGCTCACGCCGAGCTGGATGCCGCCTATGGAGGAGGTGCCTGGGGCTGCCGAAGCGATGCAGGGGTACTACGATCTGGACGGGCAGGAGGAGGGGCGTGACTTCCTCTTCGGGCGGCAGATGTTTGCCGATTCGGAGGAGGACGATCTGGCCCACCAGCTGTCCAGCGTCGACGCTGCGATGGATGCCGACGGGTTGGTGCTGGTGGTGTGGTCCAACCTGAGGAACATCGTGTTCAACACCGCCGACCACCCCGTCGTGTCGGAGCTGGAGCGGAACGAGAGGTACACCCTGGAGCACTTTGAGGACATCCCGTGGCGCGTCGCCTCCCCCGAGCTGCAGGCAAGACAGGGCATGCCCTTCCTGAAGGACCTCAACAACAAGCTGCGTGTGGAGCTCTGGGTGCTGCGGGTGAACCGCCCCCTCCTCCCCCCGCCCGCACAGAGCTACTCTGATTTCGGGGATGCGCTCCACATCGATGCGGGGGAGCAGACCTCGCTTGTTGCAGCGGAGGCGGAGTACGGCGTGACTGCGCCTGATAACGCCTCGCTGCACCATGCCTCGAAGGGGTTAGCAGAGCTGGGGCAGGCGGCAGCAATGCAGCATGGGGTGGCGGGCAGTGGGGGCGTGACCATCACCGCCGAGATGAATGCAGCGAGGCAGCGGACCAACGAGGCGATTGCCGAGAAGATGGGCGTGCCTCTGGATCAGCTGGACCAGTCGGTGCTGTCGAGGGTGAAGCCCGTCACGGCGGCGAAGGGTGTCCCGCGGGATGAGATGCTGGACTTCTTCGAGCCGCAGGTCGGGTTCAGAGGGGACTACAACAGCACAAAGAAGCGCATCAAGTTGGACAAAAGGGTTGCCAGTTGGAAGGAGGGGAATCCGGTGGAAGAGGGCCTGGAGTACAGCCGCCTGCTGAAGGCGAAGAGGGCAAAGGAGGCTGACGTGCGACACGACAAGAGCGAGAAGAAGAAGCTTATGATGTCGCTCGGGCTCCGCACGAAGATGCCGAACGTCCTCCGCAAGGCTGCCAAAAAGGCAATCAAGCCCAGGCAGGAGTGAGATCTATCTCCCGGAGAGGGCGGGACGGGGCGCTCTGCTCTGAAGGGAACAGGGGGACAGAGTCTTCTGAGCTTCGTTTCAAAAGGTTTCGCCCTGTGTGGCCCTCTCTTCTTCCCCTTCAACGAAGGGGGTGGTGTTGTAGTGTCCCCTTGCCCCCTGTAGTGCCGCCTTGTTGATGGAGGGGGGTGGGGGGAGGTATCCCGGGTGGAGCCGGCCTGCTGCTCCGGGCCTCTAGAGTTATCAGAATTACTTGGCATTTTTTTTTTGCGCTTTCGGCAGAGGCCGGCCCCGCCACAGCATCCCCTGCCCCACCCCACCCCACCCACCCATCAGCGTGCACCCCCTCATTGAATCATTGAAAAGGCGAAGGTGATATCCTGAGTCTTCTTCCTGAGAGAATCGACCAGCGCTGTTGTGGGTTGCCCGCACCCCCCATAGACTTCATCACATCACAGCCCCACGACACGACGCAACATCACAGGGGACAGGTGCACCGGCTGCTTGCACAAGGCAGGGGCCTTCGTTGGGGGTGCCCTGTGTGTGCTCGGTGGGGAGGGCAGGGGGGGGTGCGGCAAGATGACGGCGGCAAAGGAGCTTTTCTACAAAAAAAGATGGCTCGTGATCCGGTACAACCTGGAGCATCACCTGATGCACGGTGACCGGGCGCTCCAGACGCCTAACATGCAGAAGTGGGCAGGTATGCTGATTCTCCTCACACACACTCTGCCAGACACTGCGGATGGATGCGTGCAATGCAATCAGGTGGCGCATTCCTGAAGTGTTGCCAGGCGTAGTTCTCAGCATAACTCATGCGTGCCTGCCTCTGCCGTGTGTGGGGCGTGATGGTTGTCTTGTGACATGCAAAAACCCACCCCGTAACACGCCCTGCAATCCTGTGATTTCACATCTTCGCATCTTCCATCTTCCTGCAGGTGGTCTGACAACGCGGCTGCTGCATCACAGGGGTCATATGAACGGGTCTGCTGCCGACAAGCCTTACTGGGTCCGCACATTCTTGCTGGGTTCGAAGAGACCAAACTACAACATGACCAACGTCGGTGATGGTGGTTCTCGCTCTTGGAAGTATGCGGGAGGGGAAGAGAGGGCCGTGCAGCCAATTTCATGCACATCACAAAACCCACACATGCGCGGGTAATCGAAGACCAAAGAAGACCCCCCCCCCCCCTCCCCCAACGAACAGCAGTTGTCTTTGTACTTACCTATCACCCCCTCCCCCATTGTTGTGTCCCCTCCCCCCCAGATTCTCTTCGGCACCGGAAACCACACCACACCTCACCACAGCCACTCCTGGCAGAGATACCGCGTGTCTGACGCCCAGGGGCACGAGCAGTTCCTCGACCTGCGTGGGCCCGAGCCGAGATAGGTAAAAAAAACTGTCCTGCTGGCCTGCTCGTGCCAGCGGTGGCGCTGGCCTGGCCTGGTGGGATGTGGGTTGGTTGCAGCACGTTGGGTGTTGCGTGGGTTCCCCGCTGCCCTTACTGGGGCCAGGGCCTGGGTTGTGTCTGCACCCATGGCGTGCGGCGCGTGGTGTCGCCTCGATCTGCCGTGGAACGAACACACGGCTGTGCGAAGAAAGAGGCAACACGTGGGGGGTGCAAGGGTAGAACCCCGGATGAAACATTTGCCCCCCCCCCCCCTCCCCCTTCCAGCTGCCTTTTTTACATCCCACATCAACACTCGCAACTTTTCCTGCCTCATAATGACACAGGCACACAAACAGCAAGCCCGATCTCCTTCCACACGTTACCTCCCACCCCCACCCCCACCCCCACACAGGTGCCCTCCCTCCCTCACAGAAGGCCCACACATTTACACGCGACACAGCCGCAACGGCTCTCGGGGTCATGGCCCCCTCAAGGCATCTCTCTGCTGTGGCGCTGCTGCTCCTTGCCTCCTGCATCCCAGCGAGCGCTGGCAGTAACGGCCCGACGGCGCACTTCCTGACACGCGACGTGAACCTCAACATGTCCTGCAGCGTGTGCGACATCGCATTCGCGCTGTTCCACAAGAAGCTTCAGAAGGCCAGAAACTCTGTGATGAACCCCGACACCGACGAGGTTGATGAGGCAAAGGTGTCGCGCGTGGTTGAAGATGTCATGACAAAGTCCTGCGCGCGCATCCGCAAGATGTACGCCCTGAGGTGGACACCCCGCGGAAACTCACCCCTGGAGTACGTCTTCCACAAGAAGCACGAGGTGTCGCTCCATATGCAGGGGGCTGACACACAGCGCGAGTGGTCTGACCAGTTCCTGCACCACCGCTGCGACTGGCTGAAGGACAAATACCTTCTCGAGACCTCTATCAAGTATCGCCACCGCGAGGTTCCGCAGCCTGACTGCCCCATCAAGGAGTGCAAGGCAAGCGATGCCGAGGCGCAGGCCAAGGCCTCCTCAGAGCAGGCCGAGGAGGGTTCTGGCGAGAGCGAGGAGGAGTGAGGCAGGCTGCCCTGCGGTTTTGATTCTGCACCCACCTACCTCATGCCCACCTCCCCTGGCCAGCGCCAGATCTCCGACACAGCCTGACACAGCGAGCGAAAGGGGGGGTCAGGCGTTTGCGCTTCCGTTTTACTTTCGGCTGCACTGCGCCCCACACCCTCGCGTTCCCTTACACCCACTCCGTTTTAACACTCTTCTGTGGCCTTGCTTTGCGCCCCCTGCCGGGAGCCTTTGCCTGCTTTGTTTCTGTCTTTGTTTTGCAACCTCCCTCTAACCCCCACCCCACCCCTCCTGGCGCCATTGCCAAATGGCGTCCAGATGACCGGCAGGGTGGGTGCCCACACTGCACAGCGGTCTATATGCGAGAATTTGTGTGTGGGCGAGAGAGGCGTGATGCCAAAGTGATGCCCGCATGGGCCCACACCATTCGATCGGAAAGCCAAACGGCAAGGCGCCTTCCCCGCCCCCCTTTAGCGCTGTGCCATTTGCAGCTGTGGTTCATACCCATCACAATTACCTACCCCCTCCGCCCCCCTTGCTGTTGCCGTTTGTGTTGCTGCTGCTGTGTCGTCTCCACTTCACACCCACCAGGGCACCCCGCTGCCAGCGGGGAACGCGGTGGGCATGTCTGACCGCGATGTGATCCAAAAGCAGCTCGAGTCCCTGCTGAGCCTGCAGGCTGGGGGTGTGCCGAACCTCGAGGAGGCTATCAGAGATGCGGAAAGGAAACTCGTCCTTCTGAGCGGGCCCAGCAGTGCCGTGGGGTCGCCTGCACCGGCTCCGGCTCCGGCGCCAGGATCGGCGGGTGCGGCGGCAAGCACCTTCGCCGCAGGCATGCTGCCTGGGAACATGCAGCAGCTGCAGATGCAGCAGCTCCAGCAGCACCAGCAGCTCCAGCAGCAGCTGCTGCAGCACCAGCTGCAGCAGCCGCAGAACCAGCAGCTCCTTCAGATGCAGCTGCAGCAGCAGCTGCTGCAGCAATCGCTGGTGCCGCAGCTGCCCGGCGCCTTCGGTGCCGCAGGCTTCCCGATGCAGAAGAGCCCCCCCACGATGCAGCTGCAGCCGCCGGAGGGTGACGACGGCGGTGATGGTCAGCAGCAGGGTGTTGTGTCGACAGTGCGGTCCTGCACGCACAACAGCTGGGACAACGTGCGGACTAAGAAGGGCCAGGTGTTCCTGCGGTGTCGCATCTGCGACTCGCAGTGGCGCACCCCTGTCGACAACTTGCAGCGGTGCACCATGTTTGCAGGGCCGCAAGGGTGTGACCTCGGGGATGCCTGCACCTACCTGCACCTGCATGCGCGAAAGCGCTCGCTTGCGGAGCGTGTGTCGGTGCACGGCTTTAACGTGTTGGACCGCGTGTCCGCCACAGAGAATGTGGATGCCTCTGGGCAGCCCAGCCCTGACAACTCGACTGCTGGAGCGGCACAGCTGATCCAGGGTATGCCAAGTCGGTAGGGTGGGGTGGGGTGGGGTGGGGTTGTTGGTTGTTGATGTTGCGTGCGGTAGCCACCCACCCGCTTTGATTTTATTTGCCCCTGCAGACAACTCGCCCACGATGGCCGGAGGCCACAACATGCTGATGCAGCAGCAGCTTCTCATGGCACAGCAGCAGCTTCTCGCGCAACAACAGCAACAACAGCTGCTGGCGCAGAACCAGCACGGCCTCCCCATGCAGCCTGCGCAGGACCTGCTGCTGCAGCAGCTGCAGATGCAGACCGCCCAGTCGGGTGGGGGTGTGTCGCCACGCTCTGCCACCGGGCAGCAGTCTGCCCTGCAGGAGGCTATCTCTCAGGCACAGGCACCTGCCAAGGGGGAGTACGAGCTGGAGCCCTGCACACACAACGACTGGGACAACGTCCGCACCAAGAAGGGACACGTCTTCATGAGGTGCCGCGAGTGCGAGCGGCAGTGGCGCACCCCTGTCGACTCCTTCGCGCGGTGTCAGGCCTTCATTGCGCCAGAGGGGTGCCCCAAGGGGCGTGCCTGCGAGCTGGTGCACCTCCACGCGAAGAAGCGCTCGTTGCAGGAGCGTGTGGCGAAGCACGGGACTGCAGTCCTGGAGAAGGCAGACTTCGGCGCCGGCAAGAAGGGCATCCACCCGACAACCCTCGCCTCCGTCGCCGCTGGCCTCAGCGAGGCCTCGGGGCCTGCCTCTATGGAGCCCTCCCCGCAGGGCACAGCCCCGGTCATCGCTGACATGCCGCTGCCGGCACCACCCGCACTCAGCACAGGTACCGACAGCCCGGCACCCTCCCCGTCCAACAAGGGCTCGGCACCCAAGGTGGTCACCGGGACCCAGCTGCACCAGACGATGCTGAAGGTGCGCCACACCCCTGGGGCGAGCGTCGGCATCACGGTGAAGGGGCCCAATGTGATTAAGGTGGAGGCGGCGTCGCCTGCGGCGCTTGCGGGGTTCCGCGTGGGGATGATGGTGCGTGAGATCAACGGGACCCAGGTGGGGAGCAGCAGCACGAAGGCCATCGTGGGGGCGATCAAGGAGGCGTGGCTGATGGAGGAGGACATCGACATCCGTGTCGAGTTCGCGGTGGCGGTGCCGCAGCGCGAGGGGCGCGACATGGAGCACATGTCGGATGTGCTGAGCATGGGGGCCAGCACCGTGCCCCCCACCACGCCGCACGCGCCCACCATGGAGCAGAACGGGGAGGGGGCGGACCGCTTCGTGCCCCCGTGGCTGCTGTCGGGGGGTTCGGGCGCCGAGAACCGGTCTATGGGGAGCGAGGCCAACGTATGCCTGCCCCGAGGGAAAGGGGGGTGTCGGGTGGGGATCTTCAGGGTGTTTTGAAGTCCAGCAGCCAAAGAATCACCGGCTGTTTTAAGCCTTTTATGCATCCTCTTCGTGAAGGCGGTCCCGTATCCACACCCACCACCACCCGGCGATACAGGGCGTCGACATGATCCTCACTGTCGGGAAGATTGTGCCGAACGAGCCGCTCGGTGTGGTATGCATGTTGTCTGTGCCTCCCTTCTGTGTGTGTGTGGAGCTTCATGCTCATCAAGAGCAGGGGTGTGCCGTGCACCGCTCTAAGAGCTTCATGCGTGCCTCTCTGTGCCTCCTCCGAACCCACCCCCGGTGCCACAGGCGGTGAAGGGTGATCGCGTGACGAAGGTTGCTCCGAGCAGCGCTGCCGCAAGGGCAGGGCTGCAGGAGGGCATGCGCATTGTGGCTGTCAACGGCACCGCGACGGGGCACACGTCAGAGGCGGTGACCGCGAGTGTGCGGGATGCGTGGCTGTCGGGGCAGGAGATGCAGCTGCACGTCCGCAGTGCAGGGAGCACGTCGCACCCGCCTCCCCTGGAGGCCAGCATCAGCGACGGCCGCTCAGAGGGTGGCCAGTCGCACTACTCCGCCTACTCGTACCACTCGCAGACGGGTTCGCAGAACGGCTCCCACTCGCCGTACAACATGGAGAACGACACCAACCTGTCGGGCTCCTTCCCCCCTCTCGGCAAGTCCGACGGGTCCGAGCTGTCGCGCCGCATGTCGGACAACGAGGACAGCAAGGTCATCGTGGTGCGGCGCTCCACCCCGCAGGAGCCCTTCGGTGCGGTATGCCTGCCGTTGCGGGTTGTGCTGTGCGCAAGGGGTGCCGGGTTCCTGCTGGGTACAGCAAGGCACCCTGGTGGGGCAGGGCGGGGGCCACCGTGATTCGCTGGACACACCACCACCACCACCACCACCATCTTACAGCGCGTGAAGGGCAACACCATCAGCTTTGTGGAGGAGAACAGCTGCGCCTCGCTTGCGGGGCTCATGGAAGGTATGCACTTTGCAATCCTGGCACCACCCAACACCTGCACCTTCGCCCCTCCCCAGGCGAGAGGGTGTACAGCGAATCTTGTCCAGCATCCATCATTCCCCCCTTCCCCCCCCCCCTCTTCTGTTGCGATTCGGCAGGCCTCACGCCCCTCACCCCCCACAGGCATGACGGTGATGTGTGTCAATGGGAAGTCTGTCGGGCGCCAGAGCCTCGCGGTTGTTACTGCGATTCGGAGCGCGTGGTCGCAGGAGGCCCCTATGGAGCTGACCGTGCGGCAGTACAACGGCGACGCCTGCTCTGTCGGAAGCGGTGTTGGCAGCACGACCTCCTCGCGGCGAAGCCTTCTCGACAGGCACAACGACAGGCGTGGCGACTGCAGCAGCAGAGGGTCTGAGGTGGACAGCAACGCGTCTGACGTGCCCTTCAACTCGCACGATGTGGTGCAGCTCTACCACGACGACGAGCTGGCGCCCTGGCGCCGCTTCCTCATCACCGACACAGATGCGTGTGTGCGGGGGTGGCAGGACAGGCCCTACGAGCTGGAGGGGCTCCACTCCCAGCTGATGTACTCCTACCTGATCCGCACACCCCACAGAGGCTTCCGCAACGGGTCTGTTGTGACTGCCAACTTCGAGCGTGATGCGTACTTCTATGCGTTCTTCTCCAACGCGGCGTCGCGTTCCGGCGGGTTCGACCAGCTGCTGAAGGACGACAACTGGAGTGAGGTGCCCTCAGGCATGTCGTGGTCAGGCACGTCTGCCGCAGCTGCAGGGTTGTGCCTGCTGCGGAGGCGTGTCAGCCCTGGGGACCAGGTGGTCTTCCCCTCGATTACATCAGGGAATGCGGCCATCGGGTTCTTCGTGTCGCCGCTGGATGACGACGGCGAGTCTGTGATGATCCCGCCCCAGGCATTCGACCACTCTGTTTCGCACGTCGCACAGGCGCGCAGCTCAACCGTTCCGCCCCCGCCTGCGAAGCGCACGCAGATCCGGTCCAGCACGCTCACCCCCAAAAAGCATGCAGCAACCGCAGTATCAGAAAGCTAGAAAGCGTGGAGAGAGAAGGGTAGGGGGGAGGGCACGTGCCGTTTCCGTTGGCTGAAGCTTCAGGGGATAATTCAGCAGCACGGCAGCGGCACACTGCCAAGGCCTTGAGGGGGGCGGGGGGAGACAGAGGGAATGGCCCGGGCGTGTCGAGTGTGTCCAGTCGTAGTGTCGCGCGCTGTGGGGGTGGGGTGGGGGGGGAGGGGCGGCCGCAGCTCCCCGTCTCCCACGCCGGGCGATCCATGTTTTCGTGGCGGTCGGGGGGGCGGTGGTGTGGGAGGGAGAGGGGGGGGGGGTAGCTTCTTTTCTGGCAAGGTGTGCAAATGGGGTGGGGGGGTGTGTGGCTGTGGGGTGTTGAGAGTGCGTGCATCTTTCGGTTTCAAATCGTGGGTGGTGGGGTGGGGGTAGTTCCTCGATCCTGGGGCCCACACCGCCGACGACCTGCTGCTGCTGCTGCTGCTGCTGTGTGTGTGTGATTTTCCCCCCCCTCCCCCGCCCCCCCGCCTGCGTGATCCCTGCACGGCGCAGCCGTCCATCCTTCCCTCATTTCAAGAAGAGTAGAAGATAAAAACGTACTGCCCCCTTTCGGTTCTGTTTTTGCCATTGACGAGGTCACACGAGGTCACTTTCCCTCGAAATCGACACCACACACGCTTCCCACCCCCCACCCTCCTCCAAGAAGGTAAAACAATCTCCCGCACCCTCACACGGGAAGAATATGGACCATGGTCGCAAAAAGAAAATCACAAAAATTAGCAAACCCTTCCCAGCTGTCATCCTCAGGGGGGTTGTGGTTTCTCGCTGCATACTTAAACACCCCGCGCCTTTGGGCGTTCGCAAAACACCCCTGACGCCCCACCCCCCGAGTGTAGCACTAGATCTCGGACACATGCCTCCAAGTCAGCGGCTCAGCAGGCGCACACATTCCGCACAAAGAGTCGGCTGAAAAGACGTCCAAAATCAGCCCTGTCACGCTTTTAGGAGGCAGGAAAGGATGGATGTGCGAGTGAGTGGACCCTCAGAGAGTCGCACCTCTGCTCTGTTTCCCTCGCCGTGTTGATATGTATTTTCCGCACAGCAAGCAACCTTTTGTCTCGGGAACAAAGAAGGGTGACAAAAGAAAAAAAGGGTGTCGTGCGGCTGCACGCAGCGCACGATTTGCACGCAACCGCCCCCCCCTCTCTCTCTCTCTCTTACGAACACTTGAAGGCGTGCTGCTAGGCAAGAGTGATGATCCCTTCAGGCTCCAGCCAACCAATCAAGTGACAGCCAAATCACACACACCCTCGCCTCTCTCTTGCAGTTCTTATGGGCCTTTCTTTTATTCTGCATCGCGGCCTCCCGCCCGACAGGGCGGGAGGCGGCCGTGCCGTCTTTTCGGGGGCCACTTGGAGCGAGTGTGGGCGGCCCTCCCCGCCCACCGGAGGGGGTGGTACACCCACCCACTTCGAACAGCAGGGGGGACAGCCCACCGCATCCTCCGCTCCGCTGCCGCTCCAGAGCCCCCTCGCGCCCGCCCTGCACCCTACCACCCCGCTGCTCCTGGGTTTACACGGTGGTCTCCCGTACGTCAAGCTATACTTTGGGTGGGTTTTAGTTTGAGCGGCACGGCGCACTCATCGACGAGATAACTAGTTGTCTGACGAGTGGGCTCACAACAGATGTGCCTAAGGAGTAGCCCCACGAGGGCTTGCTCTTGACTTTCGGGTGATCGGCTCGTTCAGATTGCTAGTTTTTCAAAAAAAAAAGATACACCACGAGTCAACTAGAAACATGGTCGCCATGGGGAGGTCAACCCCCAGAACTCGGCAGCCTGGCACCCGCTTTCGGGGTCGGACTGTTTCTGCTATTTTGGGGGTTGGCCCCGCTCAGACTGTCCCACAAGGATTCCCCCATCCTCATCCCTGCCTCCAAAACAGCTCGAGCAAACACAGCACCGGATCTCGAGGCCACTCGGAGGGGGTGGGGGGGAGAGACGGGGGGGTGCCGACTCTCTGTGCCCGACTTGCTGCCGTCAGGCTGGCCCCTCCCAGACTGCCGCTCTGCTATTTTGGTGTTTTTTGTGTGTTGTTTCGCACGCCCCCAGTGCGAGCGGCAGGGAGAAGTCACATTTCACCCCAGCAGCGCAAGCAAGCCAAAACGGTGCTCGATATGCTAACCCCACCCTTCACCCTCCTCAGGGAGGGGGTGCGATCATCTTTTCAGAGAGCGAAGGCAAAAAAATACCGGCAACTGAACAGGCGTGTATCTATTTCACGGAATGAAAATAGGAATTTGGGGAAAAAATATTTTTTTGCACTATTTTTTTTGCACTTTTTTCCTTTGGATTTTATTGTGACCCTACTTGGTATTGGTCGAAAATTTTATGTTCCCGGTCTTGGATGTGCTCAAACATTCAAAAGAACACATTTTCCGGGTGCAAAAAAAATTTGCACCCGGGGGTGGGTATGGGGGTGGGTCTGGGGGTGGTGGTCACTATTTTTTTGCACTGTTTTCCTTTGGATTTTCTTGTGACCCTACTTGGTATTGGCAGAAAATTTTTATGTTCCCAGTCTTGGATGTGCTCAAACAGTCAAAAGAACACATTTTCCGGATGCAAAATTTTTTTTAAGCACACTCGTGTGAGCGGAAAGCGCCCCACCACAGCTGCAACCAAACGTGCTCTATACACTAACCCCACCCTTCATCAGGCTCAGGGTGTGATCAGTTCAGGGTTTTGTGTGTAGAAGCGTCAACGCAACAAACTATCAAGCAGGCGAGAGAATCAAGAGGGGGGCAAGAGTGACAGAAGCGGACAGAGTACGCCGAGCTGCGTGGTTGTTCTGAAGAGAGAGGGACAGTAACTACGCCGTGCGTAACTACGGGCTGAGGGAGTACGCCGAGCTGCGCGTATTTTGAGGTCAGAGAGGGACAGTAACTACGCCGAGCTGCGTGTATCTTACAGAGAGGGGCAGTAACAACGCCGTGCTGCGTGTAACAAACAGAGAGGGACAGTAACTACGCCGAGCTGCGTGTATCTTACAGAGAGGGACAGTAACAACGCCGTGCTGCGTGTAACAAACAGAGAGGGACAGTAACTACGCCGAGCTGCGTGTATCTTACAGAGAGGGACAGTAACAACGCCGTGCTGCGTGTAACAAACAGAGAGGGACAGTAACTACGCCGAGCTGCGTAACAGAGAAGATGGCCACTCTGGATTGGGACACCCTGAAGGTTCCCGACCCCGCCCACCCCGACAACGAGCCAGCAGAGCGTCGCCCCGAGTGCATATTCGAAACCTGCAATACAACGCACACAGCCAGGACCGCATTCAGCTGCCACGACTGCGGTGGGACCACGGTCAGGACGTGCATGAGAGAGCACATCCCGGCGCACATCGTCCCCGAATGGCTCGAGGGCGCAGGGGACAGGGGCTGGGTGTGCCCCGAGTGCGCATGGGTCCGGCAGGCGGTCGACGAGGAGACCGCGGCGGACCTGGCAGCAGGGGCGGGCGAGCTAGGCGAGGACGGGGAGTACAGCGAGGCGGACAGCCAGAGTGGCACGGGCCTCCAGCACAGGGACGCACACCACCCCGCCGACTCGAACACCGATCTCCGCGTGGCGAACTCGCTGGAGTACCTGCTGAAGTTGACAGGCCGGCTGGAGAAGGAGCAGAAGGAGCTGAAGAAGACCGTGGAGACGCAGGCGAAGCAGATCGCCACTCTGCAGAAGGCGCTGCAGCGGACGGAGGCCGAGCTGCCCGCTGACTTCTCCGCCCACATCGTGTCGACCTGGGGATCGTCGATCGCCACTGCCCCCGGACGCAGGTTGGTGAAAGCTGAGGTATCCCGGGTTTTCCGACAGGCGGAGCTCAGCGATGCCCCGAGTTCACCGGACTGGCAACACCAGCTCATCCAGGCCTTCGACTCTCTGTTTCAGACAATGGGGCTGATCCGCGACGACGACGATCCGGACCGGTTTATCGAGGCCCTTCACAAGACAATCGTCGCTATGAACTCACACTTTCTCCTGAAGGGGCGAGCGGGCGCCCGCCTCTACCTGGCAAAGGCGAAGATTATGGACCCAGCGAAGTACGATGCGGTGGCACACGGGCGCCTACTCCGGGAGGGGCGGGCCACGCAGGACGACACGCAGGAGAGGCGGGCCGCGTTTCAGGAGCGGTTCCTGCAGGAGCGTAACACGCAGGACCGCCCCGCGCCCTACTCGGGAAAGGGCCACCACAAAGGACGGGGGGGGAAAGGCAAGCGACAGTGACTTCCCGACACCAGCAGGGGACGCCCGCGGGCCACGACCCTCCCCCCCGCCGCGGTGGTGTATGTGAAGGCAGTACCATCTGCCCCCCCGTCAACAAGAGGACGCCCCCGCAAGACCGAGACGAGCGTGACCCCGGAGGAAGCAACCACCATTCGCCAGGAACTACAGCACACCCTGTCCCAAGCCCTCGCACCCACATACTGGGGGGCCCTCCGCCGCACATACGACAGATACTCGCAGTTCCGGGAAGGGTGGATGAAAGCGGAGAGGCGGACACTGCCACACGACGAAGGGGCGGTGCTGTGGGTCACGAAGCAACGGAAGGACGGGCTATCAGTGCAGTCCGCCCTCCAGTACCTCAACAACCTTGCAGCAGCACTCAGACGCTTCGCAGCGTTCCCCCTCGACGGAAGACAAATTGTGGCGGACTACAGGCGGGCGCTGAAGCGGGGAGGAGCACTACGACCACAGAAGCAAGCAGAACCAGCAACAGCCCACAACATCCGGGAGGCGCTAGCGAAGGAGCCACGTCCCATCGTGAAACTGCTGCTCGGCATCATGTGGGGGGGTGCGGCAAGGGCTTTCGGACGCACTGCGTTTGGATGTGAAGGACGTCACAGCGGAAAAGCGCAGCGAGCCGATATACGTGCGCTGGACCCAGTCGAAGGCGGACCCTTTCCACATGGGTCACAGCACAGGAATCTCCCTGCCGAAGGACCTACACCGTATCCTCCGACACCGCCTCCGCAGGGCGCGCAGTGCAGGAGAGACGAGACTGTTCCCGGCGGACGTCACCTACCGGACCGTGGTAAAAGCCGTCAAGCGGGCACGGAGGGGGCTCACGGCACACTCTCTGCGGAGGGGGGCACTCACACAGCTTGCGCGGAAGAACGTTCCACTGGAGGAGGTGCGCCTCCTCTCGAGACACGCGACGGTCGACGGTGTGATGCGTTACGTATCAGCGGCGGAAAACGCACACGCGCGCGAGACAGCACAGGTGTCGGCGAAGATCGAGTGGTGAAGAAAAAAAAACGACAGCAAGGGGGGACTACGCGCACACAGCCAAAACCCCTGACAGCAACCCACTTCCCGGGGACCACGAGGCTGTTCGCAGCGCGCCGCTACTACGAAGATGCCACATCCGACGAAGCCACGTCCGACCCTCCACCCAGTGATGAGGAAGCGTGGAGCGAGGTGGATAGCGCAGAGTCGTACGGTCCGGGTGTCGAGGACCTCTACGGGGAGGACTTGGGTGTGTGCACGGGGGGGAAGGTGATACGGCCAGCCAACGCGAAGACGGAGCTGCCGGAGGAAGAGGACTACATCGCGGAGATCTGCACCTCACGCCTCAATCTCAAGGAACTGCGACGGTTGGACAGCGAGGGTGAACTGACGGGGGTCCTGGACCTCATCACCAAGCCAGCCGCTTTCGCTGACGCACTGCTTCCCGAGGCCCGCCAAGAACTACGTAAAACGGGGAGGAAGGTATCACGCCACATGTTGCACCACCTGGACACCTTGGTTGAGTATGGCGTCCTGACGGAGGCGGATGCACACCCGTACCTCACGCTGCCAGCGTTCACCGTGTCCAAGAAGTCTGGGGGCCAACGTTTCATCGTCGACGCAAGGCGGCTAAACGCACTGATGACACGCCCACCGGACATGCGTTTGCAGGACATCACGGAGGTGACACAGCGAGTGGCCGCGGCGAGCTGGGTGGTGATGGCAGATGCACGCAGCTGGTTCTACCAGTTCCCCGTACACAAGGAGATCCAACGCTACTTCGAAGTGCGCCTAGGCGGGGAGAGAAAGACATTCGTGAAGACCTTCCTGACTGTCATGTGCATGGGGTGGTCACATTCCCCGGCAATCGCGAACCGCAGCGCACGCGTGCTGCTCCCGCCAGAGCACGGAATAGTCTGGATTGACAACTTCATCGCTGTCGGAGACTCCCTACCAGAGGCACAGGCGAGGTACGCCGACTTCATCAGCCGCTGCGAGAAGGTGGGGGCCGCCCTGAACTTCGACGACACACAACACGGCGTGCCGCTGCAGGACTTCACAGTGTTCGGGATCCACTTCGACCTGACGCGACACCGTTTCCGCATGGACACAGCCTGGGTGCAAAAAGTCCTCGGACGGGAAGAGTACAAGGAAGTCGTCAACGGCCACACGACACCACGCAGGGCGTTCAGAGTATTCGGGTCTTTCGTCTGGCAGTCGTATGTGATGCGGACACCGATGTGTTACATGCCAGCCGTGTTGTCCTTCGTGCGGCGCATCGCGAAGCAGACTCACTCGAACAACGCCCGATGGGACTCCAGGGTCGCAGTACCTCCGTCAGTGCAGGCGGAGACAGTGGCGCGGACACGACTCATCGAGGACAACGAGTGGTATACGCCGCAGAACCCGCCACCGACCATTGAGCTCTGGACAGACGCGTCATCCACGGCGTGGGCGGCGGTGCTCGTGTTACCGGGAGGGGAGTCAGTGTCCCAAGGTGCGTTCGAAGGGAGCGACGCGGACACGAACATCTTCCTGAAGGAAGCGTATGCAGTGTGGCAGGGGGTGCGCATGATGCAGCGTGTGAGGGAGGCAAGCGTGACCTGCCACATAGACAACCTCGGCCTGGTGTTCGCGCTCCGGAAGGGCCACTGCGCCAACTACCGAGGCAACCTTCTGCTGCAGGAGATATACACAACAGCGCGCCGCCAGCAGATACGACTGATTCCACACTGGGTTGCGACCCACGACCAACGCGCAGACGCGTACACGCGAGGGACGCAGGCCACACACCCCGTGGAGTTGCCACCAGTGTCGATGCCACCCACACTTTTACCAGCGCGCCCGCCTCGTTGAGAACGAGACGGACACGTCCCTCCGGATGAGGGTCCTGGTGTAGAAGCGTCAACGCAACAAACAAAAGGAAATTCATCAGAGCGGTTGTAGCTGTGAAGTGATAGGGCGCTTTTTAAGCACACTCGTGTGAGCGGAAAGCGCCCCACCACAGCTGCAACCAAACGTGCTCTATACACTAACCCCACCCTTCATCAGGCTCAGGGTGTGATCAGTTCAGGGTTTTGTGTGTAGAAGCGTCAACGCAACAAACAAAAGGAAATTCATCAGAGCGGTTGTAGCTGTGAAGTGATAGGGCGCTTTTGCACCTGGGGGTGGAGAGGGGGGTCGGAGGGCGGTGGTGTGAGAGGCTTGCTCTCGAGCTCAAACCAACAGATGTTCACTACCGTGGCCTCCGGCGGCTGGGGGGCTCCGCCCCCCAGACCCCCCCCATGCGACCTGTGCTATGATTATAGCCGCTATCTGTCAGTTGTGTTGTACTTGAGCGTATGCGACTATGGAGCCAGGCCAACAGACGTTCGCTACCGTGGCCTCCGGCGGCTGGGGGGCTCCGCCCCCCAGACCCCCTGTGGCTTGTGCCTGGTCTTGGAGCCAAGTCCTTGCGCGTACGGGGCTGTGGCATATCGCTTCCAGCACCCTCGCGGGAGGCTGGGCCCGAGCACTGATCTCTAAGAGACGAACCACCTTGCGAATGCGATCGAGTTTGCGGGCTTGCGGCCATGACATCTCGAAAGGGTCGTCGTGGGCCCGTGATCATGTTTCGGGTTCGACTTGGTGGGCATCCGTGGCGAGGAACCGCGTGTATGTGTGCGAGGAAGCAAGGAGATACCACACCAGGAGCCACACAGCACCAGGTCGACCTGGATCTGGTCGAGCTCAGGGGGAATCACAGTCACCAAAGTGATGTCACCACCGCCGGCCTCAACCACCAAACTGCAACCGCAGAGGTTCCGCTATTCTCACAAGGGAAGGCGCCCTGGGATGTAGCAGTGATTTGTGTGCAGCATCAAGAGGCACTGACCGCCTTGAACAGAGAGGTAGTGTACAGGTGGCGAGCAGTGGGAGGGCGTGCTGTGTCCTTCCACTTCCCCATCTACCTCCATTCGTTCACCGTTGTTGATAGCGATTTTTTCGCCATTTTTTCGAATCGTATGCATCGTCAGGCAGAGTGAATCAAAATAGCGCAAAAATCACACCAAAATCTGTGTCTGAGGCACAGAAATCGTGCAAAAAAGCACCCAAAAAAAGTGCAAAAAAACCAAAATAGGATTTCGAAAATCGGCCAAAATACCACCATCCCCCCCCCCCGGGCCCCCCCCCCCTTCCACCTTCCATTACTATCTATTCACAGTGTTTAAGATACTGTTATGAAAAACGGGGCTTAGCCCCGGTTTTTGAGATTTTGCCCCGAAAAACCGGGGGTGCCTCTTTTTTTTTTTCACCGGGATTTTTCTGAGATTCTGTCCGGGTACTGTTCCAGTTTACTTTTTGGCCAGAGGAGGCCGGGGCCAAGAGCACAGTGCCCTGCCCCAGGCGTTAGCCCGATGAACCTGTTGAGCACAAGGTGCACGTTGACTACATGCGGCGTGCGACTATGGAGCAGAATCAGCTGTTCACTACCGTGGCCTCCGGCGGCTGGGGGGCTCCGCCCCCCAGACCCCCCCTCTGGCCTGTGCATGTCCAGAACCAAGTCTGCAAGCAGGGCAACCTGCGGTGCTTTCACCACCACCACGCTCTCAAGAACGCCTTCCTCATCGACTGGCTCCTTCGCGTTGACGCCAAGAAGGAGCGCGCTCCTCTCGGACCTGGCAGCGGCGGCGAAGTCAGTCACCCGCAGAGGACCCATCCTGCCCATCCCAGTTGAGTGGCGTGGGGTGGGGTGTTGTGGGAAGGGAAAGCCCTTCCATTTGGGGAAATGGCTGAAATTTTACCCCCGATTACCCCCGGTTTTCGGCGCGCAGCCCGGAACCCTATCTTTTACCCTGATCTATTCCCCCCCCTTTTTTTTGCGATCAGTTCCATCGGGTCTGCGTATGGGGGATCAGGGGGTTTTCCACCCACCCCACCCACCCCTCCCCCCCCCCAGTGGCTGGCTTAACGCCGGGGTACTGTAAGCAGGGGGCTGGCCGGGGGGGGGGGGGGGGAAGGGGGGGGTCCCGCTGGGTGGGTAGGTGGGGTGGGGTGTGGCTGGTGAAGGTGGCTGCCTCCCAGCCACCTTCACCCATGACCAGTCCCTGAACCAGACCCACGTTTCATGGGCGAAACTTGGCTCGTACACCACCAAAGTGACCCCACTGTGATCCGCAAAAATTCCAAACTTTCAAAAGAAAGGGGTTTTGGAACACCCGAGGAGGGGGTCCCACTGGGTGGGTGGGGTGGGGTGTGGGCTGACTGCCTCCCAGCCACGCTGACCAGCCCCTGAACTAGACCCGTGTTTCATGGGTGATGCTTGGCTCGCACACCACCAAAGTGACCCCACTGTGATCCGCACAAATTCCAAACGTTCAAAAGAAAGGGGTTTTGGAACACCCGTGGAGGGGGTCCCGCTGGGTGGGTGGGTGTGGCTGCCTCCCAGTCACATTCCCTTAGGACCAGCCCCTGAACCAGAGGCACATTTCATGGACGGTGTTTGGCTCCTAGACCCACAAAGTGACCCCACTACGATTCGCAAAAGTTCCAAACGTTCAGAAGAACGGGGTTTTGGAATACCCGAGGAGGGGGTCCCGCTGGGTGGGTGGGCTGGTGTGGCTGCCTCCCAGTCACATCCTCCTGGGGCCAGCCTCCTATGACCAGACCCTGAATCAGACCCACATTTCATGGGTGAAGCTTGACACCTCGACCCACAGTGTGACCCCACTACGATCTGCACAGATTCCAAATAGTCAAAAGAAAGGGGTTTCGGAACACCCGAGGAGGGGGTCCCGCTGATTTTGGGTCACTTTCGGGTGATGTCAGGTACCTGGAGTGACCGCAGGTAGCCCATTTTCAGGGTGGGAGCCCTACTCGTACGTCACCCAGATTCAGCCCAAACCGTGCACCTCGGGTGCACGGTCGCCGGCAGCGCGCGGGCACCCGGAAACAGGCCGCATTTGCGCGCGCTGCCTGCACCCTGCACGCCAGCCCCCCCCCCCCCCCCCGGGGCTGTAAGCGACCCCCCAGAAAATTACCCCAGCCACTGCCCCCCCCCCCCCTGTCGACTGTTCCCCCAGCCCTGGGCTTCGTGAGATCTCAAAGACGTCTCGAAGCTGCCAGGTTGTTGGGTGTCAGGTGTCTTGCAAATGAAGAGGCACCACTGTTTGGCCTGCGTCTCCAGTTCTCTGCTTCTGTATTCAGGAGCAGAGCTGGGAGGCAGGGCCTAGCGCCCCATCCCATCCCGTGATGCCGCACCGTGTCAGTTTGTCACAGCCTTGTGGTGTCGCACAGGAGGGTTGTGAGGCGTTGTTGTTCACTCAGCATCTTACAACCAGAACCCCAGAAGGGCCGAACTGACCCCCTCGTTGAAGAACACACCCTCGCAGAGCTGTGGGTCCAAAATATTCTTAGAGTCACTAAGAGTGTCGGGGAAGGGGGGAGGGGGGGCGGAGGGGGGGGGGGTCTGGGTGGTGGTGGTGGCGGTGGTCAATTCAAATGAGAAAACTCGCCAGAAAAGCAGTGATTTTCCCCCGTGGCGAAAAAATAAAATTTCGCAAAAAAAAAAATCTCTGGAAAAATCGTCCGGCGAAAAAAGTTTTTTCGCCACGGGGTTTTTTGGTGGGAATTTTTCAGGGGGTCTGGGGAGAGGTCCTGGAGGAAAAAACATCAGGCCCAGGAAAAAAATGGGAGGGCCTGCTCTGTGAGCCCCACCAAGCAGTTACAGATTGGCAGGACAAGACCTGCAGAGGGTGGCTGCAAAGAACAGATGTTCACTACCGTGGCCTCCGGCGGCTGCGGGGCTCCGCCCCCCAGACCCCCCTTGTGGAACCCGGCCCACCAGCCGTACAGCAACCCCAGGAATGCGAAAACGCCCAAAATCTGTAGCCTCGACGGGACGGATGTTCACTACCGTGGCCTCCGGCGGGTCTGGGGGGCTCCGCCCCCCAGACCCCCCCTGTCGCGTGTGCCTGTCTCGCAAGTCCTTGGGCGTATGCGACTGGCTATCTCCCCGTAGTCTCGGGCGCGCGAAGCGCGCCCGAGAAAAATTTTTCCGAGTGGGAAAAATTTTTTTCGCCGGCATTTTTGAGATTTTCAGCGGAGAGGAAAATCACTGCAGAAAAGGACCAAAAAAAATGTTGTGGTTTTTTTTTGGCTGTTTTTCCCCTTGCAGAACAGAACATAGAAGCGGGTGGCGGGGTGGGGGCGGGGTGGTGTTGTTTGAGATGCGGGGCCGCTTCTCTGTGTGTGTGCCACTTTACAAGACCCTGTGCCAGTGATGTGGTGCAGTCCCACAGATTTGTGAGAAGCAGATGCCGCCGTAAAAACCAAATCACATAGCAGACCGGACACAGCGCAAAACAGCTAAATGAACTGATCACGAATTCAAAAACACCTTTTTAAGTCTCAGAAGACGGACAGCGAAGCGTTTCAAGAAGACTGCAGCTGTGGGATGCGGGATAGCCTACTCTACACCAAAGGGTACAAGTCTTCTGCATGTCCTCAGTGTCGATCGACTCAGGCGGCAACTAGTGACAAGCCAGGATCCTCCGGTATTCTTGATACGTCCCATCGCACTTGAGGTTTCATGCCAGTCACAGGTGAAATACGGTGCCATTTTTAGAAATGTCATGACTCGGAAAGAAAGGGGGATTGGTGTCCTTCAAGGATGCCACAGCAACATTGTGTGAGGGGAGCAACGCGGTGTGGGGAGGACGGAGGTGGTTGCTGGGTATCGAAACATCCGAAACGCGAACAACGAGCTGGGTGGGTGGGTGGGGGGGGTTGACCTTGAAAAATATAACACGTAACAGGGGGGGGTGGGGGGGGGCACTGCACATTGCTCTCTGGGGTGCAGAGCGGCGGGTCCCTGGTGACACTGAGACCTGTGTTCTTTGCTGCAGGGGGAGGTGCCCCCCTCCCTATCAACCCTATCATATATTGACGGGTGAAAAAAAAGGTTTCGCTTCCAGTCACCCCCTCTCTCTCTCACGTTTGGGTTTTGGTTTATGCGTTGAGCGCTTCCCCAAAGAAAAAAGGAAGGCACCACACACTGTCGTGGACTGAGAGGCGGCTTACAAACTGTCTGGGTGCACATCAAGCTTCTGCTCAGCTACGATGCGCACGTGCGGGTGATATCTCTCACCCCTTCACTCCCCCCTCGCCTTTTTCTTCCGCCTCGCGTGAAACAAAAAAAATGAAGATTCGGATTTCTTCGCCCACTGTATGGGTGCACAGTATGCTTCTGCGTGTGCCCCTCCCTTTCGTATCTCCCTCTCTTGCCTGTGATGCTTGATGTGAATGTGGAGCGGCTGTTCCCACGTGCGCCCACCACCCTCCTGCTTTTGCAGGAGAGAGTATTGGGGCATGTCCTGTCCTCTTTTCGACCGCTATCACCAAAGGTGCCCATTGCTGATCCCATGCAGCGATGCCGAGCAGTTATCGTGTTATAACTGATCACCAAGCAAGCTCCGTGGTGCAGTTCGTCAGACAGATCGCGCACACTGTGGTGTGCAATGCGCGTGAGTAAAGAAGAGGTTGTTTCGTATATTGTTTGTCTGCCTTTGGTGTGCGTGCACGTGTCCACGGCGTGAAAGTTGAGAATCTGTTTGCAAGTGGTGAAATTTTCAAGGGGTGACCCGGTCTCTGCACTGTAGACCCACATGCAATAGCAGCGTCGCTTTCTTTATGGTTACAAGCAACACTTGTAACTGTGGTTTTTGCTTGCAAACTGCATGTGAAGGCTGCATGGACAAACCACTTGCAATTCATTGTTCTTCATCGCCGTGCGCGGGGGGTTTTCGAAGCCAGAGGGACCACAACCCGGTCAGGCCTGCAGGCAGGGGTGCTCTTTTATTATCACGCGCACAGCGTTCGGCTGTCGTGTTGGCAAACCGTGCTCTCTACACCCGCACTCTTCATCAAACGAGGGTTTGGACGTGTGGAATCCAAACACATCACAATAATCGCAAGTTAGTCAAGGGCGGGTGGCAGCAGCAATGTCCCTTGCTGAGGGCTGAGCTCTGGGAAGGGATGATGACTTGTTGCTGGCACCCGGCAGTACTTTTCCAACGCACGTGTCAGGGGGGTTGGGATGGGTTGGGTTGGGATTGGGGTTTTGCCAAGCCTTGTGATCATCACGCCGCTTCGTTGTCTTCCCAGTGACGAGCGACGAAGCGAACTGAAATAAATGTGGGAAGGAGCGGCACAAACACAGGCAGTTGTTGGTTTGAGATACGCCTTTCAATCCAAACGGGCACATCTGGGGTTGTTGTGATGAACATTGGCATTACCAACAAAGACCCAGGTTCTTGAGAAAAATAGTGGCCACCCTCATGGGGACTTCTCGAATCAGTTCTGCACGGCTAAGAATTGTCGTGAAGCCTGTCTCTATTGACTCAATCGCACAGCTCGAGTGTGATCGCTCTCTGATGGAACACAAGACCAACAGTCTTGTGTTCTTCCGTCCAACCCCGCCCAACCCCCCTCTACCGGATCCCCCTGCACCCCTTTGCCGCAGAACGAATAACGTGGCATTGTGGAACATAGACTGGGGTATTACGTTGCCTGTGTGAAACACGGATTCTCTTTTGTCAAACCCAGTGTTTTCCCTATGATGAAAACTATGATGAACTCATCATTTTTTCATTTTTTCCGAAAATTGGCTTGATGAACTCATCATAACAGGGATTTTCCTTAGGAAAAGAATCTGGGGGCTCCGAGGGTCTTCAGGGGCACTTTTTCTGATGAGGGGCAGTTTTTTCATCACGCACAGAACAACCCCCCTCCCTAACAGGCGCCACCCCCACAGGGTGCTGCTATTAGATGCAGAAAAAGCTCTCTCAGTTTTTTGGTGGTGGAAGGGGGGCAAATGCGAAGAACTGACTGCGACACCTTCCTAAAAGAGAAGGGCGAACTGGAGCGCCAGGCCTCGTACAGAGGCATCAAAACAGGCGGTGTACTTCCTCCGGCCAGCAGTGCCTGCTCATAGGACCTGTGGTCAGCATTTACATGCCAGGATGACATCCAAACGCAACAGATGTTCACTACCGTGGCCTCCGGCGGCTGGGGGGCTCCGCCCCCCAGACCCCCCCAGACCCCCCATGGATTTTCGGGAAACCACTGCGCATACTTACAAAATCAGCGCGAGAAATTTTTTTTCACACCCCCCCAAAAAAATGTACCTCATCATGAGCCCCGTTTTTTTCTTGATGATCGGGAAAACACTGGTCAAACCCAAAAATTTGATACTTTTTTTTATTCTGCTGTCTGCAGGGCGTTCGCTACTGGGCGAAGTTGGGCCAACTTCGCCTAAATATGTAAATGTTCGGATTTACTTCGCCCCAACTTCGCCCGACAACTTCGCCCAAGGGGGCGAAGTTGGATAAAAAAATTCTGGGCTCGGCCCCCACCCCCCGAAGGGGGGTGGGGGCCGAGCCCAGTGGGTGGTGAAAGAGCCCACGGGATCACGGGGCTCAGGGGATGGGGAATGCTCGAGGAAGGAAGCGTCAGAAGGAGACCACAACTACCTTCCCCAAAGTACGATGTATTGCTCCGCCCAGACCCCCCTGTGGCGTATGTCTGGCGCCCAAGTCCTTTCAAGTTGCACGAATCTATCCATCCGCAATGAACAGATGTTCACTACCGTGG
Source organism: Rhynchopus euleeides (assembly GCA_963210315.1). Taxonomy (NCBI): domain Eukaryota; phylum Euglenozoa; class Diplonemea; order Diplonemida; family Diplonemidae; genus Rhynchopus; species Rhynchopus euleeides. The sequence goes on from OY723258.1 coordinate 2,325,258, forward strand.
CCTCCGGCGGCTGGGGGGCTCCGCCCCCCAGACCCCCTGGCAGCCGAACTGTGTGGCACAGCGGTCCCTGCCGATCCACGCGTTTCGCTCAGAAGCAAGGCTATTAGTGCCTTCGGAGGTACTAACAGCCTTGCCAGAAGTGCAGTGATCTGCCCTCTCAAGGAGAGGTAGCCAATGTGTACCTCCCGAGGGGGCGCGAAGCACCCCCGAGGGGCACCTCCCGACGGAAAAGCGCCCTATCACTTCACAGCTACAACCGCTCTGATGAATTTCCTTTTGTTTGTTGCGTTGACACAAAACCCTGAACTGATCACACCCTGAGCCTGATGAAGGGTGGGGTTAGTGTATAGAGCACGTTTGGTTGCAGCTGTGGTGGGGTGCTTTCCGCTCACACGAGTGTGCTTAATAAAAAAAATTCCCGAATTCCCAAAACCCTAAATAAAACTTCGCCCACCCCACACGGGATCGGTGGGCGATAGCGAACGCCCTGTGCTGTCTCCGACTCGGAAATTCCGCAAGATTCTGATATATACTCCTGAGCTGGTGCAGGGGGGAGCACCTCTCTTTGCCAACACACATCAACCAAGGTGACTTTGAAGGTCGGAGTCCTAGAGGTAGCAAGGGGCTGGATGGGGGGTGGGTACAAACGGCACTTCAGCCTTTGTCTGCAAATGGTCTGGGGTATGGGTCAGGGTTTGGGCGGGGGTGGGGGTGGGGTGTGTGTGTGTTAGTTTTGTATAAAGAAATGCATGTCACCACAACTGTTTCTTATTTTTTTCGAACCCCCCCCATCCCCATCCCCCCCCGCCCCCCCGCCACCCTCTTCCCCCCCCTCCGCGCACCAGACGCGAACACACGCGAGCGCATCGCACGAAGCAGCAAAAGATAATTCCGCGATTGCCAACAAAAAAAACATGCAAAAAAAACGAAAAATAAAGAAGTCCAGAACAGGAAGTTTCCAGAAGCTCACAAAATGATGGTTCCGAAGCTGGACTCTCGTGAGACGGATGCAAAAACATGTTGCTCGGAATTGTTTTGACACAACGGGCTTCCCACCCCGGTGTCGGCCCCTCTCCCCCCGCACATGCTCAAGCTGTCCGCCATCCTGCCTGTGCGATCACCCACCACACCAGGCACACAGCAACAATGGAGGGTGTGAAGAAGGCACACGTCCAGGGGCAGGCGCCGGACTTCAAGTCCATGGCGCTGATGCCCGGTGGGTCCTTCAAGGAGCTGTCCCTTGCAGACTACAAGGGGAGGTATCTGGTGCTGTTCTTCTACCCGCTGGACTTCACCTTCGTGTGCCCCACGGAGATCACGCAGTTTAGCGACAGGGTTGCTGACTTCGAGAAGGAAGGGGCTGCGGTGGTGGGGTGCAGCATCGACAGCCACTTCGCGCACCTGGCGTGGTCGCAGACTGCGCGCAGCGAGGGTGGTATTGCAGGCATGCAGATTCCACTGCTGGCTGACGTGACGCACAACATCTGCAAGTCGTACGGCGTGCAGTCGGAAGGCGGTGTTGCACTGCGTGGTGTGTTCATTATCGATGGCAACCAGCGCGTGCGTTCGATGATCGTCAACGACCTGCCTGTGGGGCGGAATGTGGACGAAGTGCTTCGTATCGTGAAGGCGTTCAAGTACACTGACGCACACGGCGACGTGATGCCCTGCAACTGGACCCCCGGCTCCAAGACCATGAAGGCCGACCCTGTCAAGTCACAGGAGTACTTCTCCAAGGTCTCCGGCACCAAGCGTGGCGCTGATGTGGCACAGGGGGCGAGTAAGCGCAACAGGAACTGAGCCCCGCGTGCTGTGCGGGCAGATATTTCATGACCAGGTCCGGTCCGTGCTGCTGCAACATGATTCATGTGTGGCGACCAAATATTCTGGGCGGTGTTAGCCGACGGTTAGCTGAACAGCAATTGCACCAGTATCGCTTCCGAAGGATTACCCAACACGGGGTGACACCGGTTTCGATGCGGGCTCTTCGTGCCCCCCCCCCCCCCCCCTAGGGGGGGTCAAATGGGGGTGACAAACACGATTTTTCAAAAAACCGGCGCAGAGGCCCCAAAGCCCCCGTAAACCCTCCAAACCCCCCCAGATCGGTCCGGAAACCCATCGAACCCCACTTTTCCACCATTCCGGGCACCTCAGGTGCCCGAATTGGGGTACCTAAATTTTGTGCCACCGTTTGGTACCGTACAGTGCCACTGTGTGGGAGGTTGGAAAAGAAAATGCCCCAACACACCACATCTGAGGGTTGCAATGCATGTTGCTTGCCAACCACGTCATCCGGTGGGTGTCAGGCGCTATGTAGGTGGCATGAGCCAGGTCTTCGATGTGTTCTGGCTTGTATATATACCTCCCTGCCTGCGGCACAGGCACTGCCTTTGTCCCCCACACCAGCCACAGAGAGCGTATTGTACTCGGTCCACGGTTGCTGATTCATTGTGATGCGTTGTATCCTCGAGTGAACGTCACACACTAGTGGCACCACCACCCGCCATCCGAGAGCTGTATTGACTTTGCGCGCTTCCGTTGTATTCACCTCGCCACGCATATTGCACCGTTCAGTACCAGTGCTCTTGGGCCAGGCAAAGTAGACCGCAGCAACTACCAATTCTGGCACAATGGGTACCACGACAGCGCACTTCATGTGTTCCCGGAATGTACAGCTCGTGTTGCAACAGTCGTTGTCAACACATCCCGGTTGTGGAGCACTGCTGCACAGGAATCACACGACCATCTGGACTGTTCCGTACCTACAGGCAGCCTCCCGGTGCATGGTGGCAGGGAGGTATATATACAAGCCAGAACACATCGAAGACCTGGCTAATGCCACCTACATAGCGCCTGACACCCACCGGATGACGTGGTTGGCAAGCAACATGCATTGCAACCCTCAGATGTGGTGTGTTGGGGCATTTTCTTTTCCAACCTCCCACACAGTGGCACTGTACGGTACCAAACGGTGGCACAAAATTTAGGTACCCCAATTCGGGCACCTGAGGTGCCCGGAATGGTGGAAAAGTGGGGTTCGATGGGTTTCCGGACCGATCTGGGGGGGTTTGGAGGGTTTACGGGGGCTTTGGGGCCTCTGCGCCGGTTTTTTGAAAAATCGTGTTTGTCCACGTAAAAGGGTGGCATTTGACCCCCCCTACCCCCCCCCCCCCCCGCGTCTCTTCAGCAAACCGGGTAATGGGACCAGGGGTGTCACAGGTGGGGTTGGGAGGGGGCAAAGGTAAGAAGGGAAGTTGCTTTTCATCTAACACTGACACGCGAAATCAGAAAAGAAGGCGGTGTTTATCGCCCCCTTGCTGCGACACGACACTAAGTCGGGGCGCTCCAAGATACTGAGGCTGACATGTGTGCGTGTGTGGTTATGAAGTTTTAAGGCGGTGTCGCCCTGCACGGGCAGTAGCACCTCCCCTTCAGTATCGCACTCCCGAAGGATTCCCCAACACGACGTGACACCGGTTTCGACGCGTACTCTTCGTACCCCTCCCCCCGGCCGCGTCTCTTCAGCGAAGAACCGGGGATAATCGGACCAGGGCTAGCTAAACCCTGGTGGTGTCACGGGTGGGGTTGGAGAGGGAGAAAAAGGAAGAAATGAAGTTGCGAAAAAGTCAAACACTGACACGTGAAATCAATAAAAAGGGTGGTATATATCGCCCCCTTGCTGCGACGAAGACACTAAATAGTCAGGCCGCTTCAAGAGTCTTGAGGGCTTGTGTGTGCGTGTGTGTGTTGATCACTTTTTAAGGTGGGTTAACCCTGCACGGGCCCTATCCCACCCTGTGTGTGTGTGTGTGAACCTGGCAACAGCCAAAACGTCTCATTTTGTTTTTAGAAACGTTTCCAACGAACATAACCTGAGATGACGCCTCACGCACGGCAGGCAGCGAAATACAGCAGTATAATGCAGTGCCTGGATGGTTGGTTGCCACGTGCGCATCTCCTCTGACGGGGCCAACAGCAGGACCAGGCACAGAGACCAAGCACGGCGCACCCTCCCCCTATCCTGCATCACTGGAATCAGGGGGGGAAGCCCCTCCTGTTGAGGCTGAACACACCGGGGTGGGCATGACCCGGCCTTGGACCACCCACCCACCCAACCCTTCATAGGGCTAGCTCCCGTACACATGTCTCCCGATGGGCGGCAAGCCAAGCGCAGCCATGATGACCTCGACGATGTGACATGGTGGCGCGACAAGCTGTATGCCTTGCCACCTGCCCATGCCGTGCTGCTCCCCTGCTGTGCATCTGGGCTGTCGATGTTTCTCATGGCAAGTGGGGTTGCATGAGCAGGGCCACATCCTGCGTGGTGATCACATCAGAAGGGTGGTCTGCACTCCAGTTGACAAGATAACCAAAAATTACGCGCGTGCTATTTCTTGTGCATCGCAATGAAGTTTTTATCTCCATCCACCCGTGGCACATCCACCCCACCACCACAGGGGGTTCTTCTCGTGCGGCTATGCACCGGATCTATTCCCGGGCCGGTCTGAGCAGCAGCGATTTTTGGGTGATCATGCCAAGCGGGAGGACAGCTCCGTGGTCTTCATCTATGGCCCCCCTGGCACCGGAAAGACAGCGTTGGTGATGAACCAGACGCGGAAGCACTACAGGTGTGTGGTTGCTGGTGGGAAATCTGCTGTTGCTCCAATGAGTTGTGGGGGGGGGGGGGGGCGGGGGGAGGAAGGGGTTTCGACTTGACTCCGTATGCACAACACCAACACCAACACACAGCGAACAAGCAACGCTGCACCTATCCTGCAGCAGCATACGAAGTCCTCGCCAGTTGCTCGACCGACTTGTGAAATGGATTGGGTGCGAAAGCTATGAATCCATCACAGAGCAGTGGGAGCACGTGCACCGCCTGCTGATACCGACGGAACGCAGAGGTGAAGAAGAGTCTGAAGAAGGCGGTGAAGAAGAGGAGGAAGACGAAGAGGACGAGGAGGACGAGGAGGAGCAGACCCCGGAAGAAGCGCTCAACCTCATGACAGTCGCAAAGCTGACGGAGCTTGCCAGAAGCAAGGATGTCAAACTGCCCAACGGGCGGAAGGCCCTGAAGGTGCAGGCCCTGCTAGACGCAGGCGTGGTGCCCCCCGGCTGTGCCGCCCAGGCACCCCCGCCGCAGCGGAGGTGCCTCGTGCTGGACGAGCTTGACTTCTTCCTCACTGGCAATCCAAATGCGGCGCGCCTTGTCGATGGCAACATCGCTGTCACCGAAAGGAGTAAGTGCATTACGCTCGTCGATGACCTCGTCGCGCGTGTGCTGCACCCTTCGAACAAGACACTCTTCCTCGTGCTGATCAGCAATGCAGAGCTTGTCCTCCAGGGCCCTCTGGCGAAGGTGCCTGAGGAGAACCGCATGCACTTTGCCCCTTATGCCGCCGATCACTTGACACAGATCGTCGAGCAGCGGCTCAACGAGGCATCCACTACCACCGATGCCATGTTCCAGACGCAGGCAGTCCGCCTGCTCGTGATGAAGGCTCTGAAGACGGGTGGTGGCGACTGCCGCTCGCTGCTCGAGCACTTCCGGCTTGCGGTATGGCTGGACAACGCACGCCTTGCTCACCTACCCTCCCACCCCTTCCTGCATAACGAGTGAAGGGACTCTCTTTTTCCTCGACCTCACTCCCGCACCCCCCCCACCCCATTCCTGCAGATCGACAGCAAATCCCGAAAGGTCAGCACGGGCGGCGGCGCATCTGTCATGTCTGTGCAGGATGCTGCGATGAGCGCCCCACAACGCGACGACATGCTGCTGTGGCTGCGCGCCATGAGTGACAACGCACGCCTCTTTGTGATCGCCTGCCTGGCGCTGAAGAAGCGGGGCGTGGCCTGCACCCTGTCGCACGTCTCTGCCGCCTTCAAGAAGATCCACATGCAGTCCATCGGGGAGGCGCCTGACGGCTCGGCAGAACAAATGCAGCAGCTGCTGACCGAGCTTGCAGGCACACACGACTTTGTCGTGCCTGCAGGGAGCGGCGCCCCTGCCACCCGCAGGCCGACCAAGGCGGCCCGCAAGGCACCCAGCAACGCCGACATCGGGTCACGCGTGGTGGAGGTGAAGCCGAGCCTGACCCCCGACCTGGTTTATGCAGCCCTGCGCGCCATCAGCCGCGAGGCGGGTGAGCCCGACTTCCTCCTCGGCGACGTTCTCCGCAACCACTTCTCCGACGCAGACCTGTCGTAGCAGTGTCGGCTGTCGGGTTGCTGTGTGCCGCAGCAGGGCAGGCCGTGGTGCCTGCTGCTGCTGTGCACCCCCCGGGCATCCTATCCCACATCCTTCACGTGTGTGTGTGTGTGGGGGGTGTGGGGGAAACCTTTTGAATAATTCTGCCGTAGTCATTCTTGATGCGTTGCCGCCTCTCCCGTTAGAGCATCGATGAGAAGAGGAAGCGCCGCGCCAGTGGAGGGTGTTGTGAGCTCGCTCGGGTGCGGCCTGCACTCAACATCAATGGAATGGTTGCCGTGTGTGTGCCGATATGCAACCCCCTCTGCCTGAATAGAAAGACCATCTCAGTAGGCTCATCATCGTGGCCTTGCTTCGCTACATCTTCAATTATTCTGATGATAGCGCATCAGCTCTCGTGCGTTAGCCTCTCGTGGGCTTTCTGTACCATGCGGGTCCGCGAATCCAACACAGCAAACGCTATATCTTCAATTATTGTGATGACAGGGCCTCGTAGTGATATACTATTATAGACAACACGTAGGGAGGAGGAATGGCGAACGAAACCCCTGGTTACCCTCATGTTCGTGACGATCGGTCCTCTGACGGCTTGCGAGAGGGGGCCTAGCCGCTTTCAGCGGTTCGTGTGGGGGGGTGGGGGTGGGCAGAGGCGCCGCATGTCCGGTGTGGCGAGAGACACGATGGTTCCTTCTGCTGCTATCAGCAGAGCTGGCCTCCATCTCTCAGAGGGCAGGTGTATTTAGAGTAGGTTAGCCTGTTGTCCGCATCCCCCCAACCCCGCGCCGTCTTAAACTTTGCCCCCCCGCGTTGTCTGTGTGCTGTGGTTGATCCTGGTGTGATTGTGTGGGATGCATGAAACTGAGAAACTGAGTGATCACATTTCCAACATCCAGCAGAGGGCGCGAATGCCTGTGTCGATTCGATTTGTCAATGTGTCTCTTGTCGCATCGTGCACCGTGTTGGTTGGGGCGCTGACGGCGGTGCTGGCTCTGACCCGTGCGGATGTTGCGCTGGACGACACCCGGAAGGCGCGCGACTTCTCCCTTTCCATTGCCTTTGCCTCGGGGGAAGCTGCAGCTTTGGACCTCGCGAACAGCATGCTGGACTCGAGCAGCGCTGCCACGCTGCGCGACCTGTCGTCCTACTGGGTGGAGGTTATCAAGCTGACAGACACGGAGTGCAAGCTTGCACAGTACGAGCCTCCCCACGTGTCGGGATCATGGGAATATGCCTTCTCGAGGCTGAAGTACTTCGCGGCTGCTGTGCAGGCATATGAGGAGCTTTACTCGTTCGCCATCTTGGCCACGTCGAATGCCACGGTCCTGCTGGTCGACCATGCCATCACGAGCCCTCGCTCCCCTGACGAGTACCACCATCTGCAGGTGTGGATGCGGCAGCTTCATCCGGACCGTGGCGTGTATGGAGAGATGAACAGCACAGGCCAGCTGCATATGTTTGATGCTTACGACACAGAGGTGGGGTGTGAGCACAATGCGAGCGCTCGTGCCCTCGCCAACGGGACGCTGCTCGTCTCCCCATGCCGCACACTTGTGAACCAAGGTGGGTCTAGGCTGTACAAACATCTGGACCTGCCCCTAAACCGCGTCGCTGTTTCAGACATGCGCCCAGGCCACATGACGCAGATCACTCACGTGGTGTGCAGGTACGGCAACAGTGCGACGGGGGAGGAGTATGGGCATGTGGTCAGCACGGCGTCGACACATCTGATCCAGAAGTTTCTGCGGAAGGTGCATCTCACAGAGTACGGCCGGGTGTTCCTTGTTGTAAGGTCGCATTTCTTCGAGCTGAAACCGAGCAAAGAGAGCGACCCCTTCATACTGGCAGGCACATCCCACGGCAGGTATGCAACCAGCTTGCCGTCGCCACTTCACTCCCGCCATCCCCCGCAGCTCGTACGGCATCTCCGACAAGTTTGTCCGCTTGGGGTACACCGACATACGGGTCCCACTTCCTGCGGCGAACTGCTCTGACCACCTCGTTGCGAACGCGTCAGTCATGCTTCGGGAGCTGGGGGAGGACGGCATGCACAGCACCAATGGGTACGAGCTTCTGTTGGCGTCTGGCCGTGCCGAGATGCGGACTCTGAACACATCTCGGTTTCCGTTTGGAGAGGCCTTCTTCGTCAGGTATGGGTTTTGCGATGTTGCCACCTTCCACGCCAACCACACACAGCGTGAAGACCTTCCGGGTGCCCCAGGGGCCGGAGTGGTACGTCGTCTCACTGGTCGACAAGGAGGAGATCCTTGGCAACTTTGAACGCAGCAGGGCGGCTGCCATAGCTACCATCTCCAAGAACCAAGATGCCGTAGATAGCGACATGACCTCAGCCCGTGTCGTTGTGTGTGTCGTGCTCATCGTCGTCACGCTCTCTGCCATTGCGCTGTCCTGTTTTCTTGTGTTCCGCGTCACAGAGCCGCTGCTGCAGTTAATGCGGTCGATGTCCCAGGTGGCGGTGATGAAGTTCGAGTACCTGGACTCCCCTCAGAGACCCAGCACCATCACGGAGGTGCGCAACATGATGGATTCCTTCGAGGCAATGGTTGCCAACCTGCGCGAGTACAAGACCTTCATCCCTGCAGCCCTCTTCGAGACGTCCCCCCATCTGGGCCCGTCAGTTGTCGACTACACGAAGGTGCCTGGGCTGGAAACTCGTGTTGCAGCAGTAGTGTTCACCGACATCCAAGGGTCGACACGTCTGTGGGAGCTGTGCCCGCACGGCATGCATGCAGCCCTCAGTGTGCACAACAGCATCATGCGCGAAGAGATCCTCAACAAGGACGGGTACGAAGTGAAGACCATCGGCGACTCATTCATGGCAACCTTCTCCAACATCAGGAATGCGGTGTGCTTCGGGCTCAGTGTGCAGGAACGGCTGCGCGATGCCACGTGGCCTGACAGCCTGCTGCAGCTGCGCTGTTGTGCAGTGTCCCCTATGGAAGACTCCGCTGGCATCTGCGTGCGTGTGGGTGTGAATTACGGCGATGTGACTGTGGAGTGGAATGAACTTGTCGGACGCTACGACTATTTCGGCTCCACTGTGAACCGCGCCGCGAGGTTGGAGGCGGCATGTCTCGGGGGGACCGTGGCAGTGCCCGCCGCCGCCCTGCCACACCTGGCGTCCCTGCAGGATGAGATGGTGTCAATTTGCATGGGCCCCCGCAAACTGAAGGGCATCGACGAGGCCATAGAGCTGTACGCCCTGGTGCCTGCACGCCTCCGCATGCGTGTCCTGCGCATACGCGAGCAACTCGGGAACCCCCTGATGGCAAAGCGCAACAATGCGTCTTCCGAAGTTTCCGTGTCGTCACGGGTCTCCACCACGAGCAGCGATGCCCCTCAACTGTCGCCGCATTTCTCCGACGGCCTGGTGGCTATCGATAAGGCGACCGTCGCGCTGACCTCCGCAGATGACGGAGGTTTGACATTTTCTCTGCCGATAGACCTGAGCCAGTCACTTACCGGCATTTCGGCTGCTGCGGAGCGCACCAACGGTACAATGTTGTCTGTCACAGGGTCCACAGTGGCCGTCGGATGGAACGTCATGCAGAAATGTGGCGATCACACTGACAGCGGGTTCCGCTTTGTGGGGCTCCTCACCCGCCGTGTGCATGAAATGCAGTGTGGCATTTCGACGGGATCTGTGCACGCAGGTTACGTGCGTGTGTCAGGTCAGCGCTACCTCACTGCATGCGGCACTGTCATGCAGCGATGCTTCGACCTGTTCGCCCTGACTAAGACGTACAGTGTGTCCACACTGTACGCCACAGACGACAACGCTGCAGTGGATGTGTTGTGTGACGGGCGCTTTCTCCGGCCAGTCGGGGAGCTCGTTGACACCCCTACCATCGTGTACCAGGTGCACTGCGATCGGGTGCAGGAGTGGAGCGAGAACAAGCATGTGCCGCTGTTGGCCCCACTCCGGGGATCAAGGGTCCAGGAGGAAGGGGACAAATATGATGCCTGGGGGCCCTTGTACAGACTGGCGTACGACACCCGCGACCTCCAGATGCTGCAGCGCCTGTCTGAAGGCGACCCTGCCGTGTCGTGCGTGTCGGAGGGTTTTCGCAACAGAGTACAGGTCGTTGGCGGTGGGCCGCCATGACTGAATTCTCGTTCTATCCCCACGTAATTATTGCTCGAAAAACTGGTTTCTTTCACAAGGTCGCAGTCCCGACCTCCACATTTGCTGATCTTCCCCGCCTCATTATTTACACGCCCCTTCGGGCAACACACTACACCGCTCCCTGTTCTACTTGTCCCTGGATTAACTTCATGGGGCGCCTTCGCTCTGCCGCTGTTGTAGCTGTCAGTGTGACCCATTCTTTTGTGAAGGGCACTCACGTTTCTGCACTGAGTGAAGCCATGACTTATTACTCCCCGCCTGCATAAACCCCGTTGCCTTTCCTGGTTGAACAGTCTTGTCCGTGCACCTCGGCACCGCTTGTTACACAGAAAAGTCTTGTGAGTGAACTCCACATTCCATGATTTCAATTGCCTTCTGGCAGTATTGTGTGCGCCACACCCCATTGGGCTGCAACCAAAAAGAAGAATCGGGCCCTAAAAAAAACGACACGCGAGGATGGTGTACCTGAAATCCCGTATATACCGTACGAAAGAACTACGAAATACGGGGTAGGGAGTCGTTTTTTATTTTGGGTGGCACTTTTTTTTGGGGTGGTATTTTTGGGGGGGTGCCTGCAATGTTTGAGGTGACCCAACAAGCCCAGGGTGCGATGCAGCAAAGAGACGAGTCATGTCCCGTTGATATCACCTCACAAAATCGCCTTGCTACCACTTCAGCATCCACACACCTACGACACATGACACACCCAGCAGATCAGTTCTAACAGCATCCCTCAGTATGGAAGCTACCAAAACTGGTGAAGAAAATGCCCGGGCTCACATTTCAGGTTTCAACGGCAAGTGGCTGCACAGACCGGCGTGTTTCAAATGAGCCCTTTACCACAGGAGCTCACGATGGCGGGGGTGGAGGCAGCTGTGAGGGAGGCCGGCTACAAGATGAAGCGCCCTCTGCTCCGTGTTCTGTGGGGCAACTTACTGGAGGCAACGGAGACACTGCCTCTGGGCGAAGCCATGCGGCAGTGTTTTTGTGCCAGCACCTTCGCACTTTATTTTGAAAACAAGGCAGCTGCCTTGTTTTCAAAATAAGGTGCGAAAGTGCTGAAGCTGCTCTTAAGCATGGCACTGACAAGGTGAAGACCCTCCTTAAGTCAGCAAGGCCTTCCAACCTGTGGAGGCCCAATCCTGCAGCAAAGAAGGCTGCCAAGAAGCCGGCTGCTAAGGCCGCCAGCTTCTTGGCGCAATCCCCTTCGCAAAGAGGCGCCTTGTTGGAGACCCCTCCCCGCAGCGCCGAGCGCCACGGACAGTGCGGTGGCAACCCTCCTCGACTTCCTGATGCCACAGGCCTGGAAGTCACGTACAGTCCATTCCGCCAGCACAGCAACCAGCCTGGTGCCCAGTGCGTGGTTTATTGACCAGAATTGTTGTTGTTCATGTTCTTTGTTCACAGAGCCCGTAGAAGGAAATGAACAGAACCGCTGATCTTGCCCCAAGCAGCCTTGGAACAGATATCAGGTCAGCGAGCAGCCGGAGCTGGCCTCAGACGGTCACTACTAAACACGCCAGGTTCGTAATACCCTTGCAACACCATCTTAATTCCACACGCCAACATGATCCACGTGATCAGCCGAGGCGAATGGTGGCTTTGTTGCTCACCTGTGGCGGTCTTGTTGACTGGTGTGCTGCAGTGCGCGGGTCGGCGGGCCGTGGCTTGGCGGTGGCGGTCGTCCCGCTCCGCGTCGGGGGCGAGCCCAGGCCCCCTTCCCCAACATGCTGCTGATTTTGATGATTTACGTGGTATTGTGTGAGCGAGATGGGTTCTGTCAGGACGGTGTATGTTGCCGGGGGGCGCGTGGGGCTGCCATGGAGTTGCACGGAGTGCATCAGTGCGTGCATTCTCCCCGGCGCGCGAAGCGCGCCGGGAAACAAATGCGCCACTCCAGCCGCCAAAAAAGCAGGGGAAAAAACGACACCCCTCCCACTAAAATTGTTACGAAAGAAGTACGAAATACGGGATGTCAATTACACCAGAGGAATAATATTCCGAATTACCTAGGGTACCCCGGTACCAAGAGGGCTGTACCCTGCTCCTGAATCCAACGACGTCATTTCTTTTTTCCTGTACTTTCCTGTTCTTATCTTTCATCCTTTACTTCCTTCTCGCTGTTGAGGCACAATCGTCATCCCTGAATTTGCGCGATGTAAATTTGCGCTCGATTGTGCTCCTCACCCACATTCATGTGTGAGTGAGGGCCAGACAGGACAGTCTCGGCTCCCTCAAGGATACGTGTGCTCCGTTATTATCCCAATAATTATGCTCTGTGCTCCTGAGGTATAGGCTCCAACAGCTTTGCGGGGCGTGTCTTATCATGTCTGCAAGGGTGCATCCATGGCTTCCGGTTCCCGAGTGCAGCTGGGCAATGATGTACTTCCGCAAGAAAGTAGGGCGGCGCGTGCTGTGGTTCTGATGGGGCGTTCCTGCCTGCCCATGCCACCCGAAACTTTTTCAAAAGATTCCCGTGTGAGCGCCGAACGCAGCGCAATAAGAAGCGAAAATAAAATTTACCAACAACAACGTAACATGACACCCCACGGCTCCCCAGGCTGTGTTCTCAACCCACCCACCCACCTCTCGCCACTTGACTCCACGCAACTCATCCCCACCTGCCCCAGTTTGCCTCCACCACCCCACCACCCTCCTGCAGGCCTGCCACCCGTTGCTTTGTTCGCTGGCTCCCCAGGGGACAATGCACTGCTGAGGTGCGCGGCAAGGGTGTCCCCTCGCCTGTTAGGGGGCAATGGACCGCGCCGTATCGTACCAGGTGACGTCGCGCGCCCACGATGACACGGAATCAACACTTGTGGCAGCTGCGGCGCTGCTGGAAGTGGATGGGCCTGAGCGGGTACCCTCGCCTGACTTCGACCTCGACCTGGTCCTCGATGGGGACCAGGTCGAGATGGCGATGAGTGTCGAGGTCTCTGCCGATGACTCCAGCGGACACGTGGCCTCCCCCACGCGACCGACAGGCATCGGGGGGCCCAACTCGCGGCTGACCACAGCCACCGTCCCACAGGCCCATGCACGGAGCCCTCCCGACTACCCTGCTGCCGGCTCCTCCGACACAAGCGGGTCCCCGCGCCTGCGCCTGCGCGACAGGAACCCCCTGCCCTCTGACGAACTGGAGAGCAACGGGGAGGAGAGCTCTGAAGAAGAGTTCGGGAGGCGGCGGCACAGCTACCCGGCACGGCGCCCCTCGCGCCCCGGAGTGCGTGCCGCATCGCCCGGGCGTGAAGACAGCGAGGCGCGGCACTCGAGCTTCGACAGCGAGGGCGGGTGCCTGCGCAGGGCGGGGCCCCTCGGGGGCTCGCTGACGTCGAACCAGATGAGCCCGAAGTCAGTCAACTTCGTGACCCCCGCGCGGGCCCCCCCTGACCCTGGGATGCGCCTGCCCGAGGCGGAAGCCGGGGCGGGGGCGGCGGGGGAGGAGCGACCCGATGACTCGACGCGGTCCCCGCCGCTGCTGCCCGCGCGGACCTCCTCCTTCTTCGTCAAAACGTTCACCATCCACGCGACGAAGCGCAACCAGGCGCTGAAGGCTGCGCTGGAGCAGCATGTGCAGGAGTTCGACAACGGGAAGGATTTGGAGGAGGGTGCATCCCCCCTTGAGCGATCCCGCCTTGCGTTTCTTAAGAAACGTCCGGAAGTTTCGCCCCTCGTTCCGCCGAACCCAGACCCACCGCATAGCTTCGAGGGGATGGGCATCGACGTCGACCGCACGACGCTGCAGCTCCTCCACGTTGACGAGGGAGGGGAGGGCATGCCCCAAGGCCTCTCCGGGTGTGTCGGGAAGTACCTCACGCATATAGGCGAGCTGCGTGTCGAGACATACGAGCAGGTCGAAGATGCCTACGCTGAGTGGAAGAAAAGCAACTCGCACCAGATGAACGTGAGGTTCTCGAAGTACACAAGGTCTGCGACAGGGGCGAGCATCGGGCCCAATGTGAGCCTGCCGCACCAGGTGGTTGTGATGGGCGAGTCGCAGAACGATCTCCGCTCCATAAGCTCCGGCGGCACCGACAGGAAGGCGAACAGCGACGGGGGGGATATGCACCGCGCCGACTCCTTCCTCGGCGTGTCATCTGTCACGTCGAACACGCGGTTTGCAGCGCCTGCCCTCAAGAGCCTTGTGACGGATGTCGCCTCCATCCTGGCCTTCACAGCCGTGTTGGCCATCACGCTGTCGACGCCTCTGATCATATGGATCCAGGTGGGCAGCTGGGCAGAGGTGATGGAGCTGCGCGCCCCTGCGGGGGACAACGCCACCGTCCCGCAGTGGGAGCAGTGGGGCTACATCGACGTTGACTACATGCTTGCGACAGCGCCGCACCTCCTGGGGGCACCTGCCACATCGGGCACAACCGTGGCCCGCGTGAATGATGACGTCCGCACCGCCTGGGCCATAGTGGAGTGGACGTCGGTTGGGATCCTCCAGTTTTCGGTGTTCTTCTGCATGATCACGACCAGGGCGTGGCGCTGGGTGCTCACAATTCAGGCAATCGCCATCGCCTCCTCATTCTTCTACCTCCTGCAGAGGAGGGTGAGCGGCGACGTGCAGCTGCAGATCTACACACCAGTTCTCATCATCTACTTCAGCACAGGCGTGCTGGACGCACTTTACCTCAAGGCTGTTGGGAAGAAACGGTCGTATCTGATCATCTTCTCCTTCCTCATCCCTGCCTTCTACCTCTACCTGTCGCTGGTGTGTGTGCTGCAGGTTTTTGATGACGCGGACACCAGCCGTGTGATGCGGTGCTTCCTCCTGTTGCTGCTCTACCCCGCCATGTCCTCCCTGCTGTCCACCATCACGTGCACCGTGTCGCGCCACGGGATGGTGGCGGATGACGGGTTCCTCAGTGTCAGCTTCAGCATTGCCGTGCTGTGCATCACCTCCAGCGTCAGCCGCCTGATGCTCACGCGGTCTGAGAAGTGGCTGCAGATCGTGGCGGCCTGCACCCTCGCATTCTACCACTTCGTCGAGCGCACCTTCTATCTGCGGAAGTCTGTTGCGGCAGACTGCTTCATCATCCGCAAGGTATATCCGCATGTGGGGGCGCTGAGGGACAACCTGAAGGATGAGTCCGAAGGGGGTGGCAACGTGCTGCACCACCCCAGCGCCGCATCCATCGCCTCCGCCAAAGACCTGAACATCGGGGGCAGCCAGGCCTGCACCACCAGCCTGTTTGACGAGTCGGAGCTGTGGATCGAGGGGAACTGGTTCCACGAGTCTGTTCTCGCGGAGTACTTCTGCGCGCTGTGCTTGGAGATCGTGAGCGTTGTCAGCATCGCGGTGATGCAGCTGGTGTGCTGGGGCCAGGCGCATCTCTTCTTCGACCTGCACACGCCGGAGGGCACGGAGCGGAACTACTGGTTCTTCATCATTTTTGTGATCCAGATTGTGGCGGAGGTTGTGGCCTCCACAGTGGCGCTCTTCTACCAGAGCTGCCCCGGGTCTGCAGTGCGGCTATCGCTGCTGGAGTTCATCGTGCGGGCGATGCGCAAGCCCCGCCTGCTGCTGCTCCTGTCGGCGTCGATCTTCTTCGTCCTCACGCTGACCCTGTCCCTGAGCAAGATCGAGCTGAAGATCGACACCCACTGCACACAGGTGGCCCCAGCCAGCACGTATGTGGGTCACCTCTCCTGCCTCAACGGCACCCCTAGCGAAGAGGTGCCGTGGGTTACATCGTTTGCCGACGGAGGGTCGTCCGTCGGGGGCAGCGCGAGTTTCCCTTTTGAGAATTCGACGTACTGCTGCAGATGGCCTTCGTATCTTTCGGACACGCATCTTTACTTCCTGTAGACATGAAGAAGTGATGCAGCCGTCGTGGCGTGAAAAAGGGGGGTGGTGGTGGCGGCGTTGTGTCCGGTTCTCTGTATGTTATCGATATGCCAAATCGCATTGGGTGTTGTGTTTAAACGGGGGTCACAGCTATTGTTTACCTAGCTTTATGTAAATAGTAAATGTGCATGTAAATAATAGCTGTAAATAATATTCCATGTAAACAATACATGTAAATAATTTTTTACGCACATATTGTTTACGTATTTATGCGTTTTTTTTGCACCTTTACCTACCACCCCAGGGGTGGAGCTTGAAATATGGGGTTGCGGGCTGGATCGGGTCAGATCGGGTCAGCCAATTTTTTCTCACTGAATGGGTTCCCCCCCGGTTCGTCTCAGAGATCAGTGCTCGGGCCCAGCCTCCCGCGAGGGTACCGGACTGATATGCAGCCCCGGACGCGCAAGGACTTGGTTACAAGACAAACACATGCCATAGGGGGGGTCTGGGGGGCGGAGCCCCCAGCCGCCGGAGGCCACGGTAGTGAACATCTGTGACTTGCGGGCGTACGGATTCTGTGTGAGTTGGCTGCGTCCTCCTGAGGATATCCGGTCTGTACTCCATTCCCTGATGTAAAGGGCTTGGGTACAAGACAGGCACATGCCACAGGGGGGTCTGGGGGGCGGAGCCCCCAGCCGCCGGAGGCCACGGTAGTAAACGTCTGTTGCACGGTACGGGTTGGGCAGCTTCATTTGTCCTCTATTGTGACTGTTTGAGGCCTGTGCTCATGTCGCTGGGGTCACTTTGCTCACGAAACGCCTCCTGGTCACCTTGAGACCCCAAGGCGAGGAGCCAACTTTTCCGGTTTCCCGAAAATCTATATTTTTTTTTACGCACACGACTTTCGCGCGGAAAGTGTCATTCAGCTCTGCCAAACGTGCTCTACACACCACCCCCTTCATCAGGCAAGTGGGTTTGTAAGTGTGTGTGGAAGCGTCAACGCATCAAACGAAGTATCAACAGTAGAGAAAGAGCGGCAGAGTTGAAGTGACACTTTTTCTTTTTACCCCTGACCTGATTTTTTGTGAGGGCCTGCAGAAAATCAGGTCAGCTGACCCGAAAAACCCCCCAAGCTCCACCCCTGTACCACCCCCCCCGTGTATATGTCACCCCACAGGTGCAAAAATCGGGAGGGGGTGACATAAACACACCTTTTTTAGGTGACATAGCCACGGGGTGGTAGTTAGTGTAGGTCACACCCCTCCAGGGCCGCCTGGGGGGGGTGACATTGGATTCCAGTGCCTGCGCCTCATGCAGCGAAGGTCCCATTCCGCCGTGTTCAGTGACATGTGTCGATAGTGTTGGCAGTTCTACGGGCTCTGAGCAACAATGCTCTAAGGAAAACAAGCCACTTGGCCGAGGGGGGCCGGGAGGCAGTTGGCTGCCGACAAAAAAAACTCTCCATTGCATTGTTTGGAATCCATGCGGATCGTGGTGGGGTCACTTTGGTGACCGAGGTACCAAGTCTGGCCCTTTAGAACACCTTCAAAAAAATTTCGAAAAACCAAAAAAAATAATTACATGTAAATAATAATCGTATGTAAACAATACATGTAAATAATTTTATGTAAACAATAGCTGTAGGTAAACAATAGGTGTGAGGGGGGTTTACATTGCGATTTGTTTTGTTTAAATTCCAAAAAAAAAACTCAAACCACTCCAAAGTACCCCCATGTGTGCACGCTGTGCCCCGGTGTGTGCTGTGGGGGGTGGGCTGGGGGACGGGGTTGTTGGGTTCTCGGCGCCTCGACATCAAACGAGATAAGCCGGGCTACATCCCCACTTCCCTCCGAGTTCAAAAGAAGAATGCGCATTGGTGACAAGCCACATGTGCAACTGCGAGAGGCCCTCCTTCTCCAGGCGATACCATGTCGCTGTGTGAATGTTCCCTGTCTGGTGATGCATTCCCTTGTCCCACCCCCCACCCCCCACTTTTTTAATAATTCTTTGCTTTTGTTGTGTTTGGCACATATTTCGTCATACGCACGTCTGACCGCCTCTGCTCGCCCACCGCGTTGGTGGCAGCGAAGCGAAGGGACCGCGTCAGAGGGAGAGGCCTACCCCCCCCCCCCCCCCCCCCGCACATCACAACAGGTGTGCCCTCTAGGGGTAAATTCTTGGGGATTCTTCGGGCGTCACAACTGCAAGAGTTCTGACACGGACCAAGAAAAACATCTCTCCCCCCCTCCTCAAATATTCATTGGGCGCACACGGTGTTGCCCAGCTAGCTTGTGCGCGGGGTCTTGCGAGGGGAGGAAGGTGGCTGCGGGTTGGGGATTGGGGGTGTGGGGGGGAGGGGGGGGGGGGTGTGTGGGGTGGGGTCGTGGCACCGAGAAGAGCGTTTCCGCGAATGTTATGTTTTGTGTGTGTGTTGCGGGCATTCCAAAGCCTCTCTCGGGGGTGTGCGGCCTGTTTCCAAGAAAGCTACCCTTGCCCTTCTCTGAGAGAGCCCTTCTCTGTCTCTCTCGCGCCTACCCGCATGGAACGACGCTATTGCCGAGACCGGCTGCCCCCTACATTTATCATTCCACATGCTGTACTATTCAAAGGTGGGTGCGACCCACCTGGCAGAGGGTCAAGGCCCAGGTCAGCATTTTCCCCCCAGATACCTATTTAGTGCAGAGTATAAGCACAGAGCGTAAGCACACATCATGCAGAGTCAAGGAGCATCGGTGCAGCTGGTGCAGCGCGGGCTGACGTGACACTCTTCTGTGCTGGGTGTGGAGGTGGTGTGTGTGGCCTTCTCGTTCTGTGTCAAGGCTGTGACAGTGTCACCGTGGCGCCTTTTGTTTCCCCGGTGCTCGGGTGTTGGAGCGTGGGGGAGCCCCCTGTGCAGGTTTTCCCCCCCAAAGTCCGTCAGGGAGGAGGGGGTGGGGGTGGGGGTGGGGGGGGATCCGCCGAGTGATCTGTCCTGTGGCTGGGGAGGGGGGGGGGGGGTGGCTTTAAAAACAAGCCAGTGCGAGCACAATAAATCATGCAAAATCCACCTCAGTCTTCTCTGTAAGTTTTGGGTCAGGCCACACGGATCTACTGTGTTGTGCAGCAGGACTCGTCATTGCTTTTGGGGTGTCTGGCAGACAGGGGCCAAATTATCACCGATGTTTGTCTTGTTTGTCGTGAATATATGCCGTGCATCGGGCTCTCCCCAATAGAGAGGGGTTGGCCTGTGCCGTTGAGAGACCTTTACTTGCGACAGTGGGTGGAGTGCAATTTCAGTGCCTTCCCCCCCTCTCGAAGAAGGGTCCTTCGAACTGGCCTTGCTGAGGCAGGGAAGGGCCGCGTGTCTCTTGAAAAAGAAGAGCAAACTGATTTGCAGCAGCAATCAACCCTTTAGGGGGGGGGGTCGGTCTCATCAACACATGCAGGAGAGTCATCATCTCCGAAGATATTCGGTGTCACGGTTGACCCCCAGCTTTGGGTACAGCTCCCCCCCACCCAAAGGATAGCCTTGTTGCGACCCCCCCTGTTGCAAATCATTTTTTTTCTGCGGGTTTGCCCCGCTCGCATGCATGCTGACCAGTAGACACCCCCTGGCCAGCCTGTCGTGCAATGTTACATTGCTTCTGCCCTCCCACCCACCCCACTCCTCGGCAAGCTTGCTCGTCAATGCTGCAGCTTTGTGTTCCGACGCATTCAGTCCTCCCGTGTGCGGATGCTGGGTGGGGGAGGCCGATTGGCTGTGCCTGCCACACAAGGCTCAGAAGAGCCCTGAAGAAGTTCGCTGGAAATCTCTGACTCACTTGGGTTTAGTTTATGCGTTCACGCTTCCACCCTCCGCCTGTGTGAAGGTGGGTGAGTGGGTAAGCGAGTGAGCCCTGGCAAGCGACGCTTCCCTCCCACACTGGATGTGTCTGAAGAAGTGCCCTGCAAGAGACTGAAACCTTCTAAATGAGCTGAATGCAACAACAGACCACCAGATGTGTTGCATGTAAACTCATTTTGACAAATTGTGTGGTCTTCTTCGGATATCTGGTGGTGCGACGTGTGGTGGGGTCGAATCCCCCTACTGGTGTGTACCACACGGGCAGCTTTATACGCGCGTTGTCTGTGATTTCTCACGCAGCTGCGCAGGATTGAAACCGCCCGCAGACTTCTTACGCGATACGACCGATAAATCAGAGCGAAGTAACGAAGTAACAAAGTAGTGAAGGAAACTAAGTGTAAAGCTTTTGGAGTAGGCTACTGTAGCACCTTGTGGCACTTCACAGGGCCTCGATACAGCCTTGAGACACAGTGCGTGCGCTCAACGAACAGTATTTCGGAGGCTGTTTTTAAGAGGTGATTCTCCCATATAGCCCACAACTAGTCGCGCCAGCAATCTTCGGATCCAGTTGCGAAGCGTTGCGAAGAGAGCTTGCTTCATTGGGTGTTGTGTGTCACGACAATCACACACGCAGTGGGGGGGAGTGGGGGAGTGGGGGGGGGGGGGGGGTAGGGGGGGTCAAATGCCACCCTTTTACGTGGACAAACACGATTTTTCAAAAAACCGGCGCAGAGGCCCCAAAGCCCCCGTAAACCCTCCAAACCCCCCCAGATCGGTCCGGAAACCCATCGAACCCCACTTTTCCACCATTCCGGGCACCTCAGGTGCCCGAATTGGGGTACCTAAATTTTGTGCCACCGTTTGGTACCGGACAGTGCCACTGTGTGGGAGGTTGGAAAAGAAAATGCCCCAACACACCACATCTGAGGGTTGCAATGCATGTTGCTTGCCAACCACGTCATCCGGTGGGTGTCAGGCGCTATGTAGGTGGCATTAGCCAGGTCTTCGATGAGTTCTGGCTTGTATATGTACCTCCCTGCCACCATGCACCGGGAGGCTGCCTGTAGGTACGGAACAAGTCCAGATGGTCGTGTGATTCCTGTGCAGCAGTGC
The DNA here is from genome assembly GCA_963210315.1 of Rhynchopus euleeides. Lineage (NCBI taxonomy): Eukaryota > Euglenozoa > Diplonemea > Diplonemida > Diplonemidae > Rhynchopus > Rhynchopus euleeides. Next base: position 2,346,340 of record OY723258.1, read on the forward strand.
TCCACAACCGGGATGTGTTGACAACGACTGTTGCAACACGAGCTGTACATTCCGGGAACACACGAAGTGCGCTGTCGTGGTACCCATTGTGCCAGAATTGGTAGTTGCTGCGGTCTACTTTGCCTGGCCCAAGAGCACTGGTACTGAACGGTGCAATATGCGTGGCGAGGTGAATGCAACGGAAGGGCGCAAAGTCAATACAGCTCTCGGATGGCGGGTGGTGGTGCCACTAGTGTGTGACGTTCACTCGAGGATACAACGCATCACAATGAATCAGCAACCGTGGACCGAGTACAATACGCTCTCTGTGGCTGGTGTGGGGGACAAAGGCAGTGCCTGTGCCGCAGGCAGGGAGGTACATATACAAGCCAGAACACATCGAAGACCTGGCTCATGCCACCTACATAGCGCCTGACACCCACCGGATGACGTGGTTGGCAAGCAACATGCATTGCAACCCTCAGATGTGGTGTGTTGGGGCATTTTCTTTTCCAACCTCCCACACAGTGGCACTGTCCGGTACCAAACGGTGGCACAAAATTTAGGTACCCCAATTCGGGCACCTGAGGTGCCCGGAATGGTGGAAAAGTGGGGTTCGATGGGTTTCCGGACCGATCTGGGGGGGTTTGGAGGGTTTACGGGGGCTTTGGGGCCTCTGCGCCGGTTTTTTGAAAAATCGTGTTTGTCACCCCCATTTGACCCCCCCTAGGGGGGGGGGGGGGGGTGTGTCCAGCCCGGGGCGCTGCGCGTGGAGACTCCTAACGAGATCTCACGCAACAAGCACCTGCGATCCCCAGACATTTTGCCCTCCCCCCCTCCCCCTTTCACAAGCGGGTCTTTCCCTGCAACTGCTGACGAGTCGCATCGCACCGATGTCGTGCTGTGCTGCCGTGCGTTGAAAAGCGTGCGGCCCTGGTGTCATCTGTTTCCTTTCGTGGTATTGTGCAGGGTGGGTATGGGGATGGTCTGGTGATTCCACGCATATGATGCTGATGTTGCATGTGTGCTTGGGCTGCTTAAAAATCCTGGACACACGCCTGTTTTCCCCCCAGTTCTGTTTTGACACGAGGGCCATTTTTTTGGCTTCTGGCTGGCTCTTCGCCTTCCACAGTTCTGTTCCGTTCTGTCTTCCAGCACTTGCGCTTGCTGCACCTGTTGTCGACAACCTTTTTCAATACAGCCCGTTTCTTTCTGTCAGTCGGATTATTTCCTGTATTTCCTGTCCGATTATCTCTTCTGGTCTTCTGTTCATTATTGTGCAGCTTTTTTGTTGTTTTCCCGCGCCGCGCCCCTCTGATCGGTTGATTCTTCATATCACCTCCCTGCGGTCGGAAACGGTTTTGCCGATAACGCCAGATTACGTGATTCGTGCTGTCTCTTGAACCTACCGATTCGGTGGGTTCACTCGCTGAGGGACCCTCACAGGGTCAGGAAGCTGTGGACAGGAATCGGACAAGATTGAAGAAGCTGATGCCCTCCGGCAATGCATTATTGATCGTGGAGGAGGACGTGAGAGAGACAAGCCACTTGTGTGACATGGACGTATTGGTGTATCGGCTCACGACACCGATCACGTAAACCCCAGACCTGCATCCTGCATCAGGGGTTGTGCACCTTGAAGGGGTGGGGGGGAGGGTGGGACAGCCTCTCGTATATCTGCTGCATGGCTGCCGAATGAACCTGTCCCGAAAATGGATGGTGCTCAAGCGACCCACCCATAGTCGGCCGTGCTCCGGTATTGAAAAGCCGTGGCATGCGTAGGAGTGCGTGACCCACGCCGCGAAGGGGATGGCGTGAGCCTCTCTGGAGCGTGGGTGAGTGCAGATCGCCTTGTGAGGGAGATTGGCTTCCATTCCCCTGTGCAGGGCATCGCCAATTTTGGAACCGAGACGCCCTCGATGGCGTCGGCACAGCATGTCGGTAGACAGTGCTTTTATCAGCCGTATCAGCGATGACGCTCTACTCCTGGATGCCCGTGGGCATCGTGTCTGCCACAAGCAGTAGATGCACTGGAGGCCTTTCTGCAATCAAAAACACACACAGTTTCAGCTGTTGAGATTATCCAGTTGTGAAACGTCGGTGCTGAGTGCCGAACATTTCTTCGACCCCCCCTTGGTCCTCAGTGGGTATGGCAGTGCGTCTGTGTCTCAACTCATACGCCCACCTGTACTGCAGTCGCCCGAGAAAGCACAGCGTCTGGGTGTGTCTTATCTACTGGGGGTTCTGATGGAAATAATTAGCAAGAGCGGGGGGTGACTTTCGTGTATCGCCTCACCGTGGGCCGGACGCAGTGCCTGTAGATGGCTGCCGAGCCGCAACCTGTAAATGTCGTGGAGTCCAGAGGGCCTGGTGCCATTGGCGTCATCATCATCAGGAATGGGTCAGCAGGGCCACATTCACCCAGGAGCTCGTGCATTGGGTGCTAGTGGCTGTGATGGTGTCGGTGCACAGAGGTGCATGCTAAGACGTGCCCGTTGCCGCCCCCCGCCCTACCCCCCAGCAGGGCTGTAAATAAGGTTTGGGGGTCAGGAGTCGGGAGTCGGGAGTCGGTTATTTACAGTCACCTAAGGTACCTGGGGTGGGGGGCTGGGGGGGACGGGCGGTCTCAAACCCTACTCAATCCTGCACGCATCCTGTAGTACGGCCACCTCTGCCGTGGAGAGTCCCATGGACCCTCCAGCAGTCGCCCACCATTCGGTCAGGGCGGACTGACTCGGAGCTTGCGGGGTCTTCCCGCGTGCGAGGTGGTCCGCGAAGAAGCACGCGACGCACAGCGCCATGTTGGCTGTCCCAGCCAACCCCCCACTTCGCCCGCAGCGCCCCACACGCTGCGAGCACCTCACTCACGGCAGCAGTATTTGGCTGCATAGCTCTCAGTATTTCCCGTGCATGCAGCGCATGCATCCACAAATTTTGTGGATGCATCCACACACAGCCTGGAGCTCCGAAGCCCTGCATGCAGGCCTGCCTGCAGTGGATGAATGCCTGTATGCCAAATCGAAAATTCATTTTTTGACATTTTCGGGCATCCCTGGATGCCGTGGATGCATGCATGGATGCATCCACACCATCCACGGCCCCACTGAGAGCTATGTTGGCTGTGAGTCAAACACTACTGCCTCTACCTGAGGCATGTTGTATCGCAACAGTTGCGTCACATGTGTGACGCATCTGTGTGGAGTGTGTGTGGTTGTGCACGTGTGCGCTGCGGTATGATCAACCACCTGATGGGGGCGGAACACAACTCTTCTTGGGAGCTGCCAGGATCTGGCAAAAGGGGCGGGAAAGGGGCGCCGTATTCACAGCAGTGGTTTGGCAATGAACTCACCCCAGTTCAGAGACCGGTAATGAAGAAGATGACTGGGAGGCACACACCATGTCCCACCCAGCGGGACCCCCACACCCCCACCCACCCATCGGGACCCCCCCTCCTCGGGTGTTCCAAAAACCCTTTCTTTTGAATATTTGGAGTCTGTGCGGATCGCAGTGGGGTCATTTTGGCCATGGGGTGCCTAATACCGCACATTCCCTAAGGGAAGCAAGGCAACCCTCCCAATCCCAAAAAATCCGGCGCGAGTCGGGAGTCGGGAGTCGGCCTTATTTACACCCCTGCCCCCCAGTCGTGCTTTTGTCACATGCCGTGTTGTGCCGTGACAGGATTCTGTGCAACCCATCATCCCATCAGGATCAATACGTTTCCTCTTTCTCAATAATGTCGGCTGTTTCGCGCTTCGTGCTTGTGGGTGCCCCCGGGTCGGGGAAGGGGACGCAGAGCCCGGCCATTGTCGAGAACTTCGATGTGTGCCACATCGCCACGGGCGACGCGCTTCGTGCGGCCGTGAAGGAGGGCACTGACGCGGGCAAGAAGGCCAAGGCAGCGATGGACTCCGGTGCGCTCGTGTCTGACGACATTGTGACGCGCATCGTTGCGGACGCGATGGAGGCGCCGGAGTGCAAGAAGGGCTTTGTGCTGGACGGTTTCCCGCGCACGAAGAACCAGGCCGAGATCCTGGACAAGATGATGGCCAGCAAGGGGCAGGTGATCGACAAGGTCGTCAGCATCGACGTGCCGGACGCCAAGCTGGTGGACCGCCTGTCGGGCCGCTGGATCCACCAGGCCTCGGGCCGCAGCTACCACACCACGTTCAACGTATGCATACTGCAGCACTGCCCAGATCACGATCTTCACACCCTTGCCCTTCTGCCTCCACACACACCCTCCACAGCCCCCGAAGGTCGCTGGTGTGGACGACGTGACTGGTGAGAAGCTGATGCAGCGCAAGGACGACGCACCTGAGACGGCTGTGCGCCGCCTGGACCTGTTCCACAACGACACGAAGGCAGTGCTGACGCACTACAGGGCGCAGAACAAGGTGGTGGATGTTGACGGCAACCGCCACATTGTGACGGTGGCATGCGACGTTGGCCGTGTGGTATGCAGCTATTGCACGCTATTATGTTGCGGGACTGGGCCTTGTCTCTGCAGCAAATCCAACACAGGCACCTGGCTTCCCCCAGCCTCCCCCCTCTTGCACACCGACACACCACCCACACCACCCACAGCTTGGCGAGGCCGTGGCGCAGAAGGCGGGCAGCGCGTGATGTCAGTCACAGCCCATCATCGACATGCGCGGGTTCTGCGTTCAGGTGTGAATATCGCGCCCAGCTTCGGCAGCAGCTCAATTCCTAGCTGAGCTAGCCACACTGGACCTGGTGCAACGAGGTGCGCCGCGAGGGTGCAAAGGTTGGGAGGACAAACGTGCTCAGAGAGGGGGGAGGGGGAGGGAGGGAGGGGGTGTGCGAGGTGGAGAACATGCATCCGTCCAACGGGACCGCATTGTTGTATTTTTTTGTGGGGCCTTCGCTCGAAGGCGCGGAGACGAGGCGAGCCGCCGGCCTAAATGATGTCAACTCAGAGCGTGAAGGGCCCCTTTTTTGTTATTGGGTACGCAGGAACGGGGGCAGGCGCACACTCCCGGCCACCACCCCGCCCCGCCCTGTCCGTGTCGTTCGCAAGAGAATCTCTTCTACAAGGATAGACACGTGATGTCCAGTCAGTGTTCGTGACACGTGCTGTCTGAGTAGCGCACGGTACTGTGCGGTCGCAATCCTGAGGATCCCAGCGTCTCAACAATGCTGATGTGCACAACGATATCGCTTCGGCCCCGTGTGTCCCGTGCAAGCCTGCTACGAGGCGAATCTCAACGAAAACGCGACTGGGCGCGTGGGGAGAGAAGGTCAGGAAATTTGCCGGCGGACACATCCTTTCTTCTATCGCTAACAGAGGGCGTGAGGAACAGCTCACAACACAACACCAGCACCACACCAGGTTACATTCCAGGGCTTCGTGGATCCAGTAGGTTGCCAGGGCGGATCATGTTGCTAGCAATGGTGAGTGCGGGCGTGTTTGCTGCCTGCCAACTGACGGAATGGGAGCAGTTGATCCTCGACCAGCACAACACGTGGCGTGCTTCCACATCCCCACCTGCGAAGGACATGCTGAAGATGCGTTGGGACACCAACATCGCGAAGAACATGGCGAGCTGGCTGAGCAGCTGTGACCCCAACTGGCCGCACTCCGACCAGAAGAAGAACCGCAAAGATGTTGGTGGGTACGAGTACCTTGGTGAGAACCTGGCGTACTGCGCGGGGACTGCGTGTCCTGACAAGCTTGCTGACGGGACGATTGCACACGTCGGTCAGGGTTGGTGGGATGAGAAGGACGACTACAACTACGCGACTGACAGCTCCACCGGTGGCATCACGTCGCACTACACACAGATGGCGTCGTCCAACATCTACGCCATGGGGTGTGCCGCACAGAAGTGCAACAGTCCTGGTCCTTACGGGTGGCAGGGCGAGTGGTGGTGGGTCGGGTGCCAGTACGGGGAGCGTGGCCAGGGTTACTGGGTTGGGACGAAGCCGTACGAGCAGGGTTCGGGTGGTCTTGTCGAGCCGCCTGCCTCTGTCTTCACGAAGAACCCTGGTCTGTGCAAGGAAGGTGGGGCACCGCCTGCGCCTGCTGCTGTTGACGAGTGCGCCGCCGACCCCTGTGGGAAGGGACAGACTTGCAAGGACCCTGACCAGAAGAAGGAGAAGGACTTCACGTGCGAGTGTGTCACTGACCCGAAGGTGAAGCAGACTGGAAGCCCTGCGACGTGCCCCTCTGCCCCTGCACCTGCACCTGGCGGCAGCCCTTCAGGCAGTTCGTGCCCGCTTACCGAATGGGAGCAGCTGATTCTCGACCAGCACAACACGTGGCGTGCTTCCACATCCCCACCTGCGAAGGACATGCTGAAGGTGCGTTGGGACACCAACATCGCGAAGAACATGGCGAGCTGGCTGAGCAGCTGTGACCCCAACTGGCCGCACTCCGACCAGAAGAAGAACCGCAAGGATGTTGGTGGGTACGAGTTCCTTGGTGAGAACCTGGCGTACTGCGCGGGGACTGCGTGTCCTGACAAGCTTGCTGACGGGACGATTGCACACGTCGGTCAGGGTTGGTGGGATGAGAAGGACGACTACAACTACGCGACTGACAGCTCCACCGGTGGCATGACGGCACACTACACACAGATGGCATCGTCCAACATCTACGCCATGGGGTGTGCCGCACAGAAGTGCAACAGTCCTGGTCCTTACGGGTGGCAGGGCGAGTGGTGGTGGGTCGGGTGCCAGTACGGGGAGCGTGGCCAGGGTTACTGGGTTGGGACGAAGCCGTACGAGCAGGGTTCGGGTGGTCTTGTCGAGCTGCCTGCCTCTGTCTTCACGAAGAACCCTGGTCTGTGCAAGGAAGGTGGGGCACCGCCTGCGCCTGCTGCTGTTGACGAGTGCGCCGCCGACCCCTGTGGGAAGGGACAGACTTGCAAGGAACCTGATCAGAAGCAGGAGAAGGACTTCACGTGCACATGTGACACAGACGCCAACGTGAAGCAGACAGGAAGCCCTGCGACGTGCCCCTCTGCTCCTTCTCCCCCTGCCATCACCGCCACCCCCTATGTCCCACCTGGCAAGACGCCCTCCCCGTTGCCTGTCACTGTGACACCGCCCCGTACCCCGGGCCCTGCTCTCACACCTCAGGGCACGGTGCCCCCGACTGCACCTGTCACCGGCACGGTGGTCTCCGTGACGAAGGGCCCGTTTGACAAGGAGGAGCACAGGCGCACCGTGGCACGCCTGACGGGGCGGCCCCTCGGCACCATCGATGCCACGGAGGAGGCGATGCCTGACGGTTCCACGCAGGTCACCACCACCTTCACTGGCGAAGGCGGTCCTGACGGTGCTGGCGTGCTTGCCGCTGCCGTGTCTGCTGGCGAAGTTGCGGGACACCGCCCTGTTCCCACGGTTCTCGCCGACGATGACGGCGACGCACCGGCACCTGTCGTGTGGATTGCCGTGGCGATTGCAAGCATCGCCGGATGCCTTGGTCTGCTTGTCTTCGCACTCCGTCGGCGTTCCTCCCCGAATCAGAATAAGGTGTCGTTGCGGCAGTTCCTGGATATGGAGGGCGAAACAGACAACCTGGGGCCGCAGCCTCCAACGAAGGACAACTCCTACGCGAAGCTTTGAGCTGGCTGACTCAGCGCGTGGCGGTATTGTGTCTGCCTGCGCTGGTCTTTCTCGCTCTTCGTCGGTAGGTGTGAACGCTGTGGTCCAGGATAGTTTTCTTCCCGTCGTGGTCATGGCAAGATGTGGTGTGAGCGTGACTGTAGAAATCGTTCAAGAACACCAGTCTCTCTCGGATCTGGAAGTTGTCCTCACCAGAAGGCACTCCCGACGCAGACAGTCTCTCCAGAAGGCCTTTTCCGGAGCAGCTCCGTGATCGGGAGGTGAATGTTACTTCCTCAGGCAGCAGCATCAGTAGGCTTCCTGCGATGAATATGGAGAGGTTCATTTCGTTTTAGCCCCTTGCGTTCACCAGAGGTTTTCTTTGTGTACATTCCCTCCTCCGTGCGTGCCACATGCGGTGACGATTTATTGCCGCTGCTGTTTCGTGATGTGCTCGCCCTGCCTCACCGGGGTGCTGCACACACAATAGACACTGACTGTGGGCCTTTGCCACCGTCTTGGCCCTCTTGCAAGCCCTGAGCCCTGCACACAGAGGCGGTTTGCTCCGCCACTTGCCTTCTTCCGTTGCAACGTTGTTGCACCCGTTGTGCCATGCGGAAGAACGAGGTTTCCTCGCAGGCAGTGGACCAACACTGCCACCATCACAGCTGCTTTTGTGTGCCTTCGACCATGACCTCTGCTGTGGGGAGGCCATGCTTGTATAAGTCTTATACGTGTGCCTGGTTCTGTGCTATGGCCGCACCTCTGCGTCAACGCGACACCGGCAGGCACATGCCGCATCTATGAGCGGCCCTGTTGGCCCTGCTGCCCACCTGCAGTTGCAGACCCCGTGTCTCGATCGCAGGCAGGCAGCACACAGAAGAACAACACAGTCTGTCTGGCTGACACACGTACACATACCTCTCTGAGCGCGCCCCTTTCACGTGGATCCGTGGAGGCGTGCGTGCCTGTGCGATCACATATATTGCTGTCAACTCACCTGTTTCCCCTTGTGTTTGTGCCGGGATCATGTCACGCTGTGTGCTCACGGCAACTCCGTGGGATCGCTGCTTCAACACGACCCCTGAATCACACTCCATCGAATCTCGAGCTCGAGGGTGTTCGCTCGCCCTCAAGCCAGTGCACATTGGGTGCTGCGGTACCTCGCTTGTGTCCGGTGGATGCCGCCACAGGCGCGGGCACTGCCACCCACTTAGGGAACCCCCTTGTCTCACTGTTCCCCCCCCCACCTTGCTTTTAGCTCCCCTCCGTTGCTCCCGACGGGGCACTCCGCTGGGTGAAAGATACCACTGTGCCTGAGACAGGTGCTGCATCCTTGCGTGCAGGACTGCGATTGTACCACGCATGCTCACTATGCGACCACTGTGCGCTCATGCACGACTGCACGACACAGTGGCCCGATGTCCATCCACCAGGGATTGTGCCGTCACGTGGAGCCTGCCGCAGGGATGGCGAGCGACTGTTGACCCATCTGAAGACGGGGTCTCCTTGTGTCTGGCTGACAGACACGTAGCCGCATTATTGACTGCATGATTGTTGGTCGTGACCTGACAAGAACTGCTAGAAGTATATCACCACTGCAACACCACACTCCCGGTAGATTGTACACGTATCTTGAAACAAGGACACAGCGGAAAATGTTGCTCGCACTTCTGAGTGCGAGTGCGAGTGCTGCCTGCCAACTGACGGAATGGGAGCAGTTGATCCTCGACCAGCACAACACGTGGCGTGCTTCCACATCCCCACCTGCGAAGGACATGCTGAAGATGCGTTGGGACACCAACATCGCGAAGAACATGGCGAGCTGGCTGAGCAGCTGTGACCCCAACTGGCCGCACTCCGACCAGAAGAAGAACCGCAAAGATGTTGGTGGGTACGAGTACCTTGGTGAGAACCTGGCGTACTGCGCGGGGACTGCGTGTCCTGACAAGTTTGCTGACGGGACGATTGCACACGTCGGTCAGGGCTGGTGGGATGAGAAGGACGACTACAACTACGCGACTGACAGCTCCACCGGTGGCATGACGGCACACTACACACAGATGGCATCGTCCAACATCTACGCCATGGGGTGTGCTGCACAGAAGTGCAACAGTCCTGGTCCTTACGGGTGGCAGGGCGAGTGGTGGTGGGTCGGGTGCCAGTACGGGGAGCGTGGCCAGGGTTACTGGGTTGGGACGAAGCCGTACGAGCAGGGTTCGGGTGGTCTTGTCGAGCCGCCTGCCTCTGTCTTCACGAAGAACCCTGGTCTCTGCAAGGATGGTGGGGCACCGCCTGCGCCTGCTGCTGTTGACGAGTGCGCCGCCGACCCCTGTGGGAAGGGACAGACTTGCAAGGACCCTGACCAGAAGAAGGAGAAGGACTTCACGTGCGAGTGTGAAACTGACCCGAAGGTGAAGCAGACTGGAAGCCCTGCGACGTGCCCCTCTGCCCCTGCCCCTGCACCTGCACCTGGCGGCAGCCCTTCAGGCAGTTCGTGCCCGCTTACCGAATGGGAGCAGTTGATTCTCGACCAGCACAACACGTGGCGTGCTTCCACATCCCCACCTGCGAAGGACATGCTGAAGGTGCGTTGGGACACCAACATTGCGAAGAACATGGCGAGCTGGCTGAGCAGCTGTGACCCCAACTGGCCGCACTCCGACCAGAAGAAGAACCGCAAGGATGTTGGTGGGTACGAGTTCCTTGGTGAGAACCTGGCGTACTGTGCTGGGACTGCGTGTCCTGACAAGCTTGCTGACGGGACGATTGCACACGTCGGTCAGGGTTGGTGGGATGAGAAGGACGACTACAACTACGCGACTGACAGCTCCACCGGTGGCATGACGGCACACTACACACAGATGGCATCGTCCAACATCTACGCCATGGGGTGTGCTGCACAGAAGTGCAACAGTCCTGGTCCTTACGGGTGGCAGGGCGAGTGGTGGTGGGTCGGGTGCCAGTACGGAGAGCGTGGACAGGGTTACTGGGTTGGGACGAAGCCGTACGAGCAGGGTTCGGGTGGTCTTGTCGAGCCGCCTGCCTCTGTCTTCTCGAAGAACCCTGGCCTGTGCAAGGATGGTGGGGCACCGCCTGCCCCTGTGCCGCAGTCAGCAGCACCGGTCGCATCAGTGCCACCCACCATTTCACCTGAAACTGCCGCTCCTCCTTCACCTGCTCTGCCGACAGTGTCCCCTCCCACTTCGGCACCCTCCCAGTCGACTGCGTCCCCGCCTGCACCTACACCTGCTGTTGACGAGTGCGCCGCCGACCCCTGTGGGAAGGGACAGACTTGCAAGGACCCTGACCAGAAGAAGGAGAAGGACTTCACGTGCGAGTGTGAAACTGACCCGAAGGTGAAGCAGACTGGAAGCCCTGCGACGTGCCCCTCTGCCCCTGCACCTGCACCTGGCGGCAGCCCTTCAGGCAGTTCGTGCCCGCTTACCGAATGGGAGCAGTTGATCCTCGACCAGCACAACACGTGGCGTGCTTCCACATCCCCACCTGCGAAGGACATGCTGAAGGTGCGTTGGGACACCAACATCGCGAAGAACATGGCGAGCTGGCTGAGCAGCTGTGACCCCAACTGGCCGCACTCCGACCAGAAGAAGAACCGCAAAGATGTTGGTGGGTACGAGTACCTTGGTGAGAACCTGGCGTACTGCGCGGGGACTGCGTGTCCCGACAAGCTTGCTGACGGGACGATTGCACACGTCGGTCAGGGCTGGTGGGATGAGAAGGACGACTACAACTACGCGACTGACAGCTCCACCGGTGGCATGACGGCACACTACACACAGATGGCGTCGTCCAACATCTACGCCATGGGGTGTGCCGCACAGAAGTGCAACAGTCCTGGTCCTTACGGGTGGCAGGGCGAGTGGTGGTGGGTCGGGTGCCAGTACGGAGAGCGTGGACAGGGTTACTGGGTTGGGACGAAGCCGTACGAGCAGGGTTCGGGTGGTCTTGTCGAGCCGCCTGCCTCTGTCTTCTCGAAGAACCCTGGTCTCTGCAAGGATGGTGGTGCACCGCCTGCAACGGTAACGCCTGTCCCTGCGGGTCCTGTTGTTCCACCTTCGTCTGTCACCGCGACCCCGGCGACGGTGTCACCCCCCACACCGACACCTGTGATCGGAGTCACGAGTGCACCGACTCCTTCGACGACGTCTCCGCCACCTGCTACTGTTGACGAGTGCGCCGCCGACCCCTGTGGGAAGGGACAGACTTGCAAGGACCCTGACCAGAAGAAGGAGAAGGACTTCACGTGCGAGTGTGAAACTGACCCGAAGGTGAAGCAGACTGGAAGCCCTGCGACGTGCCCCTCTGCCCCTGCACCTGCACCTGGCGGCAGCCCTTCAGGCAGTTCGTGCCCGCTTACCGAATGGGAACAGTTGATTCTCGACCAGCACAACACGTGGCGTGCTTCCACATCCCCACCTGCGAAGGACATGCTGAAGGTGCGTTGGGACACCAACATCGCGAAGAACATGGCGAGCTGGCTGAGCAGCTGTGACCCCAACTGGCCGCACTCCGACCAGAAGAAGAACCGCAAGGATGTTGGTGGGTACGAGTTCCTTGGTGAGAACCTGGCGTACTGCGCGGGGACTGCGTGTCCTGACAAGCTTGCTGACGGGACGATTGCACACGTCGGTCAGGGTTGGTGGGATGAGAAGGACGACTACAACTACGCGACTGACAGCTCAACTGGTGGCATGACGGCACACTACACACAGATGGCGTCGTCCAACATCTACGCCATGGGGTGTGCCGCACAGAAGTGCAACAGTCCTGGTCCTTACGGGTGGCAGGGCGAGTGGTGGTGGGTCGGGTGCCAGTACGGAGAGCGTGGACAGGGTTACTGGGTTGGGACGAAGCCGTACGAGCAGGGTTCGGGTGGTCTTGTCGAGCCGCCTGCCTCTGTCTTCTCGAAGAACCCTGGTCTCTGCAAGGATGGTGGGGCACCGCCTGCACCTGCACCTACACCGCTCCCTCCCAGTGACGCACCTGCAGGCCTGCCTGTTGCCACGGCATCCCCTGTCCCCGCCACTGATGCCTCAGCTGTGATCACCGCTGCCCCGGGAGGGACTCTCACACCTCAGGGCACGGTGCCCCCGACTGCACCTGTCACCGGCACGGTGGTCTCCGTGAGGAAGGGCCCGTTCGACAAGGAGGAGCACAGGCGCACCGTGGCACGCCTGACGGGGCGGCCCCTCGGCACCATCGATGCCACGGAGGAGGCGATGCCTGACGGTTCCACGCAGGTCACCACCACCTTCACTGGCGAAGGCGGTCCTGACGGTGCTGGTGCGCTTGCCGCTGCTGTGTCTGCTGGCGAAGTCGACGGACACCGCCCTGTTCCCACGGTCCCCGCCGACGATGACGGCGACGCACCGGCACCTGTCGTGTGGATTGCCGTGGCGATTGCAAGCATCGCCGGATGCCTTGGTCTGCTTCTGTTCGCACTCCGTCATCGATCGAGCTCCGAGAGCGTCTCCTTGCAGCAGTTCCTGGATGTGGAGGAGGAGTCAGACAACCTCGAACCACAATCTGCTGGCCTGCAATGCAGGATGAATCCTATGTAAAGCTGTGATCTCTCCTGTCGTGCTTTGGGAGTGTCGCGTAGAGGCCTGTCTATTGTTTCCATTGGGTGGACCGTACCCTATGCTTCACTGGCTTCCTGACCATCAGGGCGTCCATGTGTTTGCAGGTCTTCCGACGGAATGGTGCAGGTTCCATCACGCGACGCAGTGTTTGTTTGACGCTCTGTTTGTGGGAGGAAGGTGTCGGTTGTCAGGACTCTGACCGTGCACCGTGCCCTTCCTTCACACAGGTGATGGGTCCGGAGCTTCAACGCATGAATCAAAACCAAGTGAGAGCTGTTGGAGGCAAACCGTTCTCGCATTGCTTGCACGTTGTACTGGCACCACAGTGTAGTGCCATTTGCTTCGTGTCGGTATCCCCCTCTTCCCTTTCCCATTCCCTCCTCCGTGCGTGCCACATGCGGTGACGATTTATTGCCGCTGCTGTTTCGTGATGTGCTCGCCCTGCCTCACCGGGGTGCTGCACACACAATAGACACTTACTATGGGCCTTTGCCACCGTCTTGGCCCTCTTGCAAGCCCTGAGCCCTGCACACAGAGGCGGTTTGCTCCGCCACTTGCCTTCTTCCGTTGCAACGTTGTTGCACCCGTTGTGCCATGCGGAAGAACGAGGTTTCCTCGCAGGCAGTGGACCAACACTGCCACCATCACAGCTGCTTTTGTGTGCCTTCGACCATGACCTCTGCTGTGGGGAGGCCATGCTTGTATAAGTCTTATACGTGTGCCTGGTTCTGTGCTATGGCCGCACCTCTGCGTCAACGCGACACCGGCAGGCACATGCCGCATCTATGAGCGGCCCTGTTGGCCCTGCTGCCCACCTGCAGTTGCAGACCCCGTGTCTCGATCGCAGGCAGGCAGCACACAGAAGAACAACACAGTCTGTCTGGCTGACACACGTACACATACCTCTCTGAGCGCGCCCCTTTCACGTGGATCCGTGGAGGCGTGCGTGCCTGTGCGATCACATATATTGCTGTCAACTCACCTGTTTCCCCTTGTGCTTGTGCCGGGATCATGTCACGCTGTGTGCTCACGGCAACTCCGTGGGATCGCTGCTTCAACACGACCCCTGAATCACACTCCATCGAATCTCGAGCTCGAGGGTGTTCGCTCGCCCTCAAGCCAGTGCACATTGGGTGCTGCGGTACCTCGCTTGTGTCCGGTGGATGCCGCCACAGGCGCGGGCACTGCCACCCACTTAGGGAACCCCCTTGTCTCACTGTTTCCCCCACCTTGCTTGTTGATTCCCTTACCTTACCCCGACTGAGACGGGTCGTCAGGCTCCCTGTGTGTTGCGTGACCTAAATGGCCAGGCAGCATGCCGCAGATCCCACACAGCATTGGCCCGCTGTGCTGTGGAATGGTGAATGGTACCTTCCGCAGGTGTTCCCGCCCCCTCTCACTTGGCTGTTCCCCATTTCCTTTTGTCTTTTCCACTTCTCCAATGTTATTTTCGGTAGGGATCTAGGCAAGCCTTCGAACCCTTCTCTCTTTGCTGTGCTGTGGTGTTGTCGCTGCAGGCGTCTATGATCGGGTGAGCATCTCCAGAAGCTTGCTTCTGTAAATGAACTTGAGCACGCCCGCAGCAGCATACCACAGCACCGTAACGCTCGTTGTGTTCGTTTTGAAGCTCCCCGACTGCACCGGATGGGCGTTGCAATATGTTGCAATGTGTGTGTTCCCATCTTACTTTGAAGAGGAACGGTTGTCAGGCGCCCTCCCACCCTTCTCCCAACCCAACCCTTGGTGGCTTGCATTTCAATCCAAGCTGAAAGTCTCAGCAACCACCTGCACCTGTCCACAGGGGCTGCCCGGCCTGATGGCCGTACGGCTTGTTCGATATCATGCGAAGGATGTATGGCGCTCTGGTGTCGCGGTGCAGCGCAGAGGGATAGTTGACTTCTCTTCGTTCAAGGGTTCTCCGACAAAAGGTCTCGTGCAGGTTGCGAATAAGAAGGACCCCGAAATACCTGTTCCCCTGCTGCACACAGTTTCCATGCGCTGCCTTGATGCGCGCGTGACGCAGACCTTCTACAAAAACTGCTTCAACTTCGGCGTCCTCCACTCCGTGTCTGTGCTAAATAGCGGGTATTCCTGCATCTTTATGGGGCCGCAAGTGAGCCTCCATTACGAACCTATGCGGGCACAGGTTTACGGAACAACTGCTTCCCTTCGCGAGCTTGCAGTGAAGGAACTGGCTGATACATACGACAGTACCCACGCCATGCCTCAGCCGGGAACCATGGATGCGCACGATTACGTATTCCACTACACAGGGACGATGCTGGAGTTTATAGAACTGCACGGAGAGGTGGGCAACCACCGATTCAAGCTGGGCTCTGGGAATGACCAAGAGAGCCTCGGGTTCGGAGGCGTGACTATTCTCGTTGACGACCTGGCGCAGACCTGCAGGGCGCTGCATGTCAACAAGTCGACGATCCTTGCAGAGCCGACTGAGAAGGATCCGAGCGTGCTGTGTGTGGACCCCAACGGGTACCACCTGCGCATCCTCGAGCGTGTCCCGACCATGCTGTACCAAACACTACCGAAGAGGAAGGCTTACAGTGCAGTGGTCGGCTCGTGTCGCCTTCGTGTGAAGGAGCCTTATCAGAGCGTTCGATTCTACGAGATGTTCTTTACCATGGTTTTGGTATGCAAGCGGGAGTTCAAGGAGTTGGGGCTGACGCGCTACTACCTTTGCTGCAAGCGGCAGCTCGAGATCGACGCAGCTGGTCCCGTGCCGCTGCCCGACGCTGAATCCGACGAGGCCTATGACATGGTGAGAATCCTGCGCGTGGCCTTCCTCGAGCTGCAGCACCACCACGGCACAGAGGATGACCCAGACTTCCGTTTCCACTCGGGCAATACACCTCCCCTCGGGTTTGCACATCTCGGCTTTCTTGTGGAGAAGGTGGACGTATGTACATCGCAAATCAGCTCCCCGGATAATAATCCATATTCCACCTCCCCCGTGGAGGTGGTGCCCGACAAATGTCGCCGGCTACTTCTGCAGGACCACACATCGGTAGCATCGGGTGACTGTGTGTGCTCAATTCCCGTTGGTTCCAATTTTGCCTTTTGGACAGGGGAACACGCGTCTCATTTCCACACGATTTTTTTCCCGCTGCCTTGCCTTCACTGACCGCACTGCCACAGGCCGTCGTCTCAAAGTGCGTTGACCTCGGGATCTACGTGCTGAAGAACCGTGGTGAAGGAGCTTTCCCACAGTCCGCCTACATCATGGATCCTGACGGGTACTGGATTGAGGTATGATCGCACTACTGTCTCAACACCATCTCAGCCTTGCATTCAGGGCGATTCTGGTCTTTGTCGAGTCTTCGTCGTGGCACGATGATGTCACTCGACTCTTCCATTCAGTGTTTCCGCTTTCAACGGCTGTATCATTTTACGTAATTTGGCCTGAGGCACACCCAGTATTGGATGCAAAATGTTGCTTGTGGGATGCTCCTTCCCCTCACCTTCAGAGGCGTGGAGGGTGCGGGAGTGCCCCAACTCAAATTAAACCCAAGGCAAAGCGAAAATTTCCGGCTGTTCCGGTTGTCACCCGAATTTCTGTTTGCATCCATATCTGTTCCATGGTGGAAGTGGACAACCTGCCATTCAACCTGCCCATGAACCTGCCATTCACTTGCCCATGTCTTTGCATGTCTTCCACAGATCTACCCCCGCTGCATGCGTGATATTATTATCCGCGAGGAAAACGACGCAGACCGACAACTCACACGAGAGGATCACACGTCTTAGCCGGGATCTGCGCCAGTTACTCTCTTGCTGTCGCGGGTTGCGGCACTCCTGTCTCACTGCTGGTGGTGCGATTGATTTGCGTTCCGAATCCTGCTCTAGCATTTTCAGGCCTGCCCAGGTGGCTGTTCTAGGCTCAGGGTGGCTCAATCACACGTTCCTGTGGAATGTGTGCAGAATACGACTCGCACTGTTCAGCCGGGGGGGGGGGCCCGGGGGGGGGGGGGTTTGTGGACAATGCCGCGATAACACACTAGAGTTAATCGGCTGAACGTGATGTTCCCTTGAGGATGCCCCCGCCCCCTCGCTGCAGGATATTGAGCCTCTGTGGTCGTCCGCTTGTCTTCTCCTTCGATACACACCACATCAGGCAGGGCAACATGGTGGTCATCAATGTGCCGATTATTGTTCTGATCTTGGTGACAACTCTGCTGAGCCTGGGTGCGTCTATTGCAGGCGGCCTCATCATGTACTCACAAGGCCTTGAGTCACTGGAGGACGGCGTCCGGGAGATGAGTGTCGGCCAGGTGGCCTCGCTGCGGAGTCAGACGAACGCGCTCCTAAAGAAGGTGAAGACGCAGGTGCAGGCATCCGCAACCTTCCTACACAGTTCCCGGACTATGAACACGGTTGACGGCGCAGACTGGGCGGAGAAGTCGCGTGCAATATTGTTTGCAGAAGTGAACTCGAGCGAAATTTTGGAGTTCATCAGCTTCCATGTCCTTCCGCGCGAAGAGCACAATACGTCGGTATTTTACGCCGCTGTCGTCAAGGAGACGGAGAATGCTGCGTTCTTTAGCGAGTACGGCCACCACCTCAACGACTCCGTGAGAACGGTGACAGGTGGGAGCATCACCCGCATGGACATTCAGGTATACGACATTGACATCGGCACGGGATTCCAAACTACGTTTTCCAGGACGCAAAACCTTGCGGTGCAGTACAATGCATTCATATCACCCTCGGTATTTGATCCTGAAACCGGAACACAGCCCGTATTGTGGCAAGATGATTCCATTATTCCTGAATCGTACTTGTCGCAGTGGACGTTCCCGCTGAAGCGACAAGATGCAAGCGGCCAGGTGTACGCCTACTTCATGCTTCTGGCAATATACCTTCCACCGCCACCACCCCACCCATGGTCGACGTACCGCGCCATCATGTACACTGCCGGGATCAGCTTCTCAGAATTCGAACATGTGTTCTCTTTATACGGCCAGGCACACCCCGACACCATCGCAGTGCTGGTCAACCGTGTCACAGCCCAGGTGTATGCATCGACAGAGGACACCAGCCTCGTTCCAGACTGGTGCCAGGGCGAGAGGCATCCACAGCCAGTCCAAAGCGACTACACCTGCTACACCTTCCTGAGACACCTTTCGTTCGCGGTGCAGGAGGCTTACGGCTCCATCACAGTCGGCAACAGCGGGGTGTTCTTGCGGCAATCATTCGACGGTGAGGAGTACTTTGCCATCCGTGTCAATGTGCACACCAACTGGGACATCCTGTGGCTTCGGCCCGTTTCCTCTGTCGACCACAAGGTGCAGAGGGCGCTGGTACTTCTGGTCGTCTTCACCTGTCTGGTGTTCTTCTTCGACATCGGGCTCTCTGTGGGGGAGATGCTCCTTGTCGGGATGCCTCTGCGCAACCTGTCGTCTTCCATTGCAGCGCTGGGCCAGATGGAGACGGATGCCGCCCTGCAGTACCTCAGGGTGTATGACAAGCGCACCGTGATGGTGACAGAGGTGCGCAGGATCCTGCTCGGCACGAGGGCTGCGGCGCTGCGCGTTGCTGAATACCGGACATTCCTCCCCACCGTGCTGCATCAAGGCGGGGAAACAAGCGGATCTGAACCAGCTACCAACCGCAACCCACTCGCAACACTCGCAACACCCGTGTCTGCGCCGCGGTCGCCCTCGCCCGCCAGCAGTTCTTCCCCCGCAGCCAATTCGCCGCCTGCGTCCCCCACCGGGACACAGCTGGGTTTGCATTTGGCGGGGAAAAACGTGGGGCTCCTTGCGATGAGCATCGTGAGGTGGCAGGAAGGTGTGTGGCCGGAAGGCCATACCCTGCTGTCTACCTACGGCACGGTGGTGACGCGCGTGATCCAGGCCGCGGCAGCCTCCCTGGGTGTGATGGAGTCGTTTGCAGGAGACCACTTCTTCCTGGGTTGGAATACCTGCAAGGCTGCAACAGATATCCCCCGGAAGGCGGCACGAACTGCACTGCGCCTGCACACCGTCACACCGCAGGGTGTGTCGTGCGCGATTGCTGTCGGCAGTGCGCTTGTTGGCGTGATCGGAAGCCAGAGTGTGCGCAAATTCACCATCGTGTCGCCTGCCGTTGCATGGGTGCATCACCTCGAGCAGTACAACAAGGTGTCGGGCAACATGTGCACTGCAGACCGCAATGTGTTCTCAGAGCTAGGCCGGAGGTTCCACTTCGAAGTTGTCGATTGCATGCGGGACCCTGTCTCTCGACAGGACAGGCTCCTCGCCGACATATCGAAGGCGGTCGAAGACGATGCAGGCATGGAGTGGATGTACAAGATGGAGGAGGAGACGCTGTCCGAAGAGCTCGAGAAGCAGAACAGGTTCGTCATCGCGATCCTGCTCCAGGAGTGGGGGACCATCCAAGAGGTGTCTCTCCCAGAGCGGCTGAGCCACCTTCGCCGAGCCTATGTCGAGAGGTCGTTCAGCCCCACGCAGCTTGTGTACACACGGCAACCCCAAGAACAGGATGTGGTTGTCACTTGACGACACCTCCGACCAGCGATCTCGCGCCTGGTCAGGCAGGTAGGGCAGCTGCCCTACCTATTTAATTTCTGCCCGAAACCTTGGTAGGGCAGGCCTGACCAGCCTGCCCTACCAAGAATATTATTTCTGATCTGCCCCCGCCCCCCTGGGCCCCACTGGGGCCCAGGTAGCAAGGCTATTCCGGACTATCGACCCAATGACCCACCGAATTTGGTCTGTGCTTAACATGTCATGGACGGTATGTCAGCCTGAGAACATATGTTCACTACCGTGGCCTCCGGCGGCTGGGGGGCTCCGCCCCCCAGACCCCCTGAAGGCGGGCTGCTGGCTCCTGGATGTCATGAACCGCCTGTGGTACGATAGACACGGATGGTCCACCAGCCGAGCGCCTGTGATACGAGAAACACAGATGATCCACTAGCCGAGCGCTCACGTTCGCGCGCGAAGCGCGCGAATTTTTTTTGCCCCCTTTACCAGGTAGGGCAGCTGCCCTACCTATTAAAGTTTTGGGCACGAGCCCAGCGAGATCACTGCCTCCGACCCCCAATATTTCTTTTGCCCCACAGCTCTGACCCCATTATCCAATACAGGCTGAGCACCCTCGAGGTCTGTCTAGGCCTTTTCGGCAGGTTGCTTCCGACTGTTACTCTGTATCCTTCATGAGTCCCGCCGTACGCCGGAATTCGCATGGATGCTTCCATACCCGTTTGTTTGCTTATATCATTACTGTCGAAGAACACCGTGCAGCCGGTGTCCGGGAAAGTCACGGAAATCCGATACTGGGAAGGACATCGCGGTGTGCCTCACCACACCTTCGGGCCTCCCTGACTCCTGTATCTCCCGTTGGGTGCTGCAGGGCATGCACGACCTGCCCCTGTCACCGCTTCCCGACCTCTCTACCATTGAACAGCGGAGTGAATTGGTGCCAGCTTGGTAAGAACGGAAGGACGTCGCGTTGTGCCTTACCACACCTTCGGGCTTCGCACGGGGTCACCGGTATTGTGGAAGCGTTCTGCGTTGTGATCTGCACTTTTGCTTCCCCCATTTGTTTACCACAACAGGGAATTTTCGACCCCCCCCTGTAACGCGTGTGGCGATGGTGGAAGCGATCAATGCAAAAATCATCTGAAAGGAAGACTCGAGAGACTGCTGCTGTATTTTTGCCCGGATTTGACGCACAAACAACAGCCTTATTTTTTTCCCGAAGACATTGCAAGATGATGTGGTGTGATCGAGATAGTGGAAGCGATCAACAAGTACAACCACTCTCTCTGAGATCTCAGATTTTTACCTCAACCCCCTTTTCCCTTTTCTATTCCCCGACACAAACAGAGACTCAAGGATTTGCGTTGATGCTCCCACTCTTTGTCTCCTTCCGTGACAGCAGCTCCCGCAGGGCGCGGCGCCGCAGACCGCCCAGTGTGGCGCCCTCCGCAACGCACACCACCACAGCGTCACCCGTGGGGAGGCGCAGCGACAGCGGTATCCCGTCAGGGGGGGCGCTGGAGGCAGGTGGGTTTTCGCTGTGGTTTTCGGGTAATAAAATAGCGGCGATAATGCATCGATCAACGTAGCGAATACCCCCTGCACATCTGGTGCATCTTTTGTGACAGCCGTGCTCACGGAAAGCGTTCAGATCTAAAAGGTGCAGCGGGAGCAATGTGTTGTTCATCGACTCCACGCCCCTATCGTGCAGGTGACACAAGGTCGAAGCCCGAGCACCCGCTCTTGATGGTCTCTCGCATCTCAGGTCTTCTTTCTGACCCTATTCCCACTCTTTCCCCCCGACCAAACAAACTCAAGAAGCACCGCAGTGTTTCCGTGGTGTCAGAGAACACACAGCAAGAGAGCTCGTCCCAAATCCCCTCCTCCCCCCCCAAAGTGCGCTCTGGGAGGGATTATTGGTTTCCCGAGTGGATCGACGTGTGCCGTGGTCCAGGACGTGTATGCACCAAAGCGGTTGTGAACATGCATTACATTTTCGGAATATCAGGACTCGCATCAGGTGGCGTCGGTTGGCTTCGACGCCATGACGCGTGAACACCATGGGGAGGGTGTCTCCGGCACATGGCGGTCCCATTCGCACGGCTGAGACCATGTCCGCCTCAGGCACAACCCCCGTTGGTGGATATGGAGGCTCTCTAATGTCGCCATGGGTGCAGGGGGCAAAGCCCCCCCCTCCCCCCTTCCCGACACCGACACACGGGGGGCGATGAGTACGTGGAAACCGTTTCCGCGTCACACCAAAACCAGCGGAATCTGTTGCTTGTCGATTTCTTTCTTACTTTGGGTGTCTCCATGATGATGCGGCTAACGGTTCCGTTCGGTGCATTTCTTCGCTGAACTTTGCCGAAAGTCATCATCAAGACCCCACTTATAGTCTGTTTCTACCGTTTTTTGTTAGTTCGGCGGAGCCAACTGGGGAACTTTCTGTGCCTTTAGCTTCCGGGCGATGGTCCATACCCTAAATCATGGAAATATGGACAGTGTCTGAGTGAGGATATTTCTCCGGGATCTGCCGGAGTAGGTGTGTGGGGGTTACACAACTCAACAACCGAGTTAACAGTTGGCACAATTTCTTAGAATATGTCCAAACGTGTATTACCTTTATGATGCTGTTTCATCAGTGCATGGGGTTCCAAACAAAAGAAATGGCGTCCCTGGTGCCTCGCGGGAAGTAGCAACGCGCCTCTCCGCCAACCGACCCCACCCCTGCCCGTGTGCCGCAATGCGCGGGATGTTGCTTGCCATGCAGCTTACCCACCATCACCCCCCGTCACACCACACCACCTCACGCATGCACTTGTGTGTTCTTTGCCCCCGCCTTCGCCCCTCCGTGCGTCAACCTTGGCTTCCCCAAACAAGGCGATGCCACTTCTGTTCTGCCAGCTCCCTGCCCCCTGCTGTTCCCATTCATCTCGAATTATTATTCCTGCTTTCGGGCGCGCAGATGATTCTTCCAAAAGGCCTAAAGAGCCCAAGATATTGCCATGGCTGCTGCCACCACCACCACCCAGTCAGGCACTGTTTCAACTCCTGCAAGCCTGTGCCTGCCTTGTGCTGCACATGGTGGATGCCGGGCAGGGGTGGACTATGTGCAGGATGCCCCGTTCTGCCAGTGTTGCTCTGGGTGGTGCAGACCGCCGGGGTTCCAGACATGTATCCCGGGGGCTGTGAGACGTTCGGGTGCTTCCAGACGTGCGGAGATAAGGAGCTGATGTTCTACGACACCGACCCGGTCGGCGAGAAGCTGGAGGCGGACAACAGCATCCCCCTGACACATGTCCTCGATGCGCAGTCTTCGAAGCGGGGGCTTGTGGTGCTCCGTTCGTCACAGCCCTACGTCGTCACGATGGATGCGATGAACCACCAGACGAACAACAAGGTGCTTGAGAGGCTACCCTCGTTTATCCACGTGTCGAGGTCAGGGGGTTACTTCGCAGTGATCGCAGGGCAGCCGTACACGTGGGGGCAGGGTGCCTCCATCGCAGGGATTTCCGGCCCCAACACGGGTGCGTACCACAACATTACAAGCATCGTGTCGTCAAACAAGGGCTGGGCTATGGAGGACCTTGTTGATGATGAAATCATCCTGCGCTGTTCCAGAGACAGCATCTGCTCAAAAACAACAGTGCTCGACCAGCTCATAGGCGACGGCAGGTCGTTTTTGGTGGCCTATGCCGAAGGGGGTGCATATTCATGGGGCACCGAGGACACGGGATGGAGCACTGTGTCCAGCTCTCTGACCGAAGTGTTGGAAGTCGCAATTGGGGGCAAGGGCTCGTTCTACGCAAGGAAGGCAAACACTATTGTTGCGTGGGGGAACTACGCCGCAACAAAAGACCTGGCAGTGGCCGAGAAGCAGTTCAGTCTGCAAGCGCTCGAGGATCACCGAGTGATGTACTTTGTCGATGGTGGCGCGTTGGTGGTGAACACTGACTTGACTGCGGTGGGTTGGGGGGATGTGGGTGACTTCAGCAGCGTGCAGCGCCACATGACGCGTGTGCAATCTGTCTTCACAACCTATAAGGCGTTTGCGGTGCTCACCGACAGCAAGGTTGTTGCGTGGGGGTTGCAGAGCTATGGCGGGGACTTGTCAGGTCAGCCACCTCTGCTCGCAGAGGACATCGACACCATCTACTCGCACCCGCGCGGCAGCTGCTTCGCAGCGCGGCTGCTCAACTCGACTGTGGTGGTGTGGGGCTCAGTGGAGTGCCGCGGGGACAGCATTGCCTCCACTCTGCACGACATCGACTGGGTGATGCCTTTCGAGTCCGGCTTCGCCGCCTTCCCCCTCCAGGGCAGGCCCATCGTGTGGGGCAACCTGGTTGCTGCCGACCTGAATATCCTGCAGAGCTGCTCCACGGGCATGCTCCCGTCGTGCGCAGTGGTGCGATGCCCCGGTGGCCTGAACGTGGAGGACGAGGCCAGTGTGCCATGCGGCAATACGGGGGCTGCCTGCCGCCTTCGCCAAGATTTGTGCTGCACGTCGCCCAGACCGAGGCCCCAGCCAACTGCAGTTCCTGCCACCAGCACGCCGACGCAGGAGCCGATGCCCATCCCAACGCTCAGTCCCTTCACACAAAGCCCGGGAGGCCACAACGGGACGACACCGGGGCCCACAGCTGTACCTGCGTCTGAGCCTGTGGATGGCACTGGGTTCCCTCTCAAGGTCGTCTTCATCGCGTCTTCGGCGGGGCTCCTGCTGGGGTGCTGCCTCATCGCCCTGCGGCACTGCTTGCCGAGGCTGCGGGGTCGGAGCACCTCAGAGAGCGGGACGGATTCTGAGATGCTCTCACTGTCGCCGTCGACGAAGTCGCCTGTGCATCACTTCGACGACGACCTGCAGGTGGCCTTCATGGCCTCGGAGGAGCCCACAACGTCCGGCGCATCTGGGTTCACCCAACACCCAGCGTCGTCCTTCGCATCGAACCCATCTTCTTCGTTCTTCTTCAGCGCCGAGACACAGGGGTCCACACTCAGCGGCCGCCTCCCCTGTGGACCTGCTGTGATCGGCCCTGTGGATCCTGTCTACAAATCATGGCGACGCGAGCGGGAGCTGGGGCGGGGGTCGTACGGCGTTGTGCACCAGGGACGCCTTCAGGATACGGGCCGCACTGTGGCGATGAAGGAGCAGCTGCAGGCTGGCCCACCCGTGTACGCGCGTGCAGCCTACGTGCATGATCTGATGAATGACCTGAAGCACCCCAACCTCGTCGAACTGCATGACGTTGTGTACGACCCAAAGCGCCAGCGCCTCTGCGTGATGATGGAGTACATGGGAGGGGGGTCCCTGGGTTCCCTGGTGCGGCGCCTGCCACACCAGCTGGAGGAGCAGCTCGCAGCGCACTACACACTCCAGGTGCTGGAGGGCCTTGTGTTCCTCCACGAGCGGCACATCGCACACCGCGACATCAAAGGCGACAACATCCTGCTGAGCGGCGACAACGTGGCGAAACTCTGCGACTTCGGCTCCCTGAAGGATCTCTCCGACACGACGTACAGCGGCGACAGGGCACGCGGCCCTTGCAACACGCAGATCGGCAGCTGGGCCTGGATGGCACCCGAGGTGCTGCAGCACGGGGAGGGCTTCATCCGTGCCGGGACACCTGCCGACATCTACAGCGTCGGCTGCACCCTCTCCGAGATCCTCAACAGGGGGAAGCCTCCCGGAGGCGACCAGCCGCTATCAGGTGCGTCATTTGTGTACCCGCCGCAGAATGTGGCGGAGTGCATCTCGCCCACTGCCTGCGATGTGATCTGGAAGTGCCTGGCACGCGACCCCGAAGACCGCCCCAAAGCGGTTGACCTCCTTGCGCACAGCTTCTTCGGCACACGTCAGAGGCGTTCCGCAAGCCCGGGCATGAAGAGGCTGACAGACAGGCAGATGCTTGCGATGCAGAAGCACAGCCCGCCTCTCGGGCGTGGCTCCTTCGGCACGGTGTTCATGGCGTCTCTCCCGGGTGAGTCCGACGTGGTTGCTGTGAAAGAGCTGTACCTAGACATGTCGCACACAGCCAAGGCGCGCCAGGTTGTGGAGCGCGAGTTCACCCTTATGCAGTCTTTGGACCACCCGAACATCGTGCGCTACTTGGGGCACATCTGGCGGGATGCATCGCGTCTCGACATCTTCATGGAGCACATGCCCGGCGGGTCTGTGAAGCGTCTGCTGCGCCTCCGCAAGGAAGCCCTGCCAGTGGCGACCATCCAGTGCTACACGAGGGACGTGCTGCTCGCCCTGCAGTACCTCCACGCTGGGGAGGGCGTGCGGAAGGCTGTGGCGCACCGGGATGTCAAAGGGGACAACCTGCTTCTGTCGGATGACCACCGGGTGAAGCTATCCGACTTCGGGTGCAGCATGCTGTTCGAGGGGGATGGGGGGAGCTTCGGGTCCTACGGCGCCCGCACCTGTGTGGGGACGCCTTTCTGGATGGCACCCGAGGTGCTGCAGCAGTGGCGCCCGGCATCTGTGGGTATCGAATACGGCACGAAGTGCGACATCTGGTCACTGGGGTGCACCATCATTGAGATGCTGGGGGCAGTGCCGTGGCGCCAGCACCGCCACGAGGCAGAGCATGAAGTGCTGCTGCGGGCGGTGGGCAGCAGTGGCGGACCGCCGCACCCACCAAACACGCCTGAGTGTGTTGCGTTGTTCCTGGATAGGTGTTTGCAGCGCGACATTGCGCATCGAGCCACAGCCACCGACCTCCTTGAGGACCCGTTCCTTCAAAACCTAGACGAGTCAAATCGCATTGTGCAGAATGCCATTCAAGCTGTTGAATGAGTTCAGGCCCACCTTGGTGACTGAATATCACCAGATTCAGAGAGAGGGGGGGGGGGTGCGAGCGTTTGTGGGCAGCCGATTGCCTGTGCAGTCCACTCTTTTCAGTACTGCACGGCACTTCAACGCTGAGAGGAGCATCGATTCCTCGCCAGCATTGAAGTGACATGGGTCTCCCTTTGTTTTGCTTTGCACGCACGCGGTGTGTTTGGGAAACTGGAAACCAGATGGCGCCCCATCCTGCGACTCGTTTGTCCTTATTCCTTTTATGTTTGTTTGACGAGCACCCAGTGCGCCCCGCGCAGGTTGGCGCGGGCAGCGTCCAACGGAAAAAGAGATATCGTCAACTATTTTTCCAGAGTCGCAGGAAACGGAGGCCGTCTGGTTCCCCATCAAGCCGTAGAACTTCTTCTCGCGTCTGCAAGGCAAGGCATTGTCCCCGGACAGCTCTTCCTTTCTCCCGTGTCTGAATTATTTTGCACATAACACACTTGTGTGGTACGGGAAATGCTACAGAGACGCGACGGACTCGGGACTGCTTACTGGCCTCTGACTCATGATCACTTCTGTTTCGTGCTCCACCTGCTCCACCTCACCTCTGCACTTCAGGCAAAACACATCACTGGGTTTTTCCAGACAATCATCAGGAGGATTTGACGGACGACAAGGTAAGGCCACGCTAAACCTGGTTGTCAAATCTGAAGAAAAAATTGGGCACAACAACCGTGTAGGAAACGCCGGAGCATTTCAAGCCCGAGGGGCACAAAACCCGTGTAGGGAACGCCGTAGCACCGTGTAGGGAACGCCGTAGGAGCACTTCAAGCCCGAGGGGCACACAACCCGTGTAGGGAACGCCGTAGCACCCGTGTAGGAGACGCCGTAGGAGCACTTCAAGCCCGAGGGGCACACAACCCGTGTAGGGAACGCCGCTGCACCCGTGTAGGGAACGCCGTAGCACCCGTGTAGGAGACGCCGTAGGAGCACTTCAAGCCCGAGGGGCACACAACCCGTGTAGGGAACGCCGTTGCACCCGTGTAGGGAACGCCGTAGAAGCACTTCAAGCCCGAGGGGCACACAACCCGTGTAGGGAACGCCGTAGCACCCGTGTAGGGAACGCCGTTAGGAGCACTTCAAGCCCGAGGGGCACACAACCCGTGTAGGGAACGCCGTAGCACCCGTGTAGGGAACGCCGTTAGGAGCACTTCAAGCCCGAGGGGCACACAACCCGTGTAGGGAACGCCGTTGCACCCGTGTAGGAGACGCCGTAGGAGCACTTCAAGCCCGAGGGGCACACAACCCGTGTAGGGAACACCGTTGCACCCGTGTAGGAGACGCCGTAGAAGCACCTCAAGCAGTCGGTGAGGGACAGGTCGGGGGGCCCGGAGCGAAATGGCGGCGACACGGGACGACTTCCCGGTCCACGTGGGGGATGTGGAGTGGTCGGAGGTGCCCGCTACCCTGGCGGCGGGTAGCCCCGCAGACTCGGCACCCGGGTGTGTGTTCCCCACATGCACGACGGCGCACGGTACGGCGATCACATGCTGGCGCTGCGGCCACTCAGCCACGGTGACCTGCCTCCGGGCGCACATTCCCCCGGGGCCCGCACGGGACGCGTTCGTGGACAACGTCCAGGCTCCGGGGTGGACATGCCCTGTTTGCGAGTGGATCCGGGCGATGGGCGGCGCCGACGACCTGCCCGCAGATGTAGTGACTGACACGTCGTCGGTGTCGCAAGACGGACCCCAGGCCCCTGGGGGACCTCTCCCCGCCCCTGGAGGTCCGCAACCTCCCGGACAGCCCCTCACAACACAGCAGCAATTCCAGGAACTTCGCGACCTGATTCTGGGGCTGGGGGGGCGACTGGACAGGCTGGAGGCGCAGGAGGCAATGGCCCTGCCAAAGGGGTTCTCTCCGCACGTCGTGTCCACCTGGAAAAATGTGGAGGTCCCCCAGGTGAGGACGCTGATCCGTGCGGAGGTGGGGAAGGCGCTCCGGGAGTACTCGCTGCCGCACACCGGAGCTCGCAGTTTCGAGCAGCAAGCGCTTGAGGCACTGGAGACGCTCGACGACGCGCTCGCCGCCCTGAAGCCTGACCCTGCGGAAAATGCGGAGCTGATGGTCATCATCCACAAGCAGATCATCTCGCTGACAGGGAACATGGTCCTGGGGCCGTGGGGTAAGTCATACCGCGATACGTACGTGAAGAGGGCCAAGATATGCACGGTGCAGGGGTTTGACGTGAAGACTCACTCGCGTTTCGTAGAGCAGATCGAGGCAGCAGCGAAGGCAGCGGGAGACATGCCTGACAGTGCACGCGCGGCGTACTCCCGGGACAGGGCCGCGGTCTCCCTGCCTAGGGGCAGGGAGAGGGACTACGACAGACGGAACCGCGACCGCGACGGGGGACGCCCTGCCCCGGGAAAGGGTGGAAAGGGGGGGAAAGGGCGGAGCCAGTGACTCTCCTACGAAGATCTCCTTTTCCCCCCCCCGAGGCAAGGCGGCAGGCCGCGACAGCAAGAGACATCCCTTCCAGACCACCAGCAGACACGTGTGATCAACGCGGCGCAGGAGACGCTGGGAAACGCAGTTTCGGGGCCGTACTGGAAGAGTATGCAGAGCACGCTGCGGAGGTATACGGAGTTCAAGAGGGGATGGGAGGAAAAGAATGGAGAGGCGCTCAACCCCGACATGGCGCTGATTCTGTGGGTGGAGAAGAAGAGGGAGCTGGATGGCATCAGCCACAGCTCAGCCCTTCAATATACCATGGACGTGGCGGGGGCGCTGAGGCGAATCAGCAACATCCGCATCGCCGAATCTCAGCTCCTCCAGGACTACCGACGCAGTTTGCGGCGGGCGGGCGCACTAGTGCCAAGCAGCCAGGCCCGCCCCGCACAGCCGGCGGAAGTTTCCGCAGCGTTGGAGCGCGAGCAGCAACCCCTACGGAGGTTGGCGATTGCCATGTGCTGGGTCACGGCGGGACGGGCGTCCGACGTGTTACGTCTCAAGAAGAGCGAGGTACACATCCGGGAGGACGGGATCGTGGCGGTACACTGGCACGAGACCAAGGGCGACCCTTTCAAGCTGGGGCGGTTCACGGGCCACCACCTGCCGGACGACCTTACGGCAGTTCTGCGAGACAGGCTGACGGCGCTGACGGACCCACACGCACTACTGTTCCGGTCGTGTATCACCTCCAGCCACATCGGGAAGGCACTGCAACGAGTCAACAAGGACCTGACGTCTCACTCGCTCCGGAGGGGGGCAGCTCAGCACCTGATCCGACAGAAGGTACCCCTGGACGAACTGCGGTTCCTGACGAGACACGAGTCAACCGACACGCTGGTGCGGTATGTGGCGGAGGCAGGTTTACAGAGGGTGAACGTGACGGCGGTGATGTCCCTGAAGCTCAAGGAGGCCATGTGAAGGACTTGCTGCGAGCCACCATCCCGGGAGTGGCCTGGCTTCCAAAGGCGAAGAAATATGAGAGGAAGCCGACGGGACGGCCACGGAGTGAGGGGCCTGCAGAGACCACAAGAGAGGAGGATGCTCAACACACCGAGGAACCGGGGCCCGGGCTGGACTCCCTATACGACGAGGTGCTGTCAGTCAGAGTGGGTGCCTCACGGAGCAAGCCGCCGGCGGTGAAGGAACCACCGACTTCCGACTACATCGCGGACATCTGCCGCAGCTTCATTGACCTGGAGAGGCTCCGGGAGTTGGACACAGCAGGGGAGCTGACGGGGATTTTGGACATCATCACGGACAAGGAGGTCTTCCAGCAGTGTTTTCTCCCCGGGGCGCTGTCGACCATCGAGGCGGACAGGAGTTTTCGGCTCAACATCTCAAAGCACATGAAGGGCTACCTCGAGGCGCTGAAGGACTTCCAGGTGCTGGAGGAGGCCGACAGTGCGAAGGTGGTCCTGCACGGCTTCACTGTCGAAAAGAGCTCGGGGGGCCTGCGTTTCGTACTCGATGGACGGAGACTCAATGGCTGCATGGTGCACCCCCCCGACATGCTCCTCCCACGCATCACAGAGGTGGTCGAGCAAGTGGTGCGAGCGGATTGGGCGGTGCTGACGGACGGCCTCAGCTGGTTCTACCAGTTCCCAGTGCACCCATACATCCGCGACTTTTTTGGGGTGAACTTGGGCAAGGCTCGCGGAGACTTCACGTGCACGCGGATGAAGGCGCTGTGCATGGGGTGGAAGTTCGCTCCCTGCATAGCCCATCGGGCGGCCAGAGCACTGCTCCCCCCGGACGAGGGGGCGACATGGGTGGACAACTTCATCATCACGGGTGCATCGGCAGCAGGCGCGGCGGCGGCGTTCCACAGATTCATGAAACGGTGCGACAGCGTCAATGCAAAGATGAACCTCCACCAGGAGGGCTACGGGACCCCGACCCAGCACTTCTCGGCGTTTGGGCTGTCTTTCGACCTGGCAAGGCACCGTTTCCGGACCGACCCGAAATGGATCCAGAAATTCCTGTCACGCCAGGAGTACACGGAGGTCCTGGAGGGACAGTCAACCCCGAGGGGTGTGTACAAGGTGGTGGGGAGTCTGGTGTGGCACTCATACACGACGAGACGCCCACTGTGCTTCCTCCGCGCCACGCTGAGCTTCATGAGAGACCTATCGCGGGAGACGCTCTCGGACGTCGCGAAGTGGGACATGGCGACAAGCGTACGCCCATCGGTGGTGCAGGACATCAAGGCGCGGGTCCGATGCATGCAAGAGAACAGATGGGTGGACCTACCCCCGGCACGTTCCGTAGTAGCGTGGTCTGATGCGTCGTCTGCGTCGTGGGCGGCAGTTCTGGAGGGTACCGAGCTGCAGGTGGCCCAGGGCGATTTCGACAACGAAATGCGGCAATGGCACATATACGTCAAGGAACTGTACGCTGCCCGTCAGGCAGTGGCCCTTACGGCTCGTTCCGTGGGAGCTTCGAGGGTGCTCTTGAAGGTGGACAACCTGCCGGCGGTGCACAGCATTCAGAGGGGCCATTCTTCCGACTATATGTCGAACGGCATCATCGGGGATATGTTCATGCTCGCGGAGCGGGCAAATCTCCACATCGTGTGCTCCTGGGTGTCGACGACAGAGCAGAAGGCGGATAAATACACCAGGGGTGTGCTCGTAGAAGACAACATCACCCTGCCACGATGAGGAAGGTCGTTCGCGCGGCGTCCCTAAGGCCTTGGGTCCTAAGGGTCCTGGGTGGAAGCGTCCAATGCAACACTCAGTACAGAGGCCAAAGAGTATCTTGTAGTATTTTGCACATAACACACTTGTGTGGTACGGGAAATGCTACAGAGACGCGACGGACTCGGGACTGCTTACTGGCCTCTGACTCATGATCACTTCTGTTTCGTGCTCCACCTGCTCCACCTCACCTCTGCACTTCAGGCAAAACACATCACTGGGTTTTTCCAGACAATCATCAGGAGGATTTGACGGACGACAAGGTAAGGCCACGCTAAACCTGGTTGTCAAATCTGAAGAAAAAAAATGGGGGGTGGGGGGGGGGATGCAAAGTGCAAGAGGTGGAGCCCGTTTTTAGGTGGAAGCGTCCAATGCAACACTCAGTACAGAGGCCAAAGAGTATCTTGTAGTATTTTCTTTCTTCTGTATTCGTTCTCTGTTTCTCACCTCTGTTACTGTTCTGACATCGCTTTTCCTTTCTGGATTCGGTTCGTTTACTTCATTCGTCGGCATTTTTCATCGTAGTACAGTACTGGACTGGAGCCTTAAGATTAGCGCCTTCGTGCCACCTCACGGGTCTCAACACAGCCTTGAGACACAAGTGTGCGCTCAACGAATAGTAGGCTGTTATATTACAAGGTGCTTCCACCATTGGAGTGAATGGAGGACGGGTGTAGCACAACATCCTCTTCAAGGAATGCTCGGGGGTTGGCTCCGTTCGCGTCGAACTGAGAAGCCCGACTCCACACCTTTTTTCGGCGTATCTCTATCCCACACCTCCCAAACGTGACAACGGTGTCCAGTCTCAACTCACATACCTGCTGTCGTCCTCCCTCAGGAGGGAGACGTCAGGGAAATTGTTTTGGGGTGTTATCGACCATCGACGAATCCCCACTGGGCCCTTCGCTCTGTGCCAAACTGTGCCAGTGTGACCTTGGTTGTGTTGGGCGCTCGCGTTCTTTGTCCGCGAACTGAGTGCCTTCGAGCGAATGACCCCGCCATTAATTGCCCACCTCTTCTCTCTTTCTGATTTGCGCCACAGACAGTTTGGAATAGCCAGCCTTGCCTCAGCAAGAGTGCGGGTGCTGAAGATATCCAACAACATGTTCCGGATCTGATCCGGCATTGGCCCTAAGGATAGCTACTGCTCACTGCACTCGCTTCCGCCAAACCAAAAGGCACCGACAGCGATGGGGAGCCAACAATACAACGCAAGTCTGCTGCTCGTTTCATGCGATCTGGTCCTGTGTGTGCCCAATGCATTTTGCAAGAGGCTGAGGGGCCTACTAAAGACGGTCCGTCTGAAGCCACATTTATGCGGGTTTGCAGGTTATCACATCGTTTGCAACGATCGCATCACCCTGTCTGAATTATGAACGTGTTGTCTGGATCGTATGTGTGTGCATTGTTGGGACCTTGGAACCGTGTCCCCGAAATGTTTCTGTCCCGACGGCCCCAGGAAGCGGCTCATGGGGCATGCCACTGGGTGATCTAAACCCTTGATGCTCACCTGCAGCATCCCTTTGCCCTTTGAGTTGTTTGAGCCGCACCGTGAATTCAGGAGTGCCGGGGGACATCAGAGGGTATGAACCTCTCCGATCACAACCTATAATTATAGAACGCAACCTTTACTTTGGGGGGTCTTTGCGACAGTGCCGAAAAACGGTGTGTATTGGTGCATTTCACCCTTTGCTATGGAGGAAATCGCCGAACTTTGCTGAAAACGTGACGGGAGCGAAGACCCCTTTGAATCTGGACAGTCAATGCAGTAACGCTCGCCCACAGCTGGCGCGAAACAAACGAGCGTTCTGAATTGTGTTGCATGATAGCAATTGTGCGACAGCCTGGTGGACACTTCTGCTAGGCACACCCGTCGAACGTGTCCTCCTCCCTTGCACAGCAACACAAAGCGGAAGGGACACCCCACAACAAATTGGGCAAACAAATGCATGCCCCGGCTTCTGTCTTCATGTTCGTTCATGTTTGTGCATGTGTTTCCTAGTGGTGAGCGAGTGAAGCAAACGGGGAGGCAGTATTTTCGAGCTGTACCCCGTGCCATAGGGAATTCCACATCAAGGCAGCAGGCTCTTTGGTGGCGGAAGCGCCAACGCATCAAGAAAGAAAGAATGTTCTTCGAACACGGTTGCTATGCCTTTGTGCTTGATGGACCAGTCTCTGGAGGAACGGTTTTCCCTCCGACATCTCTCGGAGGTCATTTTCGATCGCTGCGCACACCCCTTCTCGTCCGTGGTGTGTTTCCAGGCATCCAGCAAACCCGCAAACCCGGGGAAGGCAAAGAAGAGACTGAACTAAGAAGTGAGTGTGATGTGAGAACATTCGCCCCCTTTGTTGGGTGTTGCACAACAGCCGCCAAGCAACCAGCCTGCTGGTCCTGTCTGTGCTGAATACTTTTCGTCTCGGAAGCGTGCCTGCGACCTGTGTTTTGATCAGTTTCCCTTGAAACGAATCGATACAACCAGATGCAGTCATAACATGCAGGCAACAACAATGTGTTGTCCTCAGTCGTCAGCTCACTGTGTGACTCCCGCCTGTCAGAATCAGCCGCCAAGTCTGTCATCTGCTGCGGTTGAGATTGTGGGAAGTCAGCCCTATAAAACCGCAGAACATCGTCGACAGGAGTGACTTGTTTTCACATTTGAGTGTGTGCAGTTTTTTTTGTTTTGGCAGTTCGCTGTGTGCAGCTCAGGAAACATTTTCACCGTGCGGATCCTTTGCGAACACTTCGCACGTCCCCCGGCAGGCTGTGTGGGTGCCCTGCGTTCGAAGAGACACGGTGGGATCTTGTAAATTTTACATGTATAACTACAAGTATAATACATGTATTATACATGTATAATACTTGCATGTCAACTATTATACATGTATTTTACTTGCATGCAAGTATTTTACTTGTCATGCAAGTATTATACATGTATTTTACTTGTCATGCAAGTATTTTACATGTATAATACTTGCATGACAAGTATTATACATGTAAAATACATGTAAATGCCTGAAATATACATGTAAAATACATGTATATCAAGTAAAAATACATGTATAATAGTTGACATGCAAGTATTATACTTGTATTTTTACTTGATATACATGTATTTTACATGTATAATTCAGGCATATACATGTATTATACATGTATAATAGGTGACATGCAAGTATTATACATGTATAATACATGTATATACTTGTAGTTATACATGTAAAATTTACAAGATCCCACCGTGGATACATCTTTGGCCACCCCCCCCCCCCACATCCCCCCCCTCCCCCCCCTCCCCCTTCGCCCCCTCCCCCCCGGACAGAGGAGCCAATCGTCAACTTTTCCGACACGGAAGGCTACCAGGCGAAGATTCTTTTATGCAACCCTCCCTCATCACTACGACACCAGACCTCCTCGGCAGGGTGTGTGGGTGCGGCGACACGCTGCACCCCGAGGCCACCACACAAACAGGCGCAGGCACATTACATGTCTGCACCTGCTCCGTATCATGTGCATGCACGATCCGGGACGCAGCGCCGGTTCAGGGCCACCATTGACCGCACGGGCACAGTGCTAGAGGAGCTCCTGCTGCGGACCAAGTCTCAGGACAAGGTGCAGGACCAGTGCGACATCAGCAAGATGCACCTGCTGTGGTGCCAGGTGGAGGAGGAATGGTCGCGCCTCGTATCCGAACACTACTCAGGCCCCGTGCCCCTCAAGCAGCCAGTGGAGGAGCTCTCCGCCGAGACGCTGCGCCTCGCCACGTGCAACCGGCTGACCCGCCTGCCTGCGCATGCCGACGCGTTTTCGAGGGCAAGCCTCCCGCACTGCCCCACAGGCGCAGGCCTCTCTGGGGCACCGCCCCCTGCCGTGCTGCAGCCGCAGGGCCCTGCCGCAGTGCTGCCCTCATCCAACCAGGGGCACTTCTACAGCTGTGCGCCCCGCGACTCGCCAGAGGAGCCGGTGACGGCACCTGCCGCCGACGAGGAGGCCCCGCCTCAGCCGGACGCGGCCCCGACTGGCGGGGCGAATCGGACGCGCAAAAGGGTGCGATTCCAAGGTGTCAGCCACAGGGCCCAGGCGTCTGCAGAACGGACCGCAAAGAAAAGACGTTACGGCGGGCCTGCGAAACCCCCGCCGCCGATCAAGAAGACAGTCGTGTCGAAGGAATTCGCTGGCCTGAAGTATGAGTTCGACACTTCCCTGGCACCGGGTGCCCTGGTCTCGGTGCCGACCGACGATGCGGCGGAGGTGGAGAGGGAGGGGCTCGCCGCAGAGCTGTGGGGCACCTCCACACGCCCCGAGTGCACCGCCTCTGTGTGGGGCTTGGGTCCTGGGCTGCGCGTGTCGCAGCAGTGGCACTCGCGCCAGCAGCTGTTCAGCCCTGCACTGCTGGACGTCCCGCGGCAACATCTGAGCCTGTTCCCGAAGTCCACTGTGCGCGGCACACGCCATGTCGTGCTTGGGGGGTATGTTGAGCAGGGGGACCATGTCACTGCCGTGGATGTTGTCGAAACGCGCCTGCCGTGTGAATGGAAGGCAACTATCGGCGCTGCCGACCCCGAGCTGTCCATCTCGAAAGAACGGTCGCAGCGCGTGCGCCGGTGCCACCCGTCTCTGAAGTCGCTGCACCCTCCGAAGGATGAGTCCCTCAACGTGGCGCCCAACCGCTACACGCCCTCCAGCTGGGAGATGCCTGCCCCCCGTGCCAACGGCATTCTCGAGGCGGATCTGTTGGTGTCGGTGCACCCTGCAGAGCCCCATGACTTTGCACAGAGTCGTCTTACGCGCACCCCTTGGAAGTGCCACGGGTGCAGTAAAAACAAGAAGGGCTTTACGTTGGTGTATCGGTGTGTCAAGGAAGGGTGTGGCATCACGCGGTGTCTCGCGTGTGCGCATCACCTCGAGGCGAGGAGAAAGGAGAAGCAGAAGAAAACATGACGGAAAAGGACACCCAGAAAGTAGATGAACAACATGGGTTGTCTTCGGGATGGGTGTGTAGCGTCACCTCCCGACAACGAGATGGTAAGAGAACAGCTTTGAGCAAAACCGGATATCTTTGAGTTTTGAACCGGACAGGCAGGATCTGTTCACATGGGTGGGCATCACTCTCTTCCTCCGCGACAGACAGATGGATGCGTTCGATGTGAACTTGCCAAATCCAAATGAAACTCTATTAAGAAGTGCTTTCTTCAGACTCGCCGTTTACCTGTGCTGTGTACTACACCTGCTGATCTCTAGCCTAGGGTGGACGAGGACGGTCCCCGTCCATCTTCTGAAAGTACTTTGCTCTAAAATCTGCTTGCAGGAAACGGGGTTAATGGGACAGATCAGGCTCAGCTTGTGTTTTTCGACACCAAAACAAATTTAGGAAAACCAGAAGGCACTGCCGATAGACTCGTAGAAGTGTCATGCCGAACGGATAGGAAGCAGCACTTCGCACACAGCTCATCTTTGCCACCCTTCCCCCTTCTCAGTATCCCCGCCCCGCTCCACTGGCACCATCCATTGCAGGCACCGCCATGGTCATGAGGCCGCAGCAGGCCCAGCGCCTGCGGGATCAGAAGCGTCAGAGGAAGTCCCCCAGCATCAGCAAGGGGGATCTTTTCGACAGCGTGCCTCTGGAGACAGCCTTATGCAACTTCCTTGTGAAGCATGGACTGATGCACTATGCGAATATATTTCAGTACTATGGCCTGACGCTGGCCGTCCTGCGCGAGATCGGTGTGGATCACTACGCGGTGATGGGTGTCCCCCCTTCGGTACAGTTCTACATCAAGCAGTGCCTCGGCGATGCATCTGAAGCCGGCTTTCCTGCTGCACTCTGACAGAGCCCATGATCTCATTCCAACAGCGTGCTGCGAAGCACTGCCCGGCGCGCTCAATCTTGTTGTTTCGTGTTGTTTGTCTGTGTTGCCACTTTCGTGGCGGCACGGTCTTCCTCTTCTGTTACCACCGCCCTCAACGATAAACCGGTTATCGCCTCGCTCTTCGATAACGCTGACTCAGCCACCACGCCTCCCTACTGCGATTGCGCACCCTTATCTGCTTTGCTCCCACACCGTTCCCCACACCACCCTTGAACCCTGCCACTCACACCACGCTACAGGTCGCTCGCATGTGTGTTTAGGCCATGTGCCGAGTGACGCCTTGCCAGTGCTGCACCCCCCGTCGCCTCTTCCTTGTCTTGTGTCTCACCCACTGCGCCGCGTCTTCTCTCGTCGAGGCAGCATCCGACGCGCTGAGCTCGAGCAAAGGCGTCTGCACCGATTCCTCCCAACCCGGTGTCATCTTCTCCATCGAATCCGGCAATGTCGAGAGCAGGCATGTGGTGCAAGATGCGGAGCGGGTGTCACTGACACACCTGGCCACCCTTTCTGTTCCGGGCGACACCATATTGTGTGCCGCACCGTCGCGCAGCAGGCCCGGTGTGCTGTGGGCTGCTGGCAGCAGTGGTGCGCTTCATGTCATCAATACAACCGACCCGGCGACTCTGGCTGTGGTGTCCGACGTGCCAGGCAAGCCAGTGCCAGGCTGCAGCGCTCTGGAGCAGCACGAGCATGTGGTGTATGTCTGTGGTGGGGCAGGTGTCACGGCGTATGACACAGCGGGTTCTGCGCATGCTGTTGTCCTGCAGCAGGCTTGCAGCGCGCTCGCTGTGGATGACGACCGCCAGCTGCTGTACGTTGCTGCCGGGTCCGAGCTGCTGTTGCTGAACATCTCCACACCGATGGCCCCACAGGCCCTGCGGACAGCATACCTCCCCGGGCGGCTCCTGAACTTGGTGCTGTCTGAGGCACGGCTTCTTGCCGCCGCCGACACGCGCCTCTTTGTGCTCAACCCAGACCCGGAATCACAAGCCTTCCTGCAGCTGACGACTTTCCCAACACAAGGCGTGGATGTTTTTGATATGACTGTCGCAGGGCAGCTGGCCTACGTCGCCGACCGGACACACGACCAGGTGGTGGTGTTGTCGCTGAGAGACAGCGACCAGCGCGATGTCTACTCTCTTCCCTACCGCGGTGTGAGGGAGCTGCACTACGCAGACGGCTATCTGTTCGTGGCCTCGCTGAATGGGCTGTATGTTTACACTGATGGGTCATTCCAGAACGCGTCGCACACTACGGTATGCCTGCCTGTCTGCACTGCACCACTGCACCACTCACTGCCTCAGGAACCCGCAAGTCACGTGCGAACCGATGCGGAGGCACAACTCCTGTCTCGCATCCAGAGGATGCAGAACCACGCTGCAGGTGCTGCTGTGGCGAGTGCTCTTGTCTCGGCAGGCACCGCAGGACCACTGCGCCTCATGCTTGCGTCACAGTGGTGTGAGCACAGCAGCGTGGGTCCTGTGGAGCGGCACCTCCAACAGGTGGTTCACCCCACGCAATGGGTCCTGTTTGGGTCTGAGTTTGTCGGTGTTGTCATCGGCAATGCCTGCCTGGTTGCAGGTGTCGCTGCAGCCTGCCTCGTCGTGTGTGCGGCTGTATCGTGCACCTCCAGCTGCGGAGATATCAGTGGCGTCGCTGCCGCACGCTTCCCCAGCCTCCCACTGCTGCTCTTCCAGCTGCTGTACCCAGGCCTGGCACTCGGGGCCCTGACCCTGATGCTGGAGGCAGCGTCGTGGGGCTCCTTCTGCCTCGGCCTTGGGGTTGCGGCATTATGTGTCCTGGTCCCGACGGCAATCGTGATGCGTGTCTGTGCGGACGTGCCGAGACTCGCAGGGTTCCGCAACTACCAGAGCATTACCGGGCTGACCCGCACGCTCGTGGGACGTGGTGACTGGGTCAATCGGTCGCCGTGCTTCTGGACCTGGCGCTACGGCAGCATCTCACGGTGCTACCACGAGGACACTGTGTGGTACAGCGGAGCGGACTTTGCCGTGCTGCTGCTGATAGCGGTCATCGAGGCAGTGCCTACCGAAACAACGACGCACTGCGGGCATGTGCATCTCGCAGCGGGATGCGTATTCCTCGCCAGCGCAATCTTGTCTCTCGTACTGTGGCCACACGCCCGCCCACGGGATGCCGTGGTCGATGTACTCTCCTCTGTGATGATGGGCCTGGCACTGCTGCTGATGTCGATGGGGTACTACCACGGCAACATAGGGTACTGGACCCTCGAGCTGGGGACCACAGTGCTGCTCATGACGACTGGTGTCTTCGTGGTGAAAGGCCTCATGGACCTCGTGTCGCAGCTGTGCCTCTGTTGCCTGGGGGATGTGTTTGGCCCTGACGAGGTGGATCTGGATGACGCCCTGACGGAGACGGTCAACCCCCTCTCGCCAAGCTTTGTGCCACACTCGTACATTGCCAGTCCCTGCTCGGACACGCTGGCGCCTTCTGAGTTCCCGACACCCAAGACCTTCTCCAACCCAACACCCCGTGCACACGACCTGCTGTGGAAGAACTCCTCTGCACTACCTCTGCTGTCGGCGTCGTGGAGCGCACCTCCAGCGTTGAAGTCGACTTCAACACTCCTCACGCCATTGGCAGACAACCTGCGGTCTTCACGAGATTCTGGTTCACGGTCATCCTCCATGACCTCGTCTTCATCTTCGCGCGTGCCCCACCCACACCTGACCCCTTTGACGCTGACTGTTTCCGTTCTGCTGACCGACGGGCCCCCAAGTGGTGTCATCGAGCTGTGATGCTCGCCAGGAGGAGCAAGCTGTCAAGCAGTCCTGACCAACCACAGCAAAGCTTACAGCGCTCCGTGTTGGGGTGACAGGCCCGACAACCAGAGCACCCCAATGACTCGTATCCTGATACATCCAATGCCTGCCGGCTGCCTGTGCGATGCGACAGTCATATCCCGACACCGCGTCTCCTGCCGTGCGCTGATTTGAGTTGGCTGCCTCATCGCTTGATTGGTGGTCTTGAGATTCTGTGTTCACGCCCCCCCCATCTCATCCCGCCCCATTGCAATTGCATTTTTGTTCTTCACTACAGTCGGGAAAATAATGATTGTTACAAGGGAGGATTCTTCATATTCCTGGATTTCCCGAATTTCCTGGATTTCCCCCGGCCCCTTAGGCGATTTCAGGGCGGACAGGGCGGACATATCCGGACCGGAAATCCGGGTGTCCGGATGTCCGGGTCCAATTTTGACCCCCCCCCCCCCCCCCCCGGACAGGCATGTCGCTAAGCGTCGACCGTCGACCCAGTGATTTTGGGTTTCCCCCCCCATAAAAAAGCGTCGACCCAGCGTCGACCCAGTGGACTGGGTTGACGCTTGGCCGAGGCTTGGAGCGTCGACCCAGTGGAACTGGGTTGCCATTCAAGCCTGGACCAAGCGTCAACCCATTTATTACACTGGGTCGACGCTAACCTAGCGTTGACCCGGTTACACTGGTCGACGCTAACCTAGCGTTGACCCGGTTACACTGGTCGACGCTCACCAAGCGTCAACCCACTTTCACTGGGTCGACGTCGAAGAGAGTATGGTTTTGCAGGAACAGATGCTCACTACCGTGGCCTCCGGCGGCTGGGGGGCTCCGCCCCCCAGACCCCCCTGTGGCGTATGTCTCGTACTCAAGTCATTCGATTCCCACCGGGTCAGGGAATCCAACCACTCCAGTCGCCTCAGGGGGACGCAGCCAACTCACACAGAATCTGTACGCCCACAATGAACAGATGTTCACTACCGTGGCCTCCGGCGGCTGGGGGGCTCTGCCCCCCAGACCCCCCATCTCGCGTGCCCGTCTAGTAACCAAGTCCTTGCGCTTTGACGGCCGTGGCATATCAGGGGGCAGCGTCGAAATCATGGTCCCGAAAGCCATTTTTGGTTTCCTCCGGCACCCGACGGCGCGAGCGGGAGAGGAACCACGGAAGGAACCCAGCGCCTCACACCGTGCCCACCTAGTGGTCCACCGATGGGAAAATTTGGCAACAACACGAGCGCGCGCGAGAAAAATTGACCCCTAGTGTTTTCCCCCCTGACCCCCCCCCCCTACTGGGGGGGGCTAAATAGAAGACCCCCCCCCCCTTCTAATAGGCGTATAAACGCTTTTTTTGGGGGGTTTTCAAAAACCCAAAATTTTGGGCAATTTTTGCAGTGGGTGGCCAAATACAAGGGGGTGGCCGAATACAAGGGGGGGGGGGTCTTGTATTCGGCGGTCCGTGATTTTTCCAAATTTTGGTGAATTTTGCTCCAGGTGACCTCGTGGAATCGCGATTTTCGCCTTCCATTGCACTATTCGGAATCCGTGCGGATCGTAGTGGGGTCATTTTGTGGGTGGAGGTGCCAAGTTTCACTCGTGAAATGTGGGCCTGATTTGGCTCCTGATAATGGGAGGATATTCCCAGGAGTCAGCCACCTGTGAGGACCCCCACACTGGTGTCCAAAACCCTGTTCTTTTGAATGTTTGGATTCCGTGCGGATCGCAGTGGGGTCATTTTGACCATGGGGTGCCTGTTAGGACTGGAAAAACAGGCGTAAATTTGAAAATTGGCCAAAATTCACGGACCGCCGAATACAAGACCCCCCCCCTTGTATTCGGCCTAAAATTTTATGGATTTCGAATTTCCAGACCCCCCCCTTCTATTCGGCCACCCCCTTGTATTCGGCCACCCCCTTCTATTTAGCCCCCCCCAGTAGGGGGGGCTAAAACCGGGAGTAAACCCAAATTTTCAACTTCGCCGCAGAGAGGCCCCCAAGGGCACCAAAAGGCCAGAAACATCCCATATCACCCCGGAAATCCGGTATCTGCCCGAAACAGGCCCAAATTCCGCCCGGAAAGCCCATTTTTTGCGTCTCCAATTTTTTGGCACAGATGTGGTACCGGTGCTGTGCCAGTTTACAGCGGCTGCTTGCAACATACAGCGAAACCTGTGGTCGAAGCAACCGAATGGTTCATCGGTCAAGCTCTAGTTGATGACGCGGATCGATGTAATATCACCATGTACCGAGGGGCGACAAGCAGCACCGCGAGGTGGGGGCAGAGGCCAAAGTGCACTCGTGTTTGCACTGAGAAGGTTGGTATCCCTTGTAGATTGAGGTTCCGGAGATGATGGGCACGCACTATGGGCGGAAGCATGACGCTGTTCAGAGGGTTTGCCCATTCCGACGCCATCAGAGGTGGCAATAACTCAGCGACCTCGATATCCCCCAAAATGAGCACTTGATGCCCTGCTCTCATTGAGAGTAATCAACGAGCGGATTCCCATTCTAATGGGGCGGCTACGCCCTCAAATAATTGAAGGCAAGTGACAAGGAACCTGCTGGTGAGCTGAGCGCCACTCGGATCGAGAACGTTTTCCTTCTCGAGGATAAGCTCGTCTCCCTCCTCCGGGAGATGCACCGGAGTGGCTGGCGCAGTTCATGTCGTGCCAGCCAGCATTGGGGTACGTGAAAAAGGTGCGGTGGCACGCCAACCACGATAAACACACCTTGCCGATCATAAAAACTGTGAAGGGGGCGGAACACTATCGAAGTGGCTCAATCATGACTACATTGATGCAATGGTGACATATGACGTCAAGCCGCAGTGCCTGCAGAAAGGAGTGCCCGCCGGCTGTTTTTCTCGGGCCATTCAGGTACCGCATCTGGTACCACATCTGTGCCAACTGAAAAAAATCGCGTTTCTGGGCCTCTCTGGGCCACACAGGTCACCAAAACCCCCCAGAAACACGTTTCTGGACTGGTTTGGGTCGGTTTGTAGCATTGGTTTCATGTTTAGGGGTGCTCCCTGAAAAAGTGGGGTTTACTCCCGTTTTTTGGGTTGAATTAGCCCCCCCTACCCCCCCCCCCCCCCCCAAAACAGGAGCGTCAACCCACCAAATCTCCAAAATCGAAAAGTTAGCGACAGGCCTGCCCCCCGGACATTTCCCGAATTTCCCGCCCGGACATGTCCGCCCGGACATCCGGACATCCAGAAATGTCCGCCCCGGACAGGGCGGACATGTCCGGGCGGACATTTTCTGGTGTCCGGATGTCCGGGCGGACATGTCCGGACCCGGAAATTCGGGAAATCCAATTTTGACCCCCCCCCGGACATGTCCGGCCAGGACCTCAATAGTTTGATTTTTGGTCCAGAAAATAGTTTGAAAATTTTTGAAATCTGGGTGCCCAAATTTTTTTTAAGCACACTCGTGTGAGCGGAAAGCGCCCCACCACAGCTGCAACCAAACGTGCTCTATACACTAACCCCACCCTTCATCAGGCTCAGGGTGTGATCAGTTCAGGGTTTTGTGTGTAGAAGCGTCAACGCAACAAACAAAAGGAAATTCATCAGAGCGGTTGTAGCTGTGAAGTGATAGGGCGCTTTGCTCCTAAGACCGGCGATTTGTAGGGGGCAGGGCTTTTCCTAAATCTGGGGGTCCGGGGGGCTGGTGACCGAAATCGGATACAAAAAAAACGCGCTACTGAGGCACCTGTTTGGGGGGCTCAAAACTGATCGCATCGCCGCACATGACTGGCGTTATTGCATTATTTGAGCTCCGTGCGGATCGTAGTGGGGTCATTTTGGTGGTGTGCGTGCCAAGTTTCACCCATGAAATGTGGGTCTGGTTCAGGGACTTCTGAAGGGAGGATGTGACTGGGAGGCCAGAAATCAGCCCACCCACACCACCCACCCAGCGGGACCCCACTTACAGGTTTTTCAAAACCCTGTTCCTCTGAATATTTGGGATCTGTGCGGATCGCGGTGGGGTCATTTTGGCCATGGGGTGTCTGTTTGCACCC
The DNA here is from genome assembly GCA_963210315.1 of Rhynchopus euleeides. NCBI lineage: Eukaryota > Euglenozoa > Diplonemea > Diplonemida > Diplonemidae > Rhynchopus > Rhynchopus euleeides. The sequence continues at coordinate 2,390,673 of OY723258.1, forward strand.
CTTACTCGGGGTTGCCATGTGGGCTCAGACCCCCGTAGACGTGCAGGTCGGAGAGTGCACTGAGGTGCGGAGGAATGCACCACTGAACACAGACACACGGCCCCTCCGGGGCCGTGTGTCTTTGCTTGGTGCATCTTCTCCCTCACAGGCAGCATCCCCCCAGCCGCTCAGCCCCTCAGCACCCTCCACTCCGGTGAATCCTCACCAGAATTTTTTTTTCCTGCAGTGCAAAAAAAACGCGCTAAACAGAGTGCAAAGCGCCCTATCACTTCACAGCTACAACCGCTCTGATGAATTTCCTTTTGTTTGTTGCGTTGACGCTTCTACACACAAAACCCTGAACTGATCACACCCTGAGCCTGATGAAGGGTGGGGTTAGTGTATAGAGCACGTTTGGTTGCAGCTGTGGTGGGGCGCTTTCCGCTCACACGAGTGTGCTTAAAAAGCGCCCTATCACTTCACAGCTACAACCGCTCTGATGAATTTCCTTTTGTTTGTTGCGTTGACGCTTCTACACCAGGACCCTCATCCGGAGGGACGTGTCCGTCTCGTTCTCAACGAGGCGGGCGCGCTGGTAAAAGTGTGGGTGGCATCGACACTGGTGGCAACTCCACGGGGTGTGTGGCCTGCGTCCCTCGCGTGTACGCGTCTGCGCGTTGGTCGTGGGTCGCAACCCAGTGTGGAATCAGTCGTATCTGCTGGCGGCGCGCTGTTGTGTATATCTCCTGCAGCAGAAGGTTGCCTCGGTAGTTGGCGCAGTGGCCCTTCCGGAGCGCGAACACCAGGCCGAGGTTGTCTATGTGGCAGGTCACGCTTGCCTCCCTCACACGCTGCATCATGCGCACCCCCTGCCACACTGCATACGCTTCCTTCAGGAAGATGTTCGTGTCCGCGTCGCTCCCTTCGAACGCACCTTGGGACACTGACTCCCCTCCCGGTAACACGAGCACCGCCGCCCACGCCGTGGATGACGCGTCTGTCCAGAGCTCAATGGTCGGTGGCGGGTTCTGCGGCGTATACCACTCGTTGTCCTCGATGAGTCGTGTCCGCGCCACTGTCTCCGCCTGCACTGACGGAGGTACTGCGACCCTGGAGTCCCATCGGGCGTTGTTCGAGTGAGTCTGCTTCGCGATGCGCCGCACGAAGGACAACACGGCTGGCATGTAACACATCGGTGTCCGCATCACATACGACTGCCAGACGAAAGACCCGAATACTCTGAACGCCCTGCGTGGTGTCGTGTGGCCGTTGACGACTTCCTTGTACTCTTCCCGTCCGAGGACTTTTTGCACCCAGGCTGTGTCCATGCGGAAACGGTGTCGCGTCAGGTCGAAGTGGATCCCGAACACTGTGAAGTCCTGCAGCGGCACGCCGTGTTGTGTGTCGTCGAAGTTCAGGGCGGCCCCCACCTTCTCGCAGCGGCTGATGAAGTCGGCGTACCTCGCCTGTGCCTCTGGTAGGGAGTCTCCGACAGCGATGAAGTTGTCAATCCAGACTATTCCGTGCTCTGGCGGGAGCAGCACGCGTGCGCTGCGGTTCGCGATTGCCGGGGAATGTGACCACCCCATGCACATGACAGTCAGGAAGGTCTTCACGAATGTCTTTCTCTCCCCGCCTAGGCGCACTTCGAAGTAGCGTTGGATCTCCTTGTGTACGGGGAACTGGTAGAACCAGCTGCGTGCATCTGCCATCACCACCCAGCTCGCCGCGGCCACTCGCTGTGTCACCTCCGTGATGTCCTGCAAACGCATGTCCGGTGGGCGTGTCATCAGTGCGTTTAGCCGCCTTGCGTCGACGATGAAACGTTGGCCCCCAGACTTCTTGGACACGGTGAACGCTGGCAGCGTGAGGTACGGGTGTGCATCCGCCTCCGTCAGGACGCCATACTCAACCAAGGTGTCCAGGTGGTGCAACATGTGGCGTGATACCTTCCTCCCCGTTTTACGTAGTTCTTGGCGGGCCTCGGGAAGCAGTGCGTCAGCGAAAGCGGCTGGCTTGGTGATGAGGTCCAGGACCCCCGTCAGTTCACCCTCGCTGTCCAACCGTCGCAGTTCCTTGAGATTGAGGCGTGAGGTGCAGATCTCCGCGATGTAGTCCTCTTCCTCCGGCAGCTCCGTCTTCGCGTTGGCTGGCCGTATCACCTTCCCCCCCGTGCACACACCCAAGTCCTCCCCGTAGAGGTCCTCGACACCCGGACCGTACGACTCTGCGCTATCCACCTCGCTCCACGCTTCCTCATCACTGGGTGGAGGGTCGGACGTGGCTTCGTCGGATGTGGCATCTTCGTAGTAGCGGCGCGCTGCGAACAGCCTCGTGGTCCCCGGGAAGTGGGTTGCTGTCAGGGGTTTTGGCTGTGTGCGCGTAGTCCCCCCTTGCTGTCGTTTTTTTTTCTTCACCACTCGATCTTCGCCGACACCTGTGCTGTCTCGCGCGCGTGTGCGTTTTCCGCCGCTGATACGTAACGCATCACACCGTCGACCGTCGCGTGTCTCGAGAGGAGGCGCACCTCCTCCAGTGGAACGTTCTTCCGCGCAAGCTGTGTGAGTGCCCCCCTCCGCAGAGAGTGTGCCGTGAGCCCCCTCCGTGCCCGCTTGACGGCTTTTACCACGGTCCGGTAGGTGACGTCCGCCGGGAACAGTCTCGTCTCTCCTGCACTGCGCGCCCTGCGGAGGCGGTGTCGGAGGATACGGTGTAGGTCCTTCGGCAGGGAGATTCCTGTGCTGTGACCCATGTGGAAAGGGTCCGCCTTCGACTGGGTCCAGCGCACGTATATCGGCTCGCTGCGCTTTTCCGCTGTGACGTCCTTCACATCCAAACGCAGTGCGTCCGAAAGCCCTTGCCGCACCCCCCCACATGATGCCGAGCAGCAGTTTCACGATGGGACGTGGCTCCTTCGCTAGCGCCTCCCGGATGTTGTGGGCTGTTGCTGGTTCTGCTTGCTTCTGTGGTCGTAGTGCTCCTCCCCGCTTCAGCGCCCGCCTGTAGTCCGCCACAATTTGTCTTCCGTCGAGGGGGAACGCTGCGAAGCGTCTGAGTGCTGCTGCAAGGTTGTTGAGGTACTGGAGGGCGGACTGCACTGATAGCCCGTCCTTCCGTTGCTTCGTGACCCACAGCACCGCCCCTTCGTCGTGTGGCAGTGTCCGCCTCTCCGCTTTCATCCACCCTTCCCGGAACTGCGAGTATCTGTCGTATGTGCGGCGGAGGGCCCCCCAGTATGTGGGTGCGAGGGCTTGGGACAGGGTGTGCTGTAGTTCCTGGCGAATGGTGGTTGCTTCCTCCGGGGTCACGCTCGTCTCGGTCTTGCGGGGGCGTCCTCTTGTTGACGGGGGGGCAGATGGTACTGCCTTCACATACACCACCGCGGCGGGGGGGAGGGTCGTGGCCCGCGGGCGTCCCCTGCTGGTGTCGGGAAGTCACTGTCGCTTGCCTTTCCCCCCCCGTCCTTTGTGGTGGCCCTTTCCCGAGTAGGGCGCGGGGCGGTCCTGCGTGTTACGCTCCTGCAGGAACCGCTCCTGAAACGCGGCCCGCCTCTCCTGCGTGTCGTCCTGCGTGGCCCGCCCCTCCCGGAGTAGGCGCCCGTGTGCCACCGCATCGTACTTCGCTGGGTCCATAATCTTCGCCTTTGCCAGGTAGAGGCGGGCGCCCGCTCGCCCCTTCAGGAGAAAGTGTGAGTTCATAGCGACGATTGTCTTGTGAAGGGCCTCGATAAACCGGTCCGGATCGTCGTCGTCGCGGATCAGCCCCATTGTCTGAAACAGAGAGTCGAAGGCCTGGATGAGCTGGTGTTGCCAGTCCGGTGAACTCGGGGCATCGCTGAGCTCCGCCTGTCGGAAAACCCGGGATACCTCAGCTTTCACCAACCTGCGTCCGGGGGCAGTGGCGATCGACGATCCCCAGGTCGACACGATGTGGGCGGAGAAGTCAGCGGGCAGCTCGGCCTCCGTCCGCTGCAGCGCCTTCTGCAGAGTGGCGATCTGCTTCGCCTGCGTCTCCACGGTCTTCTTCAGCTCCTTCTGCTCCTTCTCCAGCCGGCCTGTCAACTTCAGCAGGTACTCCAGCGAGTTCGCCACGCGGAGATCGGTGTTCGAGTCGGCGGGGTGGTGTGCGTCCCTGTGCTGGAGGCCCGTGCCACTCTGGCTGTCCGCCTCGCTGTACTCCCCGTCCTCGCCTAGCTCGCCCGCCCCTGCTGCCAGGTCCGCCGCGGTCTCCTCGTCGACCGCCTGCCGGACCCATGCGCACTCGGGGCACACCCAGCCCCTGTCCCCTGCGCCCTCGAGCCATTCGGGGACGATGTGCGCCGGGATGTGCTCTCTCATGCACGTCCTGACCGTGGTCCCACCGCAGTCGTGGCAGCTGAATGCGGTCCTGGCTGTGTGCGTTGTATTGCAGGTTTCGAATATGCACTCGGGGCGACGCTCTGCTGGCTCGTTGTCGGGGTGGGCGGGGTCGGGAACCTTCAGGGTGTCCCAATCCAGAGTGGCCATCTTCTCTGTTACGCAGCTCGGCGTAGTTACTGTCCCTCTCTGTTTGTTACACGCAGCACGGCGTTGTTACTGTCCCTCTCTGTAAGATACACGCAGCTCGGCGTAGTTACTGTCCCTCTCTGTTTGTTACACGCAGCACGGCGTTGTTACTGTCCCTCTCTGTAAGATACACGCAGCTCGGCGTAGTTACTGTCCCTCTCTGTTTGTTACACGCAGCACGGCGTTGTTACTGCCCCTCTCTGTAAGATACACGCAGCTCGGCGTAGTTACTGTCCCTCTCTGACCTCAAAATACGCGCAGCTCGGCGTACTCCCTCAGCCCGTAGTTACGCACGGCGTAGTTACTGTCCCTCTCTCTTCAGAACAACCACGCAGCTCGGCGTACTCTGTCCGCTTCTGTCACTCTTGCCCCCCTCTTGATTCTCTCGCCTGCTTGATAGTTTGTTGCGTTGACGCTTCTACACACAAAACCCTGAACTGATCACACCCTGAGCCTGATGAAGGGTGGGGTTAGTGTATAGAGCACGTTTGGTTGCAGCTGTGGTGGGGCGCTTTCCGCTCACACGAGTGTGCTTAAAAAAAAAACGCGCCAGACAGAGGAAAAATCTGAAATTCAAAATCATGGAATCCGGACCCCTAGTTAGGAATAGCTCTGGTAGGGGGACCCTTTCGAATTTTTTTTGGAGAAGGGTAAATTGAACGTTTTTGGCCAAATGAAGCCACTGGGGGTCTTCGCTCCATCCGCCAAAAAAAACCAAAAAAAACCGGAAAAAACCCGTGAAAAAGTCGGGAAAAAAGAGTGTGGGGAGTTGGGTCCAGTTTAGCAAAGTGAGCTTATTTTTCGAAAATTGAAAAATTGGGGACACCAAAAGTCCCCAGAAAAATCTTCGACTTGGCCCGCAGAGTGATTTTTTTTTGGTGAAAAACGATTTCAACAGTTGTCCAACAGTTGCTGTACAAGACGGCACACCGTTCTCTGCGCATGGGCTGCTGCACGTGAATCATTTGGATGTCCGAGGGGCTATCGGAACGAGGAGGGCCACGAGCCTGAACTACCCGCCAGCAGTGATCCCGTGCCAGGGCTGGCAGGGGGCCGCGGCCCCACCTCCCTTTTTCTGTAATTGTTTGGTAAAACACACCCCGTGTGGTAGAGAAAATACGGCAAGAGTCTCGGTGGGTCGGAAGAGCAGATGGTTCCCGCAACAGCTCCCGGGGAGCGGCGGGTATTTCGCATAGGATGCCGGATGTGTGAACACGTTTGTGCGGTTTGCCCTGTGTTGTGTGAACATATGTGTATGTGTGTGTGTATGCTCCACCCAACCCGACACATTTTCTGTACTTCAGACAGGTAAGGTCACTCGACACGCGGGGGGGGGGGTTTTTGTTGTGTGTTTTTTCTGCCAGCCGACATCACTAGCGCCAGCGAGAAAAAAAAACGCGTGACGAGTGACGGGTTGAGGTGGAAGCGATCAATGCAAAAATCATCTGAAAGGAAGACTCGAGAGACTGCTGCTGTATTTTGGGAGGGTGGGCCGCCAGGGGTGGCATGGCCCTACCCTCGGCCCTACCTCCCGGGTCAGATTTTGGGGCTTTTGGGTTCGGCCTTGTGGCCGAGTTTTCATGCGCCGCAGCGTATGAAAACCCAACGGCATGCTGGGGGCTTGATGGTGTTCATCGAAGCGCACCTCATCATGCCCCAAGCGAAGGACCATCCCCGCCTGGAATGTGCAACAGCACCAACCGGTGTGGGGACTAGCCTTCGAAGACTTTCAGGATGTTCACTACCGTGGCCTCCGGCGGCTGGGGGGCTGGATTCCTGATTTTTGATCCAGCAGGACGACCAAAGGCAGCAGCATCCGGTGCCTCTCGAATTGGGTGAAAATGTTCTGTGGCCGTGCATTCGATCCTGTTTGCATCATACCACGGGAAGTCGGGGCGGGGTTGGGCTGCACTTTTTTTCTCGCGAGCTCGGCCACCCTGTGCCCGACCTCTTTTTTGGTTTGCCCGACCCCCAGCGAGATCACTGGCAGCCAGACCTTGTTCAACATAAACAGCAGACAAGAGAGCAGCATGGAGTGTGGGGCAGCTGCCGTGCTCCCACAAAAACATCGCACCTCTCGCGCTGCCTACACGAAAGGGACGGGTAACCTGCAGGTCACCCACAGCAGCCTACTGCCTACGTCCTATACAAGATCGGCGCCGACCACACGAAAGGCTGTTCGATCTGCGGCGCAAGAAGAAGCTCCGGTGGGAACAGAACTGAGCGGCAACAGGATGCAATGCAGGCCCACATCCGTTGCCCTGCGGCAAGAGCAGTCACATCGATTTCGTTGACAGGGCCTGCCCACTGGTGTGTGACGGGGTGACCTGCAGATGGTGAGCTGGCCCACGGCAGAACACCTGGGACGGGGGATGGCTGCGACTGGGCAATACCTAACTCGTCATGATGCAGGACTGCGGACAATTGGTCCAAGAGAGCAAGTATGGCTCCCGCTCAGCTCTCACTGAAGCTGAACCAGATGCAAGTGGTGGGAGGAGGAGGGGGTCCCAGGGGAGGACACACCGGGCGGCAACCCACGAGGACTGGCCCGTCCCAGTCGACAGAAGAACAAAGCAGGAACACGGAGTCACCTGAAACGACACGCTGAAGTGTGGGAGGAGGAGGCGAGCACAAAAGGGCGTCGGCTACCGCACGCCCTTTGGCCGCAGCCGACGACGACCGAACCGGCCACCGGCCGGGAGGTGCGTGTGGCGTGGGGGGCGAAGCCCCCCACGCAAGGGGGGTCCGGGGGGCGAAGCCCCCCGGAAAAAAATTTGGGGTTTTTTGGCCTATTTTTGGCCATTTTCCGCTGCATTTGTTTGATTTTGGGTCGGGAAAGGTATGGCCAGGAAGTGGGAAAAATTGAGGAAAAAGTCGGAAATTTTCAGGTTTGCCCATATAAAAGATTTTCTGAGAATTCACTACCTCAGTTCCCGCTACCGAAATATAAAAACGGCCGTTTTCATGTTTTGTTGGCGAAAAAACGGCCGTTTTTTTCCCCCTCCTATTTTCCTTTGGAGATTCGCCTCCTGCTTACCGTACCGAGCTGAGGAAACACACTTGACAACTCCCTGTTGCCTGCACATGACATTGGGCACTGCGATTCTCTGTCGACTGTACAAAGAAAAATGGCTTCCGCCCTGCCTGTCGCTCGACAAGCAGCAGACACCCGAGAGCAGAGAGGAGTGTAGCAGCCCGGTTCGCCCCCGGGTTGTCCCAGAAATCCAGCACACCCTCGGAACGTGGTGGCCTAGTCGTAGATCACCCAGGCCCTGCTCGTGACCTCCCCGAAACAGAGGGGAGGTGGCACCGGAGTTCTGACACCCCTACGACTCATGCGGCCGTACGTGCTCGGGCACAGACGGCGGACCGCAAACCAGAAGGACTTCCCTGATTCCGTGCCGTCCCACCTTCTGCGCATGCGGTCGCCAGCCCAGGCCAGCTCCCCTGCCAGGGGCACTGGGGGGTCGTACTTCCCCACCTCAGACACTTTCTCGATGACATTCTCAATGTCGGTGTACATTGCGTCGACAGGGGCACGCCGTTGGCACACCCAGCTGCGCATCGCAGTACTTCTGGAGCAGCGATGCAAGGGGTGCCGTCAGGCGGACGGCGGCCTGCAGGTGGGACTCTAGCCCAGCGATTTCGTGGGCATCTCTGCCAACCGCAGAAGCGACGCACACGTAGCAGGGCCGCTGTCCTGCAGCGGGCCCGGAAGATTGTATAAATGCCCGGGGACGTGGTGCAAGGTGCAGATCCACTCAAGCGGTGCAGGTAGTGTGTGTCGGAGAGAAGCGGGATCGCACGGCCGGTGGTGCCGTCTTGCTCGCCTGCTTCTCCCTCTCAGCTGCGTCAGAGATGTGGCACAGCACATCCTTCAGCGCCAGTGCGGTCGTGAACCCATCCAGCTGGTGCTGCATATTGCCCGGGATGATCGCCCGTGCCTTCGGGAATAAATCAGCGAAGGCGGTGTCCTTCTCATCCGGGGTGCTGTCGCCGATATCAAGGGAAAGCTCTGTCAGAAGAGCCCTGATGCCAGTGAGCGACACCCACCTCTGCCTGCACGGTCATCCACGACACACGTGCCTAGATTGGCCGCAACCATGTTCAGCCCCTCCTCGGGACACACTTCTTGACAGCATCATGCACCATGCCAGCCGGTGATCCGGTGAACAACGCACCCCGGGCGATCCGAAGTTGCAAGCCTGCCACTGAGGGTATCGCACTCCGACAGCGCCAGCTGTTTCCCTGGCTCTGCACTTTCAACGCTGCGTTCTTCTTCTTCTTGATATGGCGCGGTCCGTCAAAGTGGTCCACGAAGTCTGAACTCTTCGCATCATACTTGAAGGCGCGCTCACAATGCTTGCTGCAGGGTATCCCTTGCAGTGGGGAGGCACTCCTGGTGGTGGGATCTCGCCTGCTGACCCACGCCCCATACAAAATTCCCAGGTAAAAAAAACGGCCGTTTTTTAAAATGCTGAAAATCAGCGGCCGTTTTTGCAAGTCCACAAAATACAAGGGATTTTTTAAAACGGCCGCTATGCAACCATGATCTGAGGCCACTGCGACCATTCCCAGGCCTCGGAAATGAGATTTTTGGCCCTCAAATGGGGTACCGGTCCCCACGAAATTCCGAAAAATTCATGAAAATCGAAAGGTCCCACGCACCAAATTCTGCCCAAAAATCGTCAAAAATGGACATGTCATATGCAGCAATGGGGCACCAATCACTCCCCAAATTTTGCTCAATGATTCCACGGCAAGCCAGATTTTCTGATCAATTCGTTTGTTTGAGCATGTTCCTGGCCCTTGTTTGGAAAGTAGATGACCCCTGGCTGGAGAGGACGGTTGTGCTCGACCGGACGGAGAGAGAACCTTCTCCATAACCACCTCCACTCCACAATGCCACAAGTGGCAGGAAGGCCGGGTGTTACAGGCCTCAACCAGGGTTCCAAGGCTCTCCACTTCCTGGCTGCGTCAGGGATCACCGGGTACAGCGAGCAGGATTCCCTGTCCTGACACCCCAGCATGTGCCACCGGAAGAACCCGAAACAGCAGCCCCCCCCCTCATGGGGGTTGCAAGAGGCACGGAAATCGTTCAAATCGGACCAAGTCCGAAAATTCGGCACTTTCTTGGGTACAAATTGCGGTCCGAAATTTTCCGATTTTTTGAAAAAAGGCTAATTCTGTAAGGGGGACCTTTTCGAATTTTTTTTTCGGGCACTTTTTCCACAAGGAAATGTCCGCCCTGTCCGCTACTGTCCACTACCGATTTCAAGGATCCTCCAAGGCAAAATATATAAAGATAATTAATTCGCCGGGACCTCGGAATCATAACATTTTCCCATAACATTTTAATTCCATGTTTTTATTAATTGAGTTAGATCGGGCGCGTGGGGGGTGGGGTCCACCCCCAAGGGGGGTCAGCCCAACCCTCGCACCCGTTCTCCCCTGCCGATCGAGCTCATCGAGCTTCTCCTGGCCCTCTGCAGCCATCTGGCACCTGAAGAAAGTGTGCAGATTCCTCTGAGTGTCCTCCAGATCACATCATCATCTTGGGCAGTGTCATCGGTCGCTCGGTACCAGAAGCGGGGGGTTCCGCTAGAGCCCGCTGATGCCACCAATCTGCACCCAAGCCCCACAGAGAGCTGGTGGGTGTGTGTGGGTCGCAGGACTGAGCAAATGTCACGGAAATTTTCGCTACCGAGCCACCAAAAAAACGCCAAGCCCATAACATTTTTGAAAATGTTAAAAATAAAAATGTTAAAAATAATTAAATTCCCGATTTCTGAGAAGTCCCGGTTCATAACATTTTGGCCCCATAACATTCATTAATACCCTAACTGTATTCCCCTTCACAACCCGTTTGCCTTTTGCAAGTCAAACGGCCATGCAAACGGCCATACCTTTACCACACGGCCCGGCAGCTTCCTGCTGTGGTTGTGGGGTTCTTGACAGCTTATCACTGGTTGACCTGTCACAGCCTTGAGCCCGGGCCTCTTTCCAACGGGTTGCCCAGAAAGGGTTGGTGTGGCGATGCATCTCACTTTCCAGTTCTGCCCGTGTGTTATCGCTCTGGGATGCTTCTTGCCACAGCCACAATCAAATATCCACACATGGAGCGGTCAGCAGCCAGGATCTACGCACCTTCGGGGATAAACGGAACACCCCGTAGCAAAGTATTTTGTGATGGCGCCTGACCAGAGCACACGGTTGCGTCGATAGTCACAATCAACCGGACCATGTCTGGTCTGTTCTTGTGTGTGGTCCAGGAAGATAGCTTCTCTTTCCTCCTCCTTCATCACTCCATTTGCCACCGCTATTCAGGCACCGCCAGTTGCTTCTTCCGGTGTTTTTTTTGTCAAATTTCTTCGTGTTGATTTCTCTTTTCCCCATCATACTCACACAGCCTTTCTTGTAGCCACTTCTTCCCCCCCGTATTTTATTGCGATGCAGCCCCATGTCTTGATTGGGTGATTGCAAAAGGGTATGGGTGCATAGGTACCCACGGACCTTCGATACAATGGTTTGCTGCGCCACCCCCCGCACCAGCCGACGGTAAGGAAGGGTTACCGATTTTGTGCCGACATCGTAGTTCAACAAACTTAGTGAGGCCTTGGGTGCGGGAGGGGAGGTGTGGTGTCTAGTCCCTCTCTTTCTGAATCAAAACGTAACATGTTTCATCATCCTTTTGATCTTGTCTTGTGTGGTGCTTATCTCGCACCAACGCAACAGTGTTGAGGGGGGAGCAGCCAACTCCTGTTCCCTGCCCGCCCTCATCATGCACTGCCTGCGTTGGTGTTGAGACTGGAAGTACTCTCCAGCCAGTGTCCCACTACCCCACCACTCTCCAGGAGCCGGTATCCACCTCCACGCGTTTGAAGTATTCGATTTATCTCAACAGAAACAGAAACAGAAACAGAAACGACCACTCGGGTCTCCGAGGAGGCGCCGAATGTCACAACGAATGTCACAACAAAGGAGAATCTGCAAATTCCGGCACATGAAGCCCTCCTGTCGCCAGAGTGGCTATGAATGATGGGACCACGCGTCATTATGTGCAAATTGTCGGGTGCTTCCAATGACTCTTTCCCATGCCGATCTCTCTCTTGTTCACAGGCGCGTCAACGCAAGAACCAGACTGCGCCCGCTCTTCTCGAGCAGCGAAGGAAATTGTACGACTGAATCTTTTGGAATTTCATAAGGCCTTCAACGTATCCTCGAGACCCATCGTGCGCTCAACGAAAAGGGTTGAAAAAAATACCCCCGGTCTCTGGGGGTCTTCGCCTGCGGCAAAGTTCGGCGGTTTTCTCCTCTTCCTACGAATACGAGGAAATTCACCAAAGCACACCGTTTTTGGCACCGTAGCGAAGACCCCCTCTGTTGAAAATGCTTCTCTCGCGATGAATCCAGCTCCAGGCATCCCCTGCTTCGGTTGTCCCCTCTGCGTGCCCATGGGGTTCCTCCCTGAATCATTGATTGCGTTCACTGGACTGCATCAGAACCGCGCGTATCTGCATTTGTTTTTGTTAGACACTCAGTGTGGAGTGGAAGGAACGCGCCGCTTGCCATGGCTCGCCTGCTCACTGTGCTCCGCACCCTCACCTCCACACAGGCGAGGGGGTGAGGAAGCGGCAACGCATAAACCAAACCCAAGTGAGTGAGGGACTGGCAGTGGAATGTTCCTTTGGTTGTGACGGTGCTTCGATATATTTTGTTGGAGTTGTGCTAACAACGCAGGAAACTTTGCTATGCAGATCATGCAGGACACCACACCCGCAGCAGGCGTGTGGGGTGTTCTCGCGATCGACGAATACCCGCTGGTTCTTCTCTCCCCTTTCTGATTTGCAGACACAAAGTTTTTCTTTCGTGCGAAACGATTCGTGCCAAACAACAGCTTACGTAGTATGACAGTAGCCGCCACGCGTGAGTTCTTATTCCTATTTTGAGACCGATCCATGCCTTGAACCTTTCAAGGGTAGGTGGCACGAGTGACAGCCCTTTCGACATTTTCAAGTTTTCCTGCTGAACGGTGAGGGAAATTCCGAACATTTCGAACGGTCCGAACTTGAGACACCCTCCCCAAGTCAACTTGCGCATCACGTGGAGGCTGCGCCGCTCAGATGTTGCCGAGGCTATCGTGTCCCCTGAGCCTCCTGTGGTGGGATCGTCACCTAGATTGTGCTGTGAGCCCGATATGATCTGGTGTAGCACCCCGATGTCCCTCACGCAATCAACAAGGCTTGTTCTGAGTTTCTTCTTATCTGTGTTGTCACCCTTTTTTGCCGTTCTGCAATGAACGCCGTTTCACGCTAGTGCCTCCCTCTAGGTCGCACTGGTTCGGCCTGTGTTTGTGTCATAAGATTGTCAAGCTTGTAGTGCCGTGCCGTGGGGGTGGCGTTCTCCAAAGGCGGGGAGTTAGTTACGCTTCCTGAATGATGTTTTCATCATGATGGAGGTGGCAGAAAGGGGGCTGCGGGAAATCCGGTTCTGCTTTCCGTGATGGCCATGGTTGGGATCGGATCTGGTCGAGACCAGTCGTGTGCGCTACCCGCAAACAGGTTTGTGATGAAGCCCCCGAGAACGTTCCCCCCACCCCCTCTTTCCTTCTATCCCTGTGCGACTGTCTTTTCTTCTGCCGCTCTCCTGCTTTGTGTCCGTTGATATTTTCTTGTCCCTCTGGTTTATGGCTATCCACAATACAGATTTGGAGTCGTGGTCTGGCTGCTTTGTTTTCAAAGCTGCCGGAATGACCGCTGCCCCAAGCGCCCGCGCACATCCTTGTGTCAGAGAGGGAGCCACACAACCCTTCATCTTTCCCTGCCATTGAGGCCCTTGATCAGAAGGATGCTTGGGTCGTCGGGTTCCACATGAGAGTGATCCCCCGAGGAGAGGATTGCGGCACAATCAATACACATATTGTACCACGAATCACCGGCGGTTGTTTCAGTCTTGCACCCAGAGTGTCGAGGACCGTGTTCCGACAACGAAGAGATCAGGCCTGTCATCTACTCCCACCATCTGTGTCATTGCCTTGCCTCACTATACAGTGCCGTGATTCAGGAACTCACAAAAGACGTTAACTCTTGCCGCAGAATACGCAACAGTTGAACACATGCTGCCGTGCCAACTGTTGCCTCTGGGAACGAACCGTCGTGCGTTTCTGACGCACAGAACCAGCGAAGAGCTTGCCCGGGTTCGGTTGCAGATACCCTCCCCACCTACCCCACCTGGCACCCCTGATACCCTTTTCGTACGACTCCCGCCCTCCCGCCTGAATGCCGACCAATCACACACATGCACACACAGCGACCAGCGGGGCTTTGCTTTCTCGCTGGTGCCTATATTGTTGCTCTCTTGACCCCTCCCTCCCCCCCCTGTTCGTTTATTGCTGTAAAGCACATAGAGCTGGTGGAGATGTTTCCGCGCGTGGCTCTCATCCTCCTCGTCGGCGCCCTTACTAGCGATGCTGCGCGCACCGCACCGACAATGAAGCTCAACCTGAGGCTGAACGTGACATCTGTGGATGAGCTGGACAAGATGCTGTCGCAAGTGAATATGAAAATCAACGGCGGCCTGTCTGCGAATACAGGCCGAGGGGGTGTGGCCTCCTCCAGCTACATTGAACCCGAGTACTTCGGCGCCCAAGTCCAAATCCCTGCCGACCAGCTGGACAGTATCATGGCCGAGCTTCAGGCGGAGTTTCCCGTCCTTGCCGCAGAAGAGGATGGCATGGTCACGGCAGATGCCATTTCGTGCCCTGACATGCAGGAAGAGCCCGCTGCCTGGCATCTGAGGCACACCACAGCGCCAGATGGAGTTATGGGTCCGGGTTTTCAGCACAACGCAGCGTGGGGATCAGATGTGTACGTATACGTGATTGACAGTGGTGTTGACTGTGCGCACGCGGAGTTCGCCGGGCGTTGCACAACAGAGAAGTCATTCTTCTCGAGCGACGAGGACAGCTTCGGCCATGGCACTCATGTTGCTGGCATCATCGCTGGCAGCACCGTCGGTTTTGCCAGGTCTGCGCATATCGTCTCCATTCGTGTGCTGGACAGTTCGGGTTCGGGTACCTTTGCTGACGTCATCTCTTCAATTGACTGGGCTGTGGCAGATGCGAAGTCTCGCGGCCGGAAGGCAATCATCAACATGTCCCTGGGCGGCGGCACGTACCCACTCCTGGACGCTGCCGTCAATGCTGCGTCAGCAGCTGGTGTCGCAGTCGTGACGTCTGCGGGTAACGATGCTGACAAAGCTTGCAACCAGAGCCCTGGACGTGCTGACAGTGCGATTACGGTAGGTGCGGTGAGGCGCCACTCCTCGGGAGTGAGGCGGTGGTGGGATTCTAACGAGGGGGAGTGCGTGACGTTGTTTGCCTCTGGAGTGTGGGTGAACTCGACGATGTCATCCTACATCGCAAACCCCCTGACAGAAGAGAAGTATACGTTCTTCGGTGCCAAGTCGGGAACTTCCATGGCGGCCCCTCTGGTGGCAGGTGTCACCGCTGCCTATCTCAGCCAGCACGACGCCACACCGGCAGAAGTGAAGACATGGCTCGTCGACAACTCTCTCAAAGACGTCATCGGTGGCATTATCCTCCCAGACACACCCAACCGCCTGCTGCACGTGCCTTGCAGTGAGGCACCGCCTGCGATCCCAGCGACATACGCTGCTTCCGATACGAACTGCTACGAAGTGTACGCATCTGACTCCATCGGTGGCTCTGGGGAGATTGCATTCCCGGAGGACAGGACCAAGCTGTACCCTACTGACTTTCACATCTGCTGGCGCGCGCAGTGTAAGGGAACAATTGCCGTCTCCTTCCCCGAGTTTGACATTGACTTCAGCCACGGCCACGAGGACTGGATGTTCGTGAACGGGCGAGGCAAGAGTGAGTTCAGCCCCCCGGCTCCTGTGGCCTACTACACGGATGGCCTCGTGATTCGGGTTACTTCAGGAGAAAAGTACCAAGGAAAGGGTTTCAGGGCAACGTACACATGCACGCCAGATGCAACGCCAGTCCCGACACCTGCTCCCGAGACCCCTGTGCCGAACACGCCCTTCCCTGAGACACCCGCCCCGGAAACGCCTGCGCCGAAGACGCCTGCACCCGAGACACCTGCACCCGAGACACCTGCGCCTGAGACGCCCGCACCAAAAACACCTGCGCCCGAGACTCCTGCACCGAAAACACCTGCACCTGCGACGCCTGCACCTGAGACTCCTGCGCCGAAGACGTCCGCGCCCGAGACTCCTGCACCCGAGACGCCTGCACCAAAGACGCCTGCGCCTGAGACTCCTGTGCCTGAGACGCCGAAGACGTCTGCGCCCGAGACTCCTGCGCCGAAAACACCTGCACCTGAGACGCCTGCGCCTGAGACTCCTGCGCCCGAGACACCTGCACCAAAGACGTCTGCGCCCGAGACTCCTGCGCCGAAAACGCCTGCACCTGAGACTCCTGCGCCCGAGACACCTGCACCAAAGACGTCTGCTCCCGAGACTCCTGCACCGAAAACACCTGCACCTGAGACGCCTGTACCTGAGACCCCTGCGCCGAAGACTCCTGCGCCCGAGACGCCTGTCCCTGTGCCTGAGACTCCTGCGCCACCGACACCTGCCCCGGGGACTCTTATTCCGAACAACGGAAGACCGAACACGGCCGCACCCGTATTCCCACCAACCCCGATCCCAGCGACGGATGCGCCTGATACACCCGCACCCGAGACGCTTGTACCTGAGACGCCTGCGCCCAAGACACCTGCGCCTGAGACCCCTGCACCGAACACACCTTCACCGCCGACGCCTGCGCCTCAGACACCTGCGCCCGAGACTCCTGCGCCGAAAACACCTGCACCTGCGACTCCTGCACCGAAGACACCTGCACCTGAGACGCCCGCACCCAAGACACCTGCGCCTGAGACGCCTGCACCGCTGACACCTGCGCCCGAGACTCCTGCGCCGAAAACACCTGCACCTGAGACTCCTGCACCGAAGACTCCTGCACCTCAGACGCCCGCACCAAAGACGCCTGCGCCTGAGACACCTGTGCCTGAGACGCTTGTGCCAAAGACTCCTGCGCCTGAAACGCCGACACCAAAGATTTCTGGTACTGAGACACCTGCACCTGAGACGCCTGTGCCGAAGACGCCTGCGCCTGAGACGCCCGCACCAAAGACTCCTGCGCCTGAGACTCCTGCGCCGAAGACTCCTGCGCCCGAGACGCCTGCACCTGAGACGCCCGCACCAAAGACACCTGCACCTGAGACTCCTGCGCCGAAGACGCCTGCGCCTGAGACGCCCGCGCCAAAGACACTTGCGCCCGAGACGCCTGCACCTGAGACGCCCGCACCAAAGACACCTGCGCCTGAGACTCCTGCGCCGAAGACTCCTGCGCCCGAGACACCTGCGCCTGAGACGCCCGCGCCAACGACACTTGCGCCCGAGACGCCTGCACCTGAGACCCCTGCGCCGAAGACCCCTGCACCTGAGACGCCAACACCTAAGATCTCTGTGACTGAGACACCCGCACCTCAGACACCTGCTCCTGAGACACCGGCGCCAAAGACACTTGCACCTGAGACACCGATGCCTGAGACGCCTGCCCCTGAGACACCTGTGCCTGTGTCACCTGCGCCGAAAACCCCTGCGCCTGAGACACCCACGCCAAAGACTATTGCACCTGAAACTCCTGTGCCTGTGTCACCTGCGCCGAAGACTCCTGCACCTGAGACGCCTGCACCAAAGATCTCTGGGACTGAGACACCCGCACCTGAGACCCCCGCGCCAAAGACACCTGCGCCTGAGACACCTACACCGAAGATCTCTGTGACTGAGACGCCTGCGCCCAAGACACCCGCACCTCAGACACCTGCGCCTGAGACGCCTGCACCTAAGATCTCTGTGACTGAGACACCCGCACCTCAGACAACAGTCCCTGACACATCGACACCGGAGACACCCGCGCCAAAGACACTTGCACCTGAGACACCTACACCTAAGATCTCTGAGACTGAGACACCCATGCCCCCTTCAACTTCTGTGCCTACAACCACGTCACCGGCAACACCAGTTCCTGAGACGGCAGCCCCAATGACCCCAGTGCCCCCCACAGTCATCCTGGGCACGCCGGCACCTGAGACACCACGGCCCAAGGTCCTTGCGACACTGGTGCCTGTCACGCCTGCGCCTCCGACAGGCAAGCCTGGTTCCGACGTCGACGGCACCGACACTGAGCCTGTGGAAAGCCCTGAGGAGAATGCTGCCAACAGATCGAGTTCCAACGCAGCACTGTTGTCGAGCAGCGATGGTCTGAGCGACGAGGTTGTTGTCGGGGCAGTGGTGGGGGGGGTTGCCGGTGTGGCCCTCATCATCGGTCTCGCGACATATGCCTTCTACAGCGGAATATTCGCAGTGAAGGCGGTGCCTCCCGGGAGCTACTTCCCGAACCTCCCGTACGGTGATCAGAATGTGCCCTATGGCGACTACGAAGGCTAGTGATATACAGACCTGACTCCATCGCATGAGTGCAAAATACGGTCGAGGGGAAAATATCGGCAGAATCAGCAGCATTACTTTTCAATCATGTTCGAACAAATTTTCTGCTGAAGGGGGCCTTGGCTCTGTGTCAACTGTGTCAAACTGTGCCAGTGACGCCGATTGTGTTCGCGCTCACTTTACTGCACTTTTGAGCCCGAAAAAGGGGGGGGGGGGTTGGGGGAATGAATTAGTTTTTGCATCTTTTCTGCTTTTGAAAGTTCGGCGTAGCCAGCTTGGAAACCGATTTGTGCCTTTCAGCGGGGTCTTGTGACCCCACACTCACCACTTCATGAGGCTGAGGAGTCCGAGTACACAAAGAGTGGGGCCCGCGTCCCAACAAAACAACAGTGCTGGCAGCTCTGGTGCTGTCCAACAACAATTCTCAACAAAGCAATTTTCGTCGGCTCTTGGGTTGTTGTCGTTTTGCTGTCACTTCACGATCCAGCGGGCACAGATTGTTTTCCTTCTCCTGGCCAGGCCACCCATCGTATAGGATTATCATTCGCCAAGGCGGGATAGTGTCACGTGTGTCCCTGTCTTGCGCCTTTCTCTCACAACTAAACCAGACCTCCAGCAGGTGTCTGTGGAAGCGTCAGCGTAGAAAGGAGGCAGAAGGCTACCAGAAGAACAAACACACGCGTGGCACCTTTCGTGGCAACAGGCATTATCATAAAAGTGCTGAGCGGCCGAAGGTCTGCCGATTTTTCCCCTTCACTGTATCAAACAGTACTCAACTTTTGTATTTTATGATTATCCGAGTCCGTCAACTGTGTATGCCACGCAGGGGCTTCTTGGGCCTCATTCCTTCACTGAGGGAATCCTGTGTCACGCTTGCAGATGGCTGGTTTTGCATTTCAAAAAAAAATAAACTCAAAAAAATGTGGCAAGAGTTCAACACAACTCTCGTGAAGATGTTCCCCTGTTCCACTCTTTGAGTTGTGCTGTTGACGAATATTCTTGCCATTGTCGGTTGCGAGCGACTTTTGTCGTTTTGCCGTCCCTCTCATATTTTGTGTGCCTCTCACTTCATCCCCTTTTGATCCGAGTTCAGTTCCGTTTCGGTTTAGTTTTTCATCGCCGCGACTACGAACACGTGTTGGGCCACCACCGCAGCCCGACTTAAGTGCGCAACGATCAACAAGACCATCCGTGGGCACAGTGCGTGCATTCGTTGGAGTGGGTCCTGTGTGACACTTCAAAGCTTCTTTAACCCATGAAGCCTATGCCTGTGGCGTTTCTCTGCGTGGCCTTTATGATTGACATCTCCTTTGAGCTGCATCTTTCTCATTTTATTAGACTTCAGAAGCCCGCCTTCTGATAGGTTTGCCACTGCTTGGAGTGTTTGTGTCGGTGTTTCCGTCCAACAGAGAAGCCATCATGAGCCTGGGCGTGATCATAAAATGACACACAACAACCAAACATTCTCGATACACTGCCTGCCTGGTTTGTGTAGAGGGTCACGTGTTGCATGAATGCATCACATCACGGTTGTGCTAACGTGTCACCACGTTTTTTTTCTGCTTGTTGGGGGGTCGAAGTCGCATCTCTTTGTCATCTATCTACGATCCTGTCAGTCTTCCTGCCACACGCCGTTCCCAAGGTTCCCCTGTCTCGTGCAGGGGATCTATTAGTGTCCTGAAGTTTCACGCCCACATTGACCTTCTCCATGATCAGGTATGCCTATAGTCCAGCAGGACTTCATGTGGGAACACCTGGGAGGCTTGGTCAAGTGGTGTTGTCTTCTGTGGATTCTGTGTTGTGTGTGCCGCTGTAACAGGCTGTGCACCAGCACAAGATACTTCCCAGCTCGGCCGGTTTTGCAGTGCTCTTCCGGAAGCTGTTGTTTTGTTACCACCATGGACCTTTGTGTGTTGCGAATTATCGTGATCTTTCTGGCGGTCCTGGAGAAACCACACGCTGTATGTGTCCTTGACGTCGAGACATTTCGTTATGGGGGCCCGCTTTTTTTTTCGAGCCCCTGTCTGTGCTCGCAGTATGTAACAGTGCTGCTGATGTTTCCTCTCCACAAATCGAGACATCTCGTTCTCACACAACGAAATCTGATTGCACAAACCCAGCAGTGCAGGAGTGCTTTGTATTCACGAAGTAAGCCACAACTTCCTGACACTCATGAGGGAGTGCAAGAGTGTCTTGTCTTTGAATGAATCATAAGCAACCATCTTCGGGGTTGTGGCTCCCGCAGGAATTCAAAGAAAGAACCAATGCCACAGTTTCAATGTGCGTTTGTTGTCTAATTTTGTTGCGTGAAAAGACTCACGACCATGTTGGCACACAATACCGTCACTCAAGTTATGTTGGTGGGGTAAAATATTGGTGGGGTAAATATGTTGGTGGGGTACTAATTTGGTGGATTTGGGGCTCTGAAAAAAGTTGGTGGGTTATTACCCCACCAACATTATTACCCCAGGGCGCGTTGTACTTGGCGATTTTTTCTGGCACCTGGGATTTGGAGCCCCCTGCCCACCCCGACTGCGCGTACGCATGTGCGTACGCCGTCCGCACTTTCTGAAACCGCGCTGCGTACGCGTACGCAGAAATTGCGTACGGCTGGTATTCCAGGTCTCTCAGCACACAGTAGGCCACCCAGTAGGCTGAGCCCTGGCCTTTGCTCTTGCCTTTCACAGACGGTTCCTTCGCGCACAAGTGCAAAAGGTACGATTACCTACTCGAAGGCTCGAAGGCTGCTGAGGTTGACGACCGATTTGGTGTGCGGACATGGCCGTCTCTTGTACTACATAGACTGCCGTTTGCAGGCGCCGCACGCCCACGCGTACGCCGTATGCATTCTCTGGAAAACGTAGCCATCAGCCGGGCCCCTTAGGCGTTCGCCACGAAAACGGTAGTCAGCGATGCGCATTGGGGTAATAAATTGGTGGGGTAGATTTGTTGGTGGGGTAAATATGTTGGTGGGGTACTAATTTGGTGGATTTGGGGGTTCTGGAAGAAGTTGGTGGGTTATTACCCCACCAACATTACTTGAGTGACGGTATATCCGTTGCCTGTCATCTGCTGACATTCCTGTCATGTTGCTGGCCGCCCCCCCCGAATGGGGGCAGTATGTGATGTTGCAACATGCGAGTGAGTTACTGATCACACTTACGTTTCTAGGATGTATCAGCAGGCGGCCACCTGCCCTGCCCTCTGCTGCACAGCCATTGTTGTTACAGGGGGGGGTCAAATAAACGTACTTAGTACTACTATTCGGCGAACGCGCGGGCCTAAATCGACCTCGCCAGAAAATTAATAAATAGTTTGCGAGCGAATAGACGTACTAAGTACGTCTATTCAACTTTTCCTAAAAACGCTGTTTGCAGGGGCTCTGCGGGGCTGTTTGGTCCACCAGGGGCGCGCTGGTCACTGCTGTCGTCCGTCTCTCACTTCTTCTGCCTTCCGGTCGAGTATCCGCTCTGTTCTCGTCCTACCACTCGCCCCTCATTTGGTTTCGTACCGTTTTGATTTGTATTGCCCCCCCCCCCCCTCTGGTGCCCCCCCTGGTTGACATTCTTGTTGAGTTAGTGAAAGCATACACAGTTCATCAGAGCTGTCAGCTTCACTGTCGGTGGTTGGTTGGTGCGTTGATGCTTAAAAAAAGATGTGAAAAAGGCAAGCCACAACCAGCACGCCCCAACTTACTTCTTCTTCAAGTTCTTGGGCTTGCTGGGGCAAGTCTGCATGTTGTGCCCAGGCTTCCTACACCCTTTGCAGAGCCTGCGGTGTTTGTTGGGAGTCTGGGTGGTCGGGGACGCTGCGCGCTTCTTTAAGCACGTGGGCCTCCACCTCAGGAAAGAAACACGACCTCCCCCTCCCCGCCTTTCTTTTGGCATGTGTTTTTCCGCAGCTGGTCCTCGAAGGCTACATCTATGGTGAGGTGTGTCTGGGGCCATCCGTCCACATCTTCTCGTTGGTGGTAGGGACTGCGGACGCCGTAGATGAGGAGTCGTTTAATGCGCGCCGCTCTTCAGCAGTGATTTTGACGCCTCTGGACCCCAGGAGTTTGCGGGTTTCCGGGTTTGCGGTCTTCAGCAGTGGTTCTGATGCCTCTGGACCGCAGGAGTTTGCGGGTTCGCTGGTTTCCCGTCCGTATGTGTCTGAGGGGGGATGCCCCGATTCCCTTCGTCACGACATATCTTTGAGCGTAGGTCACTTCCCCCCTCTACGGACCCCGTGCACCCTGGTTCCCCTAAGTGGCACCAATAGACCCCGTTGTCCCCATTCCTTGCCCCAAAGTTTGCAGATTTGTGTGTCTCCAAAAAGAAAATCTCAAAAAAAACGAAAAATTTCCCCAAAAAAAAAGGGTGAAAAGTAAGTACTACTATTCAACGGCCCAACGTGCCCCAGAGCCCCAAAAAAATAAGTACTACTATTCGGCTAAGTACTACTATTCAACTAAGTACGTTTATTTGACCCCCCCCTGTAATACCGTATACGTAAATATTATGGAACGTAAATATTATGGAACGGGCCCATTTTTGGCCGGTCCGTTCCATAATATTTACGTTCCATAATATTTACAGGGCCAGTTGGGGACTCGGTGGTGAGGACGGCTTGCGTCAGGAATCGCGCGAAAAGTGCACGAGTAGGTCCCGTCAGGGACTCTGTATGCCGTCCGATCACCTGGTCCAAGTCCCCGAGTCGCAGAAAGCCCTGTAAATATTATGGAACGAAAAAAATCTGGAACGCCAACCCACCAGCGTTCCAAAATATTTACGTTCCATAATATTTACGTTCCATAATATTTACGTTCCAAAATATTTACGTATACGGTAGTTTCTTCTTGTTGGCCAGCCACACTCCTGCATGGAGTGTCAGTTTGTCACAGCGCCCGTTGTTGTCGGGGCACTTTCTTGAGTTTGAACTTGAATGACAATCTCGATCTTTTTTGACATGATGATAATCGTTATTCTGAGATACCAACCACTGGTACTCGGCTGTCTTTGAAGAAGTGATTTTCTGTTAGTGGCTCACTCGGATTCCTACCGATTAGCTCCCGATATAATTGTAAGGAATTTATCCCAAATTCAACCAGATATCCTGGGAACTCACTGAACCGAACCTTTGAAACACCGAAGCAACGCTGGACACCATGACAAGGTGGCAGTGATGAGCTTCTTTGCACGGCAGTTGGGGTTCCCATTCCGAACCTTCCAAACTACACGTTTGCATGGTTTTCGAGGCGTTCGCCCGCCCGACCTTTCGAAACCTCTTGTCGCATTTCATCCTTTCATTCACACAACCCCAACCCTTGCTTGTCCACATACTTTTACATTTTTTTTGAGCACATTTATGATGCGTAAAAGTGTAGGAGTGCTTCCGACGATCCTGTTCCTTTTCTGTGTGTCTAGCTATCTCGTGTTGGGAAGCACGGTTGCTACGCTTTTCATTTTGTGTGTGTGCCCCCGCGTGCTATCCTGTTTTGATATTTGACAGCGTGAGGATGCCTGGATGGGAATTTCAGAAGAAGAACTTCTGAAGTTGTTGACGTTTTCGCTTCGAAGCTACATTTTACGGGACTTCCCTCTGGAACTGTTGATTTGGCCGAAGTTGTTCGCAGACTCACTCTGCACTGTTCTGCAGAAAGGCTCTTTTCTTGAAAAAGAACATTTTTTGTTGTTGGAGTCACTCCTCAGTGTTACCACGTCCTACCCTGGCGGTGGGGAGTGAGATCTCCCGGCGCCATCGCCGCTCGAAGCATTCATGGAACCCTTATTATGAGTCTTACCCCCCATGAATCTGCCCCGTTAACGGGTAACCGGTATTACCGGGTATTACCGGAAACCCGGTAATCGGCCTCCATTACCGGGTATTACCGGGTCAAAAACGGGTATTACCGGGTAAAATCGGGGGTATTACCGGGTCCGGTAATACCCGTTTTCGTATTACCGGGGATTTTCCGTGGGAATTTCCTTGGTACAGGGATGGTTCGTGGGGTGTCGCAGTGAATCAACTGCAGGGTTCTGGTGATCTTCCGTCTGGCAGTCCAAGGGAAGGTGCGCGGGGGGAATGTCAGGTGTTAGGTGACCCCCCTGCGTTATTCTGAAGGCCAGCCTCTGCAGCCCCTCCTGGCCCACCCCTCACAGGGGCGGCCCTGGGAACACTGGGAGTGGGAACGGCTGGGGAACACCCACGTTCAGTACAACCAAGATCTATGAGGCAGGCTTTGCGGCATGGCGGTGGGGGGCTGTGTTGGCGTGGCGTGCCCCGATGATTACACAAACAAAGGTCGAGATAATGAGCCCAGGCCCTGATTCCAACACCTGTTCGTTCAACCAAGATCTATGAGGGACACACACCCCCCTGTCTGTGCCTGTGTCCTCCGTGTGTTGCCTCCTCTCCCTCCCTCTTCAATGCACTTCATGGCCTCGTCCGCTTCCACGGAGGCAGAGCGTGTCGTCACACAACAGGCCGTCCACGAGGCTAAGTTCTTTGAAGCATGCATCATGACTTGTCCCGACTCGAACCAAGCTGATGATTTATCAGAGGGACCAGTAGCCAGGCAAGATGACAAGAAGCAGGCGCAACTCGTGCATATTGAGGGCCTGGTCGAATCCACGTTTTGCTGGGACTTCTCTGGATTGCATCATATCGTAAGGGGTCGCTCAAATACCTTGCCGCACCAGCCCGGATCTTAGCTGCAGGTCCTGTACAGAGTGCCAGGTGCTCTTGTCAAGGGTGTCGCCAGAGAGGCTTCACATGGGAATGGGCGTCTTGTTGTGGAGCGTATCACAGAGAATTTCTCAAAATGGAAACGTGTCGACACCACAACTCCAGAACCAGCTCTTCCCGTCCACCTGCCCAAACCAGCCGTTGTCTGGGAGTCGTCAGGCCACCACGTGGGTCGACTGCAGGCTGGTTAGCTTCCGCTCATCATACACGGGGCGGATACTCAGCGTCCCGAAGGCAGGTGCGATTATCCACCTTGGCCCGAGGGCAGTCCAGTGGCGAGCCCGTGTTGAAGCCACCCCAGCAAATATAGCAAGTCCGCTCACCGTACTGTGACCTGTTGTGGTAGGAACCACAAGCCCGGCCACGCCAAGAAGCATCTCTCGGTACCATAATGCTCGTTGGCTGCTCGCAGGTATGTGTTGCGACAAGCACCCAGCCAGCAGAGCGATGTGACCGAATAACGGAGCTGGCGTGACCACTCGAGCCTGGGGTAAGAGAAGATGGCTTCCCTGAACGAAGGATCGATCATTGAACTCTGTGATGGAACCTTCATTGGTTCAGAATGTGCCTGCCCCAAGACCCTGTTGGCCCAGGCAGTCACTGCCCCCCAATGGAATGGGGCTCGCAGACTTTGGGAGAGGAAGGTGGTCCTATGATCACGCCTGTCTCATTACGCGTGTGATCGACTGCCTGATCTGACGACACCGCCGGCTCTGGAAGGGCTCAGGTGGTGTGTGGGCACCGTGCAGTAGTCAGCATTGCTGCGAAACTCGAAAAGTCTGCAGTGAGCCACACAAACCAGACGTGAACTGCGGAACCCATCTTTCGATCACCCCATGCGCCATAGAATCCAATGTCGACCACAACACACTGCTAAGGGGAAGGGAATCAACCCAAAAACAAAGGAAAATTCCCATGGAAAATCCCCGGTAGCGCTACCGGGCTATAACCGGGTATTACCGGGCAAACGGGTATTACCGGACCCGGTAATACCCGTTTTTCGACCCGGTAATACCCGGTAGCCGTTAACGGGGCAGATTCATGTTATGACGATCATCGGGACGTCATGTCCTACTGCGACACTGCCGGTCGATGCCTGCCTTGTCACTCTGTCCATTACTGGCGGCGACTGAAGGAATCGACACCACAGTCGACCTTCACAATGCAGAACTTCTGCTGGAGGTGCCTTACTCCAGCTGCTTGCATTTCCTGTTGGGGTACAGTGAGTGTGTTACAGTTATCCATTCAATCATCCATAATTAGTATCCCACACTGATGATAGGGCAGCAAGCAGCCCTTCAGGCTGAGGGTATTGGGCATGCAGTTCACCCAATTGGTTTCCAGCCGGCGCTCTACCTTTCTGCGCCTTGCCACCCCTCTCCCTGCCCCTGCGGATGAAATCTTGTGACTGTTCCGAGTGTTCGATGAAAGTTGCCCCCAAGGCTCCCCGCACCCGCCCCACCCTCCGCCCCCGCCGTCGATTCTCATCGCTTGCCCCTCTCTCTTGTCACTTCTGGTCCGCCAGTTGCTGTGTGCGTGTTCGATCCCCCCCGCCTTGACAAAAAGCTCTTTGCATTCTCATTTCTAATTTTTCAGCCCTTTTCAAATACCGTATACGTAAATATTTTGGAACGTAAATATTATGGAACGTAAATATTTTGGAACGCTGGTGGGTTGGCGTTCCAGATTTTTTTCGTTCCACAATATTTACAGGGCTTTCTGCGACTCGGGGACTTGGACCAGGTGATCGGACGGCATACAGAGTCCCTGACGGGACCTACTCGTGCACTTTTCGCGCGATTCCTGACGCAAGCCGTCCTCACCACCGAGTCCCCAACTGGCCCTGTAAATATTATGGAACGTAAATATTATGGAACGGACCGGCCAAAAATGGGCCCGTTCCATAATATTTACGTTCCATAATATTTACGTATACGGTAGTCAAATCGCAGTCACTGAACCGTGAATGCTGAACACTGGGCACCCGATCTGTACAACCCGTGTGGCACGGAGCCACTCAAACCATTGGCAGTTCGTCAAGAGTGCCTGACCCGCAGCAGCAGCAGTAGATCAGTATTTCCCGTTGGGCCCAATTGAACCCAACGTTCGTCAGTTGAAAGCAGATCCTCCAATATTTCCCCCACATCATCTTGACTGTGACAACTGCTCCCATCCCCCCAGCGACTGTTGGAGGGAAATAGGGCGACACACGTTGGCACTAATGTTGAGCATTTCATAGCTTCTGTTTCGGCAGCAACGGAGTGATGTCACCCGATGCTGGGCCAGGGTTGCAGGGCTCCGGTATGCAGTTGGAGAACCTGGGGTGCAGGGTCGCAAGTATCAAGCCCCCAGCTTCGACGACATCGAAAACGCTCTTTTTTGACATACGGTGGCTCCCAGCAGATTGACTGACCGGGAGTCTAAGGCTTGCCCTTGTGGGAGTCCATACAGAGTCTCTACTCCCGTGCTGGGCAAGTCTCAATCCCGCTTGCGGGAGGCACCCCCAGTTGAGACCCCCCGCCTGGAGCCCACCGTGAATGCCGGACCTCCACTGCTCACACCCTCAATCCTCCCCCCATTGTGACGCGTTCTGCAGTGCTGTTTGACTGTGAGTGGGGAAGCCCCGCGCGCCAGGCCCCCCTCGCCTCTTTTCTCGGCACCGCGCGCTCGAGGGCCCCCCCTTCCCTGCAGGGATGCAAAGAAAACATGGCAATGCCAATCTTTCCATTTGTTTGTCCATCTTATTTTCCGTATCTTTTTCTGTTTAGTCGTGTTACTTGTCAGGGCTTGTGGCCTTCTTCTTTCCAACTCCAAGGGTGGACCGCAGACCGGCAATCTGGGACACTCGGGGCACGGTGGAAGCTGTCATGTGTGCCCCTGAGAAAGTTTTGGTCTTCCTTGGAATGTGAACAATTCTTTGAACACTCATCGCCTCCGGGTTCCTGCGGGAGACAATCATCAGTCTTGTGAAGGCAGGGCAGCCGATTCAGTCTATCAGATCCCCAGAGACAGGTACAACCTGTTTGTGTCGCTGAGAGACAGAAGTGAAGTTCGACGAGTTGTGGCTGCACACATTCAGAGAAGCATGACAGGGCTCCCAACGTGCATCTGCACACCGGGTTCTTGGCCTGCGGACGTAGATTGCCTAAAGGTTTAGAAACCGGCCGAGCCCGTGGGGGTGACGAACGTACTGCCGGCCCGGGATTGTCAAGGTTCTTTCCCCAGATGGCTCACCAGTACCACCAAACCACACGGAGAGCAAAACCGCCGGGGAGGGGGTGGATAGTTTAAGGTCCTGGGCACGACCTTAAACTACCTAAGACCTACTGGGGGGGGCTAAATAGAAGACCCCCCCCCCTTGTAATAGGCGTATAAACGCTTTTTTTGGGGGGTTTTCAAAACCCAAATTTTTGGGCAATTTTTGCAGTGGGTGGCCAAATACAAGGGGGGGGGTCTTGTATTCGGCGGTCCGTGATTTTCCCCAATTTTGGCGAATTTTGCTCCAGGTGACCTCGTGGAATCGCGATCTTCGCCTTCCATTGCACTCTTCGGAATCCGTGCGGATCGTGGTGGGGTCATTTTGTGGGTGGTGGTGTCAAGTTTCACCCATGAAATGTGGGTCTGGTTTGGCTCCTGATAATGGAAGGATATTCCCAGGAGTCAGCCACCTGCAGGGCCACCCCCACACTGGTGTCCAAAACCCTGTTCTTTTGAATGTTTGGATTCCGTGCGGATCGCAGTGGGGTCATTTTGACCATGGGGTGCCTGTTAGGACTGAAAAAACAGGCTGAAAATTTGAAAATTGGCCAAAATTCACGGACCGCCGAATACAAGACCCCCCCCCTTGTATTCGGCCTAAAATTTTCTGGATTTCGAATTTCCAGACCCCCCCCTTCTATTCGGCCACCCCCTTGTATTCGGCCACCCCCTTCTATTTAGCCCCCCCCAGTAGGGAAGTCGTAAAACTCAACCCCACACCCCGAGGGCTCCCCCAGGCTGGTCCGCCTGGGCAACGGGGTCCCAGTGCATAGCACGGAGCACTGGGACAAAAGAGGGTCCGCCTTTTTCCGTCAACTCTGACATGGGGAGGGACAGCTGGAGCCACTGGCGGGGTGCTGTGTTGACTTCAGGGGGCTCCCAACGTGCTTCGGCACACCGGGTTCTTGGCCTGCGGCGGCATGGTAGTCGGTCAGAGAGGCCAGCGCTTGGTCGGGGACTACTCAGAGAGGGCGTGTGCGGACTTCAGGGGGCTCCCAACGTGCATCTGCACACCGGGTTCTTGGCCTGCGGACGTAGATTGCCTAAAGGTTTAGAAACCGGCCGAGCCCGTGGGGGTGACGAACGTACTGCCGGCCCGGGATTGTCAAGGTTCTTTCCCCAGATGGCTCACCAGTACCACCAAACCACACGGAGAGCAAAACCGCCGGGGAGGGGGTGGGGGAAGGTGGGAAGGGCGGCATGCCGAACTACAGCAAGGATGGCCAACAATGCGATCACTGCAAACAAGGCATGGGACACAAGAGGGAAAAAAAAAGGGTAAGACGTTAAACTGCCTGGGGGGGCCGTCCCCGGACCATGACGGGTGCCTGCACCAGGAGTCTAGCACGGCCGTGGTCCAGGGCATGACCGAAAACTGCTTGGGTAACGAGGCTCCCCAGACCAGGATGGGTGGAGACACCCGGAGTCTAAATAGTCACACCACGTCAGGCCAGACCTTCGCATTGCACTCCGCGAAGACTGCCACACAGCCGCGGGGCAGGTGTGCAGCCTGTGGAAAACCTCGTACAGAAAAGACTGTAAGGGACGACAGCCCCGCCGAGGCGATACAGCGCCAGACGCGGCCCGAGTTTCTGGAGACCGACCGGGGAACTGGTTCGTCTTCAGGATAAGCGCCTCACAGAGGACTGATCCTCACCTGTGTGATCCGTGAACCTCAGCCCCATGGTGCTGGAGTGGAGCGGGTGCCTCGACCTCTTTTCGGGTTTTTTTCTATTTCTTTATTTTCTTTTGGGTGCGTCCACCAAAGAAAACGTGGCCACCCACTCGCAGAGGCTCCCGAAAGCTCCAGCATCAGCTCGAGGTTCATGGAGTAGATCGGTGTCTCCAGAAGAAGGGGATGTCCGGTCGAAGAAGACAAACGACGAAGACAACCACACAGGCCGCACAAAGCGCCCTATCACTTCACAGCTACAACCGCTCTGATGAATTTCCTTTTGTTTGTTGCGTTGACGCTTCTACACACAAAACCCTGAACTGATCACACCCTGAGCCTGATGAAGGGTGGGGTTAGTGTATAGAGCACGTTTGGTTGCAGCTGTGGTGGGGCGCTTTCCGCTCACACGAGTGTGCTTTAAAAAAAAAAAGCATCGTAGCTGTGCTGTGCTCTGATTCAACTTTTATTCAAGGTGATGGACTCATCCAACCGTCTTGTTGTTCGCATACCCCAATCATCAACTGGCCTGGAAAAGGCTAATCCCTCTCCCCTCCCGACCTGGGTCCTGCATTGTGCAATGCCCCCCCCAAGAGAAAGCACCGGAATATTCGAATCAACTCGGCACATTTTGCTGCACAAAAGAGCAACACCGAGATTTTCTGCCACTGCTTTCCCTTGCCCTTGCCCTGCTTTGCAAGGGGGGGCCAGCTTGACTTGCGTTTTATTCAAATCCACAGGCTTGCCCTCCATGACTCCACGTGCTCCACAAAATCAAGGGAGCTCGGCCGGAAAACGCCGCACGCACAAAATGCAAGGATCTCACACGCTTCGTGTCACTTCTCGCTGGCACTGCGTTTGGCTGTCCAATCGCTCGTAGTCCAAATTCTATCTAACTTCTGTGTCCAAAAAACCCCCCCTCTCATCTGTGCTCGCGAGAACCACCTAATAAAACAAGAAAGAACAACGCCGACATGCGCCAAGGATTGCTGAGGTTGGCCGTGTGTATGGGTCTATAATTCTCTGCTTGGGGCTTCGTGATGAGTGAATAGTGACGAGCAGTTTGGACAAACCTTCGTTCCGTGTCAGTGTGACACCGAGTTGTGCGCTCGCGATGGCTGTGACGGCTCACTTTCTTCTGGGGTGAAGGCCACTATAGCCGTCAGCTTCATGATTCCTTCCCGTGGAGGGCAACTGGCACTTCCTAACCTGCTCATAGATGCCCCCACACGGCTTTACCACAGGTCAGAGCACGCTTCCGACAGTGTTTTTATGCCGCCCACAGATATATGCTCCGATTCGTTGAGCGACCTGTCACATTTGTGTGGTTGGCACATCCCTCCCCACCGGAACGAAATATAACAACTAAGCGCAGTTTGGCCCATCTGTTGTCAGTCTCATCCATATTTTTTATCCCACCCAGTGAACGGGGGTGTCACGGGTGTCACTGTTGCCATCCGCAAAGACAACTCGCAACGGTGGCGAGGGTCTTTGTGCGTGCGTGTGTGCGGAGGCATCACCGCAGTCATCAAAAAGATCGAAGTCAAACAAGGAGTCGTGCCAGTGGCACTCCCTTTTTTCGGGTCATGTGGCGCCTATTTTTTTCGGGGGCTCACTTTTTTCTGCACTTCGGAGCAAAAGGTCTCCCATTGATGACGATTTGGTGGTAGAACTGCGTTTGCTGTGGAATATACAGAAAAAAAATGATTCCCAGTTGCCAGAAAATGCTGGCACGCCACAGCCATCTTCCGTTCTATTTTGCATTGCATCCGCCGACATTTCTCCTTCTTTCCGAATTGGTGTATTGGCGAATCCTTCCAAAGGCTGCGGGCCACGGGCTCACGCCCAACCGCATCCAAAAAATCAAAAAACCAAAAAAAACGAGGGACTGGATTTCATAAATGATGATCTCAGAGACTTGAATGTTTACGGCATTCGGCCTGAATCCAGAATCAGAGTTGTTGCCGCACAACTCCATCAAAGAAACACTATAAACGGGGATCAAGAGGCTCCCCCGTATCACCTCAGTCTGTACAAGCAAAGGGTCAGATGGCGATGACTCCCACGTTCAGGAGGGTGGCACCACCTGCATCGCGCCTCGCGGGATGTGACACGTCAGGCAACACCCGATTGAAATGTGGTCTGAAGTTGAGCAGCTTTGCGGAGGGGGGGGGATGTATTTGGGAGAGGGCGGGGTTTGGGTTTCTTGCACGACAACAACAGGGGGCAATTCGTTCTTTTACCGTTTTTGCCTGTCTTGATCAGTGGAAGTTGTGCAAGTATTGGATGGGATTGCGTCGCGATGTCTCCAGACGGGGCCGCCGGGCTCGCCCCCCCCCCCCCCCCCTCCCCTCCCCGCCTCACCCACATCGATTGGTTGACTACAATGTACTGTGCCGTGCTATCTGCGACACACACCCACCACCTCACCAGACGGTGCACCTGGCGGTGCACACGACGTGCGCATGGCACGAATGCGGGAGCGGGTGATCCAAATAGAGTGCGGGTCCCCAGATGCACCCCGAGAGCGCCTGGGGCTGGACCTGTTGGGTACAAACGTGGTGTCCGTCAAATCCGGCATGCACGGTGACCGCTCCGGAGTGCACGTGGGGTCGTGCATCCTGGAGGTGGATGGCGTGGCGGCGACACACAAAGGTGTGTGTCGCCGGCTTGCCGGAGGCGGGTCACATGTCCTCCGGGTGCAAGAGTACCAAGTCGAGGGAGATGTGCTGTCAGGCATGAAGTACCTCTGGGTGACAGGGCTCCCCGAGACATACCCAGCGGACCGGGCAGAAAGCCTTTTCAGGCAGTGCGGGACGGTATTTCAGATGTGGCAGCGCGGTGGGGCATATGTTTTGGAGTACAGGACACCTCCGCTGCAGGCCCTGAAGGCTCTGAAGGAGCTTGTCGTGGAAGACGTTGAAGGACAGCATCTCACGGTGGAGTACCGGACGGATCCCTCTCTGCCCCCTGCGCCAGCACCCAGGCGGCCTCCACAACCCGATCCTCGCGATCGCACCCAGGATACACACCAAGGAAGGGAGCGTGACGACATGCGCCCGAGGCGCGACACTGGTCCAGAGACGACGGACCCATCGGTATGGTGCCAACGAGTTCTTCTTTCTGAACGTTCTGTGCATGTCGGCAAGACACCAGCGGAAGATATTCCATTCAAAATACCCGTGTGTGCGCCGGAACTCCCCTCTGTGGCCACTGCGGGGTGGAGTGTAGGTTTAGACACCCTTCCTGGTTTCACACGCAAGACAGTCGGGAGAAGGTGAAAGGAAATGAGAGTGCACACACTTTTCGAACACATTAATCGCCCCATCACGGCATCGCAGGCAACAGCAGACGGTCCACAGACGCCCATGGTGTACGACAAGCCGCCAACACTACCAAGCGGGTTCCTGGCCTGGTTCTGGTGTGGTTTATGTGGAGTCGCGATGAACAAAGCCAAACGGCCCTTTCGGAATATCAGTGGTCTGAAACTGCACATGATGAAAAGTCATGGAGGTGTCCGAGAAGACATGATAATGGAGCGGGACCTAACAACCGACGGCGAGGGGGAGGACGAACAAATAGAAGAAGCTGAGGAATGACGGCGTGAAGAGGCGCGGAGGTATCCGCGCTCACGGGGGCGTGTACGACAGTTGTGACTCTGTACTTGTTACTTTGGGCAACTCAGACAACAACTCAACTCTCAGGATGTATTCATGATAGATAAGATGTAACTGAGGTATCGAGACAAGGAGGGAGATACTTCCTCGTTAGAAGAAGTCATGTCCAGAGCAGGGCGTCGGTCCTGTCGCCACTAGTTCGCAGGGATCTCACAAAAATGTGTCGCCGAAGCGGGAAGGAAGTTGGCCGGGTCGTGGAGTCATTTTATCTCACCTCGGCCTGAGTTGCTCGGCACCCGAGAAGCAGGATCAGAAACGATGTGGGAGCATCCGACTGTCCTCTGTTCCTTGTGCTGGAACCTGGAGCTGTGGGCATTCAGTTTCTTGATACCTGCAGCTTGTGGGTATTGAGATTCTTGAAAATCTTGAGCTGTAGGTCGAAGCTCAAGTCAGTGGGTCGGTGGATCTTCCTAGTTGATCTGATATACCGTATACGTAAATATTATGGAACGTAAATATTATGGAACGGGCCCATTTTTGGCCGGTCCGTTCCATAATATTTACGTTCCATAATATTTACAGGGCCAGTTGGGGACTCGGTGGTGAGGACGGCTTGCGTCAGGTAATCGCGCGAAAAGTGCACGAGTAGGTCCCGTCAGGGACTCTGTATGCCGTCCGATCACCTGGTCCAAGTCCCCGAGTCGCAGAAAGCCCTGTAAATATTATGGAACGAAAAAAATCTTGAACGCCAACCCACCAGCGTTCCAAAATATTTACGTTCCATAATATTTACGTTCCAAAATATTTACGTATACGGTATATACGATCCGGTGCACAAACAAACATACTTTGCCAACGGCCTCGAATTTGCTCCACGACGATCCAACAATGCAATTCAGTGTGCGTTTTCGCTGTGGGATATGTCACACTGCCAGCCACAGGTGCACACTTGACACAATGAGGACATCTCTGGCAGGTTGGTATACACACTCGTGCTCCCTGGTCGGTTGGGTTTGGTTGGGCCCCCCCCCCCCCCCCCTCCCTTGGGCATCCCCCATTCCACCCCTTCCCTCACCCTTTTCCCCTTTCCAATCTTCTTGACCTTGTGGGCGGGCAGAGCCGGGAGGGCTGGTTGGGCCTTAGATTCATTTTACTGCAACCAACAACCCACTCCCCCTTGGGCCACTTGTCCCTTGGGCTCTGTTCCCCACCATCCATCCCCCTCCACTCCCCCAACCCCCAACCCCACGAGCACGAGTGATGGAAGGGCGAGAGCCGCCCAGGCGATGGCAGGCCCAGATGGGGGCGACGCTGGCGGTGGTGGCGCTCGCGGTGCTGACGACAGCACCGCTGGAGCAGAAGCAGCCCGGGTCGCCCCCGGTAGCGCAGCCCGGGTCGCCCCCGGTCGCAGGAGAGCGCGGGCTGGCCGCCCCTGACGAGGGGCGCGCCAGGCGAGAGGAGCAGGGGCCTCGTGCGAGGCCTCTGCTGACACCCTGCCTGCAAGGCAGGGGAGCGCGTCGGCCTCACCCGCCGGCAGTGCGCACCTCTCGCGGGAAAGTAGTGGTTGCGGCACGCCCACCACGTCCCCCCAACATGCTGCAAGCGGCGGTTCCGCTAACGGTGAGGCCGCCGGGCCGTGCCCCAGCCCACCGACAGCAGCGGAAGGGGTGGCAGCCCGGGTCGCCCCCGGTCCCCGCGAGTTGGCTGGGCCAGGTCCCCCGAGGGACCAGGCCAACGGTACCGCTGCCTGTGTCTCTCCCCTCCCCCCTTGGGGGCCCCATGGGTGGATTGGGTGGGAGGTGGAACGGGAGCTGGGCCACCCCCCCTTTGGGTGGCGAATGGGTGGTGGCAGGGAGGGTGCCCCCCCCCCGTTGGGGTGGTGACCGGGTGGTGGCAGGGAGGGTCGGTGGGGACAACAACAGCAACGAAGCCAGCGTGGCCGACACGGGTCTCGCGAACGGGAGCGCTGTCCAGCTAGCCCCACGCCGGCTCAGGGTCAGGACACCAGCAGTCTTCTCATCGATGCATCGCAACAATACATACCGCATCGCACGGACGGGGTGTGAGACGCCGCGTGCTGCGGGTCACTACGACAACGGGCACCTCACTACATGTGGCGCCATCACTGCTGCGGGCCTGGCACACAGCAACGGGACTTTTTCTACTGCATTCCCTGTCGGCGGGACGCGGTGGGCAACGGGCGATTCTGACGACACTATCTGCAGGCAGCTGACATCAACGAAGGAGGTGGGGTGCATGTTGGACTGCAGCGTGTACAGGGCAGCGAGGACGCACGGTGGGCGTCTGGCGACTGGGGACGACAAAGGCAAAGTACGTGTGAGGGACTTGAAAGGGTTGCGGAGCGCCACAGTGCTGGAGCGTAGCAGCGGGGAGGTTTACAGCATTGCGGGGTCGGGCCTGAGGAACTTCGGCGGGCCAGGGGGGAGGTGTGGTGGCAGACAGACGTGTGCGGACCCCAAGCCGACCCTCTCCGACCTCAAGGGCTCCACTTGCACCTGCGCGGTCAACAACACAGTGACAGTGACTGGGGTGAAGACAACATGCACGCGCGATGAGGCCGTGGCAAAGCCGTGGGGTGACGGTCGGACCTGCAAGGACCCCAACATAAAGTGCTCGTGGGACTGCGGCAGCGGCGACGACGGCACCTGTGGGGCAGGGTGGGGCATTCACGGCCGGGCCAGACTACTCCGGGTGTTATGGTGGGCGGCGCAGCGGAGCGGCATCGTGGGGCCAATGGTGGCGGGGGTGGCGCTGCTCTGCGGCGACGTGGGAGCCAGTGTGGCATGGGTGGCGCAGGTGACGGGGCGAGCAGCCTGGGGGCTCATGGCAGCGGGCCGCCTCCGCGTCGCCCGCTTGCAGCTGGTGTGGATCGGGTGGACGCTCTGGTGCGGGGCGTGTGTGGAGGCGGAGGCAGGAGGCTGGGAGGGGCTGCAGGGGAGCGGCGCGGTGCTGCTGAGTGCGGGGTGGCTGGGTGCGCGGTGGGCGACCCTCCGCGCTCACATGGCGTGGTGGCCGAGTGGGGCGCAGGCCCTCTCCCTGACGCTGTGGATGCTTGTGGTGCTGGCGGGAGTGGCGGACCCGATGGGGCTGTTGCCTGCGTGGGGAGTGGAGGGCCTCGCCTGGGTGGATGTGGCAGCGGGCGCAGCAGGCGGGTGGGTGACGGGACTGTGCGGGGCCGCGGGTCCGTGGCTGCTCATGGCGTGTGCGCAGCTGAGCATCTGGTGGCTCTTTGAGCCGTACCCTCGGGAGGGCCGCCAGCCCAGACGCAGATGGCGGGCTCGCCGACCGAGCCGAGCGGTGTCGATGTGGTGGGTGGGAGGAGGGCGTCGCCTGGTACGGCGGGCGGCGCTCATGGGGGTGCGAGTGTTCGGGGGCGCCCGCCGGGGGGACGGGGTGCTTTGCCCAGGGCCGGGACCGGGAGTGGCGCACGTGCCCTCGGAGTGCTGGAAGCCAGACGGGCCACCGGAGGAGGCCCTCCCGGTCCTGCAGGCAGCTGGGGTACGAAGCTGTGTACCAGGGGACAACCTGGTCGTGGCAGACGGCGCGTTGCAGCGCTGGGCAGACGCGGGCGAGTGTGTGGTGGTGTGGGTGCAGGGCGGGGACCTCCCGGTGGTGTACGCAGCACCGACGTACCGGGCCAAGACGCGGGAGGCTCTCCGCCGGTACCCCAAGGTGGTGCTGGCGCCGTCGGAGACGGGGGTTGCCTGTGCGGTTGCGTCGGAAGCGCAGGCGACGAGGCTGATGGGCAAGGGGCGGCTGGTCTGGGATGCGAGCGGTGACGGAGCGGCTTGCGTAGCGCTGGCACCGGACGCGCTGAGCGGTGGGGGCGAGGGGCAGAGCATGCGGGCGGTGGACGCCATCCTGCCGGTCGGAGCATCCCGGGTCCCCAACGTGTCGCAGCACGACTGTGGGTACCTGGCGCTAGGGTACGAGCAGGAGGAGGTGCAGAGCGAGCGGGACGCGATCGCAACGCTGGCTGCGAGTCAGCCCAACCTCAAGGGCTTCTTCACGTCGCCGGAGGCATACGCGGAGTACCTATGCGGGGTGCGAGCGGAGAGGCACATGGACCACCTCACCCTGCACCTCGCGGCGCGTGAGGGGGACTTCCAGGTGCTGGTGGTGCAGCCGGGGCAGCCCACGCTCCTCATCGGGGCGGTCCCGAAGCCGCGCCCCAAAGCGCCGAGGGGACCGGGCAGGAAGGAGGGGGATCCGCTGCGGGTGGTGGCACTGGCGAGCACCCACTACGAGAAGGTCGTTGCGTCCGCTACGGCGCTAGCAGAGCTGAAGCGGGCTGCGAAGCGCACCACCCTGACTGCGCAGAACGCGGGAGAGCAGCCGGCCGAGGGAGGCGACGGGGTGGACATCTCGGGGAAGCTAGTCGAGGTCGCCACGTCGAAGTGCTGGTGTCCGGTCGACACGTGCTCCCGCTCGCTGGTGAGGGGCGGGTCGTCGATACAGCGCTCGTCCCTCACCAAACACATGAACAAGCATGTGGAAGAGGACGGTATCTCCCCCCGGGAGATGCAGCAGCTGCTGCGGCAGTCGGGCCTGCGCACGTGTGCGGTGTGCAGCACGGTGATGGCGCTGACGGACTCGAAGCGCAAGCAGGCGGAGGTGTGCCGGGCCTGCGAGCCGAAGGTGCAGGCCGAGGAGCTGGGGGAGCCGAGTGCGGCCCAGGGCCGCTACGAGGGCCTGCCGGAGTGGGGGCGCATCGCCGAGTCGGGGGTGCGGACGTGGGAGGCGGTCCCCAGAGAGCTGCAGGGGGAATGGGCGGCGTGCTTCCGGGACGCGTGCCGGGAGGCGGCAGCGACGCAGACGGACGCGGCGTACCGGGTGCTCGCCATGGTGCCGCAGCTCGCGCTGCGGAAGGAGCGGATGGGCAAGGCGCGCAAGGCCCAGACGCTCCGCCAGCGGCGGCTGCTGATCGGGAGGCTGCGCCAGGGGGAGCACGCCCAGGTGTGGGCTGCGGAGGCGGGGAAGCGCAAGCCCGGGGGCGAGCCAGCACGGCCCCCGGCGGGGCAGGGGGACCCGACGGAGGAGCACCGGCGCTGGCAGGGGCGGGTGCAGAAGTTGACGGCGCAGGGCCGCACGTCGGCGGCGGTGAAGGCTCTGACACCGGATGCGGTCGCCCCCCAGTCGGACGAGACGCTGCAGCAGCTCCAGAAGAAACACCCGACGGGGAAGCCGGCGCAGTGCGGCAAGGTGGACCCAGCACTTTGTGAGGCGTTTACCCCGCTGGAAGTGCTGAAGGCGGTGAACGGGTTTCCCACGGGGTCCGCAGGGGGTTCCCTCGGGCTCAGGCCGGATCACCTGAAGGCGGCGGTGGCGCACCCGACTGCACGTGCCCTCCCGGCGCTCACGCATCTGGTGAACGGGTTGGCGCGGGGGGCGGCGCCGGACACGACACGGGCATGGCTGGCGGGGGCGAGCCTGACGGCGCTCCGCAAGGGGGACGCGGATGTGCGGCCAATCGCGTGTGGCGAGTCGATCAGGCGCCTGGTGGCGAAGCTCATCGCGGCGAGGCATCGGGACGAGGCGAAGACGATTCTCCTTCGGGGTAAGCAGGTCGGGGTGGGTGTACGGCAGGGGGCGGAGGCGGCGACGGCGGTGGTCGCCAACTTCGCTGCGAGGAGCAAGGGCCAGGACGCGTGCATCCTCAAGATCGACTACACGAACGCGTTTAACGCGGTCGATCGCACAGCCTTCCTGAAGCAGGTTGAGGAGAAGTTCCCGGGGATGTTGCCGTGGGTGGCGTGGTGCTACACGCAACCCACGAACCTGCAGTTTGGGGATAAACGCCTGCAGTCAGCATGTGGTGTGCAGCAGGGGGACCCCCTGGGGCCGCTGCTCTTCTCCCTGGCGATCGCGCCCATAGCAGAGGAGGTGGCACAACTCCCGGGTGTCCAAGGGACAGTGTGGTTCCTCGATGACGGGGTGGTGATGGGCTCAGGGTACGCGGTGAGCCGAGCGTACGAGCACATCGTGCGGCGCAGCCGGGACATGGGGCTTACGGTCCGGGAGGACAAGTGTGAGCTGGTGGACATAGCGGGTCACTCCCTCGCGACATGGGAAGGGTGGGGCCTGAAGGTGAAGGAGAAGCCCAAGGGATCGCCACTTGAGGGCATCCGATGGATCCGGGAGAGCAACTTCGAGCTGCTCGGAGCCCCCATTGGTGACGCGGCATGGTGCGAGGAGTACATGCAGGCTCGGGTCAAGGTCTTCGTCAGGTCGCTGGACGCGCTGGACAAGCTGTCGGATTCGCAGACCGCCTTCGTCCTGCTGCGGGAGTGCCTGGGGTTTGCTCGTATGGTCTTCTTCATGCGGGCTATAGGGGCTACGGGGGCGACGAAGTATCTGGACAGGTACGACGCGCGGGTCCAGCGGAGCCTCGCACGGCTCCTGGGGTACGAGGATGAGTGTCTCCCCCAGGAGGCGGTGCTGCAGGCGTCGCTCCCGGTGCGGGTCGGCGGCCTCGGTGTCCGTAAGGCCGCAGACCACTGGCATGCGGCGGCGCTGGCGTCGAGTGCAGGGACTGCGGGGCTCTGCCGCAGGCTGGACCGCAACTTCGTCTGGGACGCGGAGGGCTGGCGGCGGACCGCGCTCTCGTACAACGAGATGGTGGCAGAGGGGTGGCAGAGGGGTGGCAGGTGGACCCAGATGCACCCCCAGTCAGAGCCCCGGAGCAGCGCACCCTGTCCCTCGGCATCCTGGAGGCAGGGTACAACGCCCTGATGGAGGGTGCAGACGCTGCGACGCGCGCCAGGCTGAACTCGCAGCTGCTGAGGGGGTGTGGGGCATGGCTGACAGGGAGCCCAGGCCGCTGGGAGGCGATGCCCGCGCAAGCCTTCCAGGCGGTGCTACGGCTCCGGATGGGGCTGCCGCTGTTCGGATCGCTGGAGCGGTGTGGGTGCTGTGGGAGAGACGGGGTGCTGGATCCTCATGGGGAACACGCCGCGCTCTGCGAGAAGGGCGGGGGGGCGGTGCTGCGGCACGAGGCAGTGGCCGACGCGCTCCTGGGGATGGCCCGCAAGGTGGGACTGGGTGCGGAGCGGGAAACCGCCGGCTTGCTGCAGGACAGGAGGCGCCCAGGGGATGTCACTCTGCGCCAAGGGTTCATGGACGGCAGGGTCACTGCGATCGACGTCGCGGTGGTGAATCCTCTGGCGCCGTCGTACGTCCAGTTGGCGGCGCGGACGGTGGGCGGGGCCGCAGCGCGTCGGCAAGCGGACAAGGTCCGCAAGTACCGGGACGACGAGGCGGTGCGAGGAGGTCGGCTGGCCTTTGAGCCCTTTGTGATCGAACTGTTTGGAGGCTGGGGGCAGCGCGCGGCCTCCATCATGAACAGGTTGGTGGCGATCGGGGCGTCCAGGCTGGGCGTGGGTAGGGTGGGGCTGGCCCAGCAAGCAGCCCGGAGCATGGGCTGGGCGTTCCAGAAGGCGGTGGGGTTGTCCCTCCTGGCGTGTGGGGAGCTGTGCTCTCAGGCAGGGGGAACACGCAGGCAGGTGTGCCTGGAGGCGACCCCGGTGATCGACCCTGCGACGTACGTGCAGTTCGGGGACCTGATGCCGGGGGTGGTGATGGAGGAGGTGCCGCCAGATGACACAGGTGGGGAAGACGAGGACGGGAGCGAGGGGGAGTTTGGACCGGACCCCGAACCGCCAGCGGAGGAGCGCGCCTTCGACGTGAAGGTGGCGCAGTGGCGGAAGAGGTGCGACCCCCGGGGGGAGAAGACCGCAGCGCAGTGTCTGCAGGAGGGGTGTGCAGCCAGTCTCCCCGCCTGGTACCAGCTGCGGCAGCTGGGGGGCACAATGCCGACGGGGCAAGCAGTCGACGGGGTTGAGGCCGTCATCAGGGGTGGTGACGCGCCGTGTTCGCTGGAGCAGGCGCGGAGGCAGGCAGTCGGGTTGGTGCTGAACGCTCCGGAGCTGCGGCCAGAAGTGGCAGATCCTGCGGAATGGAGCTGCCGGATGCGGGCGCCGACACGCTTGCCAGATGGCAGTGTGCCACAGGAGGCATGGGCGGACATGGCGGTGCTGCGGGCGCTGGCAGTGGTGCTGCGTGTGGAGATCCTCGTCCTGCGGGACTACGGGGAGCCAGTGGTGTGCAGGCCGAGGCCGGAGGCGCAGGTGCGGACACGCTTCGCTTTGTGTGCGGACGGGCGGGGTTTTGTGCGGGTCGACGTGGAGGTGGACACATCGCAGCTGCCGGCGGGGCCAGAGGCGGCCGTTGCGGAGCCGATGGAGAGGGTGTTCGCCGGCCAGGCTGGGGCGATCTGCCACATTTGCAGGGAGAAGGTGGGGCCGCAGTCTCTCCACCTCCGGTGCCGTAAGTGCATGCAGGCGGCGTGCATGGCGTGTGGTGGGGAGGACCTGCCGTGCGCTTGTCCGAGGGGGCGTTTGCGGTTGGTGCAGGCGTCGGGGCGGCCCCGCGGGTGGGCGGCGGTGGTGAAAGAGGAGGTGTGCGAGGAGGCAGGGGAGCCGGGTGCGGCCCCGAAGAAGCGACGGGCGGGTGGGGCGGGAGCGACGGCAGCACCTTCACCGGCCGCGTCACCAGACGGGTGCACACCTCCTCCATCGGGCGCGCCGCCAGTGACCCCCGCCGGGGCGGTGCGGGGCACAGCAGCCGAGCAGCGAGAGCGGGAAGCGGACCGGTGGCAGCGCGTGCAGGAGCTGTCGGCCACGGAGCCTGTGGCGGCCTTCATCGCCCAGTGGCAGAGTGCCGCCCCCGCCGCGGATGTGTCACAGTGTTTGGAAGTCGAGGACCTGGTGGGGTCCCTCCAGGGACAGGTGCGGTGGCGGGCGGAGTACACCGTGGGCGACTGCCTGTTTGACGCGGTGGTCGGTCAGCTGCCGGCCAGTCTGATTGTGACAGCGGCCGAGGCGCGGAGGCGAGCAGTGGAGGCGGTGGTGTCGCACGCCGGGCTGCGCGCGCTGGTGGAGGGGGCGCCGGAGGCGTGGGCTCGGCTGATGGGCCGCAGCGGGGCAGGGCCGGGGCTGCAGTCGTGGGCTGACGAGCTGGTCCTCGGGGGGCTCGCGAGGGCCCTCTGCATCAACATCCTGGCGTTCAGGAAGCAGGGCCAGGGGGTCAGAGTGTGGCGCGCAGCGAGGCGGGCGGCAGGGATGGCGGCGGTGGCGTTTGTGGGTGAGTCGGGACAGGCAGACGGCACAGCGGTGGGCCACTTTGTGCCCGTGATCCTGCCCGAGCCGCTGCAGCAGTGGGCGCTGGAGGTGGACGCGTGCCCAGTGGGGCAGGATATCCGCGTCCGGGGGTGTGAAGCTGCGCGGCTGATGAGCCTCCAGGTCGGTTGGCAGACGAGCTGCGGGGCGTGCACCACGCCGGTGAGCGTTCGCGGGTGCTGGGGATGCAGCGAGTGCGGGGTGGCAGTGTGCCTCACGTGCCGCGACAAGTCCCCGGCGACATACAGGTGGTGCGGTGAAGCACACCTCGACAACCCGTCTTCTTCGACATCCCACCCCCTCCCTTCACCCCATAACACCCACCCTCCGACGGCATCTCAGACTACATCATCCCAACCTACTACATCCCACCCTACATCTCAGACTACATCATCCCAACCTACTACATCCCACCCTACATCATCCCACTCTACTTCTTCTCAACCTACTCCATCCCAACCCACTCCATCCCGGCACTCGCCGGCCCTTCCCCACTCCTCACCATCCCCTTCGGCAGCTCCCGTGGGGGGCACCCCGTCGAGTGCGGCGGCGGCGGCGGCGGCAGCAGCGGCGACACCTCTGGGGGAAGGCTCCAACAACGGACCCACAGCCATCCCTCGGCAGGCAGCAGCGGCAGCGACAGCGGCGGCAGCGGCAGCAGCATCGAC
The DNA here is from genome assembly GCA_963210315.1 of Rhynchopus euleeides. Classification (NCBI taxonomy): domain Eukaryota; phylum Euglenozoa; class Diplonemea; order Diplonemida; family Diplonemidae; genus Rhynchopus; species Rhynchopus euleeides. The sequence continues at coordinate 2,433,831 of OY723258.1, forward strand.
GATGGAGCTCCCTCGAGGGGCGGACGGCGGCATCGCCTTCGACGACGAGTTGTCGGAGGGGGTGGACGGCATGAGCGACGAGGGCACGGTCACGTCAACGGGAGGCACCCAAAACACAAACACAGCCACCCAAGTGTCAGTGATCCTGATCTCAGCAGCTCGCGCGGGTATGGGGAAGTGGGCAGGGAGTCGGTCTGACGGGCCAGCAGAGGTGGACGGCAGGATGGTGTTTCCTTCGGCAGCGAAGGCGGCGGCGGAGGGAGCGAAGGAGGCGGCGTGGGTCCCTCGGACGGCAGAAGGCTGGTTCGAGCTCTTCGGCCAGCACGGGCGCTCAGAGTTGGAGGTCGAGACGGCACACGCTGTCTACAAGCAGTGGGTGGCGGATCGACGGTCGGTTGATGCCGACTTCAACTCGAGGCGGGAAGGGGCGAGTGCGGCACGGGTGGAGGAGTTCTTCGCGTGCAAGCGCGTGAACAGCCGGGTGGACAAGAGACGGACGCGTGAGCGGCACCCGGAGGAGGCGGCGCGACCGCGGGGCGGCCGTGGCGGGGGAGGGGTGGCGGACCCCCGGGACAGGAGGGGCGACGGCCAGGGTGGAGGGAGGCAGGGTCGCGACAGGTGGGCAGCCGGGAGAGGCGGCGGCAGGGGTGGCGGCGACCGTAGGGATCGTGGCGGCGGGCAGGAGAGGCAGGCTGCGGTGATCGGAGTAGGGGGCCAGGGGCCCCGTCGGCGGAGGTGAAGCGTTCATGCAGGGAGAGGACGGTGCACGTAGGGTGCAACCTCCTCCCCCCCCCTTCCCCCTCCTCCCCTCTTCGGTAGAGTCGTGTGTATAGTCCGTCTAGGGTGGGTGGTTGGGACCCCCGCGTCCGTTCCCCTCGCGCCTAGGCCCCCAAGCATCATCACCGATTCCAGTGTGTATAGTTTGACCTTCGAGCCGTGGGTCCGGAAAGTCCATTCGGTCCCACGGCGCCTAAACAAACAAATCTGATCGTCCCCCCCCCCCGCCCCTCCCCCTTAATAGAGTCTTGCACAGTGTGAATAGTCTTGCCCTTTGGGGGGGTCGGTGGTGTCCGAAAAAGTTCGCCACAAACTCGGAGTGGCACCAGCAGAACGTGTGTGAGAGCCACGGCACCACGGACCCCTGTAAATTCGCTCCCTGATTCCACCATTCCCCTCGATTCCGCCCCTCCTCTGCAGTTCCCTCCCCCAGTTCGAGTGGTTTGGAGGGATGGCCCGCTCGGTCCCGCAAACCGCTCGACAGGGACTGTTTCAACCCTGTTTTTTGCGCGTTCTGGGCCCTGGACTTTTCGAACGGTCGCCATTTGGGGAGAGACTGTAGAAGAGGTCTGGCCCTTGTTGTTCGAACTTGCCAAGTACACGGCCCTCTAGCCTCTAGCCTCTGCCACACGTGGCCAACAGCAACTGTGTCGTTGGCTTCCGCCCTGCATGTCATCTCGACAAGCAGCAGACACCCCAAGAGCAGAGGTGGAGAGTAGCAGTCCCCCGGTTCGCCCCCGGGTACCAAAAAAAAAACTCTCATAGAGTGCTTCATACACTTGATAATAGTAGAATGTAGGCAAGGTGGCCGAGTGGTCTAAGGCGCTACGTTCAGGTCGTAGTCTCTTCGGGGGCGTGAGTTCAAACCTCACCCTTGTCACTTTTCATACTTCAAAACCGCACAGGCAAACAACTTTTTCTCCCATACATTCCCAAGGAAAGATTCCTTATGTGTATGGATATTCTACCAATTAAACAGGCGTAATTGGTCTAGTGGTAGAATGGCTCCCTGCCACGGAGTCGGCCCGGGTTCGATTCCCGGATTACGCACTTCCTTTTTTAAAATCTTTTCCCCTATATTTTCATGTAATAATGCCTGAACTCACTTCCTTATGCACTGGCAAGATGGCCGAGTGGTCTAAGGCGCCAGGTTTAGGCCCTGGTCTCTTCGGGGGCGTGGGTTCAAACCCCACTCTTGTCATACCTTTATTCAAAGTGTGTACACACACAACACACAAAACATTTCAACCAATATTTTCAACAATAATGTGACCTGTCCGGGAATTGAACCTGTGTCCACCAGTTGCACTGCTATTTTACTGTGGTGCACTAGACCACTAGACTATTGCAGGCAGCTTCTTCAGCAGATGTAACCCATATGTACTGTATATGTTGTGACAGCAAGTGGGGTTCGAACCCCCGACCGCTCACTACAAGGAGGTGTGCTCAACCACTAGACTATGGGAGCCAGCTTCCCATATCTTCGTAGTCTTCCAGTACACTATACTACCGCACATCTTCAGGGTTCGAACCCCCGACCGCTCATTACAAGGAGGTGTACTCAACCACTAGACTATCGGAGGCAGCTTCTTCAGTGTACGTAACCTATATACACTGCACATGTTGTAACAGCAAGTGGGGTTCGAACCCCCGACCGCTCACTACAAGGAGGTGTGCTCAACCACTATACTATGGGAGCCACCTTACTATATCTTGGTACATCTCTTCAGGGTTCGAACCCCCAACCTCTCCCAACACAGGTGGTGTGCTCAACCACTAGACTTTCTGAGGGGCGCCTGTATGTTCCAACCTCCTTCATGGGCATCGAATATCCGACCGTAGGCAGGTTAGCCTAGAGGTTAGAATTCCTGACTGTGACAAAAGAGGCCCGGGTTCAAATCCCGGGACAGAATTTTTTTGGGGGATTTGCTTGACCAAATCCCAACCAATTTTTGCCCCCATTTTCCTCCTAAATATGCTTGCCCCAGGCGCCGAAATGAGTACCAAAAAGTGATAACCAGCGTCTGTGCGTGCCACCATCGCTTTCGGATTTTCACGGTTCGCCCGCCATAATTGATAAAATGCAGTTGGCCGGAATTTTTCGATAAACTTTTTTTTTCTGAAAGATATAAAGCTCCTAACCCTGCTACGTTTCACCCAAAAAGTCTGTACATATCGTCACGTACAGACATCGGTAGTATATTTTTTCAAAGGAATTCGGCGGGTATTTCCAGCACTGTGGGTTCAAACCTCACTTTCTGTTTTTTTACCCATGTCCAACTTTGATGGTTCGAACACCCTGGGGGGGTCTATTTCGGGTGTCTCAAAAATGCGCGAGAGGTGGGGATATTGGGTCAGAGAGGAATCAAACTGTTGGTAGGGTACTGCCCAGCCACCACCAATTAAGTCGTTTTTGGTGTTCCAAAAAGTGTTTTTTGGCCATTTTTGGACCTATTTTTGGGGTTTTGACCCCCCAGATCGACGACTTTTTTGGATCCAGATATACCCGTGTCTGTACCAGATTCTGGGTGTGGAAATAATAAAAAAAAACCGAAAAAAAACCTCAACCAGGTATCGAACTTGCTTCCAACACACCTAGATTCCTTAGAAAACACCCCATGATTTCACCTCGATATGTACCTGGAGCTCCATTCTGAGCCCTGGTGAGCCCACCAACAGTTTGCACCGTTTCTCCCCCGAAATCTGGGTCAAACACGGTGGTATCAGTTTCGAACCGGGGACCCGATTTTTTTTACAGGAATGGCCTTTTTTAGGCCAAAATGGCCGAAAAACAGGGTTTTGGCCAAAAAAAACGACTTAGTGGGTGCTGGCTGGGGACCCATATTTCAACACTATACACCGTTTCGCACCCAGTATCTGAACCATTCGCGCATTTTTGAGATACCCGATTTTGACCCACCCAGGGTGTTCGAACCACCCAAATTGGAGTTTTGTAAAAAAAAAAAAAAAAAAAAAAAGCAAGGTTTGAACCCACAGTGCTACAAATTTCCCAGAAATTCCTTTGAAAAAGTATACTACCGATGTCTGTACGTGACGATATGTACAAACTTTTTCAGCCAAACGTAGCAGGGTTATGAGCTTTATATCTTTCGAGAAAAAAAAAGTTTATCGAAAAATTCCGGACCAACCAGTTTTACCAATTTTGGCTGAGGACCCGTAAAAAACCGAACGCGTCAGTGGCACGCAGAGACGCTGGCTGTCGACTTTTGGTACTCAAAGTCCACCCAGGGGTCAGCAGAAGTGGGTGGAAAAAAGTTTGTGAAAATTAACACTTTTGCGCAAAAATATTTTTTCGAAAAAGTTTTGAATTTTTCCGGGAATCGAACCCGGGCCTCTTTGGTCACAACCAAGAATTGTAACCACTAGACTACCCTTGTTAGTTTATAAAGCACTTATACTTAAGAAGGGCAATGATATGGGGAAATGTTTTGGTGCAGTATGTGCATGGGCATAAGTTGATGCATAAAAAAAGCAACCGTGGCAGGACTCGAACCTGCAACCGCCTGATCCGTAGTCAGGCGCTCTTCCATTGAGCCACACGGTCTCTGATAATTTATTGAAGATGTTACATCATGGAGGTACTTGCACAGGGTGCTGCCTTGACTGTGTGTGTATATATATATATGTATACACAAACAAAAGATAACTACTAGCAGAGGTAGGTTTCGATCCTACGACCTGTGGGTTATGCCCACAGCCAAGGAACGGGTTTGCGGGCACTCAGATTCCTGAAAATCCTTGGCTGTGGGCATTCAGATTCCTGAAAATCCTTGGCTGTGGGCATTCAGATTCCTGAAACTCCTTGGCTGTGGGCATTCAGATTCCTGAAAATCCTTGGCTGTGGGCATTCAGATTCCTGAAATTCCTTGGCTGTGGGCATTTAGATTCCTGAAATTCCTTGGCTGTGGGCATTCAGATTCCTGAAAATCCTTGGCTGTGGGCATTCAGATTCCTGAAAATCCTTGGCTGTGGGCATTCAGATTCCTGAAATTCCTTGGCTGTGGGCATTCAGATTCCTGAAATTCCTTGGCTGTGGGCATTCAGATTCCTGAAATTCCTTGGCTGTGGGCATTCAGATTCCTGAAATTCCTTGGCTGTTGGCATTCAGATTCCTGAAAATCCTTGGCTGTGGGCATTCAGATTCCTGAAAATCCTTGGCTGTGGGCATTCAGATTCCTGAAATTCCTTGGCTGTGGGCATTCAGATTCCTGAAAATCCTTGGCTGTGGGCATTCAGATTCCTGAAATTCCTTGGCTGTGGGCATTCAGATTCCTGAAATTCCTTGGCTGTGGGCATTCAGATTCCTGAAATTCCTTGGCTGTGGGCATTCAGATTCCTGAAATTCCTTGGCTGTGGGCATTCAGATTCCTGAAAATCCTTGGCTGTGGGCATTCAGATTCCTGAAAATCCTTGGCTGTGGGCATTCAGATTCCTGAAATTCCTTGGCTGTGGGCATGCAGATTCCTGAAAATCCTTGGCTGTGGGCATTCAGATTCCTGAAATTCCTTGGCTGTGGGCATTCATATTCCTGAAAATCCTTGGCTGTGGGCATTCAGATTCCTGAAATTCCTTGGCTGTGGGCATGCAGATTCCTGAAAATCCTTGGCTGTGGGCATTCAGATTCCTGAAATTCCTTGGCTGTGGGCATTCATATTCCTGAAAATCCTTGGCTGTGGGCATTCAGATTCCTGAAAATCCTTGGCTGTGGGCATTCAGATTCCTGAAATTCCTTGGCTGTGGGCATTCAGATTCCTGAAATTCCTTGGCTGTGGGCATTCAGATTCCTGAAAATCCTTGGCTGTGGGCATTCAGATTCCTGAAAATCCTTGGCTGTGGGCATTGAGATTCCTGAAAATCCTTGGCTGTGGGCATTCAGATTCCTGAAAATCCTTGGCTGTGGGCATTGAGATTCCTGAAAATCCTTGGCTGTGGGCATTCAGATTTCTGAAATTCCTTGGCTGTGGGCATTCAGATTCCTGAAAATCCTTGGCTGTGGGCATTCAGATTCCTGAAATTCCTTGGCTGTGGGCATTCAGATTCCAGAAAATCCTTGGCTGTGGGCATTCAGATTCCTGAAAATCCTTGGCTGTGGGCATTCAGATTCCTGAAAATCCTTGGCTGTGGGCATTCAGATTCCTGAAATTCCTTGGCTGTGGGCATTCAGATTCCTGAAATTCCTTGGCTGTGGGCATTCAGATTCCTAAAATTCCTTGGCTGTGGGCATTCAGATTCCTGAAAATCCTTGGCTGTGGGCATTCAGATTCCTGAAAATCCTTGGCTGTGGGCATTCAGATTCCTGAAAATCCTTGGCTGTGGGCATTCAGATTCCTGAAAATCCTTGGCTGTGGGCATTCAGATTCCTGAAAATCCTTGGCTGTGGGCATTCAGATTCCTGAAAATCCTTGGCTGTGGGCATTCAGATTCCTGAAATTCCTTGGCTGTGGGCATTCAGATTCCTGAAAATCCTTGGCTGTGGGCATTCAGATTCCTGAAAATCCTTGGCTGTGGGCATTCAGATTCCTGAAAATCCTTGGCTGTGGGCATTCAGATTCCTGAAAATCCTTGGCTGTGGGCATTCAGATTCCTGAAATTCCTTGGCTGTGGGCATTCAGATTCCTGAAAATCCTTGGCTGTGGGCATTCAGATTCCTGAAAATCCTTGGCTGTGGGCATTCAGATTCCTGAAATTCCTTGGCTGTGGGCATTCAGATTCCTGAAAATCCTTGGCTGTGGGCATTGAGATTCCTGAAAATCCTTGGCTGTGGGCATTCAGATTCCTGAAAATCCTTGGCTGTGGGCATTCAGATTCCTGAAATTCCTTGGCTGTGGGCATTCAGATTCCTGAAATTCCTTGGCTGTGGGCATTCAGATTCCAGAAAATCCTTGGCTGTGGGCATTCAGATTCCTGAAAATCCTTGGCTGTGGGCATTCAGATTCCTGAAAATCCTTGGCTGTGGGCATTCAGATTCCTGAAAATCCTTGGCTGTGGGCATTCAGATTCCTGAAATTCCTTGGCTGTGGGCATTCAGATTCCTGAAATTCCTTGGCTGTGGGCATTCAGATTCCTGAAATTCCTTGGCTGTGGGCATTCAGATTCCTGAAAATCCTTGGCTGTGGGCATTCAGATTCCTGAAAATCCTTGGCTGTGGGCATTCAGATTCCTGAAAATCCTTGGCTGTGGGCATTCAGATTCCTGAAATTCCTTGGCTGTGGGCATTCAGATTCCTGAAATTCCTTGGCTGTGGGCATTCAGATTCCTGAAATTCCTTGGCTGTGGGCATTCAGATTCCTGAAAATCCTTGGCTGTGGGCATTCAGATTCCTGAAATCCCTTGGCTGTGGGCATTCAGATTCCTGAAAATCCTTGGCTGTTGGCATTCAGATTCCTGAAAATCCTTGGCTGTGGGCATTCAGATTCCTGAAATTCTTTGGCTGTGGGCATTCAGATTCCTGAAATTCTTTGGCTGTGGGCATTCAGATTCCTGAAATTCTTTGGCTGTGGGCATTCAGATTCCTGAAAATCCTTGGCTGTGGGCATTCAGATTCCTGAAATCCCTTGGCTGTGGGCATTCAGATTCCTGAAAATCCTTGGCTGTTGGCATTCAGATTCCTGAAAATCCTTGGCTGTGGGCATTCAGATTCCTGAAATTCTTTGGCTGTGGGCATTCAGATTCCTGAAATTCTTTGGCTGTGGGCATTCAGATTCCTGAAATTCTTTGGCTGTGGGCATTCAGATTCCTGAAAATCCTTGGCTGTGGGCATTCAGATTCCTGAAAATCCTTGGCTGTGGGCATTCAGATTCCTGAAATTCCTTGGCTGTGGGCATTCAGATTCCTGAAATTCCTTGGCTGTGGGCATTCAGATTCCTGAAATTCCTTGGCTGTGGGCATTCAGATTCCTGAAAATCCTTGGCTGTGGGCATTCAGATTCCTGAAATCCCTTGGCTGTGGGCATTCAGATTCCTGAAAATCCTTGGCTGTTGGCATTCAGATTCCTGAAAATCCTTGGCTGTGGGCATTCAGATTCCTGAAATTCTTTGGCTGTGGGCATTCAGATTCCTGAAATTCTTTGGCTGTGGGCATTCAGATTCCTGAAATTCCTTGGCTGTGGGCATTCAGATTCCTGAAATTCTTTGGCTGTGGGCATTCAGATTCCTGAAAATCCTTGGCTGTGGGCATTCAGATTCCTGAAATTCCTTGGCTGTGGGCATTCAGATTCCTGAAATTCCTTGGCTGTGGGCATTCAGATTCCTGAAATTCCTTGGCTGTGGGCATTCAGATTCCTGAAAATCCTTGGCTGTGGGCATTCAGATTCCTGAAATCCCTTGGCTGTGGGCATTCAGATTCCTGAAATTCCTTGGCTGTGGGCATTCAGATTCCTGAAAATCCTTGGCTGTGGGCATTCAGATTCCTGAAATTCCTTGGCTGTGGGCATTCAGATTCCTGAAAATCCTTGGCTGTGGGCATTCAGATTCCTGAAATTCCTTGGCTGTGGGCATTCAGATTCCTGAAAATCCTTGGCTGTGGGCATTCAGATTCCTGAAATTCCTTGGCTGTGGGCATTCAGATTCCTGAAATTCCTTGGCTGTGGGCATTCAGATTCCTGAAATTCCTTGGCTGTGGGCATTCAGATTCCTGAAAATCCTTGGCTGTGGGCATTCAGATTCCTGAAAATCCTTGGCTGTGGGCATTCAGATTCCTGAAAATCCTTGGCTGTGGGCATTCAGATTCCTGAAAATCCTTGGCTGTGGGCATTCAGATTCCTGAAATTCCTTGGCTGTGGGCATTCAGATTCCTGAAACTCCTTGGCTGTGGGCATTCAGATTCCTGAAAATCCTTGGCTGTGGGCATTCAGATTCCTGAAAATCCTTGGCTGTGGGCATTCAGATTCCTGAAAATCCTTGGCTGTGGGCATTCAGATTCCTGAAAATCCTTGGCTGTGGGCATTCAGATTCCTGAAAATCCTTGGCTGTGGGCATTCAGATTCCTGAAATTCCTTGGCTGTGGGCATTCAGATTCCTGAAAATCCTTGGCTGTGGGCATTCAGATTCCTGAAATTCCTTGGCTGTGGGCATTCAGATTCCTGAAATTCCTTGGCTGTGGGCATTCAGATTCCTGAAATTCCTTGGCTGTGGGCATTCAGATTCCTGAAAATCCTTGGCTGTGGGCATTCAGATTCCTGAAAATCCTTGGCTGTGGGCATTCAGATTCCTGAAAATCCTTGGCTGTGGGCATTCAGATTCCTGAAAATCTTTGGCTGTGGGCATTCAGATTCCTGAAAATCCTTGGCTGTGGGCATTCAGATTCCTGAAATTCCTTGGCTGTGGGCATTCAGATTCCTGAAATTCCTTGGCTGTAGGCATTCAGATTCCTGAAAATCCTTGGCTGTGGGCATTCAGATTCCTGAAATTCCTTGGCTGTGGGCATTCAGATTCCTGAAAATCCTTGGCTGTGGGCATTCAGATTCCTGAAAATCCTTGGCTGTGGGCATTCAGATTCCTGAAATTCCTTGGCTGTGGGCATTCAGATTCCTGAAGGTCCTTGGCTGTGGGCATTCAGATTCCTGAAATTCCTTGGCTGTGGGCATTCAGATTCCTGAAAATCCTTGGCTGTGGGCATTCAGATTCCTGAAATTCCTTGGCTGTGGGCATTCAGATTCCTGGAATTCCTTGGCTGTGGGCATTCAGATTCCTGAAATTCCTTGGCTGTGGGCATATATGGATACACACACATATCACACACAATACAGGAATCACAGTACAAACAGCTGAAGAGATTGTCCGTGCATTTTTTGTGCATGGAGAGAAAAAGATAAGAAAAGAAAAAACTCCTCCTGTTGGGTTCGAACCAACGACCTGCAGGTTAACAGCCTGACGCGCTACCGACTGCGCCAAGGAGGATCTGTAAGTATAGGGTAAAAGGGAATAACAGCTGCAGTCCTGTACACAGTACACAGGCACATATAAGGTACATAAAAGTACAGCTAGTCGGGATTGAACCGACGATCTCTCGCGTGTGAGGCGAGCGTCCTAACCACTAGACGATAGCTGCTCTGATAATATAGGACAAGGCCACTTACCTGTTGTTACACTGTAGTAGTGCCAGCCAGACGAAACACACCACACCACAAGGAAGAAAAGGGATTCCCCCTCCGGGGTTCGAACCCGGGTCGCCTGGGTGAAGACCAGGTATACTAACCACTGTACTAAAGGGGACATGGACTGGGGCTATCCCTTTCCATGGGCGTTTAGCTCAGTGGTAGAGCGCCCGTTCTGCATACGGGAGGCCGAGGGTTCGAACCCCTCAATGTCCATGTTTTTTCTCTGCATCTACTATCAAGGCCCGTGTAGCCCAATGGATAAGGCGTTCGCTTCCTAAGCGAAAGATTGTGGGTTCGATCCCCACCATGGGTACCTTCTCTTTTTACGTGTGTGTGAGAGACTCTTTCTTCCAACACATATATGCACTCACACACAGCCTGTATGATAACACAGGTGCTGCCTGTTCTCAGAGGCTCGGTGGTCTAGTGGCATGATTCTCGCTTAGGGTGCGAGAGGTCCGGGGTTCGATTCCCCGCCGAGCCCAGTTTTATTAAGCCCCAGTTTTGTTACACTCACAAGCGGCCATGGTTTAGTGGTTAGAACACCTGTTCGTGGCACAGGAGACCCGAGTTCAATTCTCGGTGGCCGCTCATACTTTTTTTAACACTTTTTGTGTGCAGTATCTGCACAAAAATATTTACAAGAAACAAAAGAATCCCCTGTCACTTTTTTGCAGCAAAGAGTTACCCCGTGTGGGACTCGAACCCACAGCCTTTGGATTAGAAGTCCAACGCGCTATCCATTGCGCCAACGGGGCACCTTCCTAGGATATGGCTATATAAAGAGTTGTGCACTGATGTATACACACATATTTGTTCTGTGTAAGTTCCTTTGCAACACCCTTTCCTTGGCTGTGGGCATTCAGATTCCTGAAATTCTTTGGCTGTGGGCATTCAGATTCCTGAAATTCCTTGGCTGTGGGCATTCAGATTCCTGAAATTCTTTGGCTGTGGGCATTCAGATTCCTGAAAATCCTTGGCTGTGGGCATTCAGATTCCTGAAATTCCTTGGCTGTGGGCATTCAGATTCCTGAAATTCCTTGGCTGTGGGCATTCAGATTCCTGAAATTCCTTGGCTGTGGGCATTCAGATTCCTGAAAATCCTTGGCTGTGGGCATTCAGATTCCTGAAATCCCTTGGCTGTGGGCATTCAGATTCCTGAAACTCCTTGGCTGTTGGCATTCAGATTCCTGAAAATCCTTGGCTGTGGGCATTCAGATTCCTGAAATTCCTTGGCTGTGGGCATTCAGATTCCTGAAAATCCTTGGCTGTGGGCATTCAGATTCCTGAAATTCCTTGGCTGTGGGCATTCAGATTCCTGAAAATCCTTGGCTGTGGGCATTCAGATTCCTGAAATTCCTTGGCTGTGGGCATTCAGATTCCTGAAATTCCTTGGCTGTGGGCATTCAGATTCCTGAAATTCCTTGGCTGTGGGCATTCAGATTCCTGAAAATCCTTGGCTGTGGGCATTCAGATTCCTGAAAATCCTTGGCTGTGGGCATTCAGATTCCTGAAAATCCTTGGCTGTGGGCATTCAGATTCCTGAAAATCCTTGGCTGTGGGCATTCAGATTCCTGAAATTCCTTGGCTGTGGGCATTCAGATTCCTGAAACTCCTTGGCTGTGGGCATTCAGATTCCTGAAAATCCTTGGCTGTGGGCATTCAGATTCCTGAAAATCCTTGGCTGTGGGCATTCAGATTCCTGAAAATCCTTGCCTGTGGGCATTCAGATTCCTGAAAATCCTTGGCTGTGGGCATTCAGATTCCTGAAAATCCTTGGCTGTGGGCATTCAGATTCCTGAAAATCCTTGGCTGTGGGCATTCAGATTCCTGAAAATCCTTGGCTGTGGGCATTCAGATTCCTGAAATTCCTTGGCTGTGGGCATTCAGATTCCTGAAAATCCTTGGCTGTGGGCATTCAGATTCCTGAAATTCCTTGGCTGTGGGCATTCAGATTCCTGAAATTCCTTGGCTGTGGGCATTCAGATTCCTGAAATTCCTTGGCTGTGGGCATTCAGATTCCTGAAAATCCTTGGCTGTGGGCATTCAGATTCCTGAAAATCCTTGGCTGTGGGCATTCAGATTCCTGAAAATCCTTGGCTGTGGGCATTCAGATTCCTGAAAATCTTTGGCTGTGGGCATTCAGATTCCTGAAAATCCTTGGCTGTGGGCATTCAGATTCCTGAAATTCCTTGGCTGTGGGCATTCAGATTCCTGAAATTCCTTGGCTGTAGGCATTCAGATTCCTGAAAATCCTTGGCTGTGGGCATTCAGATTCCTGAAATTCCTTGGCTGTGGGCATTCAGATTCCTGAAAATCCTTGGCTGTGGGCATTCAGATTCCTGAAAATCCTTGGCTGTGGGCATTCAGATTCCTGAAATTCCTTGGCTGTGGGCATTCAGATTCCTGAAGGTCCTTGGCTGTGGGCATTCAGATTCCTGAAATTCCTTGGCTGTGGGCATTCAGATTCCTGAAAATCCTTGGCTGTGGGCATTCAGATTCCTGAAATTCCTTGGCTGTGGGCATTCAGATTCCTGGAATTCCTTGGCTGTGGGCATTCAGATTCCTGAAATTCCTTGGCTGTGGGCATATATGGATACACACACATATCACACACAATACAGGAATCACAGTACAAACAGCTGAAGAGATTGTCCGTGCATTTTTTGTGCATGGAGAGAAAAAGATAAGAAAAGAAAAAACTCCTCCTGTTGGGTTCGAACCAACGACCTGCAGGTTAACAGCCTGACGCGCTACCGACTGCGCCAAGGAGGATCTGTAAGTATAGGGTAAAAGGGAATAACAGCTGCAGTCCTGTACACAGTACACAGGCACATATAAGGTACATAAAAGTACAGCTAGTCGGGATTGAACCGACGATCTCTCGCGTGTGAGGCGAGCGTCCTAACCACTAGACGATAGCTGCTCTGATAATATAGGACAAGGCCACTTACCTGTTGTTACACTGTAGTAGTGCCAGCCAGACGAAACACACCACACCACAAGGAAGAAAAGGGATTCCCCCTCCGGGGTTCGAACCCGGGTCGCCTGGGTGAAGACCAGGTATACTAACCACTGTACTAAAGGGGACATGGACTGGGGCTATCCCTTTCCATGGGCGTTTAGCTCAGTGGTAGAGCGCCCGTTCTGCATACGGGAGGCCGAGGGTTCGAACCCCTCAATGTCCATGTTTTTTCTCTGCATCTACTATCAAGGCCCGTGTAGCCCAATGGATAAGGCGTTCGCTTCCTAAGCGAAAGATTGTGGGTTCGATCCCCACCATGGGTACCTTCTCTTTTTACGTGTGTGTGAGAGACTCTTTCTTCCAACACATATATGCACTCACACACAGCCTGTATGATAACACAGGTGCTGCCTGTTCTCAGAGGCTCGGTGGTCTAGTGGCATGATTCTCGCTTAGGGTGCGAGAGGTCCGGGGTTCGATTCCCCGCCGAGCCCAGTTTTATTAAGCCCCAGTTTTGTTACACTCACAAGCGGCCATGGTTTAGTGGTTAGAACACCTGTTCGTGGCACAGGAGACCCGAGTTCAATTCTCGGTGGCCGCTCATACTTTTTTTAACACTTTTTGTGTGCAGTATCTGCACAAAAATATTTACAAGAAACAAAAGAATCCCCTGTCACTTTTTTGCAGCAAAGAGTTACCCCGTGTGGGACTCGAACCCACAGCCTTTGGATTAGAAGTCCAACGCGCTATCCATTGCGCCAACGGGGCACCTTCCTAGGATATGGCTATATAAAGAGTTGTGCACTGATGTATACACACATATTTGTTCTGTGTAAGTTCCTTTGCAACAAAAAAGTGTATGCCTCCACCTGGGATTGAACCAGGGACCTTCAGATCTTCAGTCTGACGCTCTCCCAACTGAGCTAAAGAGGCTACATTACTGAGTTAACAGAAGGATGACATGTGGGCAACAAGGGTGCCAGTGCAAATAAGGAGAGGCAACTGAGGGGATCGAACCCTCGACCCTTGGTTTACAAGACCAATGCTCTACCACTGAGCTAAATCGCCTTCATAAGGGGAAATGGTGAAAAAGAATGGAGAATGAGGGGTTCGAACCCTCGGCCTCCCGTATGCGGAACGGGCGCTCTTCCACTGAGCTAATTCCCCCTGCTTTATAAGCAGGAAAAGGTTCTGTGTTGTGCATATATGTTACACAGCCCACTGGACTATTTCTTGGGTACGAAAAAGAGTCTACTCGCGGCGGGGATCGAACCCGCAACCTCCGGCGCCGGGAACCGACGCGCTTCCATTGCGCCACGCGAGCTGACATGAAGAAACATAGGAACCAGCTCTCGTGGCCTAGTGGTTAAGGCACAGGTCTTATGAGCCTGGGATCGCGGGTTCAAACCCCGCCGGGAGCAACTTGTTATCTCTTTTCAGTGGTACTGCTGTACGGAATAATCCATTGTAGCGGACGTATCCAAGTGGTTAAGGAGGTGCACTCGAAATGCATTGGGCCCTGCCCGCGTAGGTTCAAATCCTGCCGTCCGCGTTTTTTATGTACTACATGAGAATATCTGTGATTTACGTAAATTGCATGCATTCTGTGTGTACAGTGTATGCATAAAAAAAAGTGGAGATTGAGGGTATCGATCCCTCTACCTCTCGCATGCTGAGCGAGCGCTCTACCATTTGAGCTAAACCCCCTACAATAGAAGAATGAACTGTCGCAATACCAGTCTATACACACGTACAGAGGAAACACAAGCAAACACTGTACACAAGAGAAAAGTCAAAGAAAAGAAGGCACTAGAGGGGATCGAACCCTCGACCTCTCGCTTACTGGGCGAGCGCTCTAACCACTGAGCTATAGCGCCTACGTACTTACACAGGCTAAAAAAAGATGCGAGGTGCCAGGATCGAACTGACGACCTTAGGATTATGGGACCTACGCGCTCCCGACTGCGCCAACCTCGCTCTGGTAATATATGTTGGACTCCCTTACCTGCACTGTATTTCTGTGCAGCCAACCACACTGCAGAGAGACTACACACCTATCCCAGGAGAGGGCTGATGGAACCTGCTGTCAGTGTAAGGGCTTAGTGGTCTAGTGGCATGATTCTCGCTTCGGGTGCGAGAGGTCCAGGGTTCGATTCCCTGCTGAGCCCTCTCTTTTTACCTTATATATACATAGCACACACAAAACATTTATGCAAGGCAAAAAGCAGGCACCCGCCGTGGGGGTCGAACCCACGACCATTGGATTAAAGGTCCAACGCTCTACCGCTGAGCTAGGCGGGCCACTACTGCCAGCTAGCCCTGCAGGGCCTTGGGGAGATAGGCCATAACAGTTCTTGTCCTGCACTCGTTGTAATACTTTGATGCTCATATACAGATCCTCGGTAGTATAGAGGTCAGTATTTCCGCCTGTCACGCGGAAGACCCGGGTTCAATTCCCGGCCGGGGAACAGTTTTTTTAGTCCACCTTTTGTATATAAACACACACAAGCAAATGTTTTTGTTGTTTAGGATTTTGCTTACAAAAAAAGAGCACCTCCCGCGGGGCTCGAACCCGCGACCACAAGGTTAAGGGCCTTGCGCTCTACCGACTGAGCTAGGGAGGCTACAATAATAACTTGAAAAGGTTTCACACTATTCTGCCTCATCCATTGGAAATCAAGGGGTATCTGCACCTACAAAACAAGAATAAACCTGCACTCACCGGGAGTCGAACCCGGGCCGCTCGCTTGGAAGGCGAGAATACTAACCGTTATACCATGAGTGCAGCTACACATGGACAAAAGAATCGCAGTCGGCAGGATTTGAACCTACGCGGGCAGAGCCCAATGGATTTCTAGTCCACCTCCGTAACCACTTGGATACGACTGCTACAATAAGATATAACATACTCCATGACTGCTGTTCAATAACAGAGGCTGTTTAGCTCAGTGGTAGAGCACATCATCCGTAATGATGGGGTCGTGGGTTCAATCCCCACAGCGGCCTAACTTCTTTTTACCTAATGATTTTACAGAGTAAATATGTGTGTGTGTGTATGTTTTGTGTGTGTGCACAAAATGCGAAAAAGTGAAGGGCATACCCGGGTTCGAACCAGGGACCTGTCGGATTGCAGCCGAATGCTCTACCACTGAGCTATATACCCTCTGATTGTATTGCCTGGCCGTTTACATGAACAAAACTGCAGGCTGAACATTCTTTCAGAGAAGATACATGAAAAAGAGATGACCCTAGACGGAATCGAACCGCCGTTGACGGATTTGGAATCCGTAGTGCTACCGCTACACCATAGGGCCTCTGTTATTGTATAGGCAAACGAATCCTCCACCACCACCCATACCGTGTGTGTGCTGCTATGCTGAAAAGAGTATACACCGCTGACGGCAGGGTTCGAACCTGCGCGGGCAGGGCCCAGTGGATTTCAAGTCCACCTCCGTAACCACTTGGATACGTCAGCTACTAGGAGGCTTAGTGGTCTAGTGGCATGATTCTCGCTTTGGGTGCGAGAGGTCCAGGGTTCGATTCCCTGCTGAGCCCTGTTTTATGCACACACATATCTATCACACATGTGTTCTGTTACCCTACTCTTGTATGGCGACCGTGGTCTAGTGGCATGATGGATCCCTCCCAAGGATTCGACCCGGGTTCGATTCCCGGCGGTCGCATGTTTTTGTAAGAGAGATTGCCTGCATGTTTTCCCCAAAGAACCAGCTTTCTTTTGTGCAGTTATCTCGCTCATTAACAACCCTCTCGTAGCTCAATTGGTAGAGCGCTCGACTGTAGAAACAGCTGTTATCGAGCGGTCGCTGGTTCGATTCCGGCCGAGAGGACAACCTTTTTGTATGTGTGTTTTGGTTGAAATAACATGCAAAAAAAAGTGCTCCTGACAGGGCTCGAACCTGGGACCGTTGGCTTATTAGACCAATGCTCTACCGACTGAGCTACAAGAGCTACGTTTCACTATAACAACATTGCCTAAGAGTGCACTGTGTGTGTGCCACACACACTGTATACACATAACATAAACAGGCAATCACCAGAAACATAATAACAAACTGACGAGAGTGGGGTTTGAACCCACGCCCCCGAAGAGACCAGGGCCTTAACCTGGCGCCTTAGACCACTCGGCCATCTCGCCTATAACTAAGTAAGGCACAGCCTGCCCATCCCTATATTAGATATCAGCACCTATGGTCTAGTTGGTTATGACGTCGCGTTAACACCGCGAAGGTCTCCGGTTCGAGCCCGGATAGGTGTACTTTCTTTTTGTCCCTGCAGCCACTTCTTTACCGCCCACATTCCTCTCTTATTTCCCTTCAGGGCACAGAGTTGTAGCGGACGTACCCAAGTGGTTACGGGGCTCGCCTGCTAAGCGAGTGTGCTCTGCATGCGCAAGTTCGAACCTTGCCGTTCGCGTTTTTGTATGAACATCCCTTCCTTGTATCTCTTTGCCTAGTGGCTATATAGATAAGGCAATCCAACTGATTATCAGATCTCCTATGGTGTAGTGGTTAGCACTCCAGACTCTGAATCTGGCGACCGCGGTTCGAATCCGCGTAGGAGAACATCTTTTTTACATAGAGATACCAACAGAAACATGCAATTGGATACACACACACAAACAAATTCTTTGTGCATAAGGGAAAATATGGAAAAAGATATGTTCCGCTGCGGGGAATTGAACCCCGGTCTGCCGGGTGAGAGCCGGCTGTTCTAACCACTATACTACAGCGGATCTGAAAGTATACCAGAATACCTTACATGCAGGATGCTTCCAGTGCAGTTTCCCCCTTTCATACAGCACCACACGGAGAGGATACCTGTTGTAGAGAGAGGCAGGGTGGCCGAGTGGTCTAAGGCGGAGGACTCAAGTTCCTTTCTCTTCGGGGGCGTGGGTTCAAACCCCACTCTTGTCATACCTTTATTCAAAGTGTGTACACACACAACACACAAAACATTTCAACCAATATTTTCAACAATAATGTGACCTGTCCGGGAATTGAACCTGTGTCCACCAGTTGCACTGCTATTTTACTGTGGTGCACTAGACCACTAGACTATTGCAGGCAGCTTCTTCAGCAGATGTAACCCATATGTACTGTATATGTTGTGACAGCAAGTGGGGTTCGAACCCCCGACCGCTCACTACAAGGAGGTGTGCTCAACCACTAGACTATGGGAGCCAGCTTCCCATATCTTCGTAGTCTTCCAGTACACTATACTACCGCACATCTTCAGGGTTCGAACCCCCGACCGCTCATTACAAGGAGGTGTACTCAACCACTAGACTATCGGAGGCAGCTTCTTCAGTGTACGTAACCTATATACACTGCACATGTTGTAACAGCAAGTGGGGTTCGAACCCCCGACCGCTCACTACAAGGAGGTGTGCTCAACCACTATACTATGGGAGCCACCTTACTATATCTTGGTACATCTCTTCAGGGTTCGAACCCCCAACCTCTCCCAACACAGGTGGTGTGCTCAACCACTAGACTTTCTGAGGGGCGCCTGTATGTTCCAACCTCCTTCATGGGCATCGAATATCCGACCGTAGGCAGGTTAGCCTAGAGGTTAGAATTCCTGACTGTGACAAAAGAGGCCCGGGTTCAAATCCCGGGACAGAATTTTTTTGGGGGATTTGCTTGACCAAATCCCAACCAATTTTTGCCCCCATTTTCCTCCTAAATATGCTTGCCCCAGGCGCCGAAATGAGTACCAAAAAGTGATAACCAGCGTCTGTGCGTGC